>NW_004624757.1:9517575-9584053 GCF_000247695.1 Heterocephalus glaber | reverse complement strand
TGCCTACAACGTACCAATAAAAGAATTAAAAAAAAAAAAAAAAAAAGAATGTGATGTGAGGAATGCTCCCCTGTGTGACTTGTGCATGACTGGCCCTGAAGGGGGCTGCGCTGGCCCATAGGTGGGCACATCAGGATATTTGGACAGTGATTCAAAAAGAACGCAGAAACCTGACGCAATAATGGAAACCGGGTCAGCCCGAGGAGGAGACCACATCTCCCTGAGAGGCACTAATGAAACACTACCCAGTAACAGGTGCAAATGAGACCACAACATCCACTACCTCACCTATGTACTGTTCTAAACACCGTAATGCAGTTTTCAGAGACTTCTGAGATATCTCCCCCGGATACAATCCTCATCTTATTTTATTTTATTTATTTTTTGGTACGGGGGACCGAACTCCGGTCCTTGCACTTGCGCAGCAGGCGGCGAAACCACTGAGCTAAATCACTGCCCCCAACAATCCTCATCTTAATTGTCATACTAGATGCAGAAATGGCTTTAAGATGTAATTGCTTTTTCTGCTGTATTTACCTAAAAGACGAGGATGGAGACTTCTAAGTGTGATACGTATTCGTAAATGTGCCAGTCCTCAATCTGAAAACTATGGTTCCTTACACTTATATATTGTAAACTGAAGAAAAGGAAACTGAGGAATCACTCAAGGAGAAAGATACTGTGGAAAGGAAAAAGGGGTCAGGTCTAGCAAGGTTCCAGAGGACAGGAGCATCTCCCTGAAGCTCCACGGGTCTTCCCTATTCAACAACTAAAGAAGGTGACACAGGGGTGTGAAAAACAAACAAAACTTCTAGGAAATTTTGGTCATAGAGGATATCCTAGGTTTCAAAATTTCCAGCCCCTGCCTCACAAGAGCAAGTTCCCAAGTTCGATCCCCTGTACCAAAAAAACCACAAGAAACAATTACTACAGGGCCAGGGATTTAGCTCAGTGGTGCCACCACCTGCCTTGAAAGCACAAGGGCCTGAGTTCAATTCCCAGTACCAAAAGAAAAAAAAAAGAAAAAAAAAGCCAGTTATCATTTGGTTACCATCTTCAGAGTTGCTGACTTTGGAAAATGAAAAGCAGAGGCTTGCTTTCTTATTATTTAAAATATGATTTAATGAAGAATATTTTTCTAGTTTAATTATTTATCACTCCTTTACCACTGCAGAGAAAGAGGAAGACATGAGGTATAAATAGGACTCCATATCCTGAAGTAGCTAAGATCTGGAGCACAGGCCAGGACCCTTTCTGGAAACCTTTGTTTCGCGTGTCCTGTGGGCTTACCTGCAGGCAGAACCTGCCTTGTGTGAGACAAGTCACAAAGGAAGTGACAGTCTGCACAGTGTGCTCTGTGGGGGCCAGGGGACATTGGAGGCTTCAAATGGGACCTGAGTTAAAGAAATCTGCAATTTGATTAAACTTGTGAGTTGTACAAAAAACTCAGGAAAAAAGGGTAGGAGGGTTCAAGATCAGAAAATTATGTTCTGTTATACAAACTTATTTTTGTACTCCTGCATTAATAGACCTCCGTGACTATGAAACAGCCCAGCACTCACACATACTTAATATGAACTCAGGTGAGCAGGACAACTTTCTCTCTCTGCAAGATGGAAAAATTCAAGATTTTGTGAGAAAGGAGGTAAGCCCAAAGGGAAATATGAATTTTTGTTGTGTTCTATGTATGTTATCATGTCCATTTCGCTGATGTAGAAACTAAGGCTGTTTACCCAAAGTCACACAGAAGTGATTGAACTACAATTCAAAATAACATTTGCCCCTTCTCTACAAAAAGGAAGACACTTCAAAGATTAATTATGCTAACTTCACAATATTGCTTAAGGATGAACTTCTACTTTAATGGGCAGGTTTCTCCTCATAAAGTTAACAAATGACCTCTCGGAGACCCCCCTTTACTTCCACGAGGGGGCAGCCTTTCTCCATGGATAGAATTGCCAACTATAGGCTTCGAACAATGGGACCAGGAGTAGAAAACAGGGAAGCAACTAATATAAAACTTGAAAAAAAGGGATTCTTCCAAAATTGTGATGGTGGTCTAATGAAATAAATGCCTTGAACCCAGGAATTATTTCAAATGTAGTCGCTTCCAACATCCTGCTACTTTAAAAAGTCATATTCTTTTAGAGCTAACCTCATTTTCACCACTTGATGGCAATAAAGACTCCTCAGATCTAATGACCCTTTTTTCCTTGGAAAGTGGGCGATTCAGTTCCAAAAGTCCCTGTCTATGCCCTGCCCATGCACCCACTTCCATTCTGTCCAAGATGATGGGGTGTTTCTGAGTAAGATGACGGGCCATCCCTCTCTGTCACTGCCATTTCCCTAGAAGCCAGGCAGGAATTCACAAACACACTTTCCCCCTGGTTGGTCTAATAAATACAGAAAGTTTCTGCCTCCAGTCCCCACCCCTGCACACTTAACTAAGCCTTCTTGAATTCTTCCTTCAAATACTTTCTGGTCATCCATATCTCATTTACCTATGCAGTCCCATGCGCCTACCTATGGTCCTCCAAGGGACTCTAGACTCTGGCACTTTGTGAAATACAGCTCCTAACTGATTCTATCTAGTTGTTCCATCAGACCTCAGAACAATTGTGTGAAGCCAGATTTTAACTTTCAGCAAAAAGCTAAACACAATATCTGTACTGGGTGTGAGTTTATCACATGCATAAGTAATTGTGAAATTGTGGTTTCTTTAACTCCACTGATGTGCATGGCATATTTCCTAAGAAGGGCACTTTCAGTACTACTTCTTAGAAGCAAGCCCACACTGGCCCTGGTGATCTATGAAAATGGTGACAGTTGGAGTGAAGCAGTGTCACACAGGAGGCTGAGAGCTGATGCCACAATTCTTGCTGTGCTTCTACAGTAGTGGCGAGGACCACACTGGACCATTCTCACTACCCAGGTTGGTGTTTTTCCAGGATCAACAGCAGCCTCGGATGCAATGTCAAGGCTGTTGGGAAATATCTTCCTTAAGCAGAGATGACTTGTACAGTGAGATGCTATCACTTTAGCCTGTTCAGCAATCATTTCTTGGCTAAACATCACTGATCAGAAACAATGCAGAGGAGTCAGGGACACCACTCAGGGAGTAAAGGAAAGAAAAGTTTAGATACTAGAGATGGGGACTTCAGAAGTGTGAATGGGGGAAGCTAGAGATGGTTGCTTTAAGGTTTAAAGTTTGTTGAAGAAAGGAATAAATAAGGGGATGGATGGATACATGAGCAGGAGTTTTCCTCAGAAAGGAAGTCGTTTTATGAAATCATTTCCATCTCTATTCTTTTCCCCCTGTGACGCTAAGTCAGGATGCTCTATTTATTTCTCCTGTCTATTATATTACTGCAAAGATTGTATCTTGTGCCCAGTGAGGCAAGGATTCTTGGCATATACATCAGACATGCGTGGTGTTTGTAGACAGTTATCATATCATTAGTCACTGCTAGTTAGCGCTGCTTTCATGTTTCAACGTAAATGAGTGCCACCCACTCCCTCAGTCATGCCTATCCTGATTCTCTGATCTCCTTCCAGTGTTTTCATCTTCTTTAGGCCCCTGGGTACCTCACTGGCAATTTATTGTCTTGAGTAAAAGACTAGAGTTGGGCAGGGAAAAAAATATGGTGTGGAGACCTGAGATACAGTTGACACTTTTCCTACAGCTCCAGAGTCAGAAACAGAAACAAACTTCATTTCTGGCCACCCCATTTATATAAATGTCCAAATTGGTTTAGACTGCAAGTATTTGACTATTTGCTAGCTGTTCCCATAACAGAAATTTGGAAAGCAGGCTTCTAAAACATGTTATGATATATTTTGTAAAAGGAGGTGGCCAAGAGCTAAGGAGATTAGGGTGGGGGTGAGGATCTCAGTAAGAGGCTCAGCCTTGGAGTAGCAGAGACTGTCCTCAGCCTGTCCTCACACTCACACTGTCCCCAGACTGTCCTCAGAAGCCATAGGGCTGTGGACACAGATGAATTAGAAAAGAGGGTGGGGACCAGGCACAAGAGGATGGAAGGTGAATTATTTTACATCCATTGACCTCAGTTTTTTTTTTTTATTAAATTCTTTTATTGGTACATTGTAGGCTTGGGGAATAATAATAAAGGTAGTTGGAGTTTTGAAGAAATGAAGCATTTAAGACTCAACAGAAACTGGAAATTCTCACTGCTTCAAATGGAAACTGCAGTGTTGTTTCTCAAGCCTGCCAATGATATCAACACTTGTTCGTTCTGTTACATAATCTTCATCCTGCCCTCTCTTCTCCATTTGAAAAGCTACTGTCTTGCTACATTAGCTCCTCTAACGCCAGTCCCTTTCCTTTCTTATAGCTGTCAGAGTGACAATTCTCACTACCAAAATTTATCACATGGGCCTGTGGCTAAAGACCTTTCAATGGCCCCCTTGTCTATGAGATAAAAACCAACTGGGGGTTTTTTGTTGTTGTTGGGTTTTGATAAAATGAAAACAGCAACAAATTTTTCCCCATCCTATAATTTTGCAAAGTGACTTTGCAGCTCCTCCCTTCGAGAGATGTCTCTCCACCCCTTGACTTGGGCTTAGACATGTGACTCGCTTTGGCCAAGAGGACAGCAAACTTGATGCAGATAGAGGCTTGGAAAGCAATCATGACCTTTCTCGCTTGTCTCCATGTCTTTGAAAAGTCACATGAGTAAGCTCAGGCCAATGGGCTGGGGGAAGGGAGCACGTGGAAAGAGGGGACACTCATCATCCATACTGCAGCCAAGGTTGTCTTCATTCAGTCAAACCCAGCTGATCACAGGCAAATGAACAAGCCTCATCTAGGCCAGTGGAAGATCTACCCAGCTGAGTTTGCCCCCAAGTATGACCCACAGGTCAATGAGCTAAAGCACTAAATTTTGATCATTTCTTAGGACATCTGTGAATAAATGAGTTTATTTATATCAAGTGTTTAACAGAGAACCTAGCAGATAAGACTAATGTTTTCTCTTCTTTCAAACTAATGGAAATGCTGGGGAGAGAGTAGTTACTCTCAGAAAGGATCAAAAGTCTTCATGGAGATAGAGATATTTGAGCAGAAGGTTGGTGATAAACAGGGAATAAGCCTCGGGAAGAATATTCCAGGGCAAAGGAATAGTGAGACCAAGGCTTAGCGTGTCCACAGACCAGTGAGGAGAGTATGCATGACGATCTGAATGACTAGAGGGAGGACCACAGGAGAGGTGAGGTTGGAGACCAGCGGGCTTAGATCTTACAGGACCTTGGGTTTCGCTTTTTGTGAAATGAGAAACTATCATTAGAATATGGACAATGTGTACAAGCCATGTAAGTGGATTTGTGTTCCGAATGACCACCCTAGCTGATATGTGGCAAATAGGCATAAAAAGGCAAGGTTTGCCAGATGATTGCAAGAATCCAGCAAAAGGTGGTGGCATCTTGATGTAGTGAAAGTGGTGAGAATGACAGTGGTCAGTTTCTAGATATGTTTGGAGATGCAGCCTCCAGGAGCATTTATTTATGTGCAGTGAAAGAAAGAGGAATCAAGGATGACCATGTGATTTGGCAGAGCAGCCCAGATGGCTGATATGTATTCACTGACTGGAAAGATGCACAGATTTGGGAGGTCTGTAGACCAGGATGAGCTGGGGTGCACTGTGGTGACAAACAACCCCCAAGCCTCAATGGCTTCTCCCACAAAACCCCTTTCTCACTCAGAACATTCACTCTGGAACCTGGGAGTTGGAGGCTTCATAGTGACCCTGGTTTTCATGATCCCTGCAGTGCCAGAAGGAGCATGAGAACTGCACTCTGGTTTCCAGAGCTCCTACTGAAAAGCCACTGTCACTCACATTTCATGGGGCAAGGCAATCATAGAGCTCTTCTAATTTCAAAGGGAAATACGAGAACAAAATCTCCTACAGACCTGGAAAACAGAAAGGAGAAAACTTGGGGGATGTTAAGCCTGATGGTACTCAGTTTGATGGGGCTGTAAATTACCACAGCCATTACAGAAGTCAGTATAGAGATTCCTCAAAAAACTAAAAATAGATATACTATTTGACTGAGCTGCCCACTCCTTGAAATATACCAAAGGCACTAAAGTCATCATACTATAAAGACTCCTCTACATCCATGTTTATTGCAGCACAATTCATAACAGCAAAGATATAGAACCAGCCTAGGCATCCATCAGTGGATGAATACAGATAGGTTCCCATCAACAGATAAATGGATAAAGAAAATGCGGTATATTTATTCAGCCCCAAAGAAGAATGAAATTATGTAATTTGCAGGAAAATAGATGGAACTGGAGATGATGGTGTTAAGCAAAATAAGCCAGACTCAGAATGACAAGTGTTACAGACTTTCTCTAATAAATAGAATAAAAAAAAATATGACATGAAAGTAAAAAGGACACTAATATTAAACCAGAGAAAGAGAAGAAGGGTAGTCAGGGGAGATATAAGGGAGAATAATAGGGGGGATGATATGATCAAAATGTTATGTGTGTGTATAAAAATATCACATTAAAAGCAATACTTTATAAAATTAATGTGCACTAATAAAACTATATATTTATTAAAAACAAAACAAATAAGGAGAAAGAACTGACTGTAGGTCAAGAGATTAAATAGCACCTCTGACTGCCACTGGTGGAAGCATCAGGATGCCTTTTTGGAGGTTTTGATTTGGATTTTTAGACACATCCCTCTCAGTTGAGTCTGAATTTCAGGGGAGGGTGAAGTGTAGATCTAGGTTTGTAGGACTTGGAGTTTGTACAGTCTAGGGAGAAGTTTCTTTAAAATAAAGACTTCAAGACAGAGTAAAATTAGGTCCAAGGGCTTAGAAGGGGTTGGAGAAATGAGATGCCCTAAGGTTTGAGCTTCAAGATGATTGTACTTCTGGGTGACTAGAAATCCTACAGCTGTATCTGGAGAAGTCACCAGGTGTCAGAGGCTCTTTAAGCTAAGAGAAGTCATCTATGAAGTGCATACAAATAAAGGAGCCCCTGAATTATAGGACAATCTCATGTTCTGGAGAGTAATCAGCAAAGGAAATTGAGAAGAAGCCCGTAAGATCCATTCATAAAATATATTCTTCTTCTCTGCACATAGTCCTCATGCTTACTCTCCTAAGGGTGCCATTTATTTTATTACATTTCTTTCTTTTAAACTACTAAAGGATGAAGCATCTCTGATGACTTGACTTTTTGCATGCTGGTGATTGGACCCAAGGCCTTGTGCATGCTCCGCAAGTGTTCTGCTTTGATCTGCAACCCCAGTCCTCTAATTACTTGACTTTTAACATCTATATTTAAAAACTGGGAAAAGTATCAGAACAATGTGGCTGAAAGAAAAATTCAGCATTTAGCAGCAAAATACGGAGAAGAACTGACTATGAGTCAAAAAATAAGTCTTAATACCTAGTCCTGTCACCAATCTGCTGAATCACTTGCCCAAGGTCACATAAATTCTCTGAACCTTAGTGTGCTTGTCTAAAAATGAAGGAATGTACTGTTTTTCTTAGGGTTCTTTCTGTTTACCATCTGTCCCATACGGTCTATCCTGAGGTGGATCAGGCCTTAGGATTGGATCAGATCAGTTTCCTTGATAAGTGTTTAATTGTATTCATTGATTTGGGGAAATACACTTCAAATTTCTTATTCACTTCACGTTTATTAGGATATGATACATTGAAGGTAATAAACTTAAAAGGGTTGTTTGACAATAAAATGAATGACTGTAATTCTAGAGTTCAAGATAAAGTGCACAAAGTATCACTTACTTTTTTATAAATGTTTTCTTTATTAAAGGGTTTTTAATTAGCAGTAGATTTCAGCTAATAATTTAATCATGAAAGAGACAGACTGTATTAGTTTTCTAGAGCTGTCATAAGAAGGTACCACAAATGAATGGTTTAAACAACAGAAATTAATTATCTCATAGTTTTGGAAGCTACAAATCCAAGATTAAGTATTTGCAGGGCCATGCTCCCTCTGAAGGTGCTAGGGAATCATTCGAGGCCCTCTCCTAACTTCTGGCAGCTTCTTGGCTTATGTAAGCACCACTCCAATCTTTACATGGGTTTTCCCTTTGTGGCACTTGTGTACAAATTCCCCTCCCCATTTAAGGACACAAGTAGTATTAAGCTCACACTTATGACCTCACTTTGATTACCTCTGTGAAGACCTTACCTCTGACTAAGATCATGTTCTAAGGTTAGAATTCCAACATACCTGTTTTGGGAGGAGCCAGTTCATCCCATAACACAGATTTATGTACAATTGCTCTCTCAGCCTCAATTCCCTTTCAGCCTCAAGGGTGCCCACACATTGACCACTTTTGTTGGGCCCTTTATCTCTGCCTTCTTAACATTTTACAGATTCATCCCTTCCTCCTTTGACTTGGCTCAGATCTTCCTAATGTATTGTCTAATAAAATGGAAGAATCTCCTGTCCTGACCCTCTATATCACAGTATTCTCAAAACCCCCACTTCCCACCTTTTCTCCTCTACTCTTCCTGAAAAGCATTTCTAAACTTGCTACCTCACTAAAAATCCTTCAGTGCTTTCACAGATAATTTTAATATAAAGTGCAGTTCCTTGGTATGGAGTCAGAATCTTTTCTCCATCTGGCTCCTGACCACCTACTTCTTAAGCCTCAATTTAACCATGTTCTAGGCCTTCACAAACATGAAGTCTTTCAGTAGAGCATTTTGTCTGCGGCCTTATGTAGGGCAGCTGCCGGCATGTCAAGAGCCTTGAGGACAAAGTACCTTATAACAAAGCAGCTTTTCCTCCAAGCTCAGGCCACCTTGGCATGGCCTCAGTGTGTAACACTGGGACTGGGAGACTGGTTAGATTTCATTCCCCATTCCTGTCCATCCTCCTCTACCTTCTTCAGGATAAAATGATACACCCATGCATGGCTGGCTGGCTCTGTACCCCCTCCAGGAGGAGTTCCCCAGGAAAACATTCATAAAATATCAGGTTTGTACTCAGTGCAAAAAGCCCCCTGAACTTCTAAGCTAATGAGCTAAGAGATTAGAGGAGTCGATGGCAGCAACAAGAAGAAACTAACTCCAAACACTTACTGCTCTGCAACGGCAATTTCCCCGGGAGAAGATGAGCTCCTTCCATAAACTTATTCCTATCTCAGTATCTCTGACAATACACTGTGCAGTACATATAGGTACTCAGTCAACTTCAAATAAATTCCATCTTCTCTTTGCAGAAAATCCATGGATTCACAAGTGCTATAATAGTGAACAACACCAAGAATTATTTAGGGGAATGAATGTAGGAAGAATTGCATGCAGGCTGGCCTGCTTTTTAGGGAATTTGTTTAGGACGAGATAGTAGTCCTACATTGTGGTTCTGGTCCCAGGCCAATCACCATCCAGCTTGATGGCTAAATGAATCAATCACTTGGTGATACCTTTAAACTTATACTTTATGACTTTACAAGGTCCTTCCATCTACATTTCTCCCCTTACTGCTTGAATTTTTAAACTTCACTCTATTATATTCCCTAATACCACCAGAGTTTTGAAAGCTAACACAAAAGTATTCTCAATCATAATAAAAATTAGATGAACAATTTTAAACCTTCAAATCTTGCCAACTCCTAGCGAAGATCAGTAGACCCTGAAGAAATGGGCATCTTGATTTGGAAAGAGGAGTGAAGGGAAGCTCCAGGACACAAAACATGTTGGCAAGGAGGATGGGAGCTGGGAATTTGCCAGTCTTGTTGGAAGTAGTATTGTCAGTTATGTGTAGGGCTTTCTGTCCTCTCATCCTTGCGGGCATAGGTGGAAAATGTATCCACTGACCTTCTGGACCCCAGGCCCGTTCCAAGCAAGGACAATTGATAAGACAAAGAATTGTTTTTAAAAAGTTATGTTAACAAATTGTTAAGACAAAAAAGAGACTCTCTAGACCTAACATTACCTGGTGATTGTGCTGTGAGCAAGAGGGTCAGTCTCAGCAATAGAACTCCTTCCTTCTCTTTTTTATCTGCAGTAGCAAAAGGGTCTGGAAATTAAGGGCCCAGTAGCCTGCACCTGAGCCTGAAGGAGACAGTAAGGAAGTTCTTATAAGGTTGGCAGAGTGACATAGAGTCCTGGAGCCCAAATTACTGCCTGGCCCTGTCAACCGTGTCCATATCTGGATTCCTTTTGATACAGATTCCTCAGAATGAGTACCCAGACCCCGACCACGCTATGGGAGCTGGCAGGGCAGAGCCTGCTGAGCACTGAAGCCTTGGAAGAGCTGCCTGGGGAGTGAGTTCTTCCCACCACTGTTCATGGAAGCCTTCACCAGGGGACACACAATGGTCCTGAGAATGATGGTGAAGGCCTGGCCCTTCCCCTGCCTCCCTCTAGGGGGCCTGATGGAGACACTGCCCATGGAGACCAGATAAGCTGTGCTGGCTGGACTTGATATGCTGTTAGCCCAGAAGGTTTGGACCCAGAGGTGGAAATGAAGGTGCTACATTTGCAAAATGTGCCTCAGAACCTCAGGAACTCATAGTCCAGAGCCATGAGTAACAATGCACCAGAGGAAGACCATCCTGGGGCAGTGGCTCAAACAAATGCCCCTGGATACATTCCTCTCCTCTGTCTTTCAGTGGGTCAAAGGAGAAAAAGTTTGCTACAGCTGGACTGTAAAAAGCTGCAGATTTTGGCATTGCCCATTCGGAGTATCAGCAAAATCTTGAAAATGGTGGACTTGAACTATGTCCAGGAAGTGGGAATGCACTGCCTCTGGATCTGCCCACCTTGGCTGATTTTGCTCCTTAGAAGAGGAACCTCCCTGAAGCTGCTTCTTTCCCAGGTCTGCATGGCTACCTACATCTCCCTGGAGATGGAAGAATTTATCACCCAATTCAGCCTGCACTTTCTCAAGCTGAATTGCTTCTGGGAGCTCTATAGAGACACTGTCTTCTTCCTAGAGGGCTGCCTCAGATGGTGCTCAGGTACCTGAAGACCCCCTTGAAGACACTCTCAGGAACTAACTGCCAGTTTTCAGAATCAGACTAGAACCAACAGTCTGAGTGCCTGAACATCAGCCAGATGAAACAGCTAATCTGAGAGGTGTCAAACTGACTGATTTCAGTCCTGAGCCCCTCCAAGTTCTGCTAGAGAAAGTTGAAACCACCCTGATGATTCTAGACTTGTGAAACTATAGAATGAAGGCCTCCAGCTTGATGCCATCTGCCTGCCCTGAGCTACTACTCCCATTCACCACTTCAGCTTCTGTGGGCACCATATTTCCATGTCAGTGCTGAAGGACCAGATGCACTGCGCTGCCAGACTGATCCAGTAAAGCGTGGAGCTGTCCCCTGTGCCTCTGCAGAGCTATGATGAAGAGAATTCCCTCCACCACAGGGGCAGATTTTTCCATCATTGTGCTGGGTTCATGGATGAACTGAATGCCATAAGGCAGCTGAAGATGGTCTTGTTCGGTACTGAATCCTGCTCTGATTGTGGCAATCGAGTCATCTTTGACATGGAGAGCAGTCTATGTCACTGTTGAATGCCTTCCTAGTTGAGTGGAAATATCAAAAGCTTTCTTCAAGGTAACTGGAAATGAAAGCCAAGACATAGATGACTCATCAAGGTTCCATAGACCATGTGGCTTCAGACAGTTGCTTAAAGTGAGGTGGGGAAAGAGAGGTGATGGAAGGAAGGGGAATGGTTTAGATGGGAAAAGGCTGATTGGAGAGTAATGAGACCCTAGTGAACATGTGTCTTTTGGAGTAAGAAATATGAATCTGAATTTCTAGAAGTGAATTCATGCTTCAGAGAGGTGCTTGAGTGGTTGTAAAAAAGATAAAGGATAGGAACTCCGTGGCTGATAAAGCTGATTTCTGGTTTAGAAGTCAGGAAACTCCAGTGATATATAGGAAAAGATCTTGAGTTGACCGATCCAGCTCAGGAACTCATGGCGTCACCTAAAGTAGAGCCATTCTGATCATTCCCTTCCATTCTTCACTTCCTTCTGGGCATCTGTTGCATCCTTCCAATAACTATGGCCAGTCAGTGGGTCAATGTACACAGGCTGTCAACCTAAAGTCCCACTCTCTGAAGCACAGAGTTTATTTGAAGATAGCAGGGGGCTGCAACCCAGAATGCTTGGACTATGGTGAACATTGGGCACATCCATGTGGGCTGGGGCAAAGAGGAAGACAAAAAAGAGAGAAGGAAAATGAGCCACACTTTTTTGTGGCCATATTCTGAGAACTCCCAGCCTCTTGGTTGGCCACCTGTACACAAAAGCCTCCAACAGACAGACAGACAACCCTCTCCTGGGAAAACAGAATTTACTGTACTAAAGAACTGATGGTGGGCTTAAAGCTACTCAGTTATTCAGTTCTGATCCCTATCTTTCAATCTTGCTAAGGGTGTCTCTAATGCTTCATTACAAACTACTTTTTATAACTTGACTTTTTATAACTTCATCTTCTCACAGATAGCAATAAAACAGTTTTAGATGAGGAATGGAAAAGAAATGATTGATAGAGTATGGGCTAAAAAAAATAGGGTCAAGGAGAAAACCAAAGAACTACCTCCACAGTGAATACAAAGGATTTCTTTAATATTTTGGTTACAGACCTGTACTCTCGCCTACTGATAAAATTTTAGGGCAAAGTTACGATATTATATCGGTTCACTATATACCTGGCTATCACAGCAAGATTGGATTAATCTGTGTGACTAATTATATAGGAATATCTTCAAGGAAAGAAAGCATTTTTTAATTCTGGAGCCTTATGAGGGCACCTAAGCACCTATTGAATTACTTGCTCTCTTCTAAGTCTGAGCTGCTTTGTTATTGAGAGAAAAAGCACTGCAGGCCTTCACAAAGGTCTTGTAAATTTTTAAGTAGGTAGAAAGGGGTTGGTGAAGTCTATTTCCCAGAATTTTATCAAATTTATTTTATGGAGTCAGTTTAATAAATGACGATAATTGAAAATAATCCCCTAAATTATCTAGTTCTATTCATTTTATCTACTTTAACAGCAAATACTTTGTGATTTCCCAGGAGGACCTATTTCCTGGCTTCCTTGTTTCTTATTAGATTTTAAATGAGTTTGAGTATTTCAGATGCTGACATTACTAATGTTGCTCATCCTTTTAAATTCTGCTACTTGTCAAAATCTATTTATATTGTTTTTTACATATCCCTCTACTTTTTGTCTCCCTCTCCCTTGTAGGAGTTTTTGTTTGTCTTTTTCATCCTTTGATTTCTTCTCTTCGGGGGAAGCCTTCCTGGATTACAATTCATGGAGCATCCATAGCCCAAGAAAAGATCTCCATCCTCACTGGGCTGATGAATGCCCCTTCTGGTCTCCTAACACATATGTCAATTTCAAGAGCCCGCTGCTGTCTGGCAGCCTTCAAAGGGAGACCCCTGCCCCAAGAATTGAACAGTGACAAAACCCAGAAATGGACTCTGATCATTACTTCTCTAAGACTTGGTCTTTTACACTAAATAGAAACTCATTTGTAAATGGCCAGGTATAAATGAGCACTTTGCATATAATTTCATCTATACATCTGTTATCAACAAGTCCAACTACAACAGCTGCTATGACAAAGATGTAGTCTATGCAACAAAGCTATTTTTGTAGTCTTTATGCTTTCTTACTCCAGCACCTTTCAAACTGTACAACTTATCTGGCACAAGGAAATTATATTTTCCATTTCTGGGCAATGTGACAATCACTCTTTGCAATGAAGAACTCCATCCTGTTTTGTGGTGTGAAACTGGAGGGGTGAGTTGAGCCTTTATCACTTCTCTGTCTCCTACCAAGTAGCAATTAGCCTCTTACCCTTCCCTCTTCAAACACAATTAGACCAAACACAAAAGAGTCAGGCAGGAAGAAAAGAAGGTTGGAGGCACTCAAGCAGGATCCTGAATCCAGCAAGCTGAGCAAGTGCTTTTGAAAACCACAGACCCCCCACAGCCTATTCCACAGCAATTAGTCCAGACCCATTACCTGCAGACTCGACACTGAGGTTCTGAAAGGGGAAGACCTTCCTAAAGTTCCAGAAATCTAGGGAGAGTTTTAGCACTTGGTTCTCAAATTCTTAGTCTAATGTTCTCTTAAGAGTGTGTATTAAATTTTATCTTATGTACCTAGATAGACCATGTTCATCTGTTTTAATATTGTTAAAGGTGGATTTATTATCTTTACTATTGATACTAATAGGGCAGTGTTAACATAATTAATAATCATAATTACTGGATTTTATTTGCTGATTTCTGTGGGGATGGGCTCACCCATGACAATACATTGGAATCATTTCAATTTATACTCATTTCTAAAATCTAAATGTTTTAGGGGTACATTGGAAATTTATTCAACCAAAGAAAATGAAATCTGTGACTCCCCAGTGATAACCAGACTAATAATTGGCTGCTTATGCCTCCAACATATATTTACTGAGCTCATGCCAACTCTCTGTCACAGCTGACTTGCATTAAGGAGCTTGGTGATTGCATTGCAAAAGATTTAACAATGCCCAAGGTCCACCAACTAGCGTGTCTTCACTAGGTTGACAACACATGCTGCTAAATTTACTTTCCCCCAATGATTCATCCAGAGAAAGGTGATTTCATGCTTTCATTTTCTCCGAGCAGTGTAGGTGGAAAGATGGAAAGGAATCAACTTTGTTTCATGGTGGAAAACCCTCTGGTTCGGCACCCACCAAGGAATACATAATTTTGCTCTTTATTCTAAAACTGTATCCATCTCCTTTTTCTTTAGTTCCTTAAATTATGATACATAAACTTTCATCTAGAAACGCTGAATTGGATTGTACACTTAAGTATGCCAACAGTTGACAATATGCCAAGATAGCTGCCTCATACTGTCCAGAATGTGATTGTACACATTTGGATATTTAATTTCTTACTCGCTAGGATCTTAGAGAAATGAAACAATTATTTCAGGTTTGCTAGCATTTAAGAGGGAAGTAGCTACCTGGGAATTTCCTCATTGCATTAATATTTTTTAAAATGTACCCTTTAAAAATTGATCCTTAAGCCCAAAATTAAGGCACTATTCTATTTCACATGGCCCCAGTCTTATTTATAATTTTGAACAACAGGTCCCTAAACTGTAAAGCATGAATAATAGCCTGAACCCCATATCTCTTTGTCAGCATTGAGTACAGCCAAGTGATCTTGATTACACAAAGCAGAGAGTTGAGGAAATTATAAAATCATTTAAAGCCCCCCAAAATACATTGGCTTGAATCATTCAGGAAGTGCCCCAATTTTCTATTATGACTCTAGAAGGTCGAGTCTGACCAAAGTCTTTGCTTTTAAAATTTCTTAAAGGTAAAGCTAATGGATCTGTGATCAGCATATCTTCAAGTTTTATACATTTAGTTAGTACTTTCCAGGTCACTAACCACATTTTCCTCCCCAGGAAACACAGTCAAGAATTCCTTTGAACCCTTAGCTCCAGCAGAAAATTGGCCTAAGCCTCTTTTCTATTCCCAGTGGCAAATTATCTACGAGAATAGTAGGCATTTGGAACAGAGGCAAGCTTTGTTTAATGTTGGTACAGGCCACTGGGTAAACAAAGAGCCCCCAAGCGGAAGGTAAAGGCTGTTCATAAACTGCAGCTCAAAACTCTGAGATAGTTAACAACTCAACTTCCAGTGGTGGGCAATGGTTTCTTGAGATTCTACATACAGAAGGCATGGATGGGGACAGCAGTTAGAAGAAGAAGGAATTAAAAGTATGCCAGAAGAAAAGAGTATGAGGAAATGGCAGAGGTTCCAGAACCAGAAGGGAAGAGGTGTAGCTAAAAATTTGCAAAGACAAAGGCAAGATAACATTTCCAATTAAGCTGTCTTTGTTAGATAGAAGACAGGCCACCCTTAGGGAACTGGGCCTTATCTCAAAAGAGAGGGTACTTCCAGTAGCAAAAAGAACTCTCCTTTACAGCCAGCTTGTACAGAGGGCCCCTCCAGGCCCAGCTCTGGCTCTGATGCTGCAGCTTTGGAATGTGCAGCAGCCTGAATCAGCCGCCCACCTGGTGCCATTTACGCTTATATTTACCCAGGCTTCTCTTGAGCCACGTAAATTACAAATGCATCTCTAAATCTGCTGAGCCCAAATACACACATGGTAGAGGGAGAATATTCAGTGATTTTCACAGATGAGCTAATACAGGGTTTAAATCCCTGGCTTACCTGGACATAAACCAAGAGTCTGTATATCACAACGGTAACTCTAAAAAGTTTTTCTTTAAATGGCCTTAGAATCACATTTTCTAGGTCTAATACTATTTTAGAAAAACTTCTTCTGCAGCCACATTAAAGTTATCTAATGGCTTATTAGAGACTCTAGCACTTTTTAAACTTTCTTTTTAAAGCTTATTTTTTTAAAAAAATGTATATGTATATATATATATATATATATATATATATGTAGTAAATGGCCAGAGTGTAAATATTCTCAGTTTTGTGAGCCACAGACTGTCACACCTATTGGACTGCAGATGTAGAGGAAAACAACCACAAGAAAATAAATGAATGTGACCAGGCTCCAATAAAATTTTATTTAAGGACAAAATTTGAATTTCACATTTATGTGTCGTGAGATATTATTCTTGTTTTGAGTTTTTCCCATCTGTTTGTTACCTCCTAGGTCATTCAAAACAAGCAGCTGGCTTGCTTTGGCCAGTGGCCCATAGTTTGCTGACCCCTGACTGGAATAGTTGAAAGATAAACATTTGTGCTATCAACTTAAATGGCATAGAGTTCAGGGAAAGACAGTGCAAGGGGAAAGGAGATGGTATTGTAGAGTTGCATGAATCGTATCTCTATATTTTCTTTAAGAGGTATTGACATAGTGAAAGTCTGGCTGGCTGAACACTTCCAGGGCTGACCAAGGAGGCAAAAGTCTCAGCACAGAATGTTCCTTTCAGATGCAACCTACTAATTTAATCCCTAGTCTACACCCTGCCCCTTTTATCTCCCCGTCACATACCATACCAGCATTTCTCCTGCCCAGTCATCCCAGGCCCAGATACCAGGCACCTAGAGACTACCTGACTGCCCAGAGCCCGGTGGAATTATTCCCACTTGCCAGCCCTAAATGTTTACCCTGCCCTGCTTTCCCTTTCCCAGAGAAGCCTCAGTAAAGCCCATGGCCTAGGTTTTCATTTCAGATCCTGAGTTCTGATACTGCAGCCCTTCATGTGGTGTACTGTGCCCTCTTCTCTCAAGCAATGCAAAATAAATCTTTCGTGGTGGTACTGGCCACTCTGTGTCATTCCTCACCCTCCTCCCTCTCCCCCATAAATTAAAATCTCCAGGTACAAATGAGACAGGAGTGCCCGTACTCTACACAGGGTCCAGGACTGGGCTCCAGCCCAGACAAACCTAATATAGTCTTCGGGTAAACAAGATCACCAGGCTATGTGTAAGGCTGCTAAAGCTGAAGACCCTGTAGTGGTGTGGTTGAAAACTTGGGCTCTGGAATTAGAAGGCCCAGTTCAAATCCTTGTACCTTCACATCTACTATCTGTCTTGGAAAAATTTATCATTATTATTATTATTAATTATACAGCCATTTTCACACCTAAAAGTGGGGCTAACAAGCACATCCTCTGTGTTATATACATATAAAATACCTGGCAAATGTTACCGTGTTTCCCCTGAAAAGACCTAACCAGAAAATCAGCGCCAGCTGGTCATTACCATGGCGATGGCCAGTGTCATGCAGAAGATTATATGTCACTATTCTCTGCTCAGTGGCTACTCCGTAAAGGCAGAGAAGGCAAGGATAGGCTGATTGAGGCTGGCATTTTTGATCTCTAGCTTTCAAGGCTGTTAAGCCTTATTTTGAGGGAAACTTGGTGTTTATCGAATGTTTACTATGATTCATTTTTAGAAAATAAATACCTGTATACACATTCTTTCAGGCCATTTCCTGAAGGACGTACTGATTTTGAGCTGCAGTACTCTGAGTTGAACTACTGTGACTACAAAACCAACCCATCCAACAATCCCATCCATAAAAGAAAAGAAAGACATCACCACACCTGGCCGCAGAGTGTAAAATATATTGATGGTGGTAAAAGGACAACTGGAGTGGGTCTGGGCCTGCTGGGATGACACAGCACACACACATGCTCTGTTTCTCAAAATCACGAAGTTTGCAAATGCATCTGTTTTAAACATGGTGTTTTGCTTTTTCATCAGCATAGATTACTACTCTACAGTTTCTTCTAGAGTAAATATACACGACAGCTGTTTGCAGAGCACTACAGACCTATTTAGATGTTTCACATAGGTGAACTATTTCACAATTAGATCAATCATTGAGTTAATAGCAATGTGTTTTTCACTGTTTTGTTCACTGCTATGGGAGAGGAGGCAACTTTTCCAATTTATTTTTTGTTTACATACTTAGTCACCAACAGAGTAGGAAAGTCTGTTTTTTTAAAAATTGTGATTATGCCATGATTTTTTCAAGACCCTTAAAGTCAGGGCATTTAAATTTACAAGAAAAAAAAATAGGTGTCATGGAAAACCTAGCAACAAAAAAGTTCTGAAAAACACATCTGTAGAGCATAGTGGTCAGTTGTAAACAGCTCAGAAGGGCAAAGGAAACAAAAAAGGTCCTTCTAGTGAGGAGTCCAACAACAACAAACTCTGCTTTTTTTTCCTAGTGGCTATTTTCCTACCACAGTGTTGAGCTTCATTATTATATTAAATAACTTATATGGGTAAAAAGGAGTTTGCTAACCAGCAGCCAACTCAAAACCTTGTAGGAAGAGGGAGGAGAGGAATTTACAACACAGCGCACACTAAAGGAAAAGCAAGTCCTCATCCAGCCAATGCTACCCCTCTCCAGCAAAACTGCTTGAGCTAAGGTCTGGGATCTAAACTGAGGGGGTTTTCCCCCTCCCTCCTCTCCCTTTTTGATTTAAATTAACAAAGGAACTAGGGCTTCCTAAGAGCCAGCACTCAGTTGGGTAAGTCTCATTAGCAGCAAAAGTTCAACCAAATAAAAAAACACACACACACAAAAGAAAACTCCATCCGGTGCAGAGCTGTGATTCACATGGAAATTCCAGGAGATGAATCATATGCAGTGCCAGGATCTTTAGAGGATTCTTTCTCAAGTGTCTTCAGTGAACATTTCAATCTCACAAAAATCTGAAGTCAATCTGTCAGCTGTGGGAAATAGGTTTCCCATCTGCTCTGGAGTGAGCTTTCTTGTTTTGCCGACCAGAGCATTCCAAGGCCTACAGAGTCCTCATGATTGTAGTTCTAGATGCCAGAAGACAAAAGTTGGCCCTTGCATGATCTGTGCGATGCAGCAGCAGCAGCAGCTCCCATGTGTTAAACTCTGCCCAAGAGGCTCGACCTAGAGGACAAAGAGAACCATATAAGACAGAAGGCAGCAGATTATTTGCATGAGGAGTCAATTCTAATTGCCTAGTAGTTACCTAATGTTAATATCATCTTTCCTAGGTTTTCAATTTATTTTTACATAGCTAAAACCAGAGCAGGTGGAAATCAAGCTTTGAATCTTCCTGGCCATTCAGAAAAATTGCTAGCCACTTAAATAGCTATGAAGGAAGATGGCAAAAACTGTGTTTATAGATGCATCTTGAGTGGTTTTATATTAAAACAGAAACAAAAAAGCAAAGATCATTAAGGAAAAGCTTTAAAGATATGTACTAGTCTTCTTATAGAAAGGTTCATTTAGTAGATAAAAGCCTCTTCTCCAACACTTCCTATAACCACAGGGGAGCAATGAAATTGTTTGTGATAAGAAAGGTGTCTGAAGTCAGAGGTGGGTGTGGCATTGCCATTGACGTGTGTGCAACCAATGGCTCTAGGGACAGCAGGCAAAGTGTGTATGCACAAAGATCTTATTGCCTCCAAAGCTAATGTGTAGACAAGTCTTCAAGTAGGTACTGTGATTCTAGAATATTTAGTGGCCACTTAATATAAGTGGTTTTTCTAATCACATCATCCCAATTTCTTTGCATTATCCACTTACGGTTGCTATGCCTTGATCACCAACACGTGCAGTGACCCAATATCATCACCTCCACCCTATTTATCAAGGGTTAACAAGCAGAGGTCGTGCAAGACAGTATGCCCAGGGCAGGACAGACACTGCACAAAACGACCTGCAGCTTGGGACGAGAAGAGGAGGACCACCTTCCAAGTGCATGCATTTCTCCTTCTTGAAGGAGACTGGCTGGGGACAGGAGCCTGGACCTGTGTCAGGAGAATAAGTGGGGTGTGGAGAAGGCCGAGCTCACGGCTCACACAGGCACCAAGGAGAATCTGTTCTTAGGGCCTCCTCAGGAAACTATGTTAGCATGGAAGCCGGTCTTTTATTCCAAGGAATGCATCTTCACTGTGCTTACATACCTATTTCTTTACATAACATATATTTTATTTGTGCCACTGCTGGTCCCCTAATCTACTTTTATCACAAGCATTATTACTGAGCACCTTGGAGTACAACTGCAGATACTGTAGGCTGCTGGATTCATGTCTGAATGTAAGCCATTGCTCTTTCTTTTTCACCTACATTTCTAAATTCTCTGGTCACATTTCCACTAACCAAATGTCCAATGTTACTATATCCTGTATGTGCGGTACATAGAGATATGGGAAGAGATTATGCAATTCAGTCTTCAGCTTTTACTGTCAAACCTTGGAACTAGGAGGCCTTCCAACCTAAGTACTAATCAGTAGCAGTGTGTCCTAAAAGAGCAACAGTTCAAAAAGAATTATAGGGCCGGGGACTTAGCTCAGTGGTTCCGGCACCTGCCTCGCAAGCGCAAGGTCCCGAGTTCGATCCCGGTACCAAAAAAAAAAAAAAACACTTAAAAAAGAATTATAGGTGTGTCTGGATGCTATATTAAGGCAGATAACAAAGTGCCATTCTGCAAAGCCAATAAGTTTAATTAATTTTTTAATCTATAAGAAAAATAACAATAACTAAGCTATACAGAACCTCACCAACCATGATGTTTAAAAAGAAGAAGAAAATGTGGACTAAAAAAGAGCAATGTGGAAGGCAAAATTCACCTAAAACTGATAATTTGAAGGAATAATTCTTAAATTTTTATACAGTTAGACATGTACTCCAAAGGTCTATATGTGCACATGAAAATTAGTAAATGATACAATAAATACCTTTTAATATATACACAAAGTAATACAAAATTTCAATTGAAATGTGCAAATAGCAGGCACAAATTTTTTAAAAAATAGACTTGTGAATTGGGAATAAACCTAGTAAGACTGTTATATTCCTATGCCTCCAGACATCAGCCACCCCTTCTTTATGTCTATGGCTAGGGGTATAAGAAACAGCTCCAATCCTTTACCATCTTCAGGACTCGTTCTAGGGGCAGTAATCCCAATGCCTCTGTGCCCCGTCCCTCCTCACTGAGATGGAAAAACAAGGCCTAAATTTTCCTTGAAAACTATTAAAATCCACACAAAATCACATGTATTGTAGGTTTATGCAATCTAGCCTAACATTAAGTATAATGCAAGTTCCTAAATGACCCTAGGACCACAAAAAGAAGTAGAGAAAATCTGCTTGCTAATCATGTTCAAAAAAGTATACATTTGCAGAGTGTTTTAGTAGAAATACAGTGATAGCAATTTGGATTAGAGTGTCTTATACTATGTTCTGGGCTATTTTATCTATTAAAGTATCTTACATGCTTAAAATACAAATGCTTACAGGTTTTGTTTGAAAATATTAATAGAACAGCAAAAGTTTCAAATTGGAAAAACTCCAGAGAGTACCTAAAGTCCCAATTCTCTTTCTCAAACAAAAGAGGGGACTGAACATCTGATTGGAAAGTGATGCCCCAACTTTATTAACTTGAACTGGTCCCAATATTAACCAGTAAAATGTTCTTTTTTTTTCCTCAGGTCAAATAAACTTTGAATTAGAAGAACTATTCAGAAATAAGGTCTGAACTTCTCATCTTTTAGACAAAGAAAAATAGTTTCTTTTTTTTAACCATACTACAGGGTGATTAATTTCAAGTCCTCATTCTATTACATAATGCAAGAAAAAAAACCAGAGCCATTGTATATCTGCCAGTATAAAAATAAACAAATAGATCAAAGGCAATAAACCTGAATCATGGCAATGGGACTTTTAAGACACAAAGATCTGGCTAGCAGAGGATAAGGTGAAAGGGACTGGAACAGGTAGGTGGGGGCTTCCTTCGAGCAACACCAACCCTTCCTGCGGACATACACAGCAAGGAGAAGGAATGAAACTCACCTTAAAGACTTCCACCTGTCTTTCTCTACGTGATTTTCAGGTCCTTCACTCTCATAAGAAGCCAAGTAGAGAGCTGCAGGAAGAAAGAAAGCATTAACACCGGGGCCTTATCCTGACTCAGTACCCACCAACCTCTGTCCCCTGTTCACTGTAAGACCGGTCCCCAGCAAAACACATTCTTTAGCTGGGTGTGGTGACACAACTGTAATCCCAGCACTGTGGGAGGCTGAGGCAGAAGGACTGCAAGTCTGAGCCCAGCTGGGCAATTTAATGACTTAGCAAGACTGTCTCAAATAAAAAATATCAAAAGAAAAGGGCTGAGAATGTTGCTTATTGTGAAGACCCTGAGTTCCATCCCAGTACAAAAACAACACAAGAACAACAACAACAAAACCACACTCTTTTAAGATATCAACTGATGACAGAGAGGAACACAGAAGAGCAACTTGACCATCTCAACAAAAACCCAAGGGCTGCTAGGCCAAAAGGGCACTTAATTAATTAAGAACTCATAAAGCCAAAAAGCTTGGAACATGTAAATCACATACTACTGTCATACATTCAGGTTTATGTTCTTTACAAGAAAGGGGCTGCAGTACTTTCCTGGAACTGTCAGTTTTTTAAAACTTTTAGTACTAGGATAATTTTCCATCCTTCTAGTTATGTTTTTCTTCCTTTCTAAATCAGAAAGAATCCTCACCTGAAATTTAAAAGGCTGTTATTAATCTTATTTATAGAGATTAACAGCAATCAGGTTCCCTCTGATGTGTGCAATATTAATTAAAAATGATCTGCCTTCATAATTGCAAACACTATCAATCTAGCATGAGAAACCACCATCACACAATGTTAGGATATAACAAATCAGTAGAATGTATCCCTAAGTCTTTTACAAATTCTCTCTTCTGGTGATTTTTTTCTGTACATATTTAATCACTTTTTTTTCTGCCTTAATTTCCCTAGTGTTTTAATAGGTCAAAACTTTTCTCTGCTGTTTCTTTCTTTTTTTTTTTTTTTTTGGTACCGGGGATCAAACTCGGGTCCTTGCGCTTGAGCAGCAGGCAGTGAAACCACTGAGCTAAATCCCCGGCCCTTCTCTGCTTTTTCAAATAGCAGGGGGTAGCATAGAGTTTACTGTTTTGGTTCGCTCTCGCTTCCAAACTACCCTGACTACCAACAAAACACAAAACACCTTTTTTATCCACCGAAGAAGCCCAAAAAAGGAGAAAAAAACCCTTCCATAAGTGTCCAGTTATGCCCAAAGGTTTGCAAATGACGTACTCTAAAGGGTGTTCAACATGGAAATGTACTGTTTATGGGTGAAGATTAAGTGAAGATATTTAGGGATAAATCTTGACATTTTCTGTGTTATGAAAAACTCTTCAAGTGGAACAGACCGGTGGACTGGCCTCACACTTTCTGAGGAGCTAAGCATTTATACAGTAATAAGCAGGACTCAGGGCTGCTGGGGCAGTGCCCTCTGGGTAACCTTACCATCTTCGCTGAAGACGGGCACTGTGAGCAGGTACTGCAGGATTTTCCGGTCCCTCTCAAATGGACATTCCACTTGCTTCCATGTCATAAATTCACTTACTTGTTTGGCCAGTTCCCAAAATTTCTGGAAGAGAATGAAAGAGAAGAATTTTAAAAGTGATCATCAAAAATGATCAGCTTGGAAAAGCCAATTCCACGTAAGATGCTTCCTTCTAGTTTTTCAACTTCTGAATTAGATACTTTTCTTAACTTAATAAAAACTATTTGCTAGCTCAATACAGGTTTAAATTTATTCAAATTCTCTCAATCAATGAATAACAATAATGGTGCAGCTACTATGTTCTACTTGTTAATCTCTTACAAAACAATAAGGAAAGAGAAAATTACAACTGCAGAATCAGCACTGGCTGCCAGCCTGGGGTACAGCTCTCAAAAGTCACCCCTCACCCTGTGCCCTTCTTGTTCCCACTCACCTCAAAATTGACATGGCCATTTGGAAGGCGGTTGGCACAGCCCTCATTGAGGAAATAAATGTCTTTGATTAAGAGACTGAAGAACGGTATCACAATCTAGAGAAAACAAAAGAGTCTGGTTTGTCTGGGCATCAAATAGCACAAGGGATTAATGAACAACTTCAACTTTGACTTGCATAAAAGCCCACAATCAATTAAGGTACAGTGGTCTGCATACAACATACAATAGCAGTTTCCTCCTTCACATAATTCTGCCCAAGATGCACAGCAAGAACAACTAGTGCTAGAAGGTGGAGAGGTGAGTGCTTTTCCTAGTTTTCTTTGTTTCGTTTTTTATTTTACTTTTTGAGACAAGGTCTCTGGCCTTGAACTCTCTATGTAGCCCAGGCTGACCCCAAACTCATGGCGATCCTCACGCCTCAATCTTTTGAGTGCTGGGATGACAGGCGTGCACCACCATGCCCAACTGTTAAGTCTTAATAGAATACTTAACTCTACAAGCACTAAGATTTTAAGATTTGGGACCCATCTCTTTCCTACACTCTATCACTACATCATTTGGATATCTACATTTCAGATGAACTTTTTTTTTTTTTGGTGTGATTTTACTTTACCCTTGAAGATATGAGTTAAGACAATGTAAGAGCTCAAGGTTAAGGTTCTACAAACTCCTTTTTGAGCAAGACTGGCCCATGATGAGAGCAATTTGGCACCTGTCAGGGAAAGGCTCCTAAGAAACAGCAGTACAGAATGCTGTGAGACGTGCCACAGTGAAGGAGTACAAATGTGTAAATTAAATTTAATGACTTTGAAAACAATGAACTTTCTTTAATAATACTTCTCTGCATCAAGACTTTGGTTTGATGAAGTGGTATTTAACTAATTAAGATAAAATAATAATCTCTAAGAATGCCCCCTGAATCCTACTAAACCTGCTCATAAGCAGTAGCTTCCATTTTCTCCCAAATGCCAACACATCTTAAAAGATTTCAGGGGCTGGGGATTTAGCTCAGTGGTTTCGGTGCCTGCCTCACAAGCGCAAGGTCCCAAGTTCGATCCCCGGTACCAAAAAAAAAAAAGATTTGAAATTTTGTACACGCAAATAATGCACTAACCACAGATTGTGGATCTGTCTTATTTTGGATGTTTTCTAAGCTTATGACTTGTGGTACCATGGCTTCTATACCAAACGAATGGGAAAATATACTTTTTGGCTCACACACAAAAATATTAAGTATCAATTCACTTTTAGAGAGAAATTCAAAATTTCCCCTAAAGCAATTTAAAAATAACAAGCTTTTATTTTATTTTGTTTCACTGATCTCTGAAAATAACTAAATTGAGTCTTTAGCTGCAACAACCTTCTATATATATATTTATCTATTTTTTGTAGTACTGGGGTTGCGATCCTCCTGTCTCAGCCTCCCAGAGTGTAAGATTACAGGTGTGTACCACTATGACTTGAATATACTTTTTATCATTTGCTTTTGTCTGTCTCTAAAGTTGAATTAGTAGGGATGTCATGGCTTTCTCTTAATGTTACTGGCTATTTCTCTATTGTGTTATAATTAAGCAGGTATAGTAACAATGACAAAAGTACACTGGAACCTTGCCTCTTGGAAAAACTATACCTGGGTGGAAAAGGGCTGGGCCCTGGACTCTGTCCGACATCAGTTTAAAATAAGGCTCCATGATTTGCCCTAGTGGTAAAAGCCAGGAGTTGGCAAACTGTGGCCTAGGAGCCATATATCTTACATTTTTAAGTGGCTGGGGAAAAAATCAAAAGAATAATGTTTTATGATGCACGAAAATGATGTGCAATTCAAATTATAGTGGCCATTGAGCTTCTTGGAACACTGCCATGCCCTTACATCTACACATAACCAATGCCTGCTTTGTGTTTCTATTCAAGTTGAGTAGGCACTTAGAAGATAATAAAGATATGTTCAAAAGACAATCACCCGGAAATGAGAACAAAATTATAATGAAGATGCAATATTTGTGCATTATAGCAGCTTTGAAGAGAGAAGTTTATTTCTGTGCTGTATTCTTTGGCCCTGGGCTATGAGATTCATGGGTGATGATCATTTACTGTCTCATATGGATAGTTAAACTTCTAAGTTCATGCTACGTGCCTTTAGCTGGATTATAAATTCTGAGTGGCAGAGGTTATGTGATTTTTACATTCACGGGCACCCAAAAGAAATATGTTCTATAACTGAGTGGCTGAGCCACTCTTCCAAGGAGACCAAAGTGTAAGTAATCTCACTTAAGATACCTCGCTGCCATGTTCCTTATGCCCAGATGCAAGAAAGAAGTCGCCTTCTTCAACTTCTCACTTGAGCATGGCTCATCCCCATCAGATCAGCAGCCTCTATACAAATCTAACAGCAAAAATGTTTGGATCTCTGTGATTTAAGTGCATGTACAAACTACTTGTAAAAGAGTATGTCTGGTTTCTAGAAAGTCTTGCCTATCATCCCTTTAGTGGAAGAACTTTCCAAGTAATAATGTTTCCTAATTCCCCTTAAAATATTCTTAACTCAGGGAGTCAGCAAGTGTTCCTTAAAGGTATCGGTTTCACACCTAGAAATGAAGGTTGAAAGGCAGGAACAGACATGCAGAAATACAAACAGAAGATTGGAAGCCAAGTAATCATGTGAAGAATGGTTAGAAACTTCAAGAAGGGGTAACTCCAAGAAAAAGAAGCCATTTAGAGTACATTTAAGGGCTCCTGGATAGAAGACAGATTTGATTTGCTCTGTAATAGATACTGAGAAATGTGCTTCCTTAACCATATAAACTTGAAATTTGAAAGATCTGATTCTATTCTAGTTATGCTATCAGAAAGACTGTCAAGTAGGAGATTTGGAATAAAATATGTGCTCTTTGGCCTCAAAACATTTTTTTAAAATCCCAATCTTCTTGAACAAAAAAGAGACTTGACCAGAAATGTTTTCATTCTTCTTCTTCTTCTTTTGAGACCAATTAATAAAGAAACAGTGTGTTCTTTAGGAAGTTATGATAGTAGTTGTTTTATGAACCACAGACTACAGTTTACATGCTCACATAGAACTGGTTAAAAAATAAACTAATTGGGCTGAGGATGTAGCTCAGTGGCACCACACCTGCCTTGAAAACGCAAGGTCCTGAGTTCAATCCCTGGTACCTAAATAAATAAATAAACTAATTGAGATAGAATACATGAAATGATGTGAAGTGTAAATACTTGGGACCCTTTCTGGAAAAAGCTGTGAGGATCCCACAAGTGATGTCTCTTGGGATGGCTGAACTTTAGAATTACTTTGGCCACTGAGGCAGTTCCCTAACATGAGTCTCTGGGCTCTTCCCTTAAACAGAGCCAAGGATCCCCAAATTCCATCGAGGGCCATGCAGAGAGCACCTGACATCCAGCCCAGGAGCAGTGGACATGGGCACCCATAGCTTCCATTGCATCCTTCCCTTCCGGATCTGCCCGTGTATGGGCAGACGTTCTGAAAGTTCAGCAACTTCAGATTGGGCCTTTTGTCAACCCAGACAGGAGTACTGTGGTTTAGAAAACTTTGCCAGGCTATTGTAGTTTCCATTAAGAACAAAAGGCTAGTGGATTTACAGTATCTCTCAAACATTATCAGAACTGACATAGCAGATTTGGTTGAGAAATAACTTGGCATCTTTCAAAGGTGGAGTTTTGTATTTGTTTTTGTTTCAGATCATCAAGACTGAAACTTTTCGGGTGGAGGGAGTGACTAAGATGCCATTAAGCATTTTTTACCCTCTTTTTTTGTTGTTGAAGATATAGTTTCAGTTGAAAGAATATAAACAGAAGATTAGATCCATCAAGTAACCCTCATCATAACTGGGTATGTACTTCTTAAGTAACATGATGGCCGAATGGCAAAACAATTTATCATTCTTGGTGAGGAAAGATGACACAGAAATGTGCCCAATAAGGACCCTCAATGTCAAGATTATGGTAGATGCAGGACAGCTTTAACTTGTACAAGGGTAGAGGAGACAGGAAGGATACTTAATTTTTCAGACATCAGCCTTATAACTTTCCGTGCCTCCTACATATCCAATTAGTACCAGCAGGGCTAATGCTCAGGCAACTAACCTACTTTCTGAAAATAAATGACTTAACCGTGGGAGGTAAGCTAATTCTTTAGGAGAAAAGGTTACATTAAGTCAGCCATCTTCTGCAGAGCTTAAATGTCTATTTTTCCATTAAACCAAATTACTCTCTAATGCTATTAGTCACCTTAACATATTAATTCATTGCCTGAAACCCAACTAAGACACACTCTAGAATAAGAATTTCAGTAATGTAATAATAACACAGTAATATATGTTTGCAAAGTTCTACATCAAGTTGCCTTTCCTTTTTCACAGTTTATCTTTTCCTTTAGCAACCCTCTTCCCTATGTAGCGAGAAATGAGATTTCTATAGTATACATCTTTTTGTGATCTGAACATGTAAAAGAAACTCAGTGATGTAGTTCACATCACATTTCAGTATAAAATATAGCAGTTATATAATGAACACACTACACAAAGCACACACCTTCTCTCTGCTGCTATGAGCAGTTAAAGACCTTTGTGCTGCCCCACGAAGAGCGGTTCGATAATTATAAAAGTTGCTGGAAGGGTCCATCTGATGCTGTGGAGAAGAGAAGAGTATTAGCTATGAATTCTCACCTGTAAATGTTTACAAATTCTCACATGTAACTATACATAAAAAATTTCTAAATAAGTGTGGGAACTCATTAGGAATATGATTTATCCCTTCATATACACAAGCATGCAAAACATCAGAATCAGAACATAAATGTTTTCTATCCCAACATTTGTTTTATTTTTAAAAGCTGATGTTGGGTTTGATGATGTTAAACCTAAACCAAAACTATCTAGGCTGATTACTGAGATCAAATCTAGAACTGTTAACAAAAAGTCAAAATAGAAAAATTTCCTGGTTTCATTTGAAGGTCAATGGGCCAGGGGATGGTTATCCATGTATAATGATCCAACATTTAGTAGTGAACTTGTTCTTTGCACCTTATAACAAATCATTCGAAAGTAATGGATGCAAACCATATTGCAAGATGGAAAATAAATGTATTCGATAACTTGAATAAAGCATCACATAATATGTCTAACAATAATTCCCAATTTAGAGGAAAACTGGGGAAAGAATGCTTATTATTTCCTAAGACACAGACTGAAAGCATCAACACGTTTACATAACATGAAGATGAATTTAATTCTAACACTCATACCCCTGTGCCACAACTCTGACTACCCTCAGAATTATATAGGAAAATATTTTCATAAGTTAACTAAATTTGCTGAAAGGATGGTGAATGAATATTTTGGATGGATGAAGAACACTTCTCTAGCACATTACAAATAAATAAATGAAGCTAGCGGGCAAACTAGGAAGTAAAACTGCTGTTAAGAACCTCAATTCTATTCTGGTATATAATGTCAGCATTAGTCCAGTCTATTACCCCAAAATGGTCACCTCTATTTATGGAAGGACTAATCCAAAATCTGTTTATTTTCCTACCTCTAGTTCAAACCCTTCTCCTTCCCCTAGGTCTGTAAGGGTTTTTCTTCTTCAGTGCTATCTGACTGAGGGGCAAGATCACATTAGAGGAATCCCACTTTCTGGGTCTAAAACATTAACAGTCAAAAACAGCTTCACACACCTCAAGAATGTCAAACTTCGCAGTCTTCACTTTGGCCCAGGTCTTCTTTAGTCGAGAGACTGGACTCATGTTCATGCCAGCTTTCCATTCAACATGCATGGGGGAGGGGGAGAAATTTGAAATGGAGATGTAAGAAAAGCCATTCTACCTTATACCCTGAATAGTGCTCATTACTAAATATAAGCAATTAAGTTCTGCAAATTATTAACAAGTAATAAACTCCAAGTTTATAACTTTTTCTTGCAAACTTCTCAGTCCACAAACAACATAACTTTGAGCAAAGGTGAGTACTTTTTCTTTTCTTTTTCTTTTTTTTTTTTTGGTACCTGGGATCGAACTCGGGACCTTGTACTCTTTCGAGGCAGGCGGCAGAACCACAGAGCTAAACCCCTGGTCCTACTTTTTCTTTTTTAAAGAAAAGAACAGTAAACATTTTAGGCTTTGTAAGGCACAATTGCAGAACACTGCCCTGTTAATGGTGCATAAGCAGCCACAGGTAACTACAAAATCACACAAGTATGGCTGTGTTCCAATAAAGCTTTATTTATGAGCACTGAAATCTGAATTTATATTATGTTCACATATAATTCTTTTTTCTTTTATTTTTCAATCATTTAAAAATATAAGAACTACTCTTAGCTCACCGGCCATAAAAAAAAAGAATAATGATGGGCCAGAGTGAGCTACAGGTTGTAGTTTCCTGACCCTTGACATACAGCTTCGGGTGTCACCCATGTGTCATCTCACATATCCCACTGAACATTCCTACATGAATAAGCTGTGGTTCGTGGGCAAGAAACTTTCCAAAGAATATCCACGTAAGCAGTAGCAGGAATGGAAGTTTCTACCAAGCCAACTCCATAACCCACACTCATCCCTACAGTACACACCTCATGGGCTCCCCTGAATAATAACTTTACATACTGCAGCCATTTGGAAAAATATTGCAGTGGAAAAAGTGTCCACATCAACCTAAGTGAGTAATTCCATGTCACCAACTTTCACATTTTTAAGGACTAGAAGAGGTACAGTTCTAATTGGGTAAAAATGTATACACTGAAAAATACACAGATCTTACATATTCAATTCAATGAACTTGAAAAATGTCTAAGTCTATGTATCCCCTCCCCAGTCAAGATCCAGTAGAACATTTCATCATCCCAGGAAGCTCCCTTGGACCATCTTTCAGTCTTCTCTAACCCCCAAAAGATCAAAGCAGCTATTGTCCACCACCACAGATTAGCCTTGTCTCCTCTAGAACTTCTCATAAATGGAATCATACTGGACATAGACTTTTGTGCCTGGCTTCTTTTGCTCAGCATCGTGATTATAGAATTTATCTATGCTGTTTATATGTGTCAATTGTTAATTTTTAATTGCTCAATAATATTTCATTATATGAATATACCACTGTTTATTCAGTCATTCACTTGTAAATGGGGGCATTTAGATTGTTTCCAGTTTGGGGCTACTCTTTTTTTTTTTTTTTTGGTACTGGGGATCGAACTCGGCTCCTTGAGCTTGCGAGGCAGGCGGTGGAACCACTGAGCTAAATCACTGGCCCTCTGGGGCTATTCTTAATAATGCTGCTTACATACATTCTAGTACAAATCTTTCTGTGAACATGTGTTTGCATCTTTAGGAACTAAATATATCAGTATGTGGTATTTCTAGATTACAGGATAGCCATATGATTAATTGCCAAACAGTTTTACAAAGCAGTGCCATTTTATACTCCCTTCACTTGCTCTACATCCTCAATAAATTTGGTGTAACCAGTCTTTTTAATTTTAGCTATTCCAGTGTATGAAATAATTCTTCATTGTGATTTTAATTTTTTGTGATTTTAATTTTTGTATTTCCCTGATGACTACTGCTATGGAGTACCATTTCTAAGTGAGCATATTTTTGTGAAATATTTGTTCAAGGCTTTTGCCCTGTTTTTCACTTGGTTACAGTATTTGTCTTCTTATTGATTTGTAGGGTTCTTTATGGATTCTAGATTCAAGTTGTTTATCAGTTAGATGTATTACAAATATTTTCTCCCATACTGTGGCTTGCCTTGATATTCTCTTAATGATGAAAGAGGGAAATTAAGTAACCTTCCACTACTTAGACCATGGACTTTTCAACTCCCTGACTTAACTGATCTCTCAGTTCACTATTTTCATGTCTACTTGGCCAGTGTTGTTATGGCGGGTGAAAGGGGGCAATGATATACAAACAAAATAAAAAAAGGAACTAGTGAAGGGGGAATTTATCAGGATTGTGATTATTGAATTAAATCTGGTAGATTCTCTAGCTTCAAACTGACCCCAATTCTTTGTTTTTTATTCAAATATTTACTGAGCACCTACAACATTTAGGATGACCATATAATTTGTCATATAAACTAATATACTTACTAATGAGAGTCATCAATAATTATACCAAGATGACAAGTATAAACATGAGCAACAAAAACTAGTTACTACCTGACCCACTGTAATAGAGTGAATGGGAGGAAACAGGGTCTCTGGCATTAAAAATCCCCATAATTTAAAATAGCAAGTTGTTGTAACTGGAATAGTAAGGTCTGAACTGGTAAGTGCTAGGAGTGTGGGCAGTCAGAAATTGTTCAATCTTTTAGGCCAATCTCTTAACCTTGATAATGAAATCATATGACTTACTCTCAGGTCATATATTTCTCTAATACTTGATATATAAGCTTCTCAAATACTCTTTAAAATCCTTTATTTAGATGGGCATTCATTTTTCAGCATTTATAATCAGTATTTGATTGAGGTTAAATTGAAAGTATTCCATAAATTCTTGCATACTTAAGAAATAACCATACATTGCATTACTGTGGCTACTTGAGGTACTCGGAACAGTCCTGAAATAATTCAGGAAATAGGAATTCCTAAAATAATTCAGAAATGATTCAGAAATTGTACTCTTTACAGATTTTCAGTGGATATATTTCACAGGTCCCATAAAGAGAGGACACAAATCCTTCAGAAAAGACTCACAGATTATCGCCATCAAGGAATTAAAGTTGCCGATGTTAAAACACTCTCGAGCCACATCAATGAAATACTCGATCATTCGTGCTCGATGTTTCTTCTTGACAGGCTACACAGGAAAAGACAATAGAGGGCAGTTATCTAACTTGTAGCCTCCAGAGATGGAAAGCAAGTATGCAGATAACATAAACCAAGTAAAGTCACACTGACTGCTAAGAAGCAGGGAAAATTCATTTTCTCACCATGCAGATTTCTGTAGCAACCAAGTAGCTTAGGCGATTAAACCATTCCACGTAGGCTTCTAAATTTCGTGTTTTCTTGCGTTCACTGTAGCAGCTCTGTAGAGAAAGCAAAGTGAACTGATGAGTTAAAGAAAAAGAGAATGCACGTGTATATGGGTCTCACTGTCAGTATGAAGTTGTCATTCTCAGTTTATGGATTAGGAAGGCTTTCTAGCATGAGGGAGAGAAAGAGAGAGAGAGAGAGGGCCACTAACATTCTTGATTTTCCTTACAGAAATACCAAAATCTCCTAGGACGATCCCATCAAACCTGAGGTCTAGACATACACTGGACTGCATGCATAAAAGTACCTTTCCCTGCCTTCTCAGGATATCGATCAACTTGGATAGGATCTGTTCATAAAAGCATAACCCATGCAATTCTAAAACAATCTTGGACTGGTTAATGAGGTGCAAATAGCCACTGCTATCTACACAGCAAGGAGAGAGGCCATGCACACTGGACTAGAAAACCTTCTCCTAAAATTAAGTTGTATAACAAAGTTCTGCAACATCATGGACCAAGAAACTAAATATCTTCCAAAGAAGATAAATGGAACCCTACAACATAATGGTTTTTAGTAAGGTGAGTGACACATTGTTCAAAAGCAAAAGAAGTTCATCTCATTCTGGAGTTCAAGGCCAAGCTTGAAGAGGTTCATTAAGTCCTCTTTCCTTCCTTCGAAAAGATCCAAACAACAAAGTCCACCAGCCTCCTATTGCAAAACATATCCTTCATTTCCCGTACTGAGAGAAACTATTCTAAGGCCGGAAAACAGCTGTTGCCCCGACTCGCAGAGGTGACTTTCATGAGTGGGTGACATAGTCTTTGTCTAACAATTTCAAATGTTTCTAGAGGCCCTGGAGTGAAACTTCTTGTATATGTATCACTGATTTAACAGTCTGTGTCCAGTATTATTTTCTTTATGTGTGGGCTTTACCATAAACCTGTCATGGGGGATTCACCTAAAAACAAGAGGCAAAGCAGGGAAGAGCCTTGCTCAGCAAGCTGGATGCACATCCTGTCTTTCTTGCCCCTCCTATTGTTGAATCATGAGCAAAGCATTGTCTTTTATTTTCCTTCTGGCTTTATCTGACAGATAAAACCATTATGCTTTCATCTTCTGCCTTTATCATGAGAAATGCCTGCATCTACTTGCTGTAAAGGGCTTATTAAATTTCCCAATAAAGGAGAAGGAGAGGGTAAAAGCTAGTGAAAGGATAAGAATACTGTAAAGGCACTCTGAGACCTTGCTCAAGAAAAACTGCAAGGAATCACATATGGCTAATGAAAAAAATTCTTTCTGATTTTAAGTCCTAAAACAATAGTTTCAACTACAAGGTCTTACACTCATTATCACAGATTAAAGAGTTCACTTTCTAGTTTCAGGACTGAACTTATTACCTTGTCATTGTCCAAAGGATCCTTCTGCACAAATGCCTGAACAAATTCTTCTGGCCCAATGTAATTGAGCCGCTCCTGAAACAAGAATCCAGCGAGTTGAGAGTTTTAAAGAAAATGCAAAGAAATGAACAGGCTACTTCTCTATTGACTTTGGGCACCACTCCCATTTCTTAATGCAGATTACAAAATAAGCCTTTAACCCTAAATACTTTCAGCAACACCAAAGTCTCAACAGAGCCAATGTTCTGTTTGGGTCAATGCTCTACAAGATAATGGAAGACTGTGTGAGTTACAGCAAAATTAATCACAGGCAGAAGATGAGGACAACTCTGTTTTCAGCCTTGTCTGGTACTTATTTATAAGCAAATTCTCAGTATATCAGAAGCATTCATACTGCAACGCCTAAACAGAACATGTTTCAGCTGTTTTGTAGATTATTTATCCTGACACTACTTCTGGCAAACACACTGGTTGCCAAAACAAACACAGTGGGTGGCTGCAAAGGGCAAGGATGATGAGGGCCTCACCAGCTCTACGTGAGTCAGCTGCTGGGCCATCGTGTACGGGTCACTACAGACAGTGATGATATCCCTCTGGATGGACTGTGGCTTGGTCTTGAGGACCGTGAGCCGATCTGCAGATGTGGAGCTGATCTTAGCCAAGACTTCCTCATACTGACTGAGAGCAGCAAGCTTGCGGATGAGACACTGCATCATCTGCTGGACATTCTTCCGGTATGTCTGCTAGGGAACAAGCCAAGCGTTACACCCTTGCTCTCTGTGTCTTTTTTAGCAGGATGCAACCTCACAGATAATGTCTTGAAATTATTTTTAGCTTGACACTGGAAAGTTTGGTTCAGGGAACTTATAGGAGGATTCAGATAGCTCTAACAACTCAGAGACTCATAGACATCAAGTGCCTCTTCAAACCTGGACGTCCTTTTCTCAGGTTACTATTGAGAGCACAATTCAGAATAGACCTTCAAACACTACAACCTTTCAGACTAGCTATCAAGCGCATTCAGTATAATGTATACTGTACACAATTAAATGTTCACTGGTAGAAATGTACCTGTATACTTTTGTTGGGATAAAATACATGGATCTCAAGTCCAAGCATCCTTTTCCTAACTTTTTCATTAGTGTCACCTTCTTGCTTTTTCCACTCCTATCATTCCCAATCTCATTAGTCTAAGGACACAGAGGCTACTTGACAGGAACACACCATTACTTCCCACTCCCCAGCCACCCACCTTCCTGACTTTCACAGAAGAAGGGGATATCCACTTTTGGTATCTGACCTCCACTTGGCGCCTGTCCATTTCTTCCCCATTCATGAGTCAGCACTGGTATTCACAACCAGACTCTTCCACGCGATAGTCCTCCCTACAGTGCTACCACAAGCTGCCTTGTTCTTTACCTCATATGCTGTAGCCACACAATTAAAGAGAAGCTGCTGTAAAAACTACTGCATTTTTTATAGATAAGTGTCAGCCTCTTGGTTTTTCAAACACTTGTTAAAGAAATGACCTCCCAATCAATCTCTCAGGTACACATGTCCCAAGGTATGGAGGTCTTTTCTGGCCCCAAACTGCTAACAATTATTTTTCTAGATAAAGTAAGACCCCTGTGTCAGAGGAAGGCAAAGGAGCTGATTCAATTTTAACTGGGTCTTAGGATTACCAGCTCCAAAAGAGGATAGTCCCAGTGAATCTACAGATGTAGAAAGGCCTGTGTTTATGTTTCACTGCCTTTACAAAAGGTACCACAGTATCATTTGTACTTTACCTACAGTGGCATTTATCTACAAGTATAAGAAGTGGTTTTTTTTTTTTTCGTTTAACAGAAGCAGTTTGGTTTAACAGAGCACAACAGCAAAAGCTAGAGCTATTCACATATAAGGGAGTTATATCTGAAAATGGTTAATGGTTAATCTATCTGATGTAGATAAGGAAAAAAATCATAGGCTGATTTCTTCTTTTTTCTGCTTGTCAATGTTGTCCAATGAGCTCTTCAACATGGCCCATTATGTGATCTTCATTTTTCTCTACATTCACAAACCACCTTAAAATGGTGAAATACCTAAGTGTTCTTAAAAAATGAACCTTCCAAAAAACCTATTCCACGCCACATCAAGGTTACCAGTTTAGAAGATGCTATCTATTTGGCAATGTGCTTGTTTACTCAAGGGAAATGCCTCTTTCCTTGGCATTCCAAGCCACCACAGTTGAGTTATGGACTTTTTCAAATCCTTCATTCCTGTTTCCCCCACCTCGTTTATTTTCATACCATTGAGCTACATTAAAACTTTAAGAACTTAAGAGGTTTCCTTAAGTCCTGTCCCACAATAATAAACGCCCACAAAAGTTATTACCACTCCTTTTTTTTTTTTTTGTACCTGGGATCGAACTCGGGTCCTTGCACTTGCGCAGCAGGCGGCGAAACCACTGAGCTCAATCCCTGGCCCTCACTCCTTAAAATTAGTAAATATTTCCCAAGTGTTTCCCACTAGGCAGTAATCATCTTTTTGAGACACTTTAGTTACAGCACATACCATTCAGAGTAGAAAACAAGGTAGAAAGTTGCAGTTTTGCATGATTAAATCATATTTATAAGAGTATCCCACAACTGTCATTATTTGACTACCCTATCATGAATAAGGGACAGATAAGGAACTTACATTCTTTGTTAAGTCTTTCCAGGAAAATCCTGAATTATTGGCATAAAACTTTACTTACACAAATACACACACGCATGCATGTACACACCATTAACACTTCTGTGGATTTATCTGTCCATGGATACCTACACCCAGAGAAGACACTCTGTGAGGAGACACAAAACTGGCACCAGTTGTTACTTTTAACAGAGAAGTAGGACTGGTACAACTTTTGTGGGAAAAAGATCGAGCAATCAAAATGTCTTTCTGTATTGTTTGATTTATTAAAAATAAAAAACTTGAAGTGAGAGTTCTTGGCTAACAGGTGACACATACAAGAAAGTTCTTTTTGCTCAGAAAAACTACAAACAACTCATTTAAAAATATCTATTCTTTGATATCTCAGCAGCTGTTCCATGTGAGTTCTCAACCCTAATTCATTCCCTACCCCTACTCCCAGGGTCTCTACAGAAAATATTCAGTCAGAAATGACCGCTAATGTTCAGGTCTCCACCTGAGGGAACCAGCTGAGGCCCAATGAGTGCAAGAAACAGCGGACCAGGAACAGCCCACAGCCTGGGTACAACCCCTGAAAGTCCCACTGAACTGGAGAGCATGATGGAAATGCTCCTCAGGTAGCTTTAACACACAGCAACACATGAGAACTGCTGTTCTACCAGCACATTTTGCAAGAGTTTTATTCTGCACTTAAAATACATTTTCTTAGCAAAGATGTAGAGGAATTATAAAGGAGGTAACTGATGAGCAAAAAGCAGCAAAATATGAGGGGAAATCTACCCAATTAAGTATGAGAAAAAAGCTGTTTGAATAAACTGTGTGTGTGTGTGTGTGTGTGTAAGAAAGCAGGGGGAATAGGTATGCATCCTCTTTCACAAGTTTTCTGCTTCCATTTGATTCCATTTGAGAACTCAAGCTCTGTGTTGTTCAGCATGCTTTCTCACTGAGTCATGAGTTGCTAAATATGTACTTATTCTTTTTTATAACTTCAAATGCCAGAGACATTAATTACCTGGCAAATAAAGATAGACGTTCTTACTATAAAGACCAGCCCCTTAAGGAAGAGAAAATTGCCTTCTACCTACCATAGTCATTTGTCGTGTAATTCAATCATTAGTTTCATTTCATGTTTCTTGCGGGCAAGTCTCAATAAACTACTTCATTTTGGGCAAATCCCCAGGGGAGAAACATATTAAGTCAAATTATGTGGAACTGTCCCAGCAGATTCAGAAGAGCCTGGCTGAATTACATCCAGGGCACACCTGGGTTCATTGGCCATCAAAAAAAGTTCTTGAAGCCAGAGGCAAGAAGCAACAAGTTACAATTCAAATCCATGCTCCTTTCAGTGGAGGGGAAGAATATTATCCTACTACAGTAACTGATTTGTCCACTCATTCATTCATTCACTGATTCATTCATTCATACATTACTGAGGGCCTTAAATGTCAGGCACTCAGGAGTTAAAGATGCTGTGAGCAGAGGGCACAGTGTGTGGGGGGTGTGTGTGAAATAGCCAATAATTAGGAATCACAGAGTTCTGTGAAGTGCTGTAAAGGGTGGTGAAAGCTAAGAAAGAGAGGGGATGTGATCATGGCTCGGTGGCAGGGCAAGGTCTCTCTGAGGAGAGGCATTTAACACATGCGACAGCTGAGGAGCCTGCCATACAAAGAACTGGGGAAAGGGCACCCATCACACAACTTTAGAGCCAGAAGGGGCATTAACACAGGGCAGTTAACACCATGATTTATAGAGATGACAATGAAGCAGGAATCTGATCTTTGCCAAAGCACTTTCTGATCAACCAGCTGCTAAGTGTGGACCTGACTCTGAATACAGGATAAAAGCAGCCAAAGAAGCAGCAACTTCTTGTGCAGCCCAGGTCCATCGAGGCTGCTGGTCACTTCACAAACTCATTTAATCAACTGCTACCCAGCCAGACTTGGCGCATCGTCTCATCTCTTCTCCTGCTCAAAGCCAGCTTAACACCCCAAGGTTTATCAAGAATATGTTCTCAACACAAGAGAACTGGCAAAAAGCCATGATGAGAAGGCTGTTTGGTCTTTTCTCAGTTCTACCCATGTCTTGAGTGGCTGAGTCTTATTTTAAGATGAAGACCAGATCTCATCTGGTCACAGACATGATCTCCCTCTTTCACACCATGACAAGAAGAACCAAAAGCCATCCAGGCAGCATTTTCAAACCACTATCATTTTATCTTTAAAAAAATTAAAGGGTTCCTTTTGGGAAGAATTATGTTACAATTTCTACCTTTTAGAAAAGTCATAGAAGTCAGGCATGGTGGAACACATCTGTAATCCCAGCACTCAATGAGGATGAGGCAGGCGGATCACAGGTTCAAATCAACCCTGGGTAGTGACTTAGTGAGATCCTGCCTTTAAAAAAATTAAAAGGGCTATGAATGTGGGCTCAGTGTGCAGACTCTGGGTTCAATTTTCGGTAACACATACACACACGTGCATGCACACAAAAGCCATAGAGGGAAGATATGCTAACTGATATATAAAGTTAATTAGCGACATACACCTAACTGAAAGGAAGAACTGACTGACTCAGGTCTCAGCCTTCACATACGAAAAGGCCCTAGGATGCCACTAATCTTTTGAGCAGCTTGTCATAAACCGAGGTCACTGAGCCAGCATGGACTCTGCCAAGCGACCCACAGCTAATCCCTCTGACATAAGATTTACTACCAAACTGTCCGCTGTTTCTTTCCTTTTGCCTATGTGAGTGAGGGACCTATCAATTTGACCTGGCAGAACCTGAGACAGGCAAAGCTGGCAAAATGATTATAACAGTCATAACTTGCAAAATGGCTCAGGAAATGACTCACTCAGCCTTGCAGAAATAATGGGTGTCTGGAGCACCTGGGCGCCACGCAATGTCATAAAGTAACAGTAAAAGGGTTAACTCCGGTTTCACGAGCAGAACATAAGCCAGAAATGCGAAGTACAAAGTTTTCGAGTACTCGTCTTATATAATTTTAGTCTGATTTCTTTTTAAGTTGGAGGAATAGCATTAAAATGCATTCACAAGAATTAGAATAGATCAGTGTCTTGTTATGCTGTCTTTCAGGCAAACACGGAAAGATGAGCTCTCCGGAAGGTTATGCACAATACAAAGGGAAAATGTATTTTCAGACAAATGAAACAAGACATCACTGCAACTGCTAAATGCTTCATCTACCTTTTTCCATGTGACAATGCTGTACCTGTGCTGAAGGAACCTGTTCCCAGAACCTTACCAGCAACACAGAAACTAGAAAGACATCCTTGTCCAGCAAGCCTCAACACAGAATACCAGCCCTCCAGGCCTGCTTCAGAGAGGATAACCTTGCATCTGTCACAGAGAGTTTGCTCTTATCAAAGGCTCAATTGAGAGAAGTGGTATTTATGGAAGATTATCTCAGAGACTTACTTCCAATCTCTACCTATTCTAGGTCCTATCCTTGAATCAACTTCCAGCACTAGAAGACTTGGCTTGTTTGCTGTCTTCTCTGCCAAAGAATTACCACTGCTAATTTACACACTCATCTATGGTCTCTCTTTTATCAAGGAGTATTTGTTATAAGCCCTATGTAAAGAAACAAATCATAATGAACTCACAAAAATCCCTCATATGACAGTTTTTGTTTTATTTTTTGCAGTGCTAGGGACTGAAGTTAGGGCCTTGCACATGCAAGGAATGTGCTCTACCATTGAGCTACATCCTCAGCCCTAACATTGTAAATTCTTCATCTAATGCTTGAAGAATTAGTGTGCTCCCCGACAATGGATATTCTATAAGCAACTGTATTTCTCTTTTATCAGTAACTTAAACCACAGCAATCTTTTCCAACTCTACTGGCTCTCAACACTCACATATTTGTTTTCTCCCCTTCTATGGTACAGATTGTCTCTTTCTACTTATAATTTATTAATATGCTCCTCATGGACTGCTATATTTATATGCTTACTTTAAATCTATTAGTGTTCATTAATATGCTATTTATTATCTCGCTAGCTGTGTCAAAGCTTTTGGGAAGGCAGAAAGATAAAAGTAAAGTAAAAACGAGACACACTTGCAACATGAGCCCTGTGCATGAACTGACATGAACATTCCCCCAACTAATCACATAAAACTCTAGCTTATTTCCCTTTGAAGTGGGATGGAATAATCATCCCCACTTGACATACCAAAAAGACCAATATGCCTAGAGAGGATGTGCCAAAGACAAAATGAAAAGAAAGCATCGAGATTCTGATGCTTAAACAAATATCATTTCCCAACCAAGAGATGGCTGGGAATTCAGTGGCTGTAATCAATTCAGGTTACTAACCTCCTCGCCACTGGCTATTCTGTGAGCCAGATCTTTCAAATTTCTCATCATTCTTTCATCCCGAAAGTCATAAGGAAATGTTTCTGTCCATTCTGTCAAGAGTTGAAGAATTTTAGGTGCAATTTTTCTCATCTGGTTCTGAGGAGAAAAAAATGAATTTAATCAGGTGATCTCTGTCACCAGGGACTGTATCAAATAAATAACTACTGTCACTGATTAACTTTTAGTGCAAAGTCTTTGGGATTGAAGAAGCAGTACTTGGCCCCTCTGTCAATGCATTGTACAACTAGCTTATAGCAGCAGCTAGGATCTTCCAAGGCATTTGATTTACAGTGTGTTCCTTATACTGTTCCCAATTCCCCATTTGCAGCCATGATGCCATTTCTGCACGTCAGCCTGGGGATAAGTTAGGCCCGTCAGTCAACATTTCTAGTCAAAAACCTGTAAAGGTCAAAATGCCTTGTTACCTTATCGCCATCAGGATCACTTAGCCTCTGGTGCTCCATGCATAAGTGGCAAACTTTGCCCATTAGTTCATAAGGATGCATAAATAACCGGGAACTGAGTAGGAAGGTAAATATGTATGTTCTCTGTGACAAGAGAAAAAGGTCATCACTGTTACATTCTCTCTGAAATTAATATCTTTCCTAAATATTAGACATCTTTTTTCCATTAAGTTTTCCTGATCAAAGTTAACATGCTGCAGCTTGAAAAGTAATGCTTTCCAGCAGCAAAACAGTATGAAGTTGGATTCCCTCTCTACCTTCAGAGGTATCATTTCCTGAAACCATACCAAAACTAATAGAAGTACAGGATAAGCTTAGCTCCTGAAATTAGGGAACAGTTTCACCCCTATCCTCAGGGATCCACGATACCAGAACACATAACTCACTCTAGGAAGAATGAAATTCAGCCCAGAGAGATAAATCTAACTTAAATATACCAACATTACAGAATCTGGTTTTGTATCCAAATATTATGTTAACTCAGTAAAGACCCCAAACAAAATCAGAAAACAAATAATCCAACAAATCCCGCTCAGCCTCCCCACATTCAGCCCAAGAATTCTCCAGTGTTTTCAGTGTGGCACACTAAAGAGTTGTGTCAAGAATATTCAAAGGCAGGCTTTCAAGTAACCTATTTACTTGCTCAAGGGCTAAGCAATTTGATAAAGCACAATATAACACTATGTAGTTTTCTTTAACCACATTGTCTCCTCAGAAGTCAGTAATAAAGTATTCTTATTTGTTGTAATAGTTTCAGACTCCCATGAAAAGAAAAATTCCAGGGGTTAAGTCCCCTCCCCTCGGGTGCCTTTAGAAGCTCATAAACATTTAAAGGGCTGAACAAGGGATCCCTTTTACTTTTGATTACAAGTTTTCCCTGTGTGGCAACATATTTGAAAATGCTATGTAACAAATCACACACAGAGCGATAACTTAGTAAGAAACACTATGGTGAATTATAGTGGCAAATACAAACTATCCTTTGCCTACCAAGGTTATTATTACATTTATAAAAATGAACTAATATGGTCCCTAGATATTTTCATGAAATCTCAATCAACCACCAGCTGCTCAGTAATTCTCACTGCTCTGCCAAACTAAGTTCCACAGAGACAGCTGTGGCACAAGAGAAGGGGGAAACTGTGTTACATTCTGATGCTAGGAGTGCAACCACGAGACCATGAACAAAATGCAGCACTGGTGAATTTCAGTTTTCTCCCCTCTTCCCTCTTGTAATCATTCTCAACATTGAGATTATGTATAATTAATTCCCTAGATCCAAAAGTGCCATCTATACAAATGTAAGCTACCAAGGTAAAACAAAAGCAAACATGTCCTCTGATGTCCAATCTATAAAGTACTCCACCTTGAGTATAAATTTCTTCTCTCTTCCATTTACTTTCCTTAACTACATTCAGTTTTTTCAGCATAAAAATGTTAGGAAAAAAAATCATTAACTGTCCTATTCTGGGAGGATCCAGTGTTCTCTAGCATTTTTATTTCAGGACCAAGGTGTGTGCACACATCAACCCTACAGATACTTTATTCAGAGGCTATCAGACTGTGGGTAAATGGTTCCTAACTCAGAAAGAAACTGATATGGGGGCTACTCCAAAATCAGCTCCATACCCAGGCTCAATGGCATTTCAAACCATTCAATATTCAATATGCAATTTCTTATTTGAAAAATTCTTAGCGACCCTGATACAATTTCATAGTATGCATGGTCCCTGCATAATGTATTTAATGTCTGCTCTTTCCCAAGGATGGATTTCAGAGGAACATGAACACGTACATCCGGGTAGTAATCCACATTCGGTACCAAATGCTGAATAAGTGCTTCCAGAGAGCCAGAGAGGAGGTTGTTGTCATGGTAATACAACCCTCCACAGTTGTCCTCTGCAGACTGATAGAGGTTCCGGTTGTAACCACTGCTGTCAAACATTGCTGAAAAAGGAGGAGTCTGAGGCATGCTTTCCTAAAAGAAATAAAAAAGAAAACACGGTGTCAGTAACACACAATATGAGAAGAAAGTAAGTGTTAATAGACACAAAGCTCTAATAGGAACGAGGGAACAGGCAATTTAAAAATAGAGTCTGACAAACAAAAGTCTTTGTAAATAGGGAGGGATGGAGGGGTTGAAGGGAGGGCAGGGGAATGGGGGAAAAATAAGAATCAAGAGAGATTATGTAAAGGTACAAGTTTCCAATGATGAATGTCATTATATTGTATACCTAAAATGTACCAATAAAATTAATTTAAAAAATAGATTCTGACAATATCAGAAGTCAAGAAGAACCAATTGTCCTTAGAACCACACATTGCACACATTTCAGTACCAACTTCATTCATTCAATGCCATAAAATGCTTCCTTGGATTCAATCTGGATTTAAGTTCAAGTCACTCCTTTACGTGTAGTTGAGAAGGAGGGCAGGTGAACTGGGCTTTGATTGTTTTTTCCCACTAAATCAAGTATTTTCCTTTTGTAGAAGTGTATAAAACTTCCTACTTTGCTGGACAAATTATATAACAATTAAGAGACACCTGACTCGCACTGGACATACTAGTAGGCAACTAAAACTGACAATGAAAAACTAGCTGGGAAATGAAGCTGAGAATTGAAGTATTGTGTGTGCGTGTGTGTGTGTGTGTGTGTGATTTGATGCTGACTCCTCATGCATTTACTGGAGGATGAGATCCTGTTTATTTTCATCACTTTGTGTCAAATTCTCAGGGCCAGGGAGAGAGGGGTGTGTAGAAAGCCTCAGTTCTCAGTAAGGACGCAGTCCAAGAAGGCAGGTGATTTGGAACAAGGAGTACTGAGACAGTTGTGAAATGAGCTGTTCTCCATCTGTGTGCTCTGCAACTCACAAAGCTCTGTCCAAGGGACTTGGTAGAGGTCAGAGGCTATTAAGTTATTACTTGGACTCCTAGGGACAGAGTGCCTGGCCCTGTGCGCAGCCCTGAGTTTCTAGCAGCAGACCTAGACAATGGAGGCATTCAAGACCTGTCCAGAACAGGGGCTTCCAAAGGCAAACAATGAGGGGAAGCCCAACTCCTGGGCCTAGACTGAGAGGGACAGGGTGTGGAGGCTGCAGGAGAACACGACCTGGACTGATCCTTCTTTTCAAGATGCCAAAAAATATTTGCATCCAAATGGGGGTGGGATGTGGTGCTGTGTTTAAAAAGTCACATCCATCACTCCACACGTCACTCCACACACACCTGTTCCAGTCACACCTGATGGGGACACAGAGCATCACAGTGTGGACGTGCCTTCGCAGGAGGGGCCAGGGGTGCAGTGCTAGGGACAAAACACTATTACAAAGCCAGCTGGCAGTGAACATAGCATTTAGGAAATGAAGAAGCAGCTAAAATAAATAACTAGGGAGAAAACGCTTCAGGGTTGTGTACTCTATCCCATCCATAAACCAGTACAGAGGGAGAATTTAAAGGGATCTAATAAAAAGTAGTCACAAATGGGAAGAAAGTGATTGCTGAGAACACCCTATCCAGGGGGTTTGTCACTACCAGGGCCACTGTGGCCGTGCCCGTAGCTTAGGTAGGACATGGTCATAACAGTCAAAGGACGGGGGCTGTGGGATATAATGTTAATAAAAATGCTCCACACAGCCCTTTGGCTGGTAAGACCTTATGCAGCAACTGTGATTAAATAAATAGTTCAACATTAACATTTTATAAGGCAATGGACAAAGCACATTTCTTTTCTCTTGGAACTGCCAATTTTCATGAATACAATTCATAAGTAATATACTCATTTCACATGAGGCATCTCTGGTGAGAAAAAAACCCAGCCAATCTAACCTTGTCCTGAAAAACTCAGAATGCCCTCACACTGGGAGGCCCGAAACTAAAATGAAAGGCACCTCTAAAAGGTAACTAACTTCTCATAACTTTGAGGGACTCCTGTGCCCGGACTTGGTTACTTGTGGCTTAAAGAAGAGTCTTTCACGTATAAGACAAGGAATAGGACTCTTGAAGTTCAATTATTTTCCCCCTGAGAGGAACCATGAATTTTCCTTGATATCTTTTTATTTGTTGTTATTGAAACCAATGTAATAAAGTGGTTTGGGAGGGGAAGATTTGTCCAGGAGTTTGGAACTCCAAAAAATCAGACAATATGACAAACATCCAAAGGACCATAGAAATCATCCAGTCCCAGATATAGAAAAACAGATTTCATTTCACTTCCAACTCTAATCAATTAGAAGTGGCTGTCTGGTGGCCCAAGGATGATTCAGGTCCATTTCAAGGCTGTGACTCCATGGGAGAATGCGTATCCAAAGTGATCAGAGATGGATTCAAGGCAACCATGGAAGAACCCACAGCCCATGTGCCGTGCCATTGCTGTTCTGTCCAAACTCCTCTCTCCCTACAGATGGCAAACAGAGACCCAGGGAGGTGAACTGGAGACACCAGGCTAACATGATACAGCCAAGTGTTCCAGAACAATGTGGGCTGGGTGAAACTCCCCTGATTCTTGGACCTCGGCTGGCTGGGCCAAAGTCCCAGGACACAGCAATCAGCACCACAAACTACCATGTATGTGTACTTGTTAACTATTAACTTCTGAAGTGTAGACAAGAACTCAGTTCTGGATAAGAATTCAGGTTTAATGGTTTCTCTTAAATGAGAAACCCAAAATATAAATAAAGAGCAAAATGAAGGACAGACAAGAAATAGGGAAATAGGTCTTTTGCAAATGGGAAGAGAACCAAGAGACACTGGGAGGCAGAAAGGCAGGAAGTGAAAGGGGATGTAAAAAGAATTAACATGTGACATACACATGTATGGACTATCTACAATGAATATATTTATTAAGTACCTCAAACCTCAAACATGTACTGAAAAAGAATTCAGATTTAATGAAGTTGTAATTGTGGCACTGAAGAGCTCTGAAATCTCCATTACTCCCCACTCCCACCCTGCTCCATTGTTTTCAGTTTTGCTTACTCCTACCAAAATTTTAAATTGTAAGAAACAATAAGCCAAAACTGCCTATCTTCTCTACAGTGAAGTTCTTAACATTATTAGCGTGATGGCAAAGGTTTTTTTGTATTGTTCTTTGGAAATGTATCACTCACAAGGTTTCTTTGAGGAGGTACAAGACATCAGCACTTTGGAAGACTCCCTCCTCTGATGTGGCACCAAAAGAAAAAATTGCAAATAATGATGGAAACCAAACCAAGGTAAATTAATTGAAGTTGTAGCTTACTTTGCTTAAAGGTCAACTCAGAAGGGAGCAGGTCCCAGGCCTGAGTTAGCGCGACGAAGTGCTGCTCATGAGCTACCCTGACTGTTGAGCTCACACACAACAACCAACTGCTGAGATCCACATCACTCCCAGAAACCTCAGCACCTCATTTATGCACAGTGGGCATTTTTTCCACCTTGCTGTATACTCAAGACAGCATCTTTCCAATTCCTCAAGCCCTTCCCTTCATTGGCCGAATTCTCACTAGGAGATCTCCCGTGCTGGGAAAGGTCTCCACATCCCACATGCCATTATTTCTCTGAATTCCCCTTCACTTGAAATGTCTCTCTGGAGACCTGGAGTGTGGTAGCTCTGAGAACTTCAGTGGCATCTGTCTGCTTAACAACTGACTGTAATGGCTACAGGTGCCTTTCTGGGCTCTATAACCACCCCCCACAAGCCTCCTCAACCTTCTTTGACTGCTTTGAATGAAGCTGAGACTGAGAAAACTGTAACAGCTCACTTGGGGTTACACATTAAGGGACACAGGCTTTCAAACCTAGATCTTCAGATTCCAAGTATGAAATTTATTACACTACTCATGTTACACTGCCAATGGTCTTCTTTGAACTTCTAAGGTTGAACCATAAAATGAAAAACCTGTCAGTCTGTCCCAAACTGCAGGCTATTAGAATAATTTCCATGTTTTATGTGTTCTACATAAATCCTTGCTCCCAAGTTGTATTAATACCATTAATTACTCTTATTAAAAAGTCACACTGTCAAAACAAAGTCACACAATCAACAGCAGTATTTAAGCTACTGACCTTTGCAATCAAAGCACAATCCCATTTAGACAGAGACTTCAGGGATCTCATATATCAGAGTATCTTTAAAACTGGGATATATGTAGACAGTCAAATGATAAGAAAACATGTTTAACTTATAGTATTATTTTAAGCAATATATGAAACAACAGAGCATCTTACAATAGATAACACCTTGGATTCTATAAAATACAATATTTCCTTGCACTAATGTCATAGATTTCCAGAAAAATTGAGGCAAATGATTAAAAGAAAGATCATGAGTCACAATATACATGGCTCATTTCTGGAGAATCTCTAACAAGTGGCCAGTCTGGACATTTTTGAAAGAATTAACTGCCTGTGTAACAGATACAATGAGGCAACATCAGCAGAATGGCACAGAAAGTCCTGTTTGTGAAACTTAATTTTCAATACCTAAGAAGATAAACATAGTAGCTTGTTTTCTCCCAAGCATCTTTCTCCTTTATTACCCATATCATGAGCTACAGTTTATTCAGTATTATTCAGATTCACTGTCCAGGTCTTCAGTTCTACCAGATTCAGTTCTGGAATTGAAAAGTAAGGTCCAGGCTGGTGCATACCTATAATCCTGGCACTCTGGGAGGGTGAGACAGGGGGACTACAAGTTCAAGTCCAGCTTGGGCAACTTAGGGAGACTTTGTCCCAAAAATATTAAATTAAAAAGGTCTGGGAATATTGCTCAGTATAAAGGCACTGGGTTCAATTCCCAGAACAAGGGAAGAGAGAAGAGAGAGAAAAATGAGAGGAGATGGGGTGGGGGAAGTGAGGCCCAAAAGGTTAAATGTCTCAGTTCTTATTAGGAAAATAAATCCAATATCCAAACTACAAGAGAATCCAGAAAAGTGTTTCTCCGTGGGCACTATTACCTCCAGAAATCGCCTCCTAATGATTTACCTAGGGGAGAAAGGCTTGCACGAGGTTGCTCGGAACTTCTGGCTTCCGTTCATTTCTTTACCTTGATGTAGCCCTGATGCTTTCCTTATTTGCAGCCAAGCTTCTCTTTTCAGCTCTCATAACTATTGCTTTCTGTCTCTGGGATCCAGGAGCTCTCACTTTGCTCCTTTCTACACTTTCCAGGACAATATCAAATCCAGTCTCTCCACTGTTCATTGCGCCTCTTAGCACAAATTTTGCCTGGCCCCATACAACTATCAGCAGGGAACTGATCACCAAAAATCTTGTTTAGGAAACACCATTCTCAGAGGTTGGAATGTGTGCAAGGCAGCAAGTTAAATACTGGCTTAATTTACTGTTAAATCAAAACTTCAAAGGAGCAAATTCCCTGGGAAAAAGAAAAATTTGTATGAGGCAAATGAAAACTCTGCTAACTATTTAAATCATTTGCATTAATGCATAATGCGGACTAGAAACCAATTCTCTTACAGAAAGTTTTGTTTGTAAGCCAGTTCCTAGAATTTAAAATATATTCTATTCTGCCAGTGGCTCTTAACTTTTTAAGGAGATCGTCCAACTCCTAATCCATGCAGAAACACACCAACAAGTCTGAATATACTTTAAAGTTTCCAGGTGATAGATTAAGAAGCCCATGTGCTGCTTGTACAGAACATTCATATCATTTCTTTATTCCAAAGCAGGAGTCTGGCCCAACATTTCAAGTCTGGCTCCTTAGAAATCAAAGAATATTTGTTTTTTCTGGTAGTACCAATCAAAGTGAGTTAAAGAAAATAAAAGAAGTATAATCATTGGGTGGGCAGAGCTACTGAAGTAGGCTTTCCTCTCCCCCTGCACTGAGGCAGCACCTTGAGGTAGGAGACGTAGCAAGACAATGGGAAACAGATTTGAGTTTTTAAAACAATAAACTGAGGGGCCGGGGATTTAGCTTAGTGGTTCCAGCGCCTGCCTCGCAAACACAAGGTCCTGAGTTCCATCCCCGGTACCAAAAAACCCCCCAAAAAACCAATAAACTGGGCTTTAAAAAAAACCTAGGGCAACCAAAATGAGTGTATGGATCACAGGTCACCTTTGAAAACTTTCCAAAAAGATATCCTTCACCCAGGTAGGGGAGATGAATATTCCTTCTGAAAATTAACTTGGTAAGCTGAAAAGTTAGCTGACAGACAAGACATCTTACAGGGCCTGCTAATTTAGTCACAAAGATAGATCATGTTCCTCCAAGGACCCTGAAAATGTTCAGCCTGACATTGATCCAGCAGCAAGTCAGCAAGTGCAGCTGACTTACGGGATGAATGGGTTTGAAAGCCATGCCTAATGGGTCCAAACCAACCAAAGCAGCTGATGAAAAGCTGCTTCTTTCTTGACAGCAGGCTGCATCTGAATTAGCTACTGCTTCTGCAAAATGTTATTTACGATGAAGCAGGTGCACAGGGGGAAGGTGGTTTCAGGTGACCATTCAAAGGTGAAAAGAGCTCAAGGAAAAGATGGATGTGAGAACTAAACCAAAAGCTATCCCTCAGTGTCTGTTATAGATGCTCTGTAAATCTCTTACAGAAGATCTCACAGCATTTCCTTTACATTCAAGAGAATGAGGCAGAAAATATTGGAGTCAATGAAAAAAGTGGGTTTTTTCAACTCTATTATAAGATTTAATAAATCCAATGCCTTTATGTTGACTACAGTATTTTGGCATGTAGGACATGTGTCCCAATTTAAAAACTAAAAGCATAAGTAAGACAAAAGCCTCCTTATCACAGCTGAACTTTGAAAGCATATTTGTTTAGTGGGGAGAGGTTTCATTTAATATCCTGGACTTACGGGTTTCCCAATTCCCATCTAGATTCCAAAGGAACTTTGCACTTGGGTGACAGGCACCTTCAATAACTTACTTCTTTCTTTTTCCATTTGAAGGCTCAGGGATCTGAATTTAAAAAAGTTCATCTATTTCTGCAGCTGGGATCCCAGGTACTCTTTTGTTGTTGGCAATGCCAGATCTTAACAGTAGGAATTGACTGCACACTCAATGCCTACCTGACTGTAGATTTGAGTCGAGGTGTAAAGCAGAAGTCAGGGGCTGGGGATTTAGCTCGGTGGTGCCACTGCCTGCCTTGCAAGTGCGAGGTTCCGAGTTCAATTCCTGGTACCAAAAAATAGCAGAAGCCAAGCTTATGACACTATCTAAATGTAGCTTATTGCGAAATTGAAAGTCTAGACTATTATCTTCTCATTTCTCTCCTTAGCCAGGAGAAGTTCTAATAACGCAGATTTCTAACAGCATCTGTGGAAGCTGTAGAAATGCCTCACCTCTGATCACCTCCTTGAGAAAAGAGGTATTGTGTGGAGAGGGCAAATAGCACAGCAGACAACTCAGAATCAACTCACTTCTTTGGCATGTAAGCCGAAAGTAAGTAACTTCAAGATAAGTACATTCTTTGGAACTGAGTTCCCACTCAGTTAAGGGAGGAAAAAACAATCAGTGCTTATGAGGAAGAAAGATCCTATTTCTCTGTATAATGAAATGGTGATATTACAGTACTTCTGGATTTGAGTTATAGGCATCCATACAAAAAATAAATAGATTTGTATTTTCCTTGACCTGTCCTAGATGCTACTTAACAAATTTTTCACTAATTCCTAACGTAAGAAGGAAGGGCATTCTGCCTCAAGGAGCAATAACCTTTGGTTTCCTTGGAAGAAAAACAAAGCTAAGATCTGTTATCTTTTGTCTGAGGATATTGCTCGTAGTTTATTAAAACACAAAATGGCAACTCTAGACCTGGAATGTCACTGAAAACTTCCCTATGCAACCAGGCTTTGCTCAGTGGGAGGTGAATCCCGGGAACATGCCAACCCTTCTGCTTTAACCGCCTTTGTCGTTTGCAACTCCCATGCAGTTCTTGAGCTGAACAGTAGGTGGCTCCTCATCCCTTGTCTTTGAAAGGGCTGGTGCTTTTGTAGCAGGAATAGTTGGCGGTGGTTTAGAAAAAGCAAAAGGGCAGCTAGAATTCTGGGCCAAAAATATGGAGAAATTAGTGTTTGTGGCCTCGGCATATTACTGGACTCAGGAGAATGGAACTGCTCACACTGTACCAGTTATATATAAACTATGATATATTTCCTGATATCTTAGATACCCATTTTTGATGAGAATTATTTCATTTTCCCAATAGAATAAAAATGATCTTCTGGAAAATCAAAATCATAATTATCTAATCAAGAGCTATCAAAAGTGTTGGGATCCTGGAAATGTCCCTCCTCTTCACTGTCCAGTACAGTCACACCTGGCCGTGGTGACTACTGAGCATGTAAAATGGCCAGTGCAAGTGAGAAACTAAATCTGTAATTCTTTCCCATTTAAATAAAGGTAGGTTTAAATATCCCCAGGTGGCTAAAGGCTGCCATGCTGAACAAGACAGATACAAGTAGGCATAATGCCACCTATACACGAATGATCTCATGTGAAATCATAGAGTCTCATATGGGGAGCACTTTTAATAAAAGGTTTTGTTTTTTTACACCAAATTCATCTCAACATGGTCTGACAATGAGGACATTTGTAAAAATAAAGATTGTCTTGTTATATTTGGTTGTGCAATATGGTTACTGGGATAATTTTATTCTCTGGCTGCAAGTTCTTAAAAAACTATGTTTATCCATCCCCTGGTGGGCAGTCTCTAAGGTGTTTTCCTTTCTTACAGGTCTTAATTTTTACTTTCTTTATGTTAAATAATTTTCATATCAGGGTTTCCTAATAAAATTTGAATCAACTGAGTGTCTCCAAATATATACATATACATATATACATATGCCTTGAGAGGAAATAGTAAGTATATAAACCTAAGAGGGAAAATGGTTGGTCAAAAGTAAAATTAAAAATTTAGTAGATAGTAACACTGATTTAGTAGGCCAAGAAAATTCTTCTGATTCCACCTTATGATATTCAGTAATTTTAATACCAGTAGGAGCAAAACCAAAACCAAAAGGCAACTCAATAGTGTATTAAATTCCTACAGAAATTGGTCAGTAAGAATACTCTTGCTCTCCTCTCTTTATTACCATGCACCCAGAAAATAGCAGAACATCTAACAACACCTCCATCCTTCATTAATCCACCTTAGTATAGGAAGCAAGTTCCTGAAGTGACAGTAAATAGAGTACAGCAGTCATGACACAGATACATCACCTAGACTCATATATCACCTAGCTCAGTGCCCCTGTCCATTTTACAGATACTGTAGTACAGGGTGAAGACCTATGGATGGTTAGGGTTCCAGATCCTTCAAAATCCATCTTCTAGTCCCAAGCAGAAAGCTGCCCATGGCATTAGGCTACATCCATTATTACAGAATAACCATACTGCAAAGATCTAGTTTTTGTAGGTATGCCTGGAAGCCCCTCCCCCCAAAAGGGACAGCTATCGTTCTGGAAAAGTGACGGGAGTAGAAAGATAACCGAATTCAACCACTAAGGACAACAAAATTCCATGACCCTTAAGCAACACTTCCATCGTACAATTTTCCTCTGTAAGACTTTATAAAATGTTATTTTAAAAAACTTTTCACTTATTATTTGCAACATCAGAATTAAGAGTCTTAGTCTTGCTCAGGGATTCTGGATTCTTCTCTCAGGCGAGGCAGCCTCCCTTCCTTCCCCCATGTCCTTCCCAAGGCAAGGCTCTCATTAGTCACCCAAATGTCCTCAAGTTCAATTCTTCCAGGAAGCCTTTGGGGACTGATAAAGCCAACCCCAAGGCTTCCTGTGCCATATAAGGAATCCACTATGGGGCCCTCTCCTCATGCTCTCCCCTCAATTTTTTTTAACATTTCTCTTTCCTTTAGAAGGGTAGTTAGTATTCAGTGGGTTTTATTTAGTTTATTGTGCTCTATTACCCAGTAGTTAATTTTAGATTATAAGAATGAAATGTTAGTAATAAACAAGAAATATGTATTATTATAATAAATAGAGTACTTTGAAATTCTTAGTTATATTTGCTAAAGAATATATTAGATTACATTCTAAACTGGGGGGAAAAGACAACAAACGCAAATACAGTCTTGTGATTCTCTTCTCCAAAAGACAATATGAGCCCAGGTATCAAGTGTGATGATGTCAGATACAATGTCTACTGAAGCACATAATGTGAAGGAAAACTGCAGATGCATCACAGCAGAAATAAATTCTAAGAACTGAACACTCCATAGACAGCTGGAAAGTACAAGGCAAGTGTGCTTAGTAGCCAGAAATGTTGCCACCTCTAGGAAAACAAAGGATTGATCGACATGCTGGGGACCAATGCCAACAAGAAACTTAGTCATCAGTGGGTGATCTGATCCTTGCCAGAAAATCCACTTGGAAAGAATAATAGAGCAAGAATTGCTTGTGAACCTGACTTCTGTTTAAAGTGTTGGGTCCTCACTGGCTCAAACACTGCCCCTCTCCAAAATAAAATCATCATCGTTAATGACAGAGCTTAACCAGCTGCCATTCCTCTCTTCTTTCTTTTCTCTATAAAAACCTTAACAAACATTTTCACCCCCTTCTCTTCTTTTTTTTTTTTTTTTTTTTTTAAGAAATCTATTCTACATTTGCTGTAAACCTCATTTTACCAGTAATTTCCTCCCAATTCTCCAATCAGGTATACGCCCTGCTTAATCTTAAACCTGGTTTCTTAGCCGTGGCTGACCACCATCATCCAACTCTGCTTAAATGAAGGCACAGTGGTCACATGCCCAGCTGCAGTGTGTCCTCAGCAGGAAAGAGTAATTATTCACCCCGACTGAGTCTGACTGTGCCAGACATCCTCCAGTAGGGCGACACCCTGACCGGGCCTCTTCCCCTGTGCACGGGTTCAGAGACCCTCCCTGGCCACCACAGACCACCGGGGCTAAATATAGAACCATGCACACCAGCAGCTCCAGACCACTGTCGCATGGCGCTGCTGACCAAGGCCTCCAAGGAGACGCGCTGGCCCAAACACACTCACAAATACGTGTGCAGATCCATCTATACACACCGTGGCCACCGAATTCATCTGCGAAGTCAACACAACTGCCTTCCAAAGAGAGAACTGCGGCTCGGTGCTCTCCTCGTGCGCGGAGTCCCACGCTGGTGCCACCTCGGGGCTGTCAGGGGGCTCGTCTACGTCGCTTCGTCCCAACTGCGCCAATGTGGACGGGGCGAAGTGGGGCGCAACGGTCAGATCACCACACACACACACACACAAACACTCACACACCAATACTCACACAAACGCACACGCGGCGTGGAGAACCCTGCTCCCTGCTGTGTCCTCTTCTCTTAGACACAAGAGACTTCCAGGCACCGGCTCGCTGTGGCATCGCCCGGACAGGTGTCTCAAGGGCCCTCGCCTGCGCTGGGACAAAACCGCGGAGGTAGAGCAGCGCGGGGAAGCACAAGACTTTTGCTTAACCCTTCCCAAGAGTCAGACCTCAGCGTACACGGAACTGGCGACAAAAATAAACAGCATCGCTCGAGCACACGCGCACAAACACACGGGAAAACCATCCGAGAAGTAGAAGGACACGGCCCAGGAGGAGAAGAAGGAAAGAGAAATGGGTGAGCGCAGACAAACCCTCAGAAACTACCGAGATCTCAAAAGAGAAGGCCTGGCTGTGGGCAGGGGAGGAAGTGGCAGGGAGCCAGACACGCAGGTGTCCCTGCCGGGTCCCTGCAGCTCAGCCTCGCACCTGTAGGGCCAGGGCGGCCCCAGGAACCAGGGAAGGGGGCTTTCCTGGTCTCTGGCTTTAGCCGGGCTGGGCGCTGCAGCGATCGCGCCCCGGGATCTGCCCTTCGCCTGCGCCCCCGGGTCTCCGCCGCGAGCGTGGTGTGCAGTACAGCCCCCGGTCCCCGCCGCGGGGCCCCGGTCCCCCCGGGAGAATTACGCCCCCGGGCAGCCACCTACCTGCACGCAGATAGACCCCGGGTCCTCTGCCACCGGGCTGTGTGCCGCGCGCCTACAAATGCGACCGACCCAAGGGCCGGCGAGGAAAGCGCGCGTAAAGAAGGACAAAAAATCCGCCTAAACCAGTCGGGCTCCTTGTTTATACTGAAACTACAGCACCGGCCGCCGCACACACCCACTTCGCGGCCAGCCCCTCCTCCCGCCGCCTGTCCCGCCCCGCCCACGGGCTCCTGCCAATTACAGAGCAGCTCACCACCCACACCGCTACCGCCCACCGCCTGCCGCGCCTCTCCCAGGGCGCAGACCAATCATGGTGCAGCTCGAGGCCCACGACGGCCCCGCCCACTGAGCCAGAGACTCCAGCCGCGGGGTTCGGCTACACTGATCAGAATCGCTGTGGCGCAGGCTCCTTCTGAGTGCGCCTGCCCAGGGCGGTTTGTGCAGTGATGTGTACGCTTGAGTGTGTGGTCATTTACCTGCGTACCACCTGTAAATACCGGCCAGACTCGCTATGCAGTATCTATTTACGCGATTATGAGCTAAAGGCTGCTAGGCAGGTGACTTTGAGAAGAGATCAGAGAGGAACCACAGGACATTGGCTCGCCAAGGACTGAGGGAGAGTTGAGTGCTGGAATTATGCAAAATGCTGAAGGCGCGCTGGTGGCAACAGCGGGCTGGTGCTGCCGTTAGGAGGATGAGGGATGAATGGTACCGAGCTAGCTGTAGAATGACCGTAGCTAGAAGTCTCACAAGGGAAAGGAACCCACTTGGTGAAACCTGATTCGGGGCAAGGCAGGGAGGTTTGTCCTCAGCAAAGGCTGTGTTGTCATGGCAACCACGCGCTTAGTCTCCCACTGGATAACTATTCTAGAAAAAAAGGTGGACATCTCGATACTTCGCCTTGGACAAATAAAGAAAGCCAAGGGAAGAAATGATGGAATCAAAGAGACACATAGACAGAAAAAAAAGTCCATGATCAGGAGTCTTTCTTGCCAGCTCTGTGAGCTTAAGAGAATAGTTTTTCAGAGCTTCATTGTATACACAAAATCACCAGTCGTATCTGCCCAGTTAGCGTGAGGAGGGCAGAGGGACACTTCGAAACTCCCTTCCTTCCTCTTTCCTGGGCTGGAAAGAGCCATCCCGAAGCCCACCTTGCCTGTTCTCAGGGGATTCTGCTCCTGCCTTGTCTTCATCACACACCCTCTGTGTGTAAATAGGTCTCACTTGACTAAGTCGCCCTCACTGACTGAGTGTCTGGCTCGACAGAGGCCTCTGCACTTTAGAGAAGAAGCCAATAGCAAAGGGGCTGAGTTCCTTCTGGGCTTGTGCTGGTTGATTTTTCAAGCTCAGTTCTGTACTGGGACTGTCACAAAAAGGCCATGTGACATGATGCAACTCCCTTACACTCTTGAGGCCCCTGATCCTGTAGCACGAAGCACAAAGTGCTGGATTCCATCAGGATTTCCTAACGGGACTAGCTGACATATCCCTGGTGACCTTGGGATGCGCTGCAGCCCAGCAGACTGCGTCCAGCTTAATGTTTGGGAGTCACCCACACACACAAACAAAATATGTATATTTTAGAGTCTCAAAATGTAAAACTGACACCGTGATAATGTTGATTCAGTGTTTTTCACACCACTTTCTTGGTCTCCATTCTGGCAGATGTCCGGGGGCTGCATCTAGCTCACTATAGGAGAAGTACTACGTAAGGAGGACAGCTCTGGACTCCCACACCTGAGCCTGAAGCCTGCCTCTGTCACACAGCCACCTATAAACCTCAGAGAAGGGTTAACTATTCTTTATCATGAAAAAATATGATTTCCACTTTCTGCTTCTTATAACTTCCTTCCGTTCTTTGGACTCCCTTGGTCCAATTCCTACCCTCATAAGTGTCCATGAGCTACCTAAGAGGAGTCAAGTTCAAACAGATAAAGTCCTGTGGAACAGCACCAGGCTCCAGTGGGAAACAAAAGTCACCTTTACTGAGTGCCCACTATTGGACAGACTCTGTGCCAGGGATTATTTCTCTTTTCTGATTCTTTTGTATCTCAGGTGCACAGAATTAGAGCAAGCATCAGATAGATCCAAGTCCAACCTCCTTTCTTTTGTTTTAGTCCTTTTTTGTTTTAGTCCAGTTAAAATCCTAGTTCTCACCACACCATATTTAGTGTCTTTCAATCCACAGTTCCTGAACAATGACGGTGCTGTTTTCCCAGAGTACCTCGTGAGTCTTTATCTAAGCGCTGTTGTGTAATTCATCTCACTGTTTCTTCTTTTCTGTCTAAATTAGGCTTTTGATTATTTACCCATGTGGCTCTGTGTTGATGTTGTTCACGCCTTTTACCTACGGTGGAATGCTTTTTCACTTTTCACTTGTGCCATCTGCAACCCTCACCCCGAGCCCCTGAGAGGTAGATCTCTCTTCTTTACATTTGTCAGATGAAGGAATGAGACTTAGGAAGGTAAATAACTTGCCAAGGCCACTCAGCTGGAGAATCTCAAACATAACACCTACATATCCCTGATTCCAGTGCACCTGCCTTCTGACTTCATAGAACTGATTTAATTACTAAAGATTTATGAAATAATGTTTAAAATTAGAGGATCTGTGTATTTAACTTAAACTACAAACCAGTTGTTTCCTTGCAAAGCAATGTGTTGTATTTTGTCTCAAAAAACACGTTTTCATAAAGACAAGTTAATATCGTTATTTGTGATTTATGATTTCACAATGATACTTTAACCTTAAATGAAAATCTCACAATATCTCCAGACATTTAATACTCTTCATGTTAATGGGGAATGAGGTGCCTGAACACTAAATAGGACAGAAGAGGGAAAATACAAGGGAATGGGTTAGCGCCAGTGTAAGCAAACAGGGTTGGTATCCAAAGAGGACCACAGCCTATTTCAGCACTGAAGTCTTTCTGGATCTTCAAGGCCCTGATACAATGGCCAAATAACTCCCCAAAACACTTTTGCACTTTTCCACTCATGTTCTCAGTGTCCCTCTGGAATATGGATATATTTAATTCAAAGATATGAAGTCCTAACCCCAGCTTGTAGGTGGAAGTACACAACTGCCTTTATCACCTTACCTGTCAATCTGGCCTTGTATACCCTAGGCTAGTGATGGTGAACCTTTTAGAGCTTTCAATGATAACAAACAGCCCACTTCGGCACATGTGCCATAGGTTTGCCAGCACTGCTCTAGGCCTTCTTCCTCTCAAGTCAAGGAAGGCAAACCCATCTTTGATTAAGTAGGGTGTACATTGCCTGTCTTATGCATTGGTAAAAGAGTATGAGAATTTCATAAATAAAAAACATGAAGAATTGCTGATCAGATGAAATTTAAGAAAACCATTTAATAGGGCCGGGGATTTAGCTCAGTGGCACCATGCCTGCCTCACAAGGGCAAGGTTCTGAGTTCGACCCCCGGTACCAAAAAAGAAAGAAAAAGAAAAGCACTTAATAGTTACCAAGCAAGCTATGCTAATAAGACTTTGTAAACTGTTAATTTAACTTCAAAAATAGTCACAGCTGGGCTGGGGATTTAGCTCAGTGGTTTCACCGCCTGCTGTGCAAGCGCAAGGACTTGAGTTCTATCCCTGGTACCAAAAAATAAATAAATAAATAAATAAATAAATAGTCACAGCTTCTCTAGAACATACAAACTGAATAGTTTTTTTAAACAGGTAAGAAATTAAAAACAAAGAACTTATGATACCTACAGTACTCAATAGATAACAAGCTATTTTATGTTCAAGAAAAGAAAAGTAATTAAGAATCCACAGAAAATGAATTTAAAGAAAGAGGAAGAAAAGCCAACCATTAGAGACCTCTCTGGTCTGCAGCAGAGGAGGGGGAAATACCTACCATGGCAAGGCCAAACCAGACAGACTAGAGAGTCCCAGGGCTCGCTCCTTGGGGTCTTCTCTGTGCAGACCTTCTCTCCTCCATGGTTACAATGGAAAGATGAGTTACCATACCAAGGAGCCAGGCTGATTAGACAAGTTCAGCTTCAGATCATAGAGAAAATCCCTTGTATTCTCCAGCCATGTGTTGATTTTTCCCTAACTTCACTTTCCTCCTAGTGTAAAAGGGGAAAGTAGGCTGATAGTCGTACTTTGGTTTCATGTCCTCTTCCTGCTTCTGACCTGAGTAAAAAGAAGTCTGTCCATGGGCCAGCCTCACTTACCAGGGTGCCATACTGGAATTTTATAGTAATACAAAGTGTGTATGTGCTTGGCCTTGACCTCTGAACATACTCATCCCTGGAACCGATGAGAAGGATGACCAAGGCAGGACATGAAGATCTAAGTATCTAAACTGATGGTGATAGTGGATGTCTGTCATTCCAGCACTCTGGAAGGCTGAGGCACACAAATTTAAGCCTAGCCTGGACAACTTAGTGACTTAGCAAGACACTGTCTAAAAAAAAAAAATGGGGGGGCTGGGCTGGAGATTTAGCTCAGTGGTTCTGCCACCTACCTGGAAAGCGTAAGGACCTGAGTTTGATCCCCTATACCAAAAACAGGGGGGGACTGGGGGTGTAGCTTAGTGGGAAGGCCCTGGGTTCAATTCGCAGCAGCAGCAGAGAGAGAGATTTAAGATCCCAAGCCCCTATCTAGTGCCCCAGTATCATAAATTCCTTGATAACTATAAAATAAACTCTCCCACTTGGGATATCAGTGATGAGACAATGATTAGGTTAGCCATGGAATGGTCATTTCCATGATAATCCCCCAACATGTGTGCCTTTACAATGTTCTTTCACATCTATTAACTTTCGTGGGGAGAACACAGGGTCTGGGAGGGTCATTTGGTTCCAACAGAAAGCATGTATTTCCTTTTTTGGGATCACTAAAACACTCTAGACAGATATCCACCTACACATGCTAAGAAGACACTCCTAAATGGAAGTGAATTGAGTAGAAGAGATTATTTCAGGAAGTTTCTTTTGTATACCCATGTTGGCATTTTTATCACTGTCACTTTTTATCTCCCAGACCCTATGATTGCACAAAAGAAATGTAACAAATGGATGAGAAATTCCACCACAGAGATAGTAGGTTTTCAAATCCTCTAAGGAGATGTAAAAGATGACTACATCTTCATTTATAGGCAAGAACTGTTGAAAGGCAACTTTACTATATTTCCTTTAATAAGCACTATTATTTCACTCTTTCACCAATTCATATTTACTCTTACAAAGTAATCATTGGCAACATTCTCAGGAAAATTACTGATCATTGAGAATTAATATAATTTGACCCGATCACAAGATCATGGGATAATCATTGATTACATAATGCACAGCAACTTATTTTCTGCACTGACAAGGAAATATTCAATAATCTTAAATAAATGCTTGTCATTTATATTAGATATATCCCTGTTTTGAGTAGAAACTCAACTATGTTTAACATGAGCTTATTTAGATAAATATTCTTTATCCTATCAAATATTTATAGGGGATATAAACAAAATATAGTTCTGTATTTGTAACTTCTTTCTTTAGCAGTTTTTGTCTCGTTACTTCTGAATTACTTGATCTTATGAGGTTTTATACTTGAGATTCTTATAGCTTTTAAGGTTAACCCTGTTGTTTTTTAGAAAATCCCCTCAAATTTTGACTAATTCTGTGTCCTAGAACTCTGAGTGAGAAGGGAGCAAGGAGAAAATGAATAATAGAATAATAAGAATTTAGAGCTAGGAAGAAGATTAGTGACCATTTCTTTTAATTTTTCCTCATCTTCGTGCCACCAACCAAGACATTTTTTGAGATGAAGAAACTGAATCCCAGAGAGAGAATAAGTGATTCATCCAAAGTTAACAAAATAATAGCAAAGTAACACCAAAAAGCCCCCAAATAAGCCCACTACATGATTTTACTTCGTAAATATTCCTGAACAGATGAATCCATGGGGTTACTACGGCATTATAGAAGTCTAATCTGTTTTCAAATACTGATGACAAATATTCTCAATTAAATACCTCAATAAAATGATAAAGGTTAGTACTCTAGATATTTCTAATGCCTTTAATCAAAATTCTTCAGATGGTGCTAATACCATTTACTGTATTATTTAATATTCAAGATAGCAAAAATCTCTGGTTCCTTTACCATTAAAGTAACCATGGTCTAGGCTATTAATCAGACTTCATAAAGTATATTCAAGAAATTATGTCAATTAAACTGGCTTTTTTAATTAGTCTGTGTTATCGTGAACCTATTAACTAAAGTATTTTCTCTTTCATATAATAAAATAACTGATTTTTACAAGACTATATTTTATTAAATTACTAGATGATTTTCACAAAGTATTGTGACTTCTGGATGATTCTGTGAAGTTTAAACTCATAAAATGTCCAAACATTCATTCTACCCATGAATAATCATTATTTCAGTAATAAAACCAGAATTTCTAAGTAGTATATTTAGATATTGTTACAGAAGAATCACAGTGCTAAATATATTCTCTGCAACAAAAAAATGGAACTGACCCTAACTGTAGATCACTGGAGAATTTGGGAAAATAGCTGTCTTTGTGAAGGGACAGAGGTAGGACTGGGAATGAGACAGAGGGGGCTTCAATTTTGTCTATATATTTGATTTCTTTCACCAAGAAAGACATACAATGGGTATGACAGCATGTGTATTAGTATGGGTACACAGGTGTTTAGCCTTTTTGTGTTTTGAAAAGTTCTCAAAAAAAAAAGAATTTTGTAATCAAAATTGGATATTTTCATGGAGCGATATTATATGACCTTCAAAGTCCATATTCTAAACTTACATTTTGAAGCAATATATACTGATAAGTTCTTCTAATTACTGATTAATCACATTTATAGGATACAACCATCCACCAACAGGCCAGGTTGGGTCCCACTGTGCAAAATTATAATGCATGTGATAAAAGTTTATTAAAGAATGCATAGTTGATCTCACATAGTTGATCGTGTTATCACCTTCCTGCTTTCTGATGAGGTTGTGTATGCACCTTCTCAGATGCTGAGGGGCATTGTGACACAGTTACTACATAAATGAGCTTTGATTCTTGACAGAAACCTGCTTTAAAGTCAAATCTCTCACACTAACACCATTAGCATATGATTAATGTTTCCAAGGCCTAGAATTAACTGGTGATAATTTTAGAATCTACAATTATCCACACAATTGTCTCCAATTAACTACCTCTGAAGAGTGGTCAAATACAGGAAGAAAAGGGAAGCTGAGCATGGACATGTCTCTCCATTACTGGAATGGGCCATTTTACTTCAGGTCTATCCTCAGTCAGACTGAAGGGATATATTTGGGGTGCGTTGGAGTGAGAAGATGGGGTGGAAGGATATGGCTATTGCTTATATAAGTGGATTTTGGAAAAAGTTGAAAGTATAAAAAAAAAATTCTCTGACTCAGACTATTCCTTAATGATTTAAGAGATTATCTCCCAAGGATGTAGGGTAATAAATCTAAGAAAGACCAACCTTCTCTACAGAGGTATGAATTTAACACCTCTCACAGCAAGAAATTCAAAGCCAAAGTAAAATAAAATGCCTCAGTCTAGACAAAATTGCACAAATAAATAAAACATTTGTCTTAGGTTCTGTTTGTTGTTGTTGTTATTGTTGTTGTTGCTGTTGTTTAAAGAACTCACAATAAATTCTTTTTTAAATGCCCTGGTTTCCTAAGTTAAAAAATCAAATAACAGCTGTTACACAACACAGTCATGAACTCAAATTTGTTGACTTCTGAAATACTAACAAGCTGTATTTTTTCCCAAAAATAGCTGAATTAGGACATTCTGTTTTGAAAACATCTCTAAATAGATGCAGTTTTGGTTACTGCTATCTCTGCTCTTGCACTAAAGCTAATGGCAGACATAGTCACCTTCCAATTCAGAATAAATAATAAAATATAAATAAACATGAATCTCTCTACTGGTGTGACAACAAGATATATACTGTCAAGGCAAACTCTTTAAAGCTGATTATAACGGACATGAACTTGAGAAACTTATTGGCCAATAATCAAATCAAGGTCCTTCTTAAGGCTTCGTAAATTTTCCAGGAATTTTTTAGTATCTCTTCTCTTCTCCCCTCCTCCTGCTCCTCCTCCCCGACAGGGGCCCCTTCTCTTTTAAGACCCTCAATCAACACAGTGGTAAAACCTTTTCACACCCAATCTAAGAGCAGTTGACTCATGCCTCAGGAAAGAGGGAGCCTTTGAATCTGTTAAACAGCAATTCTTTTAGGGAGCAACAACCAGCAAATTGAAATAAGAGATTTGCAAAAAGGCCCACAGAGTTTTTTCCAGAGCATTCAGAATGAGGGAGGAAATGCAAAGCATGACAATGGAGAGCAAATGATGGAAGGGACTCATTTTCTCACCTGGAGATATTGGCAGCATTTCACAGGGACTCTTGTCCATGTGAGAACAAAATAAAGAGGATCCTGTAAAACTGGCATGGCTGTTAGAGAAACTAATGCCTCAGATTCTTAGTGTCCTCAACTATAAAAGGAAGGGATAAGAACGGTGATGCTGAGGTGTTTTTAGCTGTCCAATGCTACCTCACGGTAAGACTGCTTTCATTTGTTAGTTTTTAGACTGCTTCAGTCTGGATACCTCAGCACGTCAGAGACTTGAGACGCCTGGAGCAATAGACCTGCCCCAACCCCGTTATGTTAGAGAACATGGTCATCTTTTCCCTGGAGCTCAATGTGCATTATTTTACTGATCTTTAAGATGCTTGAAAGGTTCCCTGGAAACCTGCTCTCACTTTTCCCTCAGGCTCAGGACTACGGTAGAGCCTGGAGCCACAACTCGGTGTGCTAAGGCATACAAATCCCTCCACTTGGGGTCTCAATGAAACAAATGTGGGGTTCAACTTCAATGATGGAAAGATGGAAGGTTTTTTTGATTTTGGAGACAGGATCTTACTATGCAGTTTAGGGTGGCCTTGAACTCACAGTAATCCTCCTGCCTCGGCTTCCTAAGTGCTAGGATTACAGGCATGTGCCACCATGCCCGGCTGGGACTAATCTCTTAGCCAGTGGATATGAACGCCATAGATGACAACCAACTGTGCTCACTGCCCAGGCAGGCCTGGCCTGTTTCAGTACTGAATACTACAGGTTTTGGGGAAATCCTCAGTTCCAGAAAAACTGGGATGGTGGATCACCTAAATTTAGGTGTTTACTGAGAACCTGGAAAAGGCATTGAGAATCCAGTGAGAACAAAACATAGAAGGTTCCTACTTTCAAGAGGTCACCAGCCAGAAAAGCAAGACAGTATTATGCAGAGGACTAAATATCAAGCAGCCATTAAGTGGCTATCATTAATGGGGCAGGGGACTACTGTCAGGACAGGCGTAGTGACAGTCCAGGATGGCCTTTCTCTTTCTCTTCCCCCTTTTTATTCCTTTTACACTCAAGCCCTTTTCTCCCTTTGCACTCAGGTCCCTTTTTCCTTCACCTTCTTTCCCTTTGCCCTTCTCTTTGTTCCTGCTACAGTCCCATGATCCCGCTCATCAGTAAATTTGGCTACTTACCACATACCACAAGGTGTACACCTGGCAATTCTTTCCTTCTCGTACACAAGGCCCACTCAGCTGTAGCAGACCTTCTCTAAAACACTACTGGGCATGACAATACTTGGTATATAGTAGGAACTCAATATCTATTAAAGAGACAAATAGGTGAAAATATGACTACTTTTGTTCTATTATGTACTTGCCCAAAATTCACTTTCCCTGAATTCTTCTGATGTTCTGAGCCAGCCTGTCCATAAAGGAGACAGAATTATGGATCTCACAGGTGAGAGAACACTCACAGGTGTGGAGTAGAGTTACTCTGGACCAGTCTGCGCCTACCCACTCAAAGACAGACTTTGTGAGCCTTGTCCTTTGCCCAATGCCCAAGTCCAGGCTCAAGATGTTCAGTGCTCTTTAAGGGGAGATGAGCTGTATTTCACTGTTGTTTGGTTTTGTGGTTTTGTTTTTGTGGTACTAGAGAACCAAACCCAGGGGCATTCTACCACTGAGCTACACTGCCAGTCCTTTGCATTTTTTATTTTCTTGAAACCAGGGATCAAATACAGGACCTTGAACTTGCAAGGCAATAGTGGCACCCACTGAGCTAAATCCCTGGTCCTGTATTTTTTATTTTGGTACAGGGTCTCACTAAGTGGCTACTAGCCTTGAACTTGTAATCCTCTTGCCTCAGCCTCAGATATGGGGAGGAGTTTTGGGGGGGGTTCCATTTTTTCATTTTCTCATATTAATTCCATTCCCTTCTTTCTTTTCTCCTACCTCTCCCACTTCCCCTTCTCCTTTGCCCTTTTTCTTCCTATTTCACATTATCTATTATACCTT
>NW_004624757.1:9393836-9512833 GCF_000247695.1 Heterocephalus glaber | reverse complement strand
TCCTGGAAATCTGTTTGCATCTGTTTTATGGATTCCATTTGTTTCCTATGTTGGGATTCCATCATGTTCCTCAGCTCCTCTATTTTTTTTCCTTATCTGTGTCTGCTCTTGATTTATTAGTCATGTCTTGCAGTATGGGCACAATCTGTGCTGCTATCTGAAAAATTATTTCTGATTTCATTTTTTCCAGATCCTCTTTTGTTGCCGGTTCAGGGAGTCCAAGTGGTTGAGTATCAGAGTGTTCCATCTCATTTCCCTTTGGGGTTGCTGTAGGTGATCTTGAAGTCTGGTTTTGAGGCTTGTTTACATGTCTTCTCATTTGGATGGGCGTGAGGTGGGGTGGGGTGTGGGGGTGCGGCTCACCTCCTCTGCACTGGGAGCAGTGGTACAGAGGCCCAGAAGTGTCTGGGGCAGAATTTTAAGCCTGAAGTGTTAATATAATGTTCAGGAATGGGCAGCAAGTTGCTGCTGTGCTGGAAAATGCAGCTCCTGCCAATCTTAAACCCAGTGTCAGTAAAGAATTATAGAATCCCAGTTTAAAGTAAAAGAAGAGATTTATTCAAAGGTGGAGAAGGGGGAAAAGAGAGATGACAGACAGCTTATTCTGGATGAGTAGGAAGTATTTGAAAGTGAATTATTCTTGGGCTTTGCCCCCACCCCCCTTTATTGAGTTCTTTCTCTTTGTGTGGCCTCTTGGAATCTGATTGGTTCCCTGGTCTCTTTGGTCTCTCCTAGGATTTCTTTTGGCCATATGACCTTTCCCTGTCCTTTGGTGGTGGAGGGGTAGGGGGCCTTATGGAAAGGAAGTTTAAGGATTAAGCAAAGGGGAAGTACATGACTTTTGTGTTCATCATTTTATCTGGGACCTTTCAGGGCCTGATTATTTTCTGTTATTCTTTGTCTTTATCTTTTTAATGGTTCATGCCTAGCTGCAGAGGCTGAGGCTTCCTATTAATTTTTAATAAAGCTCAATGGGGCCAGTCTTTCCCCTACCTATGGTTGTCTCTATCTCTGCACATTAGGATGGGTTTATGCTGCTCAAGATGGTTCATGGTGGGACTAATGTCTGCAAAGCTCAGAGATGAGGTCCAGTAACCTCACTATTTCCATCAGGCAATTTCTCACCTCCTCCAGACCAGCACCCTCAATAAGGGAGGCTGAAGGAGGAGGATTGCAGCAATTTGAAGGCCAGCCTGTCCTATATAGTGAGTTCAAGGCCAGCCTGAACTACATAGCAAGACTCTGTCTCAAAAAACAATCAACAAACCAGTTAGATGGATTTGCATTGTAGTAATTGCCATAACTAAAGCAAACCACAGCCTGTGTGCTTTCCACTTCCCCATAAGCAGTGACGTGACAGTGTGTGGTGGGCAGTGCCTCAGACTGGTCAGCTTAACCCAAAATGGAAGCCAGAAGGATTTGGTTTCAAACCTGGCTCCGCGTGAACAGGAACAAATTGTTTAATCATCCGAAACCTAAGTTTTCTCATTTATAATATTGAAATAATACTAGTTTAAAAGATGAAATTAAATCATGCATATAAAGTCATTTTCACAATATTCAGAAAATTGAACTCACTCAATACATGGTAGTTAATTAAGTATAATTTTCATCATTTTTTGCCTCTCTCATGCATGCTTCATACCTCAGCCTCTTCCAAACTTCTTTAAAAGGTGTGACTATATTTGCTTATCTCTATGTGTGATTTCATTTGGTTGTTAAAGAATCATTTGAAAGTTTTAGGCATCCTTAAAAAAGACTTAATGTGCATCTCCTAAAAATAGAGATGTTCTTATTATACTGGATGTGGCAATGCATGCCTATAATACCAGCACTTAAGAGGCTGAGAAAGGAGGATGGAAGAGAGTTCAAGGGCAACCTGGACTATATGGCAAAATCTCATCTCAAAAAACAAAATAAACAAAGAAAGACATTCTTGTACATAGACAATATCACTTAAGAAGAGTCAACAATATTCCCTAATATCATCTAATTTCTACTACATATTTAAATTTCCTAAATGTCCCCCAAACTTGTCCCTAAGGATATTTTAAATCAGGATGCCATCGAAATTCATATGTTATATTTAGCTATTTGGCAGGTGTTTCTTTATTCTCTTATAATCTGTATTATTCCTCATTCTACTTCCAACATATTCTGCTTTTCTTGACCTTGCCTTTTTTGAAGTAATTCATTTGTCTTGGAGAAAGCACCACTTTCTGCATTTGTCTGATAGTTTTCCTTGAAGTACCATTTAATATGTTCCTCTATCCTCTATATTCTTTACAAATTGGAATGTAGATCTTAAGGTTTTATTGCTTTTCAGTTAAATATTGTGGCAAGAATGCTTCAGAGTCAGTGTTATGTAGTTCATATCAAAATTTCCATGACAACTTCCTCTTCAAAATATTTTATGGTTTCCTAGCTATCTTTGGGGTCTGGTTACATAAGTGGTTTTCAACTCTGACTTTCACTGGGGAGTTGTTTTTTTTTAAGATCTGTTCCTGAGTTACACTGGCAGTAAGTCTTGACTTGAGCAAAGGTATTGGTATTTTTGTAAAGCTCCCCAGATGATCCTTATGTGTAACTGAGGCAAAGAGTAAGTGGTTTAGGCTATAAGCTCTGAGAAGGCAAGGTCCACCTCTCTTGTTGATTACACATTCTGAGTGCTAAGCAGAATGCCTGACAGCTTGTGATGACTGCTTAATAATACATGCTGAGTTAATTAACAGCTAATTAATATTCAGCTTATGGACACCCACAGCTTCTTCTCATTTTCTGGCTATAAAACCAATAGGTTAATTTTAGAGCATGTTGAGAGAAATCAGAAAGGGTTACTATTTTCCAAATTTCTGAAAACTATCTATTGATTGGAAAAGAAATATTTTCAAACTTCCTAGAGAGGAAATAAAGCAAAAAATTTAGCTATAGTGTTAGATCAATTCTGCTGCAGGCAACTCTCTCTCTCTCTCTCTCTCTCTCTCTCTATCTATCTATCTATCTTCTTCTCTCTCTCCACATTCCCTTCTTCCAGCTCTTATCACAAGGAAAGGCAAAAAGATTCCACAGTTACTTCAGGAGGAAGAAAAGCTAGGAGTTTGTCTCAGTTATAATTGTTGTTTCTTTCAAACATATTTGGCAAATTTCATTTCTGTGGAGGAGTGCTGTAGAGAAAGACTTTAGGTACAGCTTGCTTCTATTTGTTCAAATTCTCCTTGGGCTGAATCTTTAAAACATAATAAAAAGGTATATGATTCATTCACACTTGCCACAGCCAACTACCTACCAGTAGCTTTAAATAAAAGGAAGGTAAAAGTGACCATCTCCCCCTAAAAGGGAAGCTTATACCACAATAAGCAAAGAAAACTGTATATATATATATTTGTTTACTGCACTGCTATTAAGTGGAACTCAGAAAACTCAACAGGAAATCAGTGGATATGAACACAGTTTGTATATGAAATCGCTGAACAGATGAAAAATGCTCACTCCCACTCATAATAGTAAAACTGTAAAACAAAACTATAGTGCTGCATCTTTTTCTTCAACTTGTGAGATTGGTGAAATTCTATTATATTGGGAAGGATTACAAAGGCACACACCTTTTGATCAAGCAATACCACCTACAGATAGATTCCACTCACTATGGGAAATGACATGAGTAAAACTTCTCATTCCCTCATCTCAAAAGATTAGAAGCAACTAATCATTATTTGAGACCTGAATAAATAAGTTTTGATACAGTCACAGAATTAAACACTTCAGGTATAATAGAAAAATAATAAGGAAACTATATAGAAAAGGAAAAAAACTATGTATTTTTACTGAATTATTTTATACATTAAAAAAAAACACTTTAGGGCGGGGGATTTAGCCCAGTGTCACTGTGGCTGCCTTGCAAGCTCAAGGTCCTGAGTTCAATCCCCAGTACCAAAAAGAAAAAAAAAACTTTAGCCAGACAAATAAGGAACTGGTGGGTGGTTAGCTATTTGGGGGAAGAAAGTGTTACCAGGGAGAGACATTTTTCACATGGCATCTTTTTATATTTTATCCTATTTGATCTATGTCAATACCTCATAGATTTCAAATGTTTAAATATATCTTTAAAACCTTATCAAAAGTTTTTGGGAAATATATACAATAGAGAGTATTCCAGATATTCTTGTAGACTGTATTCTCATTGTGGAGTTTCAAAATCAATTCTATTACTTTCCAGTTTTACTAAACATGAAACTGAAACTCTTCATACTTCTACAACCATACCTAAAACATGGACTCAGACCAAACTCAGAAGAAAATTCTTATTCCATTCCTGACTTTTGTTGTTCTAACAAATTTCAAAGATTTAGATTTCATTTAAGCACTCATGATTTAAAGTCTAAACAGGGCCAGGGATTTAGCTCAGTGGTTCTGGCGCCTGCCTCGCAAGCGCAAGGTCCCAAGTTTGATCCCTGCTACCAATAAATAAAGATGAAAGAAAGAAAGAAAGAAAGAAAGAAAGAAAGAAAGAAAGAAAGAAAGAAAGAAAGAAAGAAAGTCTAAACAGATCATGGATGAAAGACATCTACTTCAAGACTGGAGCTTCTGTAATATTGAAGTAATGGCGTCAAAGTAAAATTAATCACTTTCTCCATGAGACGGGGTGGGTATCTCACAAAAGGAGGGGTCAATTCCATCCAAGAAAAAGAAGGGATTCTCCAGAGACCAACCCACAAGATGAAACATCATCATTGAGCTTCCTCCTTTGCCTCTTAACATCTCCTGCTTTAGGTTAACACTTACCTTTGAATGTGCATTCTATGGCAAAAAAGAATGGAACTGTTGCTGTATCTTTGCGCATTGCCCAGGATGATGCATAAAACAAGTCTGCCACAAATGTCTGACAGACTCCAGTAAAATATATCAGTGTCTGGGGTCTCAGGGATCTTGCCAAGTCATACCCTGTCCTTGTCTTCAGCCAGTTTTTGTCTAAAGATATAGTGATTGTGCCTATGAATGTCTTGTGACTTTATTTTTTAGTACTGGAGATTGAACTCAGGACCTCATGCATGCTAGACAAGCACTCTACCACTAAACTACATCCCAACCCTATCTCACACTGTTGATAGGGTGACTGCCCAAATATATTGTAAATGTGAAAGACTTTGGAAAGTGTACATTGAAAACAGTACTAATGTTACTGTTATTGCAATACAGATGTAAACAGGGCAGAGGAAAGAAAAAAGCAATCCAGAATATGCTTCTTGGTGAGTGAGTCATTTTCAGAGATGAGTAGAATGAAATGAAGATATGTTAAGTAACTTGCTGCAAACCTAATACCCAGTGAGGAGCAGAAATAAAGGCAAATTCCCATCCAGATCCTTTGATCAAATGCCTCATTTGTTCTACTGCCTTAATTCTACTACCCAACCCTTGGGAGTTCACGGAAGATGTGAAGGAGGAGAAGGGACACCTGAGGACCCCGGTTCCAGGCAGGCTGAAAAGCACTGAAAAAGTGGCTGTGGAGGACAGAATGGCTGTGAAAAGGAAAATGGCAGGGGTGGAGGTTACAGAAAATTTGTGGTAAGCATTCCTGATCTGCTTTAACTCATTTAACCACCACAACAGTCTAATTCATGTCAGTCATCTTTATCTTCTTCTTAAAGGAAAAAGATAAGAGGTAGCTAACAGGTGCCAGTGTCATGCTGGGTCGTGGGACTGTGGGACTCTGGTTAAGCAGTGACCACTCTGCCCCATTCCAGGATAAAGAGTGCTGAGGATGCAGCCTGAAGGGAAAGTAATGGAGATTTCTTGGGGGAATATTTGTGATACACATTCAAAAATTTTAAAATAATTGATCTTGGGCAGGGGATTTAGCTCAGTGGTTTCAAGCAAGGACCGGAGTTTGATCCCCAGTACCAAAAAAAAAAAAAATTGATCTTTGCTACATTATTTCATTTCTGAACTTGTTGGGTGAAAGATTGGTATAAATCCCAAGATGGGCTTACTCTGAGTGTTTTCTGTCTAAGAATGAAAAGAGTTATGACTGCTTCTTTAGGATTGACACCTTCAGGATCAGGGTCAGGATCAGAAGGCTCTGAGTCAATGAATAAACACTTTCACATAGCAGTCTTTGAATGAAATTACCCTGGGATAATTTCTCTACACTAAGAAAGTTTCTGAATAACAATAATATCCAATGCATACACAGAAGTTTTTAAGCATCATGCACTGTTCTGAGAGATTGCGGATTCACTGAACCGTCCTGCTTGAGGTGAGTTCTACTATTAACTCCATTCTACAAATAAAGAAACTGAGACACAGAGAGGCTAAATAACATGGCTAAGATCAAACAATTAAAAAGTGGTAGAAGTGGGATTTAAACTCTGGTACTCTGATAGCATTAGGTTGTTTTGCATATTATACAGCACTTTGCATATCCCCTCACCTAGAATTTAATTTAAAAAGTAATTTTGCTGCCTTAACTAAAACTATCACATTCTGGAGTTAGACAAAAGTTTAGTTAGTCATTATTTACATCATTTTGTTAGTCATCCATTTTCTATTATAATCTTACCATGCAACAGCCTTCATAATAGCAAAAATAGATATGATTTCTGCTATCCCAGTACCAAGGGTCCACAAGAGATATATACTTAAATAATCACACAAATAAATGTACAATTACAAACTCATAAGAACCATGAAGGAAAAATAGAAGGTGTTAAAATATTACAAGGACATTTAAAGAGGTATATGTCATAGTTGACAGTAGTGATTCCTTTCAACTTTAAATTGGGATTACTAATCTAGGGTCCCTAAATTGTTTAAAATTTCTAAACTTCAGTCTTCACCTGCAAAATAGGGATAATAGATTGTCCTAAAATTATCTTAGTGAGATAATGAAAGCAAAGAAGTTATGTCAGCAATCAGTAAATACTTAAGAAATGAAAGTTGGTGCTTCATTATCGAAAGGTATCCAGTTAAAGAACAAGATAAAAGAAACATTTAGAATAATCACAATCACAAGATTAAGGATGGGGAAAATGTTTTGAAAATACTATGGATTTTACTTTTTTAAAAAAGAGTATTCCAATGGACTTTAATTTTTAAAAAATAGTCACTTAGAATGGACAGTATATTTTAAGTAAACAAGCTAGAAAATAAATACATGTAGAAAACGTAATGCTTTGTTAATGTTTTGCTGCCATTCCCAGGATTTTCTCATGACGTTGATTGTTTACTGATAGCATGTTTTCCTGTGTTTTTAGGTACTCCTTTCAACCTAAGTCCTAGGTTGGCTGATTCATACTTTTTTCCCAGAGATTACTCTTGCAGCAGGTAAGAGAAAGGGTTGGGCTGACTGTACTGGTGTTCAAGGACACTGGAGAGGAGGTGGAGAGGCGGTAGAGAACCTAGAACTACAGGGATAAAAGATAGTTCAAAGCTAACATGGGAATCCCTGAGAGATTCAGCCCAGTTGTTCTCTGCTTCCACTTAGGGAGAAAAAGAAGGAAAGCCTGGTGAACAGACTCTTTTCAGAAACCTTTGCATCCTTACTCTTTCCTGAGTGGGTGGTGTCTCAGGGAGAATTTCTTGCAGCATTCTTCAGGTGGAGTCCTGGTCTTGCCCTCCTGGAGAGAGATGTCAAAGGTCCAGGAGACACTTCAAAAGCTCAGCAGCCTTGGGTCTGGCTGGTGTGAAATTGATTGAGGTCAGAGTCCTGGAAATTATTGAATACACAGCCAGGCCAGCAGGGGGGCACATTCCTACCCGGAAGCCCACTCCATACCTCTTCCAAGGGAAGACAGAGATGCCAGAGGGAAAGGCCTGGGGAGCAGGGCCCTGGAATTTGCCTAAGGCCACCTCTTTGCGTAGACAACTGGGAACCCAGCCAGTTCTGTCCCAAGAAGGATAGGTCATTACAGCTGCATCTTCAGGAGCTCAGATGACTGAGGGAATCTATCTTTGATTCCTGCATTCTTTCACCCTTGGCCACCTTTAATCCTGGAGTTTCCATCAGTAAGATATTTGCTCTTCCTTGACTAGTCTGAAGCAAACTAACAAATGTGCCTCACTTCCCCTCTTTTATTCCTTCTGGGAGAAATTCTAAGATATGAAAGGGAGCTATGGTGTATTATAGTAAGAGATGTGGGACATTAAGTGTAGACAGCCCTTAGGAGCCATGGTTACCTATGAGTGTTATTGTCACAGTCCCTCTAAATTGAATGTTGTTTTTCTCATCACCGGGGATAAACACTGGAGCAGTCTTCTGTTTCCAGGCTGATTCTGAGGGGCCTGACCTTTCATCTAAAAGGCGTTTTTCAAGGACTGGTGTGTTTTTTCCTGGTAATTGGACCATTGCAGCTGACTATTGATTAATGAACAGTATTTTCATTTTCGCCCACTCCTCACCCAAGCACACACAGGACACGCACACTGGAGGAATGGGGGGAGGGGGATCATACAAACCAGTAAGAAAATGGGATGGGATAGAATTTTCTACAGGCAAGAAACAGGATTGTGGCCACAAATCTACAACTACTGGGGCTTTGGAGGGCAAAGGGTCTCCCAGCCCCTTTCTCCTGAAGCTTATTCTTCAAGTGTTTGAAGGAGCAAGCTAAGAAGGCAGGCAGAGACTGGAATTTTACATGGGTGACATTCTCCTTCAGTACAGCTCCTAAAATCCTAAACCCAAAAGGAGAATATGTCTTTTCCTCCCTAGAATTTAAGGAATGTGTTTTATTTGTTTGTTTTGATGATTTTTTGAGACAGAGTTTTGCTATGTAGTTCAGGCTGGTATTGAACTCACTATGTAGCCTAAGCTGGCCTCGAACTCACAGCAATCCTCCTGCCTCAGCCTCTGAGCGCTGGGATTACAAGCATGCAATACCATGCAATGCAAAGAATGTGATTTACAATGTGATCCCTGTGTACATTTAGGAAGTTAGCTACCATCTAACACATAGTAGGTATTTTACATAGTTGCTGAATAAAATATGTAACATATTTTATGTGTTTGTGGAGAATCTGCTGGATTTTCGGAAAAGAACTTGAATTATTTTCCTAGTGTCAAGAAACAAAAGGCATTCTTGTCACCCTGCTCTTGTGTTTAAGGTTCCCAGAGATAGGCAACACTTTCTTGTTTATTCCTTGACCTATGACTGCAGTATCTGGAGTTCAGCTCTAGAAATAAAAAGAAAATAAAATATCTCTAAACAATTTTTTAATAAAGGGCCCTCCCCCAGTGCTGTTTGCAGCCACCCTCTTTTCTTCTGCTTCCCTCTTGTCGGCTTGACATCCTCTCAAACGCTACCTGACAGACTGCCGCAATCACCCCGTGAATGTAAGTAATTTCCTTATTGACAGCCTCCCATTCTCATCTGCCAGCACTCCCTGACACTTGAATAAGCATTAAGACATTAACAGTCTGGCGCAGGTTTAAGGGCTGGAATAGCAATGCTTGGCAGCCCCGCTGCACAAAGCCGCATGCACAGAGACACCCACCCTCTGGGCTCCCCCCATCCTTCTGGGTGGAAAATATAGCAGAGTCCACAGTAAATGCCGATTATGTGCTCTGATGCTCTGGCATTTGGGTGTCTCCTTAGACAAGCCAGATCATACATTAAAGGAAAAGAAAAGAAAAACACGAAAACGCCTGCCTGCTTGGGAGGCAGGGTAAGTGAGAAGTGAATGTTAATAAAAAGGCAGGTCGTTGCTCAGTGGGATGAGTGAATATTTTAAAGGGATTGACTAAGAATAAAAAAGCAAAGTCAAGCTCCCCCAACTTCAACATAGAACAATTTGCATCACGCTTTCTTCTGATAATATCAAGTTCTGCCCACCTACTGGCTGGCAAATGCCAGGGATTTTTGAAAGCCAATCTGTCAGATCCACATACAGAAAATTATTGGGAAAGAACCCCACAGCAGCCTTTGCGGCCAGAATCTGTTCACTGAGAAATGGCAAAGCCATTCTCTTGCCTGATATTGAACTAGTCTGTGAGTGAGGGCTGCTTGGGACCAGCAATCTGTAATCCACACAGATGGTAACATTAACATCAAAATAGAAGGCGTGGAACTCCTCCAGGGAGTCAACTGCTTTCTCTAGGATAGAAAATGACTCAGCAGGGCTACACCTGAGAAACAAAAGCAGACCTAAATTTTACAGAAGGTCCAGGTGGTCGAGTCCAAGGGTCAGGCACAACAGTGGCTCATGATGCCCTTGACATCTTCCAGGGGCTGAGACTCCAGCTCATGTTCACTGCTCCATTTGGCACTTCAAGGCCAAGGCAGTCACAAAGACTGCCTCGGGTTACCTGAGATTCATTCAGATCATCTTCATTTCCCTATTGTTTGGTCTGAGTCTGGGATAATTGCATCTAATTTGCAAATGAGGAAGAGAAAGAAGCTCAAAAGGAACGTGGGACTTTCCCAAAATCACACAGGTAGGAAGTAGTGGTGGCATAAACTGAACCCAGATCTTACTTAACTGCTGGGTGCTGTGCCTCATTCGCATTAAGTTCCAGCCCCAGGAAGCTTGGTCAAAATTACTAGAGGTGGGCACAGCAAACCTGGTAGGACAGTGACAGTAAAACAGCTTCCGGTGACCCTGAGAAGGCGGATGGATCACTGTCTGGATTACCAGTAGAATTTGCTCCAAGCAGTGAACAGGCAGGCGTGACCCTGGTTCTGTTCAGATACAGAGAACTTTCTGATGGCTCTCTCATCACCTCCCTGTGGATGGCCTGCAGTATGATACCATTGTTATTGATTGATATAGGGGCTCCTCTAAGGCCCCCATCTTTGTGACTCACTGCTCTTTGGATGTCCCCCAGTTCCTTCAAATGCATGCCAGTTCATCTTCATGTATCCATAATAACCACAGCAAAAAACTACTGATAGCCCAGCATTATACTTATTATCTAATTTATCCTGCAACTAGGAATTATTTTTCACTGTTACAGATGGGGTCATTGGAGCTCAGAGTGGTTGAAGAACTTGCCTGAAGTTTCACAGCTGTTAAATGTTAGGCCAGCCTTTGAAGCTTGGTTTCTTTGATGCCAGAGCCCATGCTGAGCTAAAATTGTAAGCTAAACCAACTGCCCTTACCAGCAAGGAGGAGGCTGCACGATCCAGAGGCTTTGGTTTTCTCTCTTCCCTTGGTGTCCCATTCACACAATTGGGAATTCCTCCCTTGCTCTTCTGTGCCATGGGAATCTTTCCCTTCCTGTCCAGCCAGTCTTTATAATCACTCTGTCTGCTCTGGTTCAAAGTTACTTTTCTATCTGCTGGATATCAGCGTGATAACCTTCTTCCACCGTTAAGGTTTATATGCAGATGGCCCCCTAAAACCTCAAGGTGACTGGCTTCTGGGGGCTCCTCATAGGCTGACTTGCTGTTAGGAGGTGGGGCCTGGTCTGAAGAGCCGCGAGCTGGGAGGTTACATCTCCCCTCCTAGCTCCTCTCTCGACCCTCTCTGCTTCCCGTCCACCATGTGGTGAGCAGCTCTCCTCCCCATGCCCCTGTGCCATGCTGTCCTGCCCTGAAGTCAGCTGACGATGGACTGAAACATGAGGCAAAATACACCTCTCCTTCCGTAAGTTGGGGGTGTCAGGTATAGCGTCAGCAAGCCCCGAAGAAAGCAACTGAGACATCCACTTTCTAGATCACTCCACTTTCCATAATGTTGCCTGATTAACCCCCCAAGCCTCACTCTTATTGTGGCCCTGAAGAAAACCTGAACTGGAGCTGCTGTCTGCAAAAGAAAAATGATACTAGTCAGCCTGGCAATTGAGTCTACTTCCCCCATAAACACGCAATTTAGTTCTTCAGTTCTCATTGCCTCACTAGACTGCAGACTCCATGAGGGCAGAAATTTGTGCCTTTTGATCTCAGCCTCATCCTCCATGTCTACGTTAATGCCCTGTATATAATAAGTACTCATTAAATATTTGCTGAATGGATGAATGAAACAACTTTCATTCATATATATTTTTATTTTATATATATATATATATATATATATATATTTTTTTTTTTTGGTACCAGGATCAAACTCGGGACCTTGAGATTGCAAGGCAGGCAGAGGAACCACTGAGCTAAATCCCTGGCCCAAACTTATTATATTTTAGAAGATAATATATATCAAGTTAATGCTTTCAACATCGATGAAATACAATGTAATGTAATTGTACTATACAACAATATGCTCTCCTAGTCCCAATAGGCAGTGTGACCCAGTATTGGAACACTAGTTTAAAATAGTGCATGGTGGCACATGCCTTTGATCTCAGTACTTAGGAGGCTGAGGCAGGAGAATCGCTGTAAGTTCAAGGCCAGCCTGAACTACATAGTGAGACCCTGACTCAAAATGCCAGAGATAGGGTATAAAGTCTTGTGAGGCCCCTCCTGCCCAGCCTAAGTCCTTGGGCCCCATCTTCACACATGCCTCTCCTTCCCCTCCATCCACTCATCTTCATGCCCAGGCTATCCTTCAAAGCCTAAATACCTCTTTTCTAGGGCTCCCTCATGGCAATAATTCTCTTATTTCTGTGTCCACTACAGAACAGATTCACTCTAGGCTCCCACGTGCTCGTGACTTATCATTTTATCCCATGCACTTCAGGGGTGCCCACTGTCACTGGGTCTAGGAAAGCAAGACCCATTATCTATTTCTGGTTTGTCTCTGTACCCGCTCCCTGCCTGCTGCTTTGTCTCCTGTTAGGCCCACAGATGCTCAGTATGTATTATTTGAATAAATAAATGAATCTGCCAATGCAGGTAAAAATAACAGATGGCTGTGGTCTTGGAATTAGGGGTTGGGCTGACTTTCCCAGGTGGTGGCAGGAGTGTGAGGAGGGAACTCATGTCTGCCAGAGGGTTTGCAGATCCCAAGACAGCCTGGCCTGGGGCCTGGGGGTTATGGGGCCCTGGGGTGTATGGCTCAGGTTCTCTGTCCCCTGTCTCTTATTGATTGTATGAGCTTCAGGCATCTGATGATACTTTTACCTGCCTCATAAGTTTGTGTTGAAGATAAAATAAGCTAAGAAATAATGACGTGGTGATTGCCTTTGTGGTAGAGGACAGTATCTTATTTCAAATATTTCACAGCCTTTTATGTTCTCTTGCACACACATGCATTCACCTGTCCTAGTCAGTAAGGGCTGCACAACAAATTCCCACACACTGGGGGCTTAAACAGCACATATGTGTTCCTCCAGTTCCGAGGCTGGAGTCTAAGATTCCAGTGTCATGGAGTTGTATTGGGAGGGGGATCATCCTCAGGGCTGCTGGCTTCTGGCTGTTGGCTCCTCATTGTGTCCTTGGGTGGCAGAGAGACGACAAGAGAATTCTGTCTCTCTGGGGTCTCCTTTATCAGAGTGCTAATCTGCTTCCCAAGGGGTCCACTTCCTACACGCTGAGTGTTGGGACTTTGTCATATGAATTTTGGAGGAGAAACAAACATTAGCTCACTCTGCTACCCTGGCTGTTGTCACACGCCCTGCTGTGTTCTCTTCATTGATACCCCCAGCCCCAAGCTTACTCATATGACTGGAGAGTGGCACTGGCCTGGAAGTGACTTGTGCCATGACCAAGCAGAGGCTCTGAGTGCTATTGTGCCCCTTGCTCTGTGCTGCAAGAAGACAGGATCCTCCCACCCCACTGTGTGGGAGAAGTCATGGGGAGTAGAGGTCACCTGTCACAATCAACCACAACATCTCTTACTGTCAACCACTGAGATTTGGGGTTCTCACTGCCACTCAGACTGTTGAAAGCTGATGAATTGTCCAGTATGGAGAAGAACCAATCCAGATAAAGCCCTAGAACACCCTCTGGGACGTGTTGGGGCTCCATGGTGGTTATCGCAGCAAAGGGCTCTGATTTTGACATGACTTCCTCACTTGCTTGTCTCCCATTAAATGCCTCTTCCGGGGACTCTTCAGAATCTTCTGTCACCCATGGTCATCTGGCTAAAAGCAGGAAGTGTGGGCTTGGGATCTCACTCTTCTGCCCTATGACCACAGTCACGGGACTCGTTCTTTCTGGGGCCTTGTTTTCTCATAGATCACAGTCAAGCTTCCTCCCAGCTCAGAGAAGTTTCTGAGTGGACAGAGGAGGAACTGCTAGAATCTTCCACCTCAGCCAGGGAGCCTTAGCTGTGTCACTTACAAAGTGGGGTGATTTGGGGCCCTGGCATCTCTGTTCTCTCTCCCTTTCCAGGTTTATGTAGCTCTTAACCATTGTCAGTCTTCAAGCTAATGGCATTTTCACAGGTTCCTGTAGCACAGCTCTGTTTTATTTTATTTTTTCTAAAACTCAGATCACAAAAGTCTTAGCCAGAGAAGAAAGTAGTTTCCTAGAAAAGGGAAAAATCAAGCTTTACAGGAGTTATGAAAAATCTTGGCTAACCAAGCATGTCTGTAATTTAAAGAGCTTAAAATAAAAAGTAGACGTGATCTGAACAGAAAGTCCCACTGTGGTGGGGCAGAGCCCAGGCCAAGAACCAAAGCCCCGGCTGGGTTCCAGCTGCCCTGCCATGAGTCAGCCAGGTGCCCTTGGCTGCCACTCTTCTCTGGGTTTCAATTTCCCTACATGTAACAATAAAAGATCTCCCAATTCCTGTCTAGCACTAGCTAATGTTTCATCACTGCAACTCCATCAAAGTTAGTTGACAGGGTTGTTTTTTACCAGCGTTAAGTGGCAGCTCTCTTAATGTGCAGAATAGGGGAAATACATTAGAGAAGGGAAATGTTTACAGGGGAAGCCCAGACCACACAAATCTTCCGAAATGCTAATACATTTTGATCTAAAGGAGGAGTAAAAGAAAGGCCTTGATTTATGATCATTTAACAAAACAAGCCCTCCTGGATTTTCCAGAAGAACAGGTGCCCACCATGGAGGGTTTTCTACTCCCAGGAGGAGCTAATCTCTGCCATATTCCACCCAGCTCTGTCGACTTGAGTTCATCAGGTGGCTCTGGTCCTCAAATTCTCAGCCAGGGTAGAGCATGGGTCCCAAAGGAGTCCATGGATTGGTGAAACCAGGTCCTCCTCACTTGGAAAGGCAAGTACTCCTGGTCCCATGACCCTTATGAGCAGAGATGGCCCCAAGGTTGACTTTGGGACATACACAATCTAAGTATGAACATGCGCTCCGAAACTAGCCCCCAGGGGGCTCAGTCTCAGAGCACAGGTGCCCTCAGAGGGGCTGTGTGTGGCACAGCTGGGAGGAGTCCCCAGCTGCAGTCTCCCCTTACTTACTCCAACTCCTTCCTACTTTCTTTTTCATAGCCTCTTCCCTCAGCAAACCTCTTTTTTTTGGTACTGGGGATCGAACTCACGACTTTGTGCTTGTGAGGCAGGCGCAGTGCCACTGAGCTAAATTCCCAGCCCCCTCAGCAAACCTCTTACACATCTAATTCCACTGGGCCTCTGCCTCCTGGAGAAACAGGGCATTTTTGCAGTCCCTGGCCCACTGTATTAGCTAGGGTAAATTAATTAGTTCTGTACATAATTGTATATTACATATGTATAACTATATATTGTATATATTATATATAAAATATATTCCATTGATTGTGTTCCTGTGTATATGTATATATTTATGTATTGAGTCATACAATTATAGGGGCTAAAATATCCCAGGATCTTCAGTGGGCAAACAAATTGGAGACCCAGCACAGCCAATATATAGTTTCAGCTCCAAAACAAACAGGTTTAAAACCCAAGAAGAGTTGATGCTTCTATCTGATTCCAAAGTCAAAAGACTGATGCTTCAGTTCAAGGCAGTCCAACTGGAAGAGCCCCTCTAGTCCTGAAAGGGTTAGACTTTGGGTACTATTTAGGTGTTCAAGCAAGTGGACAGGGCCCACCCACATTAGGGAGAGCAGTGGGCATCACTCAGTCTACTGATTCAAATGTTAATCTTATTACCAAGCATTCTCACAGATATCCAGCATAATAGTTGAGCAAATATTTCGGCACACCAGGGACCAATCAAGGAGGTACATAAAGTTAGTCATCAAACCTGTGGAATCCAAATCCTAATCAGTAAAATCATTCTTGCTAGCATCATAAGTTCTGACACTATGAATTGGATTGGTACCCAGGTCTCTAAAAACTAGAAATGTCTTAAGGGTGAGAATCATGTCTTACTCATTTTCAGATCCTAAGTATTTAGTGGGAATTCTGTCTCATACTTGTGGAGCTCCTACTCTGTGCCATGCACAAAATGTTGGGGGAGCAACAGTGAACAAAACAGACCCTGTCCTCAGAGAGCTCACAGGTAAAGTGTGAGCAACAATCTATGGCATATATAATGCAGTTGGGCAAGGACAACTGTAAGGGTACAAATGAAGCAGGGCGAAGGGATGGGAGGAACAGTGAGGTCAGTTTACACGGGTACTCAGAGAAGGTTTGAATGGACAATCAAATAGATAGAAGAAGTGACGGGTGAGAGCACTGGCCAGGTTGAGCAGTGTGCTGGGTCAGACAGGGATCCAAAGCAGAGCGGAGGCCTCCTGCCCTGCCCAGGGACTCCACTCCACCATTGTTACTTCCTGAGCTTGGCTGGCACAGTGCTCTTCTGGCTTCCTTTACTCCCAGGTGCACACCTTTCCTGCAGAATGGGAACAGCATGCCTTTTCTCAAGGGACTTCCTCACTGGGGCAAGTTTTAAGTTAACTTTATTACTGCGTTGACCTCCTTCGACATGAGGGCTCAGGGCCAGTCTCCATTTCTAAAGAAACTCCTCTAAAAGCGGTCCTCTGGAGACTCTTCTGTAAATGAAGATAGACTTGGCAAAGAAATTCCAAGCCTACAAGAAGATAATTAAGAGAGATTTTCAAAGCCTTGGGGGAAATCAAAGACCATTATGTATGTATGGTTTGCACTAAACCACTTTTATTACAAATTGCGCCCCATACAACTGTGCAGCAACTGAAGTGGGAGAATACACATCCAAGGAAGGAATAAAGAACATGTGGATTCCAACCTTCCCAGGGCTTACAAGAGCCACCTGTACATTATGCTTCCTGGCTTGTCAGGAGTCATTTCCTCCAACATAGGTAATTGTATTGCAGTTCTAAGAAGGAAATAATGATGTAGCAATTAAGGGGAAAATTCAAAATTTCCCCCTCTCACATGTCTCTACTCAATTCCTCACTCTCAACAGGGGTGTGGTAAGAGGAACAAAACTTATGTGGAGTCATCTGAAGGCTTTGAGAGGCTTAATGGAAAGGTCTGAGCCTGGAAGCAGGCAGGCCCAGAAATGCAACTTAGTTTTGCTGTCCTGGGGCTGTGTGATCTCAGGCAAGTCACTCAGTCTCTCTGAACTCCTCTGTCCGTGTCTGTAAAGCATCTGGTTAGTGAGGTTCTGAGCTAAGCACATGAGATGGGATGAGAAATTGCCTGGCACGTGCTGAGTGCTCAGTGAATGCTGGCTTGTCTTCTCAGGAAGGAAGTCAGTAAGAAACTCAAAAGAGCCTTTATCACAGTTTCCATGATTGCTAATAAAGATTATATCAAATGTTCTTTGTCAAAAGCAGGGATCCCCAAATCAAATGTCTTTGTTAGGATTTGATTTGTGATTTGAGTTGGGGTGATGAATTATATCAAATTAAAGCATCTCTGTCTTTAATTGCAGAGAAGGGTTCATTCATGGCATAAGAAGATCCATTTCTCGTTTACTACAGAATTTTAGACTCACTTAAAGGGGCCAGTTGCTTCTTAGCTCTATGTGTGGAATTTTCAGTTTGCATAAAATAACTCCTGATATAATTAATAAACATGTGGACCACAGAAAGCCATCTGTAGTCTGGATGTGATCTGTGGGCCAGCAATTTGCAATTTCCAGAAGATAAACATTCCATGATTACATTCTTACTTCCTGTATAATAAGAGTTCAGTTTGAATTCTTTAAATAATTCCACACAGGGCAATTGAGCCAACATATAATTACGCCTCTTCCTGGATGTTGCTATTTCTAGCAACAAAAATAACCAAAAATAACGCTTAAAACCTATGATGGGTTTTTTTTTTATTTCTTGGAAATCAGCTGATTGTTCATGAGACAGTTCCATACCTGTGCACAGGTAAGGGCCAGTTGACTTCAGCTGATAAAATTATTTTCCAAGTATATGCTTATTAAACCCAAAGGTCCCCCACGCTTTCCCTGGTAGAACAGAGGGATTAAGGCATTAATGAGTCATTCATAGAATCGTTACTTTGAGACCTTAAAAGAGAGGACAGCAAGAGTTTAGAAGTTATTTTGGTTTTCGAAGAATCTTTGTACAGGCTCCAGACGAGTTTCACAATGACAAAGAATGCTCCAGAGAAGGGCTGATTAGAAACTATCCGGGGCTGAAAAGTATTAAGCTGCCAGCATTTTAATTAACTTGTTCCACACCATTTCTGAGCTTACTGCGGAGGAAGACAAGGAAACTTAGTTCAATATCAAAAGTCACTGTAAATGTTAAGCTCTACTTTTGATTGACAGTCTCCCACACATTCACACACTCTAAAACTAGCACCTATAAAGTGGGACCATTTGTGAAACCCAAGGGGTTTCTAGAGTATGTGACAAATCAGATATATGAGCCTCGTTCATCCACAGAGGCTGTCTCCTGTGGGGGAAATGTACTGTGACATTCATTTTGGTAGGTAACAGGCACATTAGGATGGAAGTACCTCCATTGGCATATTACTGTGGTAATAGGAACAGAAAACTCTTGGACCAGAACTATGGAGCATCATTAAAAACATGCTCGGTTTCTTTAAAGACACAAGCAAGGGTCTGTTCAGAATTGGCTAGGGGTAGCTGAATCATCCCTAACTCTTTCCAAGGTGTCTGTGTGTTCTGTGGGCAAATCTTCACCAAATAATTGCTCAACAGCTAACTGTCCCAACACTATTAGGTAAGAGTTGGATCTAAGGTTTGAAACTGACAACCTTAGTGACAGGCAACTCAAAAAGTTAATTCAGTATTTACTTAGTTTTTTATGCTTCCAATACTAAGTAGTAAACAAATTCCATAGAAAATGTGGCCTAAAGTTGTCCATGTTTTTATCCATCCTAAGCACTGTAAGATTTCTTTCTCTCAAAATATTAGGTTAGGAAACACCAACAAGAATCTACAGGTAAGGATAAAAAATTATGCTACTGAAATGATGCTTCAGGGATGTACCATAAAACATTCAAAAGATTCTCTATTATTATCAGAAAAAAGGCACATTTTGGAAGTTATAAAATTTACAACCTGAGACATACATAATAAAAGGTATTTTAGTAAAGTATATTGAGATCTTTGAGAAGTGGGCACTAAAAAAGATAGAACCACTGTGAAGCAGAATATCAAATAGAATTTCTATTTGAAAAATTAATCTTCAGTTACTTTCCTTTTCCCCATCCTTTCTTTCCCATGACTCCTCTCTAACATTCTAATGGCTCTAATAACAAATATATTTTGCTTCAGGAGTCTACTCATTTGAATGGGGAGTATATTTTGATTACAGCATTGAAAAGATCTTCATTTGAGAATGGCTTTCTGGGAAAGAGGAGTCAAATTTAAGACAATGTAAACTGATTTTTTGCAACCATGTGCTTTGGGATTATCATGTTCTCAAGATATTTCATAATCTCACTTGGGTCAATACTCCAGTTGACTGGGATGGCAGAACTCCAAGGAAAGTGGATTTGGTACTTAATGGGGCTAGAGTGGTGATTTCCCTTGGAAGAGCACCCCACCATGGAAATGCAATCTCCAGAGTGGGATTTGAAAAGGTGATCAAGACACGACTTTGCTCGGCCATTTAGATAGAAGACTCAAACTCTAACATAGACAGCAGCAAGATTTCATTGCAGATGATCACAGTCTGCTCAAATTCCTGCTTTCACTTCAGTTAGAATCCATGGTCTTTCTTACCAATTCCCTCAACCGTGCAGGTTGCTGTGACCTGCCAAGAACATATTAGATTTTCTTAATAAAGATAGATATATCACAGCAGTGGGTTAAGTGATACAGCTACCAGCTAATTCTTGCTTCATTAAGCCAAACCAAATAATTCTCTTTAAATGTACAGACCCATCATGTTTCCCAGTAAATATTTGGTATTGAAGCAGCCATAAGAATTCACACTCTGTAAACCTTACTTCTCTCTAGGAGTTCCTGGGAGCACCTCTTCTAGTATCCCACTGAGAATGGTAAACAGTTAAAACAAAATATTGGTCCAAATAAGTGGGCAATACACACACTGTGGCATTTTCTAGAGTTTGTGGGGTTTTTCTTTTATTTTTTAAAGTGTATGCTTACTCTTTAGTTTAATCATGAAAATACTGTAATCCTCTCCTGGCCTCCCAGCCATTAATATGAATTAGAAAGTTCTACTGAATAATCTCCACAGTTAATCTTATAGAAAGTGACTGGGCTTTTCCAACTAAGTACACACTGAACGTATAAATCATTATCCAGTTGGGGTTGATTAGAAATGGGCAGGTATTTTGCAATCTTGGAAGTGCGTGTATGCCTGTGGCAACTGATTAGCTATTTCAAATTAGTAGCTTAAAATTAAAACAAGCCTGAGGTTAGAAGAAAGGGAAATGGCTTTTCTAGGTAAGGAAAGTGTCAATATCCTTAGAAAGCCCCTTCCCTCCCCCTCATCCTTTTCCTTCCTCTTATTATCCAGGCTTAGAAGGATATCTGTCAGCTGGAGAACTTGTGTGGGTTGATTTACCATGTGAGTGTCCAGATTTCACAGGCAGGAGAAATGGTAGACCAAATGTGAAGACTGGATATGAAGATGTCAAAAAATATATTTTTCTGCAGAGGATTTAGCTCAGTGGTTTTGCTGCCTGCTGTGTAAGCGCAAGGACCCAAGTTCGATCCCCAGCACCAAAAACAAACACAAAAACAAAAACAAAAAAATATATTTTTCTGCATCTCACAGAAAGCACCTGCATGTGTCTCAGGGTGAGATGTCCTGCCACTGTGCAGGTTGACTCCTCCCTTCTGTCACCTATGTAGCCCAAGTTGGGCTGCAACTTGAGGCAATCCTCCAGCCTCAGCCCCCTCAGTTCTGGGTTATAGGTGTGCACCACTGTGTACTAGGTGAGAAGGAAGAAGGTGATGCCTAGACTTGCAAATGACTTGATGTTGAAGGTGGAGGCAGCAGGCCTTGGTAGGTGAGCTGACAGAAGAAAGCAGAATCCAAGTCACAGGGTCATATATTTTCTGTGAAGGTGCTCAGGTGTGTTTCTCTACATAATCAAAAACCACTGAAATGATTTGGTAAATTTAGAGAAAGATTTAACTTCTAAGGATGCTATTATTTAATTTGATACAGCCCTGGTAAATGTTCACTGTTTTACTTAGTGTGGAATACTATATTTGAATATTTGAACTAGTAACACTCCTGGAAGCTAAGTTTTAATATAAAAATAAAGAACAGGACCGGGGATTTAGCTCAGTGGTTCCAGCGCCTGTCTCGCAAGCGCAAGGTCCCAAGTTCGATCCCTGCTACCAAAAAAAAGAACAGCCTGATGTATCACTATTATTCATAGATGTTACTTGCATAAACAAAGAAGCCGAGAATACTATGTTTTCAAATTGAAAAATTAAATCCAAAGTAGAAAGAAAACAGGATAGAATTAAATAATATTGGGGGAACCCTTACCATAACAGTGGGTAAGTGCATCTATCAGAAAAGTCCTAAATTAAACCTCATTATAGATTTTCCATTTATGTTTTTGATAGCTAATACACATTTCAAAACTAAAACAGTATGAAAATATATATATAGTGAAGTCATGGTTCCACCCAGCCCTATTTCCCCTATGCTTACTCCCCATCCCCTTTAAAAATCATGTCAATTCTGCCACAAAGAAGGATAAGCTTGAGACATTTCCAGGTAAATGGACACACCTTGAGACCATACTCTTAAGTGAAATAAATCAGTATTTAAATATTGCATTGTTTCTCTGGTATAAGAAATCAAAAAGGTAAATAAGAGCCAAAATGTATACTAGATATTGGGAATGGAAAAGAAAATGCTCAAATGGGAAGGGGAATTAGAGGGAAGGGGGAAAAATAGAATAGAAGGAACAAATGAAAACAAAACTTTTGTAAATGAGGAGGGAAAGAAGGGTTGAAGGGAGGGAAATGGGGAATAAAGGAGCAAGATATATTATGAACAGGTACAGATTCCCTACTATTAATGCTATTGTTATGTATATCTAAAATGTACCAATAAAATTAATTTTAAAAAATTATGTCAGTGCTTACTGCTGTATTCATCATGTTATTTTATGTATCGTTCAAGTGCATTTTGGTAAATATAAAACTTAATTGGGGAAAAAAGAGGAAGGAAACAAACTAACATTTATTAGACAACCGCTACCATTAGGTATTTTCCCATAAGTCACCAATTGTTTATAACAAGTCTGAAGTTGGTCTTTTTATCTGCCACAAAACCAGAGGTGGGCAGAAACCCCAGCCCATTACCTTGTATTTTAGAAGCACTATGTCTAGCCTGTAATGCTTCTAGAGTCACCTTGATTACACTTTCTGATGTGTATTACAAATAATTGGACCACCTTTGTAACATGTTTGAAATACCCACCTTTCAGGGCTATTTTGAGGGCTGAGTCACCAAGGAAGTAGGAGGCATCTGGTAAGCGTTCTATAAATGGAAGCTATTATTACTATCCTCTCTCTGGGAGAACTTCCTGTGTCAGGCTAAGCTCATTCAATATGTATTGATCTCTATTTAACTCATGGAAACAGCCTCGTTTTTGGATTTAGTCTATTCTGATGCCAACCTTACTTCTGAGTGAGTAATAACCACTGTCTGCTCCTCATATAAATAGATATAAATCTAAGAATTGGGTGATTAGAGCCTCTCTTGGACAGCCACGTTTTAAGCCTCAGGACAAAAATGACCACATTCATCCTGCATTAAGAGTCAGAAATCTTCCATAAAGAGCTTGATAGGAAATATTTCAGGCTTTACATGTTTCTGTGAAAAACTGCTCAACTCTACATTGTAGCATAAAAGCAGCCTCAAAAATGGTATGAATGTAGCTGTGTTGTAATAACACTTTATTAAGGACACTGCCTACATTTGAATTTTATATAGTTCATATGTGTAGCAAAAACTCTTCTGATTTTGTTTCTAGCCACATAAATATATAAGACTAATTCTGAGCTCCTGGGTCATTCAGAAGCAGGTGGTGGGCTGGATTTGGCTTGTGGGATACAATTTGCTGAGTCTTACTCTAAATGGTGATTTCGTGAGCTGATCAGGCAGCTCGCACTCTTTTTCTGTGTCTGTCTCTCTCTGCCTCTCTTTCTCTCCTCTCTCCTGCTATTATGAACAACCAGGCAGGAAAAATAAAAGCCTTTTGGAAGGAATATTCTTAATTAGCAGGAGCTGAGATTTTATTTCTCCCAACAGCAGTTTAGGCCTTTGTAAATACAATTTAATGATTCATATGCACATTTAGATACAAGTTTGGATTGCACTGATATCAACTAAATGAATTTGATGCTGGAAAAAATGGTAGCAGTTTGTCCAGCTTCTAGGAGATTAAGCAATAGCAGAATCAGAACATGTGTAATTACTTCATCTGAAAATCGAACTTCAGAAGACTTTAAGGCATCCTATATCTCCCTGCTTGTGTCCCTAGGAGGCTGGGGGCTGTGTGGTATTGCACAGGGTTGGCACAGGGGAACCCTCACTCACACAAGGGCTTTGGGAGGACTCCACTCTGGCTTTCCTGGTGTTTCTGCATTGGCTGAGAGTGTAAAGGATGAATTCGTTGGGGACACATACGGCCAGCACCATTTCCCTGGAATGCTGAGCCCCAGCCCTTGCCCCCTCCCTGGCTTTAGTAGTGTCTTCTCCACGTCTTGTCTGCAACCGCCCTCAGCTGTCCCTTCCACCATCATGCTTCTCTTAGGAGCTCAGGCCCCTGGAAACAAAAGACAGGAACCAAGTTGTGTGTGTAAACATTTTGCCTTCTTCAAAACACTCCTGCTCAAGGCAAAGGAACCCAAAGGCTTTGCTCATAGGTTGGAACTGGCTAGAGAAAAATACTTCAGTAATTCCATAAATTACCCCATGACACAAGAATCTTAGATGTACATAGCAATCACATTCATCATAGGGAATTTGTACCTGTATATGATATATCTTGATTCTTCTTTTTCCCTCATTCCCTTCCCTTCCCTTCCTTTCAATTTTTCTTCCCCTCCTTATATACAAAAGCTTTGTTTTCATTTTTCCTTTCTATTCACATCTGCAAGCCAGCCTCTCTGAAAGGACCCATAGTTGGTTCCCACCTAATTAGGAAAATCCCATTGGCTCCTGTGCATTTTTCAGAGTAGTAAACTCTTGGAAATAAGACCTGGAGTGTGGGTTGATCAATGAGAGCTTTTAGTATTCATTTGAGAATCTTCATTGTTAATACAGACATAAGCCCTTCATCATGTTTGAAAAAATTAAATGTTTGAATTATGAAGGAGAAATATTTGAACTGGGACTTAAAGAATTACTCATCTCTGGCAAGCTGGCAATTGATAAGTGGGGAGGAGGAGGCATGGTGGTGCACACCTGTAATCACACCACTAGGGAGTCTGAGGCAGCAGCATGGCTGAGTTTGAGGGTAGCCTGGCAACATAGTGAGTACAAAACAAAAGAAAAAAAACAACAATAACAAAAACCGACACAGGGAAGTGAAGATATGAGATCATTTAAACTCCAGGAAAGCAAAGCCCTTGTCTGTCTTATTCACCACAATGCTTTTCACTACCAGCTCTTAGAAGAGTAGCCAGCTCAGAGAATATTTGTTAATGAAGGCATGGATGAATAGATTTACATAAGACTGGAAACACAAGTTCTATCAGTTAAGTCTCAGCTGGAAGCAGAATTTCCCCCAGATAATTTAAGAGAAGAGACTTTAATGGAAGGATGATTTAAAGAGGCAGAGTAGGGTTAAGGGAAGAACCCAGATACCTCCACAGGAGGCTGGTGCCACTTCTCAGGCTGAAGGGGGAGAGCAGCCTTTGGCTGCAGAGTGGAAGTGCCTGGAAAGAGGGAGGTAGGATGTAGAAACACGAAGGCCGCCTCCTCTCCCACTGCCCTCCCTTCCCCTGCAGTGCCTCCAACTGGCTGGACCCAACTACAAGTCAGGGAGTGCAAAGGGCACAACAGAGAAGTTTGGAGACTGCACATGAGAATGAGAGCAAACAGAATCACCAGCCCACAGAACAAGCTGAAATGTAAAGTTGGTTTAAAAAAGAAAAAATATATATACCATGTCTTGGTTCCCTATGCTTTCATTTATTCCTTACTCCCCAAAGATACTGATGACCCACTCATCTCCTGTCAGATGAACTGATAAACTATTAGTTATTAAAGATTTTAGAGGAGGAAGTGGCAAAATACAAAGCTTCAGGAAGCTTTACATGTGTTCACATTCCAGCCCTGCCACTCCTTATCTCTAAGCTGGGGGCTGCTTACTTCTAATTCCTTTGCCTCCATTTTCTTATCTATATCATGAAGGAAATTATAGTGGCTACCTTGCAGCGTTGTTGTAAGGATCAAAGGACGTAATCCAAGATCTGACAACGCTGCTTTTTGCCAAAGCCTATCTTAGACATAGATTTAAGCAAATTTGTCTTATATTGAAGAATTTGTTCTCAAATCAGTGTTAAGAGGGAGCTGTTAGTGGATTTGAAGACCGGAGTTTTCTTACAGTTTTATGACCAGGTGCTTTTTCTTGCTTTTGTCTTTGAAGGCTGGGAAATTCCCTTTTTCAAGATATTGGAATTTTTCTTTTTCTTTCTTTTTTTTCTTTTTTGGAACTGAACCCAGAGCCTAAACAGTGATCTATATCCCCAGGCCCTTTTTTTGTTGATTTTTTTTTGGTTTGTTTTCAGACAGGGATTTGCTAAATCCTAAATTGTCCAGGCTAGGCCTGAACTTGCTATCTTCCTGCCTCAGCCTTCCAGAGTGCTAAGATTACAGGAATGCACCACCACGCCTGTCCTCATTGAGATGTTATGGAGGCTTTAGGTAACATCAGTGAAGTCTACCTACAGGTGATCTCAACACAGCTGCAACTTAGCTACCAGCGCACTTCTGAAAATTGCTTCCTTGATATTGCAGCATTTTATTTGAAAGAACAACTGAAGCAGAAAGGAAACCAAGCAACAACAGGAGGGCTTCAGTTTTAAACTTGTAAGTGGGCTGACTGTAAATTTTGCTTAGATCATTTGGGGTTTCAAATGAGAGAATTGGTTTCTGATACAAAAGTCAGTCACTTCAGTCTAGAAATCTGAAGCACGTTTTCCCCACCCACTTCCTTCTTTTTCTATCAAGAGTTCCACTTGCCTTGTTAATAGGTAAGATGTGTGTAACGCGTGGGGAGCAGCCTGCTTCTGTTTATACCCTCATTAAAAGTCAAACCGACATACACTTTATGGAAAAGCCAGCTCTAATTACATTTTTTTACTACATGCCTCAGTTTCCAATTGTTTTATAGCATTGCTAATAAAAGAAACATTGTTTTTAGTTCTTGATGAAATTCCTAAAAGTAATAAATATTTTTACAATTCAGACACATCAACTTAACTTGCATAGGTGAAGGAACAAGAGAATGTTAAAATTTACAATACCATTTAAATATTTGAGACCTGTGGTCCCTTCAACTTGTAGGTGAGACTTTGTGATGATTCTTAAAGATCAGTTAGTTGCTTATTGTCAAAATAAGCTTCATACAAGTCAATGACTTGTAAGTGACCACATCTCTAGGGCGGTAACTCTCCTTAATGTATACAAAAAAATCACATCTCTTGGGCCATGGAAGGCCTTAAACAATGCTTTTTTAGAGTGTCTTCTGTCACTGCTTAATATTCAAGACCTGCAGACAGTTCAGAATTACATATCAAAATTTGCACATACAATATAACTACTGTTAATTGTTTTAAGCTGCAAAACCCATTGCACAGAAAGATGAAAGGAAATTCTTTTAATCCTTTTTTTTTTTTTTTGGTACTGTGGATCAAACTCAGAACCTTGTGCTTGAGAGGCCGGAGGCAGAACCACTGAGCTAAATCCCTGTCCCTCTTCGAATTCTTAATGGTAGTTCTATAGGAAAGATAGGAATAAATGATAAAAACAACACTTATCCCTCCTCAGGGATGCCTGGCTCTCTTTTGGAACATGTTGTCAGTGGCTATGGTGAGGAGCACAGGGTCTGGATTTGAATCCTGACTCCATTATTTGCCACTCCATGACTTTGTTTAAATACAAAATCTCTCTGTGCCTTGGTACAAGCACTTGTAAAAAGGAATAATAGTAATCCTCCTCTGACAAGGTTGTCGTAAGACTAAATGCGCTAATGCACACAAATCCTTTAGAACTAGGGCAGGGGATAAATAAGTGAGAACTATTATTTTGTCATTTATAATTAACTTGCTTGTAATCTCATCTCTCGCAGTGGAATGTGACCTCCTGAGGATAGTCTATGACCCTTCTTTCTCTTAGCTTTCTATGATCCTTCTTTCTTTTAGTCTTCTATGTTTAGCATCTGCATTGACTGGTGTCCCAAGCTTGTCTTCCCTGATTCAGTCACTAGCAAATGAATCAACTCATGTTGTCACCTCTAGACCAACAAAGAGCCCTTGATAAGAGCAGGGCTACTCTGAAACATCATCCTTCCTTGTGTCAGTATCTTCAGATACCTTCCAGATTCTTGTGTGGCTCAGAAAGACTAGGTGGCATCTAAATCATAAGTAGACAGAGTCGAAGACAATACAGGTAGAAAGTCAAAGTTTATAACAGTCAGCATTCTTCTCTGGCATAGTTCTTCCTTTTAGTTGATGCAGCCCAAAGCTGATGGACCGAGCCCTACTGGCCCAGAAATGTTCCTGGAAGCCGCCTGGGTGTATATACAACTGGCTGGACTACATCATACAGATAAGTTTGAGCTCTCAAATTTTCTCCCAACTTCATTTTTTCTTTGGTTGGTTAAAACAAATGGCATTTTAAAAAAAGTATAACATGCCTAAGACCTATTCAGAATTTTTTGTGTTGAAACAAAAATGACCACATTAATATTCTGTTCATGTCTAGTAACTGAATACTTGTTTCTCCTTGTAAAGTGAATCAGCTTCCACCTGTCCATGTTTCAGCTCCAATTTTTGCCTTCTTGCTTACGTAGGGATGTTTTTTAAGAATAACACACACACACACACGCACATACATGAATGCACACACGCATACACACATGCACACATGCATGCGAGCCCAAATGCATGAGTACACATTCCCCTGAGTAGAGAAGATAGGTATTATCAGATCTTTTTAAGATGAGGCACCCAGAAGAAGGAGAGAATAAATCCCCTTGGGGAGGAACCTTCAAAGGGCTGCAGAATGGCATCTCTAATGCCCTTTATTAACCCATTATGGGTTATTACATCATTAAGTGAAGCTGTTGAAATACCCAGAGGATGAAGTGGAAGGCATGGATTGGCTGGAAGCAGTAAGCACCAAGTGCAATAGAGAATTCAGTACAGGAGAGGATGAGTAATAGCTCACATTGCCTGGCACTTATATAATGTATAAATTAAGTGACTTTACTTACAAGAGAAAAATTAACAGAAGGAGTGAGAAGAGGATAGTGAAGCAGAGAAGATACAGAGCTCACTAACATCATGGGCTTTAGATCCTAAAATTGCTTTGTTTTAATTTTAACTTGTCCAGAGATAATGAAATAAAACAAGAGACCATTAAAATGTCTAGATTCCCCTTATTTATTTTGAAATGTAAAACAGGTAGATCAAAATATGTCTTGCAGTCCCATGATCTTTGACACCATTACTCTTGTTGTTAAATATGAGAAAAACAATTTTATTTTGATAGTTTCCAATTTTCATCCATAAAGTGGTGTCAGGAGATGGGTTTCCAAGAGCTTTCATTCATCTGTTCCCAAGAGCAGTCAGGAACCACAGACTGGTCAATTTTGGTATCAAAGCAGAATTGTAGCACAGGGAAAGCAGGAACAAAAGCCCTCCAGAGCCAGGGGTGACCATGAAGTTCAGATTCTGAGCATGCGCACTAAGGCGGTTCCGACTCCACAACCTGAGCGAGGACCAAGGATGACAGCTTGACTTCTCCAGCCACACCCAGGAACCCACCCAAATTCCACACAGTCTCTGCTCTGGGGAACAATATTATTCCGCAAGAAACGCAAGAAGGAAAGTGTGAAAGTCGGAGTACCATGACTACCCCCACCACAGGAGGCCATTATGTACCATTTGATGGCAATTTCTCTGGCTTTGTTTTTCCCAATGATGCATTTAGCTGCAGCATGTGGAGAGAAACCCTATTCAAGAGAGTGGGGTCATTATCCGCACACAAAAGGCCATTTAGAGAAAGGACAGCTCAGGCAGTTCAAGCTGTGGCTGCCAGAGTCCAGACCCATTAGAAAGAAAGGTTAGCTGTTTAAGCGGGAACGTGAAACAAAACGCAATAATTAGGGCTAACCAGCACCCTCCCCGCTGCCTAGAGAGCTGCCTGGAATCATAAACTAATTCCCCGAAAGTCCTGAGCTTAGGGGAAAGCAAATCATCAACTTGAAATGCCAGTTTGGTTGTTAACCTTTACCCGAGAGAGGCTAGATTTTCACTCATTCTTTCTTTTCGGCATTTTTTTTTTATAGAGGCCATTTTTACGTGGTTGAGCTGTTCTTTGTCTAATTCACCACTATTGCCATGTTTCAGATCACTGTTATGTGTGTGCATGTATGTATGTGAATTCAAGGAAATAAATAAATACATAAGTAAAATGTCCTAAAATTAGCAGTGGTGAGTCACTTCAGGGACGAAGTATGTAGAAGAATTGGGAACTAATTTTTTTCTCCCCTCCAAACTCCAGAATTGCTCTTTTATGAACATGTGATGTGAAAGGGAGAAAGAAAGGCATGTAAAATATTTCTGACAAAGTTTTCTACCATGTCTTACATAAAGGAGGAAAAACAGAGTTTTAACATGAATAATTGTGGGAAGAAAGGAGGTATATGCCTCAGGGAAGAGACACTGCCATGGAGCCAAGAGACAGATGGGAATGTTAGTCAGGCCTAGATCTTTCCTTCAGCCATTCCAGAAGGCTGAGGCAGGAAAATTGCAGTTTCTTTTTTTTCCCCCCATTAAGTTTATTGGTACATTTTCGGTATAAAATACAGTTACAATCATCATTGGGATCTTGTACCTTTACATAAGTCTCTTGGTTCTTATTTGTTTTCCCCTTCCCTTGCCCTCCCTTCACCTCCTCCACCCTTCCCTATTTGCAAAAACCTTGTTTCCATTTTTTTTCCTCTTCTTATATTTTTTCCTTTCCCTTTTTTCCCTTCCCCTACCCCTCCCTATTCCCCTGCTCTTTTAGACCTTTTCTTCCTGTTACACAATATCATTTATACAGAAAATTGCAATTTCAAGCCCAGCCTGGACAATGCAGTGACTTAGCAAAACCCTGTTGTTATTAGATATTATATTCTCAGCATTAGGCATGACGTAGGTCCAGTGTTCTGGTTCATAAACAGTGGTAGAATAAGCATATACTAGATGCTTAATAGACACTTTCTATTGGGTTGGTTGGTTGGGATATCTGGTTACTAGAGAATAACCATACATACAGGGTATGAATAACCAGTGTTCAACAAATAAGCCTAAAGTGCTATTGAAAAAAATAAAATATTTAATGACTTAAAAGGCACTTTGGGATCTTATAGAATCTTGAATATTCACTTTGAATATGAATGATGCAAGTAACACAGAATGGCTAAGGTGTGAATTCATTAGAAGTTCCTTTTGTTTAGATTACATGATAAATCTGCTTTTTATGTGCCATTTCTAAAGTGACTTGCAGATAGAATGGATATAGAAATTAATTGCTTGGCAAATGGAGATTAGGCATTTCACTTACACTTTTATGGACTTTCATTATCACCTGCCTTCACTTTTATTAGTCTCATAACAAAATATTTACTGTGTGCAGGACATCTAATCCCAAAACCATGGTCCCTGTGTTCACATTGCTTAATTAAGAATGTAAGAAGTATATATAACATGGGATTCCTTGAAAATATTTGCATCAAAAGTTTTGTCTACCCAGGGAAAGGAGGGAGAGAGTATCTTTAAGTATATCATTGCCCTTTGGTGTGGGGAAGAGTAGATGTGGATGTGGGGATAGGGAGCAACCAAGAGCTGAGAAACAGAGGCTGAAGCCTAAATGCTGACTGTGTACCAGGCTCTGAGCGGGCATTTGCTGTACATACCTCTTACTAGAGCATAGAGATAGTAATGAGTATTGTGAATATACAGATGATCTTAGAAGATGACAAGTTATTGAAAACTAGGGTAAGGCATGAGGGATTAAGAGAGGGTTGTTTCTGAAATTTAAAATAATGTGTTTAGGATAGGCTTCATTGAGGAGATTTTTCAGCAAAAAATACTTGAAGGAGGTAAAGGAATTAGCCACATGGATATGGGGGAGGAAAAGGATTCTAGGCTACAAATAAACAATAATGGGGGAAAACTATTTGCTAAGGAAAATTAAAAAAAAGTAGAATAGGAGAAAAAGAAAGAAACATTTGAAACAAGGAGGCAGCTAGGAATTTCCTAACTTAATGAAACATGGAAGTGCTTGACTTTGTGATTAGAAAGAATAATAAAAACTTTGCTCTTTGCCCAAAATGTGACTAGCACATTTGACATTACTTTACAAAATAAGTAGACCAATATGGTCACCTATAAATATAAACCATATTTATAGTCAGGAGCAATATGTTAAATGCTTTCATTCTTTAATTATTGTGGTACTTGAGTACCACGCATACTAGGTTCTGTTAGGAACTGAAGTATGATGGTAAATACAAAACAGACATGGTTCCTACATTCATTCAGAGGCATGCTATAATTAAATTATATATTTGTTACCTTATTTTCAGAGCCATGGAAAATTACATAGAAGTAGGAAAGCATGTTGCAGAGTTGGGTGACCTACTTTGGGATTCAGGAAAATCTTCCACTAGGAAATTATATTTGAGCTGAGATTTGAGGGATGAGTTAGATTCATCTGGGTAGAGGCGGAAGGAAGCATGGGCTGACTATGTAAGGAACTGAAGGCCAGTGGCTCAAGGAGTGAAGAATGCTTCGATCAGTCAGGTCCTAGCAGAAAACAGAGCTGGCACTCAGATGAGCCACTGGAAGACAGTTTAATTAAGGGGTTCTTATGATTGTGTCTGAATGGTTAAGGGAAATCAATAAGGGATGCAAAAATACAAAGGACAGCAAGAATGAAAAGCTGCCCCTATGCCTGGGCCCCAAAGTGGAAAGCAAGAGTCTTTATCTGAGAAAATAATTATAGGAAACTGTGACCTTCTATGAAAAGATGTAGCCAGTCTGAGACCATACAGCAGGGAGCAGCCCAGAGAAAAAAAATTATACTGCAATCTCCAGCTTCTTTCTCATCATCTGTCTTTCTTTATTCTAATACATTAGAAGCTAGAGAGTGAGGGGCCCTTGGATGTAGCCCATGAAGGTCAACTCCCAGGTGCAGGGTGGAGAAGGATGAAGTGGACCCCAGTGAAAATACCCACACAATATGACACAGATCATAACAGGTCTTATTGGACAAGTAAAGGATTCTAGTGTGAGCTTTTCTAAAAGTGATGCAGGCTGTAAGGGAGTGATGGGATTGGATTTGCAGTCACTGAGGAATTCAGTCTTCTTGTCTGAGCGGATTGGAGCCAACCCCAGAGGACTCAGGGAGGTTGGCTAGAGCTACTGTGTGGACTGCAGCACCCATTAATTTGTGGAATGTTGTGGAAGGTAGGGGTTGGGGGAGCAGAAGGTTATGAGTTTGCCTTGGTTTGGAAATTAGAAGTGTGGAGGCAGGGATGAGGAGTGTCTAAGAATTCTCAAATTTTGGGTTGTGGAAATAGGTAAATGGTAGAGCCTTTCCCTGCAGCAGGAGGAGGTGGAGGTTTGAGAATTGGATAAGGTCATAAATTTGGTTTTGGACATACTAAGTCTTTGAGAAAACCAGAGTAAATGTCAAAATTAGCACCTATACTTAAGTAGGTCTTTAATAGCCTGCTTTTTATTGTATAGCAGGCTCTGAGCTAGCCATTTCATATAAAATATTTTCTCCAGCCCTCAAAATATTGAGACAAATATTATATTTCCCGTTTTACAGGTGAAAAACCAAGGCTCAGGGAAGTTAAATTCCTTGGTTATGTTTGAGTGAAAGCCAGACATTTTACTCCCGACAGGTGCTCTTTCTCCTTGGTGCTTATATCTACAAGTCAGATGCTTCGTAGGAGCAGGTAGGGGAGGTTGAGGAAAAGTGAAAATTTTTCTGTCATGAGGCCTTGTTTTTCTCTTTGCTTCATTTGTAGGAAATGTGGGGTTTATCTCTTTGGAGGCTAGAGTAGGCTTAGGTGAGTTTCAACTAGAAACTAATCAGCACTTAATGAGCAACTATCATGCCCTTGAACTTTGCTGGTGGATATAGAAAGATGATGAGTGGTTAACGATGAACTTTGGTTCATGGAATTCAGAGTTACTTGGGGCAGCAAATAAACACAGGAAACACGCTTAGACATGATGATATTATATGCTGATATGACAGTAGGACATGCTGCATAGGACAGCTTGAGAAAAGGACAGAGTTGATCGTGATAACTCTTCTTAGGAGAGACCCACATTGTACTACCGAAGGGAGCTGATAAAGGAGGGAATTCTGTGTGTTGATGGTCTGAGACATTTCAGCAATTGAGTTTTGGTTTACATACTTGGATGTCTCCTTCCTAAGAAATTTCTTAAGAATACAATTACTTAAAGATATCTAAAAGAAGTATGTAGCAAATTGGTCTGAAAGTTGGTTTCTGGGAACTTATTTTACTTAATGTTTATTTCTGAAATTCCTGAAAATGTCTGTTTTATTTATTATTTATTTATTTTGGGATTGACAAGGGACAACAATCTGTTCACATTTTTGTTGAAGGAAAAGCTGAAATTGCAAATGTGTTTAAATCTGGTCTGATCTAAATCCTTATCTTTATAATGAAAACCACTATTGACAAATCTTAATCTAAGATCTTTGAGGCTTCATAAAGTTTATTCAACTGAATTGTGTTTCCAAAAAGAAAGATAAGACCTTTTGTAAATAATGGCATCTAGAAAAGAGAAATTTTCTTAGGAGTGGGTATTATAGCAACTGACACAGAGGACCTTGTGGTTTTCAAAGTACTTTATAGATTGTATCTCATTTGACAACTAAATGAAGCTGAGCTTTTATTACAAAGTTATGTTGAACATATAATTCCTCAAAGAGAAAAGAATGTATTGGTTTTGACAAATTCAAAAGTAAAAAGGTACTTAGTAAGAAGGAGGTGATGGATTACCATGTAGTATAGAACTATGAGTAAGGCAGAAATGATGATGATTACAGGAATAATCATCATAGATTAAGTCTTTACTATATGTTTGGTCCAGGTCTATGCACTTAAATGTATTAACTTGTTGAATCCTACAAAAACTGCATGAAAAAGTTATTATAATTATTCCCATATTACAGAAAACTGAGGCACAAGTATCTGAGTTACTCACTCAAGGTCACACACTCATACACGAAAGAGCTGGGCTTTGAACCTAAGAAGTTTACCTCTAGAGCTCTTATTCTTAGTTGCTAAAGATTCTTTCCAAAATGTCAATTTTTGGAGTTGGGCATGGTGGTGCACACCTGTAATTCCAGCACTCAGGAAGGTGAAACAAGAGAATCACTGGACTTTAAGGCTTGCCTGGGGTACATCGTGCGTTCAAGGCCAGCCTGAACTACATAGTGAGACTCTGTCTCAAAAAAACAAAAAGTAAATTTTCTCTTACATAAATATTGTTTCTTAGGGAAAAATTGTCAAACAGCCAATAATTTGCAAACAAAAATAAATTGGAAAAAACCAAGCAGTCACTATCTTAAAAAATCATCTAGAGGAAAAAAGATAAAGAAAAACTAAAAATCTGCCTGAAGAATTAGAAATAAAAATATTTCTAGCTTTTAAAACTATTTTCTGAAGAAAGAGAAAGTAAAGAAGGAAGAGGCTAACTTATGGTCTAACACTGACCCTAAGTTTTCATAATTATAAAAATATGGTTTTAATCCTCTCTAAAATATTTCCTGCTTTACTTGGAAAGGGCAATCAAAGTTCTAATAAGGAATGATTCTATTCCTACGCAGGAGAAAGAGAGGGCCTGGGAGACTAAGGGAGGATTCTACAATCTCAGGATCCTCACTGGGGACTCCAAGTTCTTTCCTGGTCCTCCCAGTGGATGTGACATTGCAAATGGGAAGTGGCAGCAGGCTCAGTCCTTTTAACATTGTCCCCTTCGGGCTAAGGATACCTGGTATCCAAATACACCCAGCTTCCCAGAATTGTTTTGTAACAGAAAGGAAATTTAGTTCTTTGAGATTTGAAGATGCCTGTAATTTGGAGTGGAAAATCATAAATCCCTGTCAACTGATAAAATATAAAAATGAGCTGTTAGGACTGGTTTTCATTGGAGAGTGGGTGGAGGAGACTTTTTTCCAGTCTTCCCCTCAAGAGGTTAAAATATAGAGTCTGCCCTCAAGCGTCTTTATGAAGACAAAGGTGAGTTCAGCTTTCCTGTGATCGATCTCCTGTTAAGGTTAGGAAGTCTGGGCGGGGGCGGGGATGCAAAGTGGGTGCTTAGCCTTCTTATTCCTAATCTAGAAAGCTGTCTGCCACCTACTCTCACAACCAAAGGGGGAAAGCGTTTTCCTCTTTCTGATGATGAAATGTAACTTTCCAATGAGCTTTTTTTTTTTTTGGTACTGGGGATCGAACTCGGGACCTTGAACTTACGAGGCAGGCAGCGGAAACACTGAGCTAAATCCCAGGCCCTCCAATGAGATTTGAAGAATCATTTTATTCCAAGCTTCTTTATCTTTTGCTGGACTTTTTTGAAATTTGTTTTAGATAAAAAGACCTCCAGTGTTTAAATCTGTAGAGCTTTTTATTTTCTCATTGAGGAGCTTTATTGACATAAGCGACAAGGTTTATAATCATAATAATCATAATAAAAAAACACTGTGAATAAATATTATATGAATTTGCTACATGTTTTTTCCTGACTCCAGTAAGAGTCATAGTGTTAAAAATAAGCATTGATATACCCTATGACCTAGTAACACATTCCTTATTATAAAATTTAAAGTAATGTTTTTCAAATTGTAATTTGCAATACAGAAGGTAAAGAAATCAATTTGGTGACTTCGTCCAATGACAGTCAAACATTAAAGAGTAAAACTAGAAATAGAGTGGCTAAAATAAAAATATTAAAGTACATTATAGATGGTAAAATAGTATTATTTCACTTAAGTTTATTTTAATTCTTCCTATGTGTATGGGATACTGTTATGGTTTATATCTAGATGCTCTACCTCCCCCCCCACCAAGCCTCATGAGCCCATAGGTGGAGCTTTTGGGAAGTGGCTATATCTTGGGTGTGTGCTACTGGATGATCCATTGATGGGTTTATAGCTGGGTGTGATGTTGGGAGATAAAGCCTGGTGGGGAAAAGTGGGTCACTGTGGGCATAGCCTGGAAAGGTATTAGGTATATATCCTGGCTCCTTCCTTAATTTCTGCTGCTTCCTGCCTGCCATACCACCCTGCCTTGGAGCCAGCTGACTATGGACTAAAACCTCTATAAACTGTGAGCCAAAATAAACCTCTCCTCCACTAAATTGTGAGAGTTAGATATTTTGTCTCAGCAACGAGAAAGTAACTAAGATAGATACAATATGTATATATGTGCTGGGATACAATATAAAATGTATTTGCTCTTTAAGACAATAAAAAATTTTTTTGAAAACCACAGACATAGAGACATTCTTCAACAAGCACATCAGTCCACTTCTTATTATTTACCCTTTACCCACAAACCCAAAACTCCACTGTCAAGAATAATTAAATGAATCTTGATATAATCACACAGTAGAGTATTATACATTAGTGAATGTGAGTAAATTACAGCTTTAAGCAGGAATATAGATTACTCTTTCTTTAAAAGTCAATATAAAGCTGGGTGTGGTGGCACATGCCTGTAATCTGAGCACTAGGGAGGCTGAGGCAGGAGGATCACCATGAGTTTGAGGCCAGCCTGAGCTCCATAGAGAGTTCAAAACCATCTCGAACAACATAGTAAGAACCGGTCTCAAAAAAAAAAAAAAAAAGGCAATCTATAGATTTTATTATTTATTTATTTTGTGCTGGGGATTGAATCTAGGCCTTCATACTAACATTTATTCTACAGTTAAGCAATATCCCCAGCCTTTGATAAATCTTAGAAACATAATACTTGATTGAAAAACTAAGAGGCAACAAAATATATAAAATATGATATCATTTCTGTGAAGCTCAAAAACAAGCAAAATTTAATATTGTATTGACTATTGAGACATGGTTTTATGGTAAAATTATTAAAGCCAGAGAAGACAAACATAAAATTCAGGAACATGGTTACCTCCATGTGAAGGTTAAAATGAAAGTGGAGGTGATTTGGGAAGAACATGTGCAAATTTTCTATGGTGGTAACCTATGTATTCTCATTCTTACATTACGGATGGATTTTAATATGTTTCATAATTTAAATGTATTCTTCAGTTTGCATTATATTCCCTTTTACTTGTGTCCAATAGTAAAAAATTAAATTTGTAATGGAATAAATCCAAAAGTTTTCTTAAATTTTTTAAAATGAAAGGATTTTTCTAGCATTTGAATACAGTCCGTTGACAGGGCTGGCTAATCTTGTCTAAAACAGCATCAGGACTATCACTGAGCAATGCTACCAAGGATTGTGGGCATTTGTGGAAGCAGCTTTATCCATACAAGCTTGTCAGTTACACTTCCCAGCCTGAAAAGGTGTGGGTAAATTTACATCAACCATTAGATAAAAGTTAATGCAATCTTTTTTTTTTATGTATTCCTGTCACTATTCAAAGTAAAATATATACATTGGGTAATTTTCAAATTGTCATTTTAAAAGACAAAGATTTTGATGATATGGGGGAGCAGGAAGAACAAACATTAAATCTAGGTCTATCTCAAGACAATCATGTACTAAGAAAGATACTAAGGCTAGGACCTTTAAAGTGTTAGAAATAGGGCCAGAGATTTAGCTCAGTGGTGCTGTTGCCTGCCTCGCAAGCACAAGGTCCTGAGTTTGATCTCTGGTACCACACACACACACACACACACACACAAAGTGTTAGAAATATGCATGTGGAAAAATAAAGCTTTTAACACAAATTCATTTTTGTCTTCAACTTTGGAACAATTCTCTAGGCTCCTAATTTGAGCTTTCTGCTGAGTCATTTTCTTTTCTTGTTTTCTCTCTTTGATATGATTGAGAAGTTATATAGTGTTTGAGACAAAGGAATGGCAACAACAGTAACAAAAATATAGTTTCCTTTAGTTGCACAGGGTAAGTGAGAAGTTTGCTGGCAGTATGTGTTGTGTGCCTCCAACATGATTTGAAAGCCAAAAGCAATAGTAGAAATTGTCCCTGGATAATAAGTTCCAATTCTATGTGATTCTTTACAAGTTTGACATTGAATTGACTATTAATCGAAGGAAAATTCTAGACAAAAAATAAATAATATGAAAATAAATAGACCTAATAGGAAAGATATATTAGTCTAATAGCTTACACTGCAGAAAGCCACCTTTTAATTAAATCAATCCTATAACATCCATTTGAAAAATACTAACATCCTCCAGTAAAAATACAGCAAAATATTTTACAAAAATTTCATCAATAAATCCACTAATACAATTAAACTGGAATTTATAGGCACAAGGCATTTCCTAGCCTCAAATTCCTCAGATATTCATAAAATCAACCCATGTAATGTCCTCATTCAATCAGAAGCATAGATGGGTTCATTCATTCATTCCTGAAACATTTTCTGTGTGCTCTTGTTGTAGGTGCTGTGAAGGATGCAATGATAAATCAGGTAGAAGTTTCATTTTCCTGGGGAGCTCTAAGTGGGTGAGGTCAGACGTACCCATAAATAACCAAAATACAAGGTCAAAAGTGATGAGCTCCACAGGAGAAGTGAGGATGACCGATCAGTGGAGATGAAATCTGAGAAAGTTTTCTTAGAGAAGAGATGAACTGAGCTATGGTCCAGATAAATAGCAAGGACAAGGTATGCAAAACAGGTGGAAGGGGGAGTATAATCAAAGGCATGGTTGCAGAAATTTCAAGTAGCTCAGTTTAGCTGACTAGAGAGTATCATGAAGAAAATGCCGAGAAATATGAGAGGAAAGGATCGAATGAATTCTTTGTGGTGAGTACTGTCAGGTTGAAGATTTATGTTGGACAGCTAAGATCTTGGCACATAGGCAGCAAGGTTCTACGTCCCTACACTAGGACTACCCCAGCAATTGTTTGAAGTTTGTCACTGAGATAACTCTACATATTGAGGGCATTGGGTACAAGGAAGTATACTAGGAGATTGTAAAATAAAGTGTAATTTACTCTTCTATCTTCCTTTAACTCCTAGATTGACTCTGTTTTTATAATACCCTTACAAAGAAATATTATATAAATATGTTGAGCAAGTTAATGTACAAAGGAACTGGTGCATGGGTAGACAGGTGGGTGGATGTACAGATAGGTGGACATATGGTGGGTATGTGACTGAATGGGTGGGTGGAGAGCTGGTTGTATGAATGGATGAGTGTACAGGTTGACAGTGCATGGCCAGGTGAGTGAGGAATGGATAGGTGAGTAGGTGGATGTGTGTTGAGTGGCTGGCTTGTTGGATACTGAAAGCATCTGGGTGACTTTCGTGTGTGTGTGAGATCCCATGATTAGGTATACAATGGCAGCTGACAAATGTCAATATTATAAATCCTAATAAGTGCTAGTAAAATTTTATTTTACTAATTGGAGTCAAGTACATTTTAGTACACTTTTGAAGTGAGCATATGCATCATTGAGTATTAGAACAGAACCCCAAAGACATCTATCCCTTTATTTCCAAAACTACTCACCATTTTCTGGACTAGAGTAAAATCTGAAGTTCTCCAAAGCACCCCTGAGTGAAACAAGACAATTCCACGGACAAGATAAAAGTAAACTTCATCTTTTAAATATAGAGTGATTTTTAAAATTGACATTGAGTGCTCCATAGAATAAGGGAATTCAGCTATGCTAACAGTTTCAAATATTATACAACACTAATGCTTATCTTTAAACCAAACAGAGACCAGCCAATCCACCAGCCAGTAAACCAACATCCTCAAAGAATGAACTGTATGGAAGAGGTGGGCACAGTTCCCTGGTAAGCAAGGATCTAAGAAAGACATGGCTGCTATTCAGAGTGTGGTCACTGGGCAGGGTCAGCATCACCAGGGAGACTGTCAGAAATGCAGTATCTTACATCCCACCCAGACCTATTGAAAAGCTTGAAAGTGCTACCACATGATATTCTCAGAACTAATAATGTATATACAGTTATACATTGTTTAGTGTTGTTTAATCCAATGTTTCCTAACTTTATTTAATCATGGATCATTTTTTTTTAATGGAATAACCATTTAACATTGCATAAAAATTATGGAACATGGTTTGGGTGATACTGAAATCAAGGAAAACTAAAGTTTTTCCAAACAAAGCATTCTATGTCTATGTTAACAATATAGATATACCCACATATGTATGTTTATACTTGTGTATCTGTATGCCTATACTTATCCATGTAATCTAGCTGTCTGATAGAAATTAGCCTGGATTCTACTTCTACATTTAATGCAAACAAAAATGGAAGCTCTTGTAGTCAGGATTTGCAAAGGAATAGATTTAATATAGGACACATAACTTATAGGATTATTTTATAATATTCACCAAGAACTCAAATGCAGAGTAATGCAAGAGATCTGTCCATGTGCTAGAGACCTGAAGGATCCAGCCGAGCGATCCCACTGCAATGTCCTGCACAAGTCCAGCTAAAGGCCCAGAGCCCATGGCAATGTCTCATGCAAGTTTGTATTAAGGATCTGCCCTGGGAAGACACAAAGGCCAGTGGTGGAAGCTAGAAAGCCTATGCTGCTGGGGTAGAGGGTCTGTGCCACCAGGCTGAGGGATTTGCATTGGAGCCAGGAAGCAAGGATCAGAGCTCCCCTGAGGAGAACAGCAGCCATCTCCTGTGATACAGAGGACCTAAGCTCCTCTGATGATGAGAACAGCTGAGTTCTATCAGGAAAACCAGTCCTGGCAAGCTCCCCCAAGAAACACCACCAAACAATCTTCCCCTCCAGTTCTCTTTTTATGCCATTGGCAACAATCCTCTGGTGGGTCTTCCTACGCCCAGAACCACACTGACTCAGTTCAGCTGGGTGTTCCAAGTTGACCATTAGTTAATCCACTACAGAATTTGAGTGATTAGATTTGAGAAAAATGGCAGAATGCACTTTTAAGTTCTTTGTGAAGAGGAGGATTTTTGTGCAAATGGACCAGTTCCACCAAGAGATCAGTGTCTGACAAGGAACATCTCTGTAGGGCTAGGATTTTATTTTATTCTCTACGGGTTTTTTCTCATTACTAATGGGTAATTTTACTTACTTTTATCTACATGTTTCTATCCAGATATTTTATTTTTAGAAAGAATGTCGGAGCCAGGGATTTAGCTCAGTGGTTCTGCCTGGCTCGCAAGAGCAAGGTCCTGAGTTGGATCCCCAGTACCAAAAAAAAAAAATGTTGTTTTGGGTGCCATTAAAATTATCATAGGCTTTTTAAGAATCTCTTTTTGTTTTTCATTTTGTTTTTTGAGACAGGGTCTTTCTATGTAGCCCAGGCTGGCCTTGAACTTGTGATAATCCTCCTCCTTTAGGCTTTTGAGTGCTGGGATCACAGGTGTGTGCCACCACATCTGGCTCAAGAATGCCTTTAAAGAATGTTAGTTTCTATATGAACTTTTCCTGGGTAAGAATTGACATTGAGGGTTTGGACTCATTTTGTTATTTTAATTAATTTATTTATTGGTACATTTTATATATACATAATGATCACATTCATCATAGGGAATTTGTACCTGTACACGTACATCTTGATTCTTCTTTTTTCCCATTCCCCTCCTCTCCCTTCAAACCCTCTTTCCCTCTTTATTTACAAAAGCTTTGTTTCCATTTTTTCCTTCTTTTCTCTTTTTCCTTTTCCTTCCTTTTCCTCTCCTCCTTCCTAGTTCTCTTTCCCATTTGAACATTTTATTCCTATTTCATAATATCTATAATATATTTTGGTCCTTATTTACACTTTTGGTTTCTTGCACCAGAGAAATCCTGTGATATTTGAACATGTGTGTCAAATTTATTTCACTTGAAAGTATGGTCTCAAGGTGCATCCACTTACCTAGAAATTTCTCAAGTTTATCCTTCTTTAAGGAAGAGTAGTATTCCATTTTACATCTTCTTTATCCATTCATCGACTGATGTGCATTTGGGCTGTGTGCAAGATTTAGCTATTACGAACTGTGCCACAATAAACATGGGTGTGCATATATTGCTGTGGTATGATGCTTTTAATTCTCTCAGGAAGATACAAAGAAGCAGAATAGCTGGGTCAAATGGAATCTCTAGCTTTAGTTCTTTGAGGTATCTCCACACTGATTTCCACAGTGGTTGCACCTGTCTGCACTCCCTCCCACCAACAGTGGAGAAGGGTTCCTTTTACACCACAGCCCCACCAGCATTTGTTATTGGTTGATTTTTTGTTTGTTTGTTTTGTTTTTTTGGTACCGGGGATTGAACTCGGGACCTGTGCTTGCAAAGCAGGCGGTGGAACCACTGAGCTAAATCCCTGGCCCATTGGTTGATTTTTTGATAGCAGCCATTCTTTCCGGAGTGAGATGGAATCTCAGTATTTTTAAATTTGCCTATCTTGAATGACCAGTGATGGTGTATGTTTTTTCATATGTTTGTTCACCATTTGTGCTTCTTCATCTGAGAAGTGTCTATTCACTTCAGATGCCCATTTTTGGACTGGGTCCTTAAATTTGGGAGAGGTCTGATTTTTTGAGTTCTTTATATATTCTAGATAGTAATCCTTTGAGGAACAGTGGGCAAAAATTTTTTCTCATTCTATAGGTTGTCTCTTCACTCTGTTGGTTGTTTCTTTTGCTGTGCAAAAGCTTTTTAATAAGATGCAATCCCAGTTGCTGTTTCCTTGTAATATTTCCTGTGTGATTTTGTTCATAAAGTCTTTGCCTACAACCATATCTTCAAAAATTCTACCTCTTCTATCTTCCAGCAGATTTCCTGTTTCTGTTTTAATATTCAGATCTTTGATAAACACATGGAAATTGAACAACACACTTCTGAATAACCAATGGGTCACAGAGGAAATTAAAGAAGAAATCAGTTCCTTCAATTAAATGACAATGACAATACAACATATCGGAATCTATGGGACACAATGAAAGCAGTCTTACGAGGGAAATTCATAGCAGTGAATACTCATATTAGGAAAACAGAGTGAGCCCAATTAAACAACCTGATGCTGAATCTCAAACTTTTAGAAAAAGAAGAGCAGGACAAACCCAAAGCCCATAGAAAGGAGGAAATTATAAAGTTCAGGGCAGAAATAAATGCAGTGGAGACTAAGAAAACAATGCAAAAAATCAATGAAGCCAAGAGTTGGTTCTTTGAAAGAATATACAAAATTGACAAATCTTTAGCCAACTTTATCAGAAAACAGAAAGAAAAGGCCCAAATCCATTCAATTAGGAATGAAAAGGATGAAATTACAATTACAAGACCCAGCAGAAATCCAGAGGATCATCAATACCTACTTTGAGAAACTGTATGCCAATAAAATGGAAAACACAGAAGAAATGGACAGATTCCTAGACACGAATGAATTACCAAAGTTGAACGAAGAAGACATAAAAATTGTAAACAACCCAATATCAATCAATGAAATTGAAAACGTAATTAAAAACTTACCAACCAAGAAAAGCTCAGGTCCTGATGGCTTCATTGATGAATTCTACAAGACATTTAGAGAGGAACTATTGCCATTCCTGTTTAAACTCTTCAACGAAATTGAATGGGAAGCATTACTCCCAAATTCATTGCTGGAAGCAAGCATCACCTTGATCCCCAAAGCAGAGAAAGACCCAACTGAAAAAGAGAACTATAGGTCAATCTCACTAATGAACATAGATGCAAAAATCCTCAATATAATACTGGGAAACAGAATGCTGGAGATCATCAAGAAGATCATACACCCTGATCAAGTGGGATTCAGTCCAGGGAGGCAGGGATGTTTCAAGATATGCAAATCAATCAATGTAATACACTATATCAATAGAGCCAAGGACAAAAACAATCATCTCAATAGATGCAGAAAAGGCACTTCACAAAATGCAGCATCCATTCATGATAAAAATCCTGCAAAAAATTGGAATAGATGGTCTCTATCTCAATCTGATAAAAGCCATCTATGAAAAATCAACTGCCAATATCATACTAAATGGTCAAAAACTGAAATCCTTCACACTCAAATCAGGATCAAGACAAGGATGTCCACTATCACCACTCCTGTTCAATATAGTTTTGGAAACATTAGCCATGGCAATTAGACAAGAGAAAGATATAAAAGGAATAAAGATAGGAAATGAAGAAGTCAAATTGTCATTATTTACAGATGACATGATACTCTACATAGAAGACCCAAAGAACTCCACCAAAAGTCCTCTAGACTTAATAACCAAATTCAGTCAAGTAGCTAGTTACAAGGTCAACACACAAAAATCAATAGCTTTCCTCTGCATGAACAATAGACTCACTGAGAGAGAAACAGGGCAAATAGTTCTTTTCACAATAGCATCCAAAAAACTGAAATGCCTAGGAATAAACCTAACAAAAGAAATCAAACACCTCTTCTCTGAAAACTATAGCACTTTGAAAAGAGAGATTGAAGATGATATCAGAAAATGGAAAGACATCCCTTGCTTCTGGGTAGGAAGAATCAACATAGTGAAAAGGGCCATACTTCCAAAACTGCTATATAGATTCAATGCAATCCCAATTGCAATCCCAGCAGCATACTTCATGGACCTTGAGAAAACAATCCAAAAATTCATTTAGAAGAAGAGGAGACCTAGAATAGCAAGAGCAATTCTAGGTAACAGAGACATGGCAGGGGGTATTACAACCCCCGATTTGAAACTATACTACAAAGCTACTGTGATAAAATCAGCATGGTACTGGAAAAGAAACAGACCTGAGGACCAGTAGAACAGATTAGAAGATGCAGAAACAACTCTAGACACACTCAGCCACCTCATCTTCAACAAAGGAGCCAAACACCCTCACTGGAGGACAGATAGCCTCTTTAATAAGTGGTGCTGGAGAAATTGGATTTCTACTTGCCAAAGTCTAAAACTAGACCTATATCTCTCACCATGCACTCAACTAAAATCGAAATATATGAAAGATCAAAATATTAAAACAGAAACACTGAATGAGCTGGAACAGAAGTAGAACTCTTGAAGACATTGGTGTAGGAAAAGATTGTATGAACAAAACCTCAGTTGCCCGTGAACTACCACAAACAATTAACAAATGGGATCTCTTCTTACTAAAAAGCTTCTTTCTGCACAGCAAGAGAAACCAGCAGCAGTGTGAAGAGACAACACACAATGTGGGAAAAAATTTTCACCAGCAGTCCCTCAGACAAAGGTCTACTATCTCGAATCTATAAAGAACTTAAAAAAATCAGACCTCCCAAATTTAAAGACCCAATCCAAAAATGGGCATCTGAAATGAACAGACATTTCTCACACAAAGAAGTAGAAATATTAAATAAACATATGAAAATATGCTCAAAATCACTGGTCATTCAAGATATGCAAATGAAAACAATGCTCAGATTCCATCTCACTCCAGAAAGAATGGCTGCTATCATGAAATCCACCAATAATAAATGCTGGCGGGGCTGTGGGGAAAGAGGAACTCTGCTCCACTGCTGGTGGGAGTGTCAACTGGTGCAACCACTGTGGAAATCAGTATGGAGATACCTCAAAGAACTAGGACTGGAAGTCCCATTTGACCGAGCTATTCCCCTGCTGGATATCTTCCCCAAAGAATTAAATGAATCATACCACAGTGATATATGTGCACCCATGTTCATGGCAGCACAGTTTGCAAGACTTAAAACTTGAAAACAGCCCAAATGCCCATCAATTAGAGAGTGGAGAAAGAAAATGTAGTTTTTTAATAAAATGGAGTACTACTCAGCCATAAAAAATGAGAAATTATAGACATTTATTGCTAAATGGATGCACATTGAGGTGATACTGTTAAGTGAAATAAATAAGACACATATTTGTAAATACTGAATAGTTTCTCTAGTGTGAGAAAGTGAAAGTGTAAATAAGGACTAAAAGTTATAATACATAATGTGAAATAGGAAGAAAAGGAGCAAAGGGGAAGGGGAAGTGGGAGAGGTAGGAGAAAGGGAAGAAGGGAATGGAATTAATATGAGAAAATGAAAAAAAGCAAACAAAGTTTCTGTAAATAGGGAGGGGTGGAGGGGTTGAAGGGAGAGCAGGGGAAGGGGAAAACATAAGAACCAAGAGATTATGTAAAGGTGCAAATTTCCAATGATGAATGTTATTATATTGTATACCTAAAATGTACCAATAAAAGGATATAGAAAGAAAAAAAAGTGTATGTGAGGCATCTTTGGGAGGTAGAGTCATCAGTCACAGGGGGTGTCTGCTTTCCAGATGGACCAAAGCTGGTTCAGTCTGTACCTTCAATACTCTCCAAAACATTTAGGTACATTAAAATAGTGTAATGAAGAGAGCTTTCTCTCCATACAAGTTGGGTTTACCTTCCTTTGATTATGAACCGGAAATGGTCACAAAGACTTGCCTCTTAGCTGTTACTACTTTTCTGTGGGTTGAATTTCCCCATCATTCTTAGATGGAAATTTGAACTCGGAATGATTCTGCCTCTGATTTCTGAAAGGTAAGTCCTAGTTCTAAAGTCCTATGACTTTGTAACTATTCAAGATGAATGGTTTATTAAACCCATAGAGATAGCTGAGCCTTTAGGGAGAAATGTGTTATTGAATATTAAACCAGCATATTTTAGTGTGTACTATGTTACAAGTATTCAACAAATACTGTTACCTCTAATCTGCTAGCAGAGGAACACAATTCCTGTCTTGCATGGAGAAACTGAGGTCAGGAAGGCAGCAGTAACTTACTCAAGATCACATAGCTAGAAAGTAGTGGAGCTGAAGTTGAGGCTAGTTCTCTTTTCTCCAATGTCTGCTCCTTAACTTCATCATCCAAACTACACTCCCATAGTTGAAGTGTTATCATTAGTGCCTTTGAAGTTAAGTCACTAGGGCAGGATTGCAGAAACAAATATTTTCCTATTTGTCAATTTGTCAACACTGCAGGCAAAACACCCTAATAATTGCCTAAGCAGTAAGAACAAATGTCATTTTGTAACTAATTCCTTAATACATAGGACAGATTAATGATGTAAAAGCTTACAAAAACTCAATTTAGATGGGAATTTGTAAATTGAAAAACTCCAAACTAGCCAGAGATAATGCCGGTAATCACAGCATTCTGGAAGCTGAGGCTGGAGTATCACCACAAGTTCAAGGCCAGTCTGGGCACCATGGTGAGATCAAGGCCAACTCAGAATACATAGTGAGACCCTGTCTCAAACACACATGGAAAGAAAGAAAGAAAGAAAGAAAGAAAGAAAGAAAGAAAGAAAGGAAAGAGAGGAAAAAAAGGAAGAGAGGGGAAAAAGGAAAGAATGGAAAGAAAGAAAAGAAAAACTCCGAACTCCAGAGTATTTCACTGATCTAGGCTACAGAGTGACTGATTAAATATTCTTCTTAAGAAATAAAAGACAAGCCATAGGAATATTTCAACAGAAATAAAAGTGTTTCCATGATTACAGGATTATATTAGGTTTCATTTCATTGACAAACAACAGAAACAAATATTGGTACTGCTGGAATACAATAATTGATTATTATAGAGAAGTGGAAATAAATCATGAAATTTGACAAATGTCTAAAATTATAACCATGGTATTTATAGATGGAGAGCTGCATTTCCTAGCAAAATAAAAGTATGTGTGTGTGTGTGTGTGTGTGTGTGTGTGTGTGCGTATGTGCACACATATATATTTAGGGGCTGAGTCAAAAGTAAAATTGTATTTATTTATTTCATTTGTTTATTTATCTGTTTGTTTTTGAGACAGTGTCTCACTATGCAGTCCTGATTGGTTTTGAACTCATAATGTAGCTCAGGCACTGGCCTCAAACTCACAATTCTTCTACCTTGGCCTTCTGAGTGCAATGACTACAGCCATATACCACCATGCCTGGCAAAAGTCAAATTTTAAAAAATGCATTACATTGCATCTAGTTGCTGCCACAACCTTCAAATGTAAGCTGTATGCAGATTTGGCATTTTGAAAAAATAACTGAAATAAATTCACTTTGAAACCAAATAGTTTTGACCTGCAAAATGGCAAAAAAGAGAATTTCTTTAGGACATAAAGAATCAGTTTTAGATAGTGAGATTGGCTTCGTAAAATAATTTAAGGAATACAACTTTTTCCTTCTAGTTTTTGGGCTTACATTTCACTATATTACAAACTCAAGACTCACAGAAATGAACAAGAAATAATTTAAAATTCAGAGCTAGCATATTAATACCTCAAAATGACAGTGGCTTTCTTTTTAAAAATTTTTTTATTTTATCAGTACATGTGTGTAGTACATAATGACTATACTCCTTGTGAGAAGTTGGTACATGTGCATAACACATCTTCATTCTTTTGTCATCTCCTTTTCCTTCCCTTCCTGCTCTGTCTACCCACCTCTGGATCCCCTTGCTGTTTTGTTTGTTTTTATGTTTTGGTACATGTTTGCAGTACCTGTGGACTTATACGGAGTTGAGACATGTACATAACACACCCCATTTCCTTTATTTCACCCCCTCTTTCCCTCCCGCCTCCCTCTATCTCTTGATCCCCTTCGCCTTTGAGAAAGATTCATCCCCCTGCTTCTTATTATATTTTATTTTGCTCTTTACTATTTTAACTGATACTCCTCTAAACAGCAATATGCAGAATGGTCAGCGTTTTCAGTGAACTCACTCATAGAGTCACTCATGTGGGACCAGGTGCTCTGTTGACTGGCATGGGGACTTAGAGGAACACCTGGGACATCAGGCGTGAAAATGAACTAGATGACTTAAAAACAACTTCACTTCTGCTGTCTTCATCTACAAGATGTGGTTCCTCATTGGACAGTAAAGGTTCCACTGTCAAACATTTCTGGAGTCTCTAGCAGCAGCTCTGACTCTCCACTCATTATGTGCAAATGATGCCTGCCGGGCACCATGTCCCTGCCCCGCTAATCCCCAGGGGCTCAGCCATCAGGCAGCATCACAGCAGCATCCTGGGCACTCAGGGAAGAGGCTGGAACCCATTCTGACCCCAGTGATAGACCAGGAGAACTAGTAATTCAGAATCACTTGAAGCTTTATTTTTTTCAATTTTCATTTTTTATTAGTACACATAATTGCTGTCCATAGTGATTCCATTCCTCGTGGGGAGTTGGTACACCTGCATAACACACCTTAATTCCTTTTTTACCCCCCTCCCTTCTCTCCTTCTCTTCTCCCTCTATCTCTTGGTCTTCTTCCCTTTTGCAAAAGCTCTGTCTCCCTGTTTCCTATTATCCCTTCTTTACTTTGCTCTTTATTTATATTCTGGGTTTCTCATATAAGAGAAACTGCGATATTTAAGCCTGTGTGTCCGATTTATTTCATTTAACATTATGGTCTCAAGGTGCATCCATTTTCCTACAAATAACTCAAATTTATCCTTCTTTATAGCAGAGTAGCACTCCATCATGTATAAATACATTTTCTTTATCCATTCTTATATATATATATATGTGTGTGTGTGTATATATATATATATATATATATATATATATATATAGTAAGACTGAACAACAGTTACTCCATCTTTGTAATAGGGCCCCAACTTGTCTGCTCCTGTTACGGATCACCAGGTAGACATCGAGTTCCAGGGATGTGCTTGTTGTTGTGCCAGGAAGGTCTGTTGTGTGTATAGTGTTCTGTCATGCTTGCCCAACTCCATATCTTAATATGTTATCTTAAGGACAATCTGTAAAAGGTCTGTTTTATCTCTCTCCTCTGCTTTTGTATTTCTGCTTGCCAACTTCCCCTGCGACCCCCTATAAAAACAGCCTCGGACTCTGAGCCAGTTGCCTCTCTAAGCTACTTGGCTTTGGGAGTGCCGTCTGGCCAGACTAATAAAGGTCTGTTTTACTTTCCATCTTGTCCGGTGTGTTCCTTCCCGGGTGTTCTTCGCTGCAGTCAGCTCCTCGGAGCGTTTGGTAAGGCCCTCGGTCTTACAATATGAATATATATATATATCTTATGAGATTTAGTTATTGTTAATTGTACCACTATAAAAATGGGTGTGATGTACCACTTGTAGGTTTATTAATGAACCAGACTTAGCAAGAGCCCAAGAGGCCTTATACACCCTTGTAAGTTTGGACTGAGGAGAGCAGTTTGGATCCAAAGCCGAAGCGCGTCATTCCATCCTCACTACTGGTAAGGCTTCTGGGCCTTTGGAGCCGGAAGTGGGCTCCAACCCCAGTACTAGCTGAGCAGAGAGGAAGGAGAGCCGCGTTGGAGGTGGATTTTCTCCCTGGTGCTGCATGAAGGGGAACGGAGAGCTAGGGAAGGTGAGAGCCACTGCTCACACACAGACAGCAGGGGACTTGGACGGAGCAGTCACTTTAATACCGGAACACCTTCCAGGGGCAGCTGGGCTCTTCCAGCCAGAGCAGCATCCTCCCTTTGCAGGAAGCAGGCCTGTGGTTGGCAGAGAAGCTCAAAGCTGCTTTCAAAGCCCAGGTCCTGATGGCAGGAGGGAAGATGCCGGGTTGAAAAAGACAGTGTGATGCGAGGAAGGGGCGATGTGAGTACCGCTTGCCTCCTTGGTGCTACACTCTGTTCGAGGGACCCAGAGTACTCTCACCTACACCTCAAGGTCAGAGAACCTACCAAGGGCATCCTGCAGCTTTGGATCACTGCCTTTTGGCCTTGCCTGAGTCTACCAGGGCTGGTGGTGGGGATGGTCTGAGTGCAGCCCCCTTCCCTTCCAGAGTTAGGTAGGTGCCACTCTCTTGGTCAGACCTGCACCACTGTTTCTCTTCAGAACTATAGATGATATCAGAATCCCTTCCTCAGTGAAGATCTTTGGAGCAGAACCAGGAATTTGTCAAACTTACCCATGTATGCCTAACCCCAACAACAGATAAGAGTTTTTTCACCAGGAGTTTCTTCTTCACCCACTTACTAGGTCCGTCCTGTGAGTCCCCCAGACATTGCCAACCAGGCCTGTACATTAGCAGAACCCCAGCTGTCACCCCTGCCACTATCCACACAAATCAGGATCTGATTTAGTAAGCAGGGATGTACTTGGGAGCTGGCTAACTCAAGTCAAATTGAACTTTGAGGCACTGAACATGTGATACTATGGTAACAAAGAACATAAGCTAGTGTTCAGGAAGACCCATGAGTAGAACAGGGCATCCATTCCTCTAGCCATTCATCTTTTATTGTACTCAGCATTTACCTACTACTTTAGTGGGTTCTCAATACAGTGTCTGGGAATAAAAAGACAAATAAAATTGAGTGCCTAACTTCAAGGGGCTCACAGTCTAGGTAAAAAGACAGACATGTAAACAGAGTAATGCCACTTACCATAAATCCTTCTTCACAAAAAGGTGGGCATAACAAATTTTATAAAATGAAATGCTATGAAGTTCAGGGAGGAACAACTAAGTTTTAACATAATCACTAGGCATTCTCTAAATTGGAAAGATTTGTAAAATTAAAAAAAATAATAACTTAAGCTTAATTCTTTTGATATATGACTACTCCAGGCCTGGATTCCTATTACAGTATTTGTTTAATGTTCTTACTTTAGGGTTTATTTATGGCATACTCATGGTAGCAATGACCAATAATGACCTTTGGTTTAGGAAAATAGATATTTAATAAGGTAAACTCATTTACTTGGAAACCATTGGAACATCTTGGTCCTGTGGAAAAATACAGTTATGTGTTTACTGATAATTTATTTCCTGCTTATGTCACTGACCAACCATGTTAAAGCACTATTCAAACAACATTCCAGAAAATCAAGCAAATATTTTTCTTCAAAAAATAAAGGATTGATTTCAAAGATTTTTATATATTTATTTCTTGCTTTTTATTTGGTTATCTGAAATAAAAATTAAAGAATTGAAAAAGCATTTTTTTCAGTTTGAAAATTTTAAATTACTGTACTTAGAAATCATTGTAACTCATTTGATGTAGATTATTTTTCTGGGCTGGAGGGACAAGTCTCTACAATCACAGATAGAGACAGCTCCTAAATATCAGTGGATTGAAGGATTTGGGAATATGTGCCACTGTTTTCACCATGAAGATTCTTCTCCTCTTCTTCCTTCCCTGTCCCCCTCCCCCTCCTCTTATTCCTGGTGCTCCTCTTCCTGTTCCTTCTCTTCTTCTTTTAATATTGTTTTATTTTCTTCAATTTACATTCTGCTACAATCTCTGGTTTATAACCTTGACTTTTTGTGGTTCATTTGAATAATGCTTAGCTCTTTGATGGGCATTAGTTCAGGAAGTGATTCCATGTGTTCACCTAGTATAGACTTCTTCTGACAGACTATGCTCAAGTATAGCATAATACACTTGATATAAAGTAGAAATTGATATGGAAAAATGTCACTGAATTTAATGGTGTTTAATAAAACAAATGACCGTGTGTGGTGAACATCTTTTGCTTCTCCAGCTGGTAGGGCCCTGATTTTTCCTAGGAGACTCACCCATCTCTAACTTGGTCCATAAAACTTAGGGCCAATGAGTGTGGTATATTATGGGTACCTCAGTGCTTGCTATGAACATATTGACCCATGTGGATGCATGGCCCATGGAGGGTTAATGAGAGTCAGTCCTGGGAACTTTGCAGGTTGAATTGGGGTTTTAGTTTTGGTGACAGTCAGCTTGGCACTACTGGAACCAATCTGCTAAGAATGACACAATCACAAAGACAGCAAAGCTGAAGGATGAAGGAAGAGGAAGGAAGACACCCTGGTCCTCATATTGTTGTTTGACCTTCAAATCTGGTGGCCCTGAGGCCAGTGCAGCCATTTTTATTTCAGAAAAATGGAGCTATTACATCACTAAATTTATTTGTAGCTTATTAGCATTATGCTTAAAGTTTACATGGATCACATGGAAGTCTTATTGTCTCTTGTCTGTCTCTCCAAGGGGAAGGGGAAGTGGGAGGGGTAGGGGAAAGGAAAGAAGGGAATGAAATTAATATGAGAAAATGGAAAAAGGGAAATAAAATCTTTGTAAATAGGGAGGGATGGAGGGGTTGAAGGGAGGTCAGGGGAAGGGGGAAAAATAAGAACCAAGAGTGATTATGTAAAGGTGCAAATTTCCAATGATGAATGTCATTTTATTGTATACCTAAAATGTACCAATGATTAGAATGAATAATCGATAATGCAAAATATGAAGAAATGGTCCAAATGGGTAGAGGTAGCAGGAGAGGCAGGGGAAAGGAAAGAAGGGAAAGGAAAAATGATGAGAAATGGAAAAAATGGAAACAAAGTCTTTGTAAATAGGGAAGGGTGGAGGGGTGAAGGGAGGGCTAGGAATGGGGAAAAAATAAGAAGCAAGATGCATCATGTAAAGGTACAAGTTCCCAATGAGAACTGTAAATGTGTTGTATACCTAAAATGTACCAATAAAAGAATTTAAGTAATAAAAAATTAAAAAATTAAAAAATAATAAATGCCTTGATATCAGAACTCTCCAGGAGCTGGCAATAGCAGATGCTCAATAAATATTTCTTTGACAAACAATCCACAATCTATCCTTAAAACAAAAATTCACAGGTAGATATGTACAAATTATTAGTGACTGTTAACATTTCTTTTTTTATGAAGGCCAGATTTTTTAAAAATAGGGAAAAGAACACAAAATTTATTATATACATAAGGCATGAGAGTATCAGACTCCACTAGTATTACAACTATAGACTGACAAAATACCTACATGAAGTCCCACAATTTAGTTTCTACCATTCCTACTTTAATAAATTAATATATATTACATATAAAACAATCTAAAATACAACTTCACTTTACTCTCCTTAACTCTTAGAATGTTGTTGATATAATCAACAATGTTGCTATAACTAGTTAAATAAATTGTATTTATTTGTGTATTTATAATATATAGGTATGTTATAATGTATTTAACAATTTAGAGTTTCCTCTTATGTCCCATCTCTGTAAACCCTACAAATGGAAAACTAGAAATATAATTATATGTCACTGTTTGGGCCACCTATTGGTGAAGTCTACTAATCCATGGATTTCTGGGTAAATAAGAATTTACAACCAAGAAGCATCAATGACTCACAGAACATATAATTTGTCGTATAAGATAAGCAGTGTGTAGAGAGGCAGGAAAAGGTAGAGTCTAATCACAAAACTTTTAGCACAAAGAACAGTGTAATTAACCTATCCCCTATTTCCTGTATCATGGAATATTCAGCCCTGGAAAGAATAGCACACAAAGTGAACACACCAGCATAGTCCCACGCTACTGTGTACACCCCACCTTCAACCAACAAACACTTCTCCCTTGGAGTCTTGTGCTTTTAATCAGTACGGAGTGAGGTCCACCCACTAGGAGCCATGAAATTATTGGATGTCTCCCTCAAGGTGGTAGATGTCTGTGTTTTCTCTCTTACTTGGAGTTTGTGTTCAATGGAGATATAACTAAAATTCAATGTCTAATCTCTCCAGCAGAGTTCACCTGGAATGCTTGGCTTTACTTTGGGAAAGAGACATCTTATCCTGCCATCTCAAATCTAAATTTATAGCATAACTTTTTTTTTTTTAAACTGGCTTTATCCTTGCTGACTCAGAAAGGAGTTGAGTTCTGTGTGATTTCATGGTCAGATGTTTAGCATGCTTTGTTCTTTGGTAGTAAATAATTATTTAGTCTTCTTGTTATTTGTTTTCTGAATTCTAATTACTGATATTTTAATTATGAAAGGCAAGACAATCTTTTTTGGTGTCATTGAAAGTTTTTCTGCTTCATATGGTCAATGCTAATGTTTTTAATATAATTATTTTGGTGAAATTCTATTTGTTCAGTTCTCAGTCCTCTGGGTTTAAAATAAGATTTGTTCACTTATTACCAGTAGGATAAACAAGTTCTTTAATAACAGACTTCTGAACAAAACAAAACAGACTTCTGTGCTGCACCCTTTCAAGGACAAGCAGATTTTTTTTTTAATTTTTAATTTTTAAAAACTTTTTGAGACAGGGTCTTGGTAAGTGGTTTGGGCTGGCCTAGAACTCACTATGTAGCCCAGGCTGGTCTCAAAAACACAGTGATCCTCCTGTCTCATCCTCCCTAGTGGTGAGGTTACAGGCTGGCCACCTCTCCTGGCTCTTTTTTTTCTTTCTTTCTTCTTTTTTGATAGTAGGATCACAATTGTCAGGAATACGCAACAGTTTCTAGCAACTGTTTTTTCTGAAGTATTGAAGGGTGTCAATCTCAATGACCCAGGCAAAAGTACCTTGAAAATATTCTGTAGAAGATGCTCTGACCCAGATGAGCAGAAAACAAGTGTCCTAGAAATCCATCTTTGGCCCCTAGGGGTTGAGGAGTATGGCTCTAACACTGCGGTTTCTGGGGGCACCTCATCCAGGCTATTTTGAGTATAATCCACTTCTCTTTTCACAGCTGTATCAATAGCAAAGATGACCTGACACTGGGGCATAAAAACTGCTATAAAGTTCCTGAACTTCCCTCTGATGCATTTTGAACTACATTCACATTCTTTTATATGTGACTTTTATTATGCAACCATACAGAACAGAATCTCCACTTGCAATCCCACCACTCCCTCTTCACATTTTAATATGTATTTAATCTAGATTTTATTTTGTAGTCTGTCTTTTCACTTTAATTGTGAATAACTTTCCAAAACTCTGTCTTCTTTGAACTAGACTTGCTGCTTACAGAGCCTGCCTCCAACTTTGCATCTAGAAGCAGAATTTGAAGACAATCCTAAGACCTAAGTAGATAGAATTATATTTTTAGAATAACCTCTTGTGTTTTTTTTATTTCAGAAGAGCTCTTTTCCTACATATCATGGACAAAATAATTTGGGAGCAAAGTGGCTCCTTGGATTTATGAGTTATTTAATGATATAATCGGTCCAGCTCAGATTTTTCTTGGATCAAGAAAGTTTTCAAAAGCAATCAGATCAGCCCAGAGGAGCCACCAGAAAGCCTTACAGAGGACTCCACACACATGGAACTCTGTTGAGTGGCAGCAAAGTTTCTCTGGATCCATGTGTGATTCATCTTTGTATTAATATTAGTGCTTGACCTGGGGTAAATCAGCAGTAAATTCAGAATGAGAACCAAACTAAGTGACACGAGTTACATAAGAAATCCTAATTCTGCAGTGTCAAATGCTGGTGCCGAAGCCCCATAAGCTTAAATATTTGAATACTGTGAGACACTAATGAAAATTATTTAATATTTGATAATTATATGAAATAGGCTGGAAGTGCCAACAGTGGTAATAGTCAACATTTTGTCATTAAATGTGTAGCTGACATTAAATATATGTGAGCCTTTGCATTTACTTCTGCAATACTATTTCATAATAATAGCCTGGTGAGGTAGGTATTTTGTACCCCAGTTTACAGGTGTGTTAACTGCATTGCAAAGCTACAGTAAGCTACCCAATATCACACACTGGCAAACAGCACAGGAGGTGAAGTCAAGCTTTGTGTGACTTGGATGCCTCTTGCATTATCCTGACGATATACGTGGCATTTTACAGATGCTTAGATGACTCCAAAGTCCATTCTGTTTCCACAGGCTAAACTTCCTGACCTCTGAGAAACCAGGACAGAGGGACACTGCTAGGATTTGCATCCAAGTCCCACCCATGGTCTGAACACAGACATCCTTATGTAGGTCAAGGTTAAGGAATGATTATGAACCCCAGATACACCTAACTCACATTCACATTTGTCATTGCATCCCTGAAAATAAATTTTGACTGCCTTCCCTTTTCTTGAGAGGATCCTTTCCTTGTCTGTGAAAACACTGGCAAAGGAGTGGGAGCAATAGTAGAGAGCAAAGGGAACTGAAATGAATTAATAGAACATTATTAAAGTTGATAAGTAGTTCTAAAGGATGAAGAAAATCATAATTCAAGGAAAAATGAGTAAAAGTAAACTATGAGTTATCCAACCTAGACAATATTGCAGTGGTGATAAAACTATTGCAGCATTAAAGACAGTAGCAGCATTTCTAAGGCTGCCTGACAAGTCTTTGAAACCAAAGTCCAGCTGGCTTTAACCTTTTAGAAGCTGAGATTTTCTTCAAAGATACTGCTAACAAGCTTATATGACTTACTCCCCTTCAAAGGTAAACCTGAAAGAGCAACCTGACTCCAAGAATAACTTCTAAGATCCAGGAGGAATCACTGTAGTTCTGTTTGGTTACTAATCCCACAAAGTATCATTCCCTCCAGTGGTGGATATTGAGCTTCTCTTGCATTTATTTTCTCATTTTCCTGGGAAAATATCAATCGATCCTAAATTACAGTTTGTAGCACCTTTCTAGGGGCCAAAGTGTCCTTGGCACGTTGTCTTAGGTGCTTCTGAGGCTAGTGAAAAAGGAGGAGGAGGAGGAGAGGAAGAGGGCACTATGACAAGTGTGAGGCTGGGCCACAGCCCCTCATGGCTGCACAGTGCAGGGAGTATGTGGAGAACAGAGTGAGAAAGAACCTCTCTGAAGAGAGTTCACACAGGACAGCTGTGGCCCAGATATGAATATGGCAGGGGGTGTGTGAATCCATAAAGGTTGTGGACAAATCACAGTAAGTGACAAAGAACCTTTGAAGAAGTAGAAGTAATTAAATATGAATTAAGATACAGGGAATGAATGTTGGGAGAGGAGATCAGAGTCCCTAAATTAAGCAGTCTGTCAACTATTCATTAGGTTAAGAACCAACCCTTTATGATCAACAGTTAACACAGCCTTCTTGTTTTATGTATGTGTTCCTTCTTGTATCTCAGTGGTGTGTGTGTGTGTGTGTGTGTATGTGTGTGTGTGTGAATATTTCTTCCCACTAAGTGGTGACTGTTCCTTGAGGACAGGGCCACATGAGTCAGGGGACATTACATCAGTATGTAAAAGTTTAGATCAGTGAGAAAATGTCTTCCAAGTAAATTGCTGAGTGAAATAAAAAGAATGTAGAATATATTTTAAGCATGTATGGACCACAAAACAGTGTCAGAGAATGTTTACCAGAAAGGGTAAATGTTAGATTTGAAAGAAAGAAAAGAGAGACAGGAAATGGCAATGGAGAGCATCTACAAAGTAGTGGATGTGGGGACCCACGTTACACATGGATGACAGATATGTGTAAATAGTACTTAGGACTTTGCCAAGAACCAGCGAGGAGCACAGAATGACAGTTTTAAGTAGGTGAAAGGCTGGTCCAGCTAATCTTTATAGGAAATGGGTGGGATGTAAACTACTATAAATAAATCAAGATGACACTGAAAGATACCGATCATCAGTCAGGAAGTATATAGTTGATTTCAACCAGCATAATACCAAAGTTCTTGAGAAGGGAAAAAATATTGTGATTAAAATGATGTTTGAAGAAAACAGTTCCTGGTAACAATTTTTATCTTGCCACATAATGGAGATACTAGATTCAAAGGTAAAGGGGTCTATAATTCTCTTTTTTATGACTTTTTGTTTTGTTTTATTTTTGCTTTCCAGGATTGAACCCAGGGCTTTTGTACTGAGCTACATTCTCAGTCCTTTTTTTTTTTTAAAAAAAAATGTAAGACAGCGTCTCACTAAATTACTGCACTGCACAGGCTGAGCTCAAATTTGTTGCTTCATCCTCCAGAATGTTTCCATGACAATCATGTGGCACCACACCTGGCTATGACTTTGTTTTTCATGTGATCAATTCCATCTAAAAACTGAAGAGAGAAAATAAATAGACCAGAGGCTTTAGGCTCTAGCCTTGATGTTTCCTGGTTTACTATTTCTCCTTTCCAGTCTACCAGCCTAGATCTTTTCTTTTTAAACTTTTCTTTGTCTTTACTTTTGCATGCTATTTGGGGCAAATCACATTAGTTCCCTGGGTATTAGATTCCTCAGTTTGGACATACAATCCAAATGATCAGAGGATGCCTTTCAAATTTAGAACTTTGTGCAATTACATAAAATTAATAAAACACAATCTCAGATATGTGGGATTAAAAATTCCATGGGTCCTACCAAAGGAAGAATAGGAGGACTGAAAGTCTTGAGGGGAACTCCAAGTGAGTCATGAGTTCCCAAATTAATTTAGAAGCCAATTTTTTTTTTCCTATTCTGATGTCTCTCTTGAGTGTCCTATAATTGATGACACTTTACAATCATAACTTTTCCTTCCTTAGCAACTCATAAAATGATGGTGTGTTGCATGACTGAATTCTCTCCTAACCCCCAATCCAGTTAAGGTCAGAGTATATATAGAAGCAGATCTGTCAAACATTCTATGTAACACTTTTTAGAAGAATCAGGGACACAGGTGAAATTGGACCATGAGCCTCCAAAGTTATCACTGTTTGTGTTGTATCGTCATCTTAGAAAGTTCTTGTATGCTGAAAAATACTTCTTCCCATCTCCTGTTCTAGGTCTATCTTAACTGATTCTTCCAAATGTGGCTCAGGGTTCCGATGGTAAAACTTTTATTATATTTATGGTCATCATTATTATTAATCCAGGCTGATGTTTTTCAAACTGTAAACTGAAAGCCATTTGTGGGTTGAACAGTCAGTATAGTGAATCATCATAATATTTTAACAAATGAAGCAACATAGGCTGGCCTAGAAAACCTCAGACCATATCCACATCGTGAGTGCAACATTACTAGAGATATTTTTCAGATATATTTACACACACACACACACACACACTTATGGGAGTACAAAGTTTAAGTGTATTTGTACTGTGGGCCATGGTCAAAGATGTAAAAATGCTATTCTAGACCCAGCCTTAGAAGTGACTGTGGCTACTGCAAATAGCTTGTAATGAGAGCAACTAAGCAGAGAGATGCCAATTTTTTTTTTTTTTTTGGTACCGAGGATCAAATTCGGGACCTTGTGCTTGTGAGGCAGGCAGCGGAACCACTGAGCTAAATGCCTAGCCTGAGATGATGAATTTTGAGAAGTACCTTTGATCCTCAGGAGCGCATGTCTATTATCACAACAAAGACATCATTGTCAAAATAAAGTACTGTAGATTGAACATCCACAATCTAAAAATCTAAAATCCTGAATGCTTTGAAATCTGATGTTCTTTGAGCACCAACATGACACCACAAGTGGAAAATTCCACACCTGACCTCATGTGACAGTCACAGTCAAAACACAGGTACACTAAAAATACTGTATTACATTTTCTTCAGGCTCTGTGTATGGATATATTGGGGACATAAATGAATTTTGTGGTTAGATTTGGGTCTCATTCCAAAGATACCTCATTATGCATGTGCAAATACTCAAAGAACAGAAAAATATCCAAAACCCAAAACACTTCTATTCCCAAATATTTAGATAGTATTTGGATGGTTGAGCTAGCCTCTCATTAAAAAAAAAAAAAGTCTTTGGTGAATCTCTTTTTTTTCCAAGCCACCTTTGTTACCAGCCATGTTCAAGAACTTTGCTACTTGATGGACCCTGACTATCTTATTTAATTAGTAAATCAGCAGTAATTTATAACAAAAATTCCAATTGACCATTGATGGTAACAAGGTTTATTTGTTTTGTAGAAAAATCATGGTGAAGTTAACTTTGACATTTTCACTCGGATGTTTGATATCTTTTGGCAGAACACACAAGGAAGGTATGATTTGAGGAAGTGGATATTGTTAAATTCCCTTTCCTCCAAATTATTCAGTAAGAGAACAGCCTGGGCCCCGCTCCAGGCATATAAGTTTCCTTGGTGTTTCCTGTGAGCCTGGAATTTCTGCTTTTGCTTCTATTTCAAGCATCCCTCCTGTACGTCAGATCAGGGGGTTCCTACAAAGGAAATGAAACCAGCAGCTATGATAACGAAAGTTGGAAAATGTGTTTTTCCCTACAACCTCTCCAGGTAGGGCAGATTGGGTCTTTACTGAAGGATATCCATAGCACTCAGCTTTTCTGACTTTCTAAGGCTGAGTTTCCCTGAAATCCCTCTGAGTGTAGCACCCTGGGATTCCGAGACCTCTTCACGTAACAATTTCATTTCACAAATGAAGAAACAGAGACCTAGAGGAGCTTGAAAGCCTGTTCTTGGTTGATCTGAGATTCTTTCTCAAAAGCACTTTAAATGTTTAAACTATTATTGAGTCTAAGTATATTTCTCCTCTTAGCAGAAATGATTACAACTAATACATTTTAATAAATTTGATAAAAGACAACCTGATTTTAAATTTCTTGCTGTTTCATGCTCTTCAGAAGCAGAAGAATAAAAGCTGTTTTCTTTCTTGAGATATTTGGGAGGAAGACTGATGGTGAAATGCCTCTCTCTGTGGGCCTTCTCTAACTGTGACTTTCTCTGCCCAATTGGATGCTATAATGTAGCACCGTCTGTTACCAATAATTACAAAAAAATACACCTGGTTTAAGTATAAGGATTGAACCTCTGCTACTTCAAAAAATTTCAAAGGATTTTGTTTGAAAGTTGGAGAATAAAAAAGATTTAGAAAAGAAGTGGCCTTTTAAAAAATCATTATTTTGAATGAGAAAAAGGAAGACAGTTTAAAGAAAACAAGAAAAATAAAGGTGAAAAAAACTTTGACATTTAAGGAAGCAAAAAACCCCTCAGCCTCTGAGTAGTGTGTTTTCACAGTGTTTGCTGTCAAGAAAATTTCCTTCCAAGTGAATTGTATTTTTTTAGTTTATATCTTGGCAAAATATGCTTCACTAGAAAAGTGAATCTATCTTTAATAGGATGGTTAACATTGGCAATGTAAAATGAGATATTCAGGAAAAGTTACAGCAATCTGATAAGAGAACAATTATGTTCCAATATATAAATTCATAAAATAAGTGAAAAAGTATCAGTATGTACATTGATCAATAAGTATGTACATTGAAGTTATTTGTTCAATATAGTATTCAATAATTAGACAGCTAATGAACATTATATAGCAAAGCAAAAAATATTTATGATATATTAGAGAAGTTGTAAACTTACATAAACAAAATGACTAGAGTTCTATAAGAGAAAACCAGTATTCATCTAAATGGTGATTTCTGAAAGATATTAATATATTAATAGTGGGAATCTTTGGTGAGATTTTTGAGATTGTCTTCATTTTTCTTTATTTTAAATGTTTTATAAAATAGCCATGAAAAAGAGTTTTTAGAAGAAATAAATGCATTTTTTCTTAAATGGTGGGGAATCTATCCTCCTTTTCCATAAATATTTTTCTTACCAAGTTTGCATTCAATAAAATTTTAACAATTGGCTTGGATTTCTTTTGTTTATGTTGAAAGCATTTCATTTTTTCCTTAATGCATCTGGCAGTCTCAGTTAACACGATCACAAATGAGAACATAAAATAAAACAAAAACAGCTATAAGCCACTGGATGGTGCTGCAAAGTTCAAACACTAACACCAGCAGATTGACAATTGTGTCTCTGAAGTTCAGATGTCTTGCTCGCAAACTGAATTAGAGCCTGTTTCCTATTACTTTATCCAGACTTTTCATATGCACACCTCTTTGACTTCCAAGCCCTTAGTAGATTAGAGAAAAATTAGAAAGGCTGTTTGCCAGACAGCAGCAACTGCTGATACTGTAGTAACAAGAAAAGGCATGAAAAAGTGGAAAATGGAAACTCAAGTATGGAAGAACTCAAGAGAAAATCTTTAACCATCCAGTGGATCTAGAAACTGCACATAGGAGCAAGCAAACTCCCATCCTTCAGTGGGACCTGGATTGTCACTATAAAACTGTAGACTACAATAACTTAATAATGGTTAACACAGAAATAAAGAAAATGCAAAAATATAACAAGTGTACTTTTTAAGAAAGTAAAGACTGTATTATGTTATTTAATATACTTTCCACATAAAACAAAAGTATTCTAGTGCTTCAAGGGATAAGTTGTCAACTATATTAAGTGACCCATCCCCAGATATTTCAGGATAATTAGTTTTATTGAAATTTTTAACTTCTTTTTCGCTTTCTCATCATTTGAGAACAGTTGCTTCCTTTTGTGAATCAGGGCATTATTGGGGCTACAACATGAATAGCTGCTCCTGATATCATGTAGATAGGAGATAACAGCACCTAAAGACAAGCTTGTGACTGAATTGTGCCATGCTTGCTTTCCACATAGGCCTATAAATGTCTTACACTAGCAATTCAATAAATGAACCCCACATAGCTAGCTCTGTTGTTGCTGGTAGTGCTTGGTGTCCCCGCCAGAGTACAACCAGCTGCTTGCAAAAAGTGAATCATGATTGGGCCTGATCTGGCCACCACAGCTCGGCTTTACAACATAAATTTAGGTTATCTAGTGTCCAAGTGATAGCAGCACTAAAATTGCTGACACAGAACTCCCAAATTCTCTATCATCCAGAATAATACTCCTTAAAATGGATCGTAAGCAAACCCTTCGGTCTAAATTCAGTTGAGTGTATGCTCGGCTTGCTGGCTTGAGGAAGGCTTCTCTTCCTTCTCTTGTTCCTCAATTTAGCCCCTCCAGTTTTTCTACTCTGAAAGTTTCGCTTTCGTTAATGCCAATCTCCTCTCCCTCTTCCCTCTCAAAATTTCCATTTCCCAGCGGGTCTGGAGGTTTTTCTGCTCACTCCAGCCTCCCACGCTGGTTGGCCACAGGCCAGGATTGGTGGGTGGATGGCTGTTTGTCAGCGACAGTCTGGGTCGGGGGTGGCAGGGCTGCCGCTGAGCTGGAGAGACAGACAGGCCGTCTCCAGCTGCACGGCCAGAGATAAAGGGCTCTCTTCGCGCTCGTCTCTTTCTCCTCCACACTGGACAAGGAATCACAGACTTCTCTATTTCTACCACTCACACATCCATTACAGCCCAGTCTTCTTTTCTCAATGCCTTCGGAGTCTCAGAGGCAACACAGGGACAGGAAGTTAAGGAGACCCAGCATTTGTACCTAGAAACTACCTAGAATTTATATCTAAAAAGACAGTTTCATCTAAATCAAAATACCCTCCATGTCCTCTTATCAAAACGACAGGTCCCACTCATTTTCTCAGTTTCCACTGAATTTCTGCTGACAGATTTTCATTCCCATTTCTCCTGGAGCCCAGGCAGCAAGCCTTCAGTTACTTGCTGAGGAGGCTATTTCTCGTCAATAGGCTGGATTTTCTTTTCCACTCCATTTCCCTTTGTTACGATTTCTTTCGCCTTCCCACTCATTTTTAGTTGTCTGCTCTCTGATCCTGTAGAAATTCAGCCTCCTCCTCTCCTGTTCTCTTTCTGACTTCTTCATTCTCCCCTTTTTATCCCCTCCATGGCGGCCTATCCCCTCCCCCATCTTAATTTTTCCCTTATTATTATTATTTTTTTTTTGGTAATTTCTCCCCATAATCCTTATCTTTTTTGTCCTTCATATTGTTTGTCTTTTTTTTCCCTTTTCAATAAACTGAACCCAGGGAGAAGAGATATTTCCTGCTGTGAAGTTTTGCCATTCCACTTTTCAAAAGTAAGCACTGCCAGTAGAGTTGCTTAATACTAGCGGAAAATAAATGTTTGCAGAAAGATAGCAAGCAGGACAAAAAGTACTTATTCGCTGTGGTTGAAGTTAAAATTTTAAACTGTGAATGCAAAAGATTTTTTTTTTTTTTTTGGTTGTACTGGGGATTGAACCTAGGTCCTTCACACTGAGCTACATCTGCAGCTCTTTTTAAGTTGCTTGGGTTGAATGTGAATTTGTGATCTTCCTGCCTCAGCCTCCCTGAGTACTGGGATTACAGGCAGGCACCACCATGCCTGGCTTGGAAATGTTTCTTTTAATAGATAATGAGTCAAAGTTGGGAAATTGATGTTAATATACCTAGGCTCCTTTACCAATTCTGCTCTATTGAGTATTTTCATCTAATATTAGATAATTTATCACTTTTTGTATGATTTTTGTTTTTAGAAGTTATTAGGTAATTTTCCTACTAGCATGAATCCATTATAAAAAATTTTAAAATACAAGAAGAGATACCATGGAAAGTTATTCTTCCATCTACCCAAATCTCAGGCTATTTTTTAGATGTAACCATAGTTTATTCATAATAATAGTATATACATGTATGTATATATAGAATACACACATTAGTAGTAATATGTATAGGTGTATATATAGCTATATTCTATACATCTTTATTCTTCCCTTTTTAATATAATTGGAAGTATACTATATGTATTGTAATATAACATTTCATTCACTTAACAATGGATAATGGAATGAACTATGGAGTGAAGATGAGCACTTATAAGTTTATTTCATTCCTTCCCATTGTCACATAGAATTCATTTTATCAATATACCATAACTAAGCACTCCTAAGACTTTGGTTTCTGGAAACTTTACCCTCTTAAAAACTACTGGAAGCCCTCATTATATTGATACTTATATATCAAGATAAATGTCTAAGTATTAGAAATTAATCCTGATAAATTTTAAAAATAAACATAAATTATAAACTAATTCATTTATAATTCCATTGTATTTAAGATAGACAATATATTTTGTGAAAAAAATTATATTTTCCAAAATAAGAAAAATTTGGTGAGGAAAAAATGGCATTGCCTTATAAAATTTGTAAATCTCTTATGTTTGGCTTAATTGAAGATAATTGGATACTCATATCTGCTGCTGTATTCAATTTGTTGCAAATTATTGTTTTAGTTGAAGTATACATCCATACAGATATGTTGTTGGAAAAGAGAGGATATTTTAATAGCTTTTTCAGGTAATTGTGAATGCTCTTCTCTGACTACACTAAAACTCAACTCTCAAAGATTAGTTGGAATATAGAATTTAAAATCACAACAATAAAACTTCTTACTTTGTTACTTTAAAATCTGCTTGCCTAGCTTACACTTTGAATGAATCATTTACCCAGGTATGGTTGTATAGCATCATGCATTCATGATTTGAAAAATAGGGTGTATAGAGTTATACTCATATCCCAAATGTTGATATATTTTATTTTATCATAGCACAAAATTATATTCATTAATATTATCACCAGTCTTGCCCAGAATTTTTCAAATATCAGGATCATGTCAAGTTCATGAGGACAGATTACACTTTCGAATATTCTAACTTTCCTTTGAAAGCTCAAATTTTACCATTGTCTAGAAGTGTGGTCTATTACTTTCTTTTAAGTAACAAGTTCATTTCATCTATTTTTGGGTATCTGCCAAACACACAATTCTGAATAACTCTAGTTTGTCTGTCAGTTACTTTTTTTTGAAACTCTTTATTCCATTGTAGTTCTACTTGCAACTGAAACAACTGCCAAGTGGTTTTTCTTGAGACCACCCCCACAGTTCAGCAGGCAGAGCAAAGGCTTTCTGCATGCTTCTGGTTTTGTCACACAGAATATTAACAGATAAGTACTCAAAGGTCAAGACTGGATGAAATTTGCCATTTGTACGTCTTCATCAAGAGTACTTTTTAAAAAAATTTTATTTTATTGGTACATTTTAGGTATACAATATAATGACATTCACCATTGAGAATTTGCACCTTTACATAAACTCTCTTGGTTATCAAGAGTATTCTTAAGTAAAACTGGCTTTGCAATATAAGTGAAACTGCATGGTGTAAAGAACATAAGGACCTCATACAGCCTGATGCCACTGCTTTGATTCTTGCACTCACAATTACCTCATGCTATCTATGAATAGGTGAATAGTGTCAGAAAGACTGAGAAGACTACTAGCTTTGATCCTGCAGCTGTCCACCTCGGTGATCTATGGACCACATTCTGAGAACTGCTATCATTTCTTATTGAACCAGGGTCACCTTTATTAGACAGGTTATTTCCAGTCCTTTGGAGATATAAGTATTTTCATAATAAATATTCTCAGATCAACATCTCCTAATATTTCATTTTTCTCTGTATGCTAAATGATTTCAACTTCTAGTGTGTTAAAAGATCTAAAATGCTCTTATTTTCTGTCTCTCTTATCATGACTACAACTTTTGTTTTGTTTTTTGGTTCTTTTTGAGACAGGGTCTTGCTATGTAGTTGAAGCTGGGCTTGAACTCAATATGTATGTAGCCGAGGCTGCCCTGGAATTTTTCAGGTCAGATCCTCCTGCCTCAGCCTCCTGAGTGCTGGGATTACTGGTGACTACTACTTATTGATGGCAAATATGAGGTCCTGTTCCAAGGGAAGACCAGTCTGCTCTTACAGATTAAATAGCACCTTTGGGTGTACAAAGATGTCTGCTGGCCTGCATACAGAGATTCACAGTGGGAAAAAATGGAGGAATTTGAACAGAATTGTGCTATAATCCTCATCATTTTGGTGCTTTGGAAACTTTCAGACAACAGGAAATGGTAATTATTGATTGAGAATATCTTTTATTTGGGAATAATTAATGCAGAAACTAAATTACTAATTATCTATTAGATTATTTGAAATTATTTTCTGAGGAACTACTATGTTCAGTACATGATACTAATACTAGGCATTGCAGAGGCTGTAAAAATATAGAAGGGACAGAGCCTCTCTGCAATCTTTCTCTCTTTCTCTCTTTCTCTCCCTCCCTCCCTCCCTCTCTCTCTCTCTCTCTCTCTTTCTTTCTTTCTCTTTCTTTTATTTCTTTTTATTCTTTGGAGATAGGGTCTTGCTATGTGGCCCAGTCTGGCCTAAAATTTATGGCGAGCCTCCTGCCTCAGCTTCCTGAACACTGGGATATGGGCATGCACCACCACATCTGGCTTACCAAAAATGTTTTTAAAACTTCCACAGAGTCAAGTGCAAAGGCCACATCCTCCTCTCTCAGTTGTAGGATTATACAGAGTGCCTGTGTAATGCAAATATGTGGTCTTTATCTTACTAAAAATTAAGGTGACTACACAGTCATGTATTTACACCAGCTGCCTCAGGATCCCTTTCACTCTCAAAAATGTACCAATTTGAATACCACATTACATAGTCATGTATTAATTGTGGACCTGGTGTTGCTCTACATGTCTCATCTTCAGACTTTTGATATAACCCACTAAGAGCCTTTAGTAGAAAAATGGCATTTATTGAGCACCTACTATAGGCTCCATGGTGTTTTCTATATGAACTTCATTCAGTACTTACAAAAAGTCTACAAGAATATTATATCCTCATTTGACAGGTGAGGAAACTGAAACTCAACAAGGACAAAAACTTACCTAAGGATGCAAACAAAAGAGTGGTTAAATTATGATTTGAATCTTCCTGTCTACTTTCAAAAATCTATGCTCTTCTCTTAGTTTTTCAAACTATATTTCCTATAACCAGCATCAAAGTGATCTGGGTTCTTATTCTGAATCCAGGTTCCAGGCCTGGCCCCAATCTCTGGAGCCAGAACCTCTTACAGCTGGGCAGAGATGTCCACCTTTGCAATAGCTCTGCAGGTGGTTCTCCAGAACTGGACCACTGGAGGACCACTGGTCTCCACAGCTCTGCCACCAATTCTTTCTTTGAATAAAACATATTTTGCAATATGCGAAGTAAGTACTGACTAGCCCAGATGCTACTGGTAGGCTCCAATTTTTTAGACAATAACCAGGCATATCTTTTGGTAACTTTGTATGGTTGCTCTTTGCTGCTGATTAAAATGCCCACTCATTCTCTCTGTGAACTACTTCCCTTTCTGAGAGGTTTTCCCAGGCCCCTCACAAGGTTAAATGGGAGCTTTTCACAGTGCAGGTTCAGCAACGCCAGTTGTGGTTATACAGTCTCCCAACTGTAGCATAGCTCTCAGGATAAATTATTTTTTTGATTATTGACAAACTATAACTAGAGTCAGCTTCTCTTGGCACTCAATACAATAGACTCATTTAACAGTCATTACTGAAAAATGTTTTGAGCTCTATTGTTCTCTACCCACTGAATACACACAATTCAAGTATTTCATTATTAGACAGGAATTTAGATCAGCTAATATCATGACGTGACTTGAACAACACATTGCTGGCTTACAGTGTAATAGATTTTAAAAGACACATTTTTCTCATATTTACCCTGAACAGAAACTTAGTGATGATCTTCTGTGACTCTCATTTGGGAGGATATCTGACATGCTCGATGCCCCAGATTCTCGATGCTCTAGGAAAGCACCCTTTTCCTTTGTGTATGAAGCACATTCCTAGCTGTCATGTATGGCTCAGTGTAGGCTATGATACAATAGAAGCTTTTGCTTGGGAGAAAAGATTGAGGCCAGGACCAAATCTAGCCCTGAGGAAAACTCAATGAATGGTAGGGAAGTAGATAAAAACTGATCCAATCAGCATCAGACTCAGGGGTCAAAGAGAAGATCTAGGCAGTGTTAGGATGTCATTTTTTTTTTTTGTACTAGAGATCGAACTCGGGACCTTGCACTTTTGAGACAGGTGCTGGAACCACTGAGCTAAATCCCCAGCCCTGTTAGGATGTCATTTTGTGGAAGTTTGAGTTATCTGCGTGTCTTTAGCCATGACAAAAATGTTCAGTTAGCTCTGAAAGTACAGGAAGAGACCAGGGAGGGAGGCTAGAAACAAGGTCCAGCTCCATGGAGAATAGTCCTGCAAAAATTAGGGGAGAAAGTTAACCAGGACTGAACAGTGAAAGGAGGTGGCTAGCTACCATAAACCTAGATCCCAGGAGATGGGGGGGGGGGGCAAGGAGAGTTGCCATGCTGCAACATCAAGGTAGGCTGTAGCCCAGGCCTCTCCTGGGCACCAGGCTTTGTCTGGTCCAGAACACAGAAGAAATTCTGCTTCCAGACCCCATTAACAAACCAGAGGGATAGGGGATAGTTACAATGCAGCACCCACTTGGCAGTCACTGGCCTGTGCCCTGGTTGGTCTGAGTTTGGCGGTAACACCATCTTTACAGCCTGTAATTCACTTATGTGCTTTAGTATAGCCTCACTGAATAGTGCTTTGTCTTAGGCTATTATCAGTGTTTACTGAGACTCGTCATTAAGTATGCTAAGCTGGAGTCTTTTGTTGAATACTTTATGGAGACTGAAGAACTATTCTACCAATGTTGTCCTACTAGACCCTCTGTAAAGGTGAGCCTGAGTTTATTGTATACTGGCTTCAGGAGATATTCTGATGTTTGGAAGCTTCTCTGGTTCATTTTGTTTTTATAATAAGATTGTATGCTTCATTCATAGGCACTCAGACAAATCCATGTCTGACTGAGAGGAGAGCAGTCAGAGCCTCTTCAAATAATACCATGATTTCCTCCTTAGAATTCATTATTTTCAAGCCAGACATTTATATTGATGTCTGTGAACACTTTTAATTCCTCCAACATGCATATTTTATCTTGGCCACACTATATGCAGAACATTTAAAAACTATTAACAAAGGAAAGAGTTTTAGCAAGATTGATCCCTAACAGTTTGGAATAGAATTTGAGACAAATATAAAGGTGAAGTCAGAGGAAGTGCTTAGGAACCTTTATACAAGTGATTATACTGACCTTACAGGTCTTCAGGATCTCCTTAATGATGATGCAATAAATGCACCATCAGCATTTCTTGCTCCATCCCCAACTTTAACAATCACAGCTCTGTACATATGGGAGTGGTGCTTTCGAGTTTCTGGAAAAGAATTTTTTAATTCCCTTGGTTGACTTTCAGAAACTTATCTGTGTTGGTGGCTGGATACTATAAGGGATGGCCGGGCTGAAAGAATGGTAATACTTGGTGAGGAATCAGCACTGAACATATTCCATGGCACACTGAAAAGATGAGTCAGTCTTGGAGGCTTATTTACATGGATCCTCCTTGTCATGTTTCAGATGAAAACTTCTAAAATAAATAAAATGTGTATGGATTTTGAGTTTCCCTTCACCCTTTGCTCATTTTTGACACAGTTGTTAAATATTACAAAGAACGATGAGCAGATCAGTGTGAGTTCTTGGCACTGAGTGAAGTCACAGACCTCCCTTCTTCAAAGGCCAGGGTCCAGGCAGACAGCAGGGAGGGCTGCATAGCATGACCAGGAAACAGCAGTGTCTAGGAGGAACTTCTCCAAAGCCACTTGGCATGAAGACTCCAGGCAACCTCTACCTAAGAATCACTGGAACTACAAAGATACAGACCCTGATTCTTCTAGGATCCAAAAAGCTGCTGAAGACTTCTAATATTTCTGCTTCCACTAGTGGACATAGACAACTCTAAAAAGAGTCCTCTTGCATTTCACAAGATTGCATTACATAGGAAGGGCATGCCATAGAATCTGGGATCACTACAGTTCACTGTTGGTATTGGGCTCTATCTGATTTTCTATAGTTGTACCACTGGTGATGGAGTGTGGAGTTAACTGAGATAGGCTTCTGTTTCAGTGCTAATACACATTAAGACAAACAGTAATTGGTTTTCACGATTGTTTAAAAATAGTTGTTGGACATGATGAAGTATAGTAACCTACAGTCAACTGTGCTTTCTATTTAAGGAAATGGGTATTCAGAAAAGCGGATCTGAATTTTTCTAAGAACACGACTCTCCCCCTGGAATTCTCAGAATACAGAGTTATTAGACAGCCATCCCTAAGCAGCAAGCAATAATGAAGATGTAGCCAGCTTGCTAAGCAGACTGGCTGTTTTCCATCAAGGAATTAATCTGCCTTTTCTTTTGTTGATAAGAATCACATTTCAGCTCCAAAAGTAGCCAGACAGGCTTCTCCCACAGTTGCATCTCCGGAACCTCCGCAGATGGGATTGTGGTGCTTTTAGCAAACTGAATGCAAGGTTGCTGTTCTACTTTTTTTTTTTTAACAACTTAGTGAAATTTATATAAAAAGCATCCAGCTGCAAAGTAGTCAAGAGCAAATAACACTGGAACCTAATTTACCAGTTGTTGCAAGTCTAAGAAGTCCAAAGGACCAGTTGGATACCATTGAAGCCTTTTGCAAAGTTCACCTCCCATTTAACTCTTTTTTTTTAATCTTTGTGCTTAATGCAGACCAACATCTGCTCACACATTAACAGTGGAAAACTCCGGATCAGAGGGCCTCTAATTATCTTAGATTTCTGCAGAACTTAAATTTCACCAGCTCAACTAATAAGCTAAAAAGATATCTTACATGTAAGTATTGAATAAACCTGCTAGATATTCAACAGCAGCACAGAGGAAGATTGTTGTAACAAATACACACTTGTTTGTTTTCTATCACAATTAAAAAGAATGTATAATAAAATCATTTTTCTTAACTGTCATACATGAGAGGATTTCATCTGAAAGTTACTACAGCATCGAAAGTGGTCCATCAAGGTATACACGAACAACCTTCATCTTAGGATTTCAAAGCATCTCACAAAATGGAGAATATTCAATTAAAAAAGAGATCATTTCAGTATCAAGAACATATCATCCTGTACATTATTGGAGTTCTATTCCCCAAAATAACTGAACCCTAAGGAACCATGTCTTTTTCATGTTTGTATCTGGAGCCTGCTACAGTGCTCACCTAGCACATGGCAGATTCCGCATACAAACTTCTCAAGAGATTTCCAAGTAAAAGTTTTAGAGTGCTAGTCCCTCCCCATCCCAGGTATAAGCAAACTTTACTTAATGCATTGGGGCATATAAATATCCTTTATTTGTGTGGTTAATTTTATTTGTTTCTGACTTTAGGGCTTTGACTATAGGTATATTTAACATTTTCATCCCATTGTTTGTTTTTGTTTTTGTTTTTTTGGTACCGGGGATCAAACTCAGGACCTTGCATTGCAAGGCAGACAGCAGAACCACTGAGCTAGTCCCCATCCCATCCCATTGTTTTTGGATGATGTTTCAAGCTATCACTACAGACTATTAAGACCTTCTGAATCTTGAGTCTGTTGTTCATGTGATACAGGGTACATCACATTACCTCATCCTCTCCTAAGTCAACAGTGACATAAATACTAATTAAACAGGAAACAGAGCCCAAGGACTCCCACCTGGATGCTCTCTTGAGCTTCTCTGAGGCCCCAGGCAGGGGGACTTTACACACTGTAAGTACCTTAGAGCCAGGATTATCTCCGTGCATTTTGATACCTAGAACTGAATAAATATCCCAGGTTTTCTTTCCTCCAGGTGAGGCAGGAGGCAATTTCCAACTGTGCAAGAACCTTTTGCTCTTAGGGATGACATTTCATTTCAGCTTGAAGTCCTGCTTTTGAATGAAACCTTAAGAGACTTCTGAATTTTCTTTCCTTTTCTCCCATGGTATAGACTTGATTTTATACCCTCCCACTCTCTACACTACCCTGACCCCAAAAGACTGTTCTCTTCTTAAGAGACCATGTTAATCCACTAAGAGGAAATGCAGTGGAAGGGAAGAAGCCAAAGCCACCCCAGCAAAGAGACTGACACAAGTACAGAGTGAGAGTACATTTCACATCTGGAAATTCCCTCCCTCCCATGCTTCGCTACTGTCAATAGTGAAAAGGCAGCAGAGCTGACAATTTGAAGTGTGTAAGCAAAAAGCCCTTACTGAAGTGTAGCTTGTACCAAAATGATGGTTTAATGAGACTTGGGGATTAGAATTCTGTTTCAAGTCAACTGAGTATTATTTTAATAAACTTCCAAGTCTGAAAGATTTAGAGTACAGTTTGCAGTTAGACCGGGCACTCAAAGATCGGCATCTGGCAGGCTCTGACTTGCAGTCAGAGGCCCTATCTCCTTTGGTTCGGCAAAGCACTGTCACATGTGGCTCTGATTCAGGACGAAGAGACAGGAAACTGATAGTTTGGCCACTCCTTGCTCTGTGACTTTGGACAAGTCACTTAATCTACGTGGGCCTGTTTCAACATTTGTAAATTGAGGTGGTGCTGAATTACATCATCCTGAGGTCTGTTTTAAACACTGCCACTAAAAAAATTGAGGGAGTATTTTGAAGTTTATTACGTTTGTGATTATGAAATAATATGTACTCACTGAAGAAAAATTAGGCAAAATGAAGTAAGTCTTTGTAATATCCCATCCAGGAACAACTGCTGTTGATATCGTAGTTTCGTTTCCTAACTCTATTTTATATACATACTTTATACTTAATACTTTAATATTTATACTTAATATTTTTGTACCAGGCACACTTACCACGTTAGGTTTTTTCAGTTCCCCTGCCTGAGCATACCTTGGGTCAGGGTGACCTCACTTCTCTGGCCACTGGATTCAAGAGCAGGCCTTTCTTAGACTAAGAACACAGGATCGGAGTTCTAGACTGATGCAAAAAAGATGGGCTGGACCAATTTGTTTAGGGATTTAGAATTGGGAGGCTGAGAGATGAAATCAGTTATTAATCTGGCTGAGATAAGAAGATGCAAGATATAACAGAAGCTAAGGAAGGCATTTTGCACTATGTGCAAGGTAAAGTTGTAAGACAGCAAAAACTATGTGTAAGGAAAGGACATTGGTGTGGTAGAGACAGAAATATGGGGCAGGCATGCAGGTAAAAGGCTCAAGAAGGAAACCTAGTATACTGAGAGGAGCCTCGTGTTCTGTAATTTTCCTGATTCAATTTCCAAGAAGTGTGTCATTGACTTTTATTGGGGTGGATTGAAGCCAGGGTTTTCTCACTGAGATAAATCCCTAGCCATTTTGTTTTGTTTTGATTTGTTTTGAGACAGTTTTTAATTTTCAGACAGGGTTTTGCTAAGTTGCTAGGTTGCTTGGCTGGGCTCAAAGTTGTGGTCTTCCTGCCTCAGCCTCCCAGAATGCTGGGCTTATAAGCATGCACCACCTTGCCCAGTTTGTCATTGACTTCTATGTTTTGATTCTCATGAGATGCCTGAAACATACTTAAGGTAAAGGCCCTTTTATCTGAGAGGGTCAATAATATTAGCCACCAAAAGCAAACTGACTCAAACAATTTAAATTTGAGTTGGTCTTTCTTTATTGACTATTACAAAATATTCCCCCAAGTTACTATATATATATATGCTTTAAATGCACAGTTTTTAATGACTAAATAATATTTCATAGTATAAATATACTTTATAAGAATCATAAATTACAAGGAAGCTGTTTACTGTTAATGTAATTACAATTATTACTTAGATACCAAAAGTCTAAGTCCTGCATTTGTCCAAATAATTCAAAAAAAGATTTAAAGTTCTTTTAAGAATCCTTTTACTTACCAGAAGTAACAACACACACACACACAGACACACACACACACACACACACACACACACACACACCAGCTTAATCAGTAGGATGGAGAAATCCAGCCTGCCTTAAAAAAAAATCCCCGAGTGCTATTTTCCCAACTGTACCCGTTACAAAGGTAGTTATTGAGCACAGTGGGTATTTTCCAGCTTCCCCATGCCATTGTATTCAGAATGAGGCAGACGTAGCCCCACCCTAACCTAGTCTCAGTCACAGAACAAGAAAATCTGGGATAAAGGCCATTGTAAAGTTCAGATGAGCAGGTTAGGAACACAAAAACAACATATGCACCTAAACCATAGAAGAAGGAAGGGGCCCAAGAGATGAAGGAGTAGAGAGGGAGGCTGAAAGGAGGGAAAGGGATAAAAAAAAATTGCAAATTATGTGCACGTACCAACTAATTGCAATGAATGTAACCATTATGTACTACATATATATAAATAAAAAAATTTAAAAATAATACATTGAAAGAATATAAAACGCCATACTTGTCTTTGATAATAGTAGCAAAAACAGTATCAGCTCATGGATTGGCGCTAACACTTAGGAAAACCTCTACCAAGCTATGAAAAGTCTAGGCCCTCTTCTCCATTTCAAAATATAATATCAAATGCTGATCTTCACAGACTGAAAAATTGGGAGAGAAAGTCTGCTACCTTCCCTATCACAAATTTTATCCACATAGTAACTTGAACCTTCTCCTGTAGCTTTTCTTTCCCAGTATAATAGGACAATTAGTCTTTCTTAGTCTGGCTTCCTTCCAAATCCCTAAACTTGTGTCAGTCCTCTCACAAAATTATACCATTGCATTATCATCAGACAAATATGAGAAAAAGCCCCCCCCCCCAGTTGTAATTAAACATAAAGGGCAGCTCTGAGTATGGAGCCATCTTTCTTTGAGTACTTTGCCTTTCTCTTCTCAGGGAATGGATGGAACACACTATGATGTAGCTAAACTAACTCTGAGGTAAGGAACTTTAAGTGTCAATGTTTATTTGCTGTTATTTAGGAATGAGCATGCATCTACTTCACTCAAAAGGTAAATGTGAACAACGCAAGATGAAGTGTGTGAAAGTATGCTATAAAACTCCAAGCTACTTTCATATGGAATGCTTTGCTTTGGCTGGAAGATTAAGTTGGTAACAAGCTCTAGTGAAATGGACTGACTGGAAGATCATTGACATGGGACCAAATCCTACCATCTACTTTACCCTGGGCATGTTCCTTGCCATTCATTCACATTTTGGTTTCCTCAGACAATACAGTATTATTGATGTGTTATGTGTTCTGTGTTAATGAAGCCTTACTAAATTAATGAGAGGATTAAAGACATTTGAAACATATCTATAATAAGTCATTATAAAATGGATGGATGTTCTGCTCTGGTTACAGAGTTAAATAAGAATGTCTCTGAGGTTCCATCATTAGCTATGAGCTGACTAATGCTTTTCAATATTATAAAAGTTTTCCTTGAAAATCTTCCAGTTAAAATACACGACATGAAGTTAACTTTATCTTCTCTCTGTTACCTCATTTCTAGAGAATATATACTTGTATTTAGAAAATCCAAGCGAATGAAAGAATAAACATTGGAATTATTATTATTATTATTTTTTGGTACTGGGAATCAAACTCAGGACCTTTTGCTTGCGAGGCAGGTGGCGGCACCACTGAGCTAAATCGCTGGCCCTACAGTGGAATTAATTTTGCAAAAGTTTATTGTGGTGACCAAATTGAAAATAAATATTAAAAATTCAAATGTTGTTCTATGTATCACATGTTAACAGGGAAGGAATTAACTTTCTAATCCTGATGCTAGAAAAATTGGATAATTTGGAGAAAAACAATCAACCTAGATCTTCACCTCACCCTATATGTCAAAAATCATTGATTCTACAATTACCTAGTGTTAAATGTAAATACACACACACACACCTGTAGATTTAATCATATAAAGAGAGATATATAGATGTAGATATTATTTAGATGTCAAAAAGTGTCATCATACAACTGATAGGAGAAGATAACTGATTGCCAGCATTGGTCCAAGTGATCTGCTCAGGGGTAGTATTCTCTCAAAACTCCCCGAATTATATGTGTGTCTACAGCTAAATATTGTATTTATTTACAGAAAATATCTTTCCCAAGTAGGAGAGGGAGAGTTGGAGTATAACTTTTAGAAGTCGCTACAACCACCTTTCAGAATATTTATGCAAATTCTCACTCTAAAGTAATATAAAAGAAAACCGACTTTTAGAGTCTCAGTCAATGAATCTTTTATGCCAAATTAGAAGCATTTACATGTAGTTACCTTTATAACATTTTATAAAAGCATTTCAAAGTTAAATAGCCAATAGGGGAAAATATTCATTTAAAAATATGACAGGATTATTTATATTTATTAGATGAGCTCAACTTAATAACCTGGGCTTTCTTACTTCCTCTAAGGTGCATCCTAGCCCAGGAACACATCCAAGCAAAATATGAATCCAACGCCATGACCTTGAAGAGTTCTGCAAATCTTTCATTAAAGATGGTTTTGTTTTGTGTGGAGGGACAAAAAACATGAGGTTTCTCTGCATTTCATTGTTGTAAAATTTACTAAAAATCCTCTCTGCCCATCCTTATCAAAGCCTCTACCATCAGATCAGCTGTCCAGATCTCTTCTAATCTTGCCCTAAACTGTACCCACTCAGGCTTTTTGGGGGGAAGTTGGAGAGAGTCTCATTATGTAGCCTAGGCAGGCCTCCTGCGTCAGCCTTCTGAGTTCAGGGACTACAGGCCTGCACCACCATGCCTGGCTCTACTCTGGTTTTTTTTTTCTTTGGTACCAGGGATCGAACTTGGGTCCTTGTGCTGAAACCACTGAGCTAAATCCCCAGCTCTACTCTGGCTTTTTTCTTGTGTCCCTCTTCACCCTCCTGCCAAGCCTCTCCAACTCCTTCCTATTTTCACAATGTTTCCTCCCCAAACAGACATCTCTATATTTCCATATCTTTTATTTTTTATTATTTCTTTTTATTTTTAACTGACACATAGTACTGACACTACATATTTATAGTGTGACATTTCAATACATGTATGTAAGATTCTTGGGCTATCTGTCACCTCTAATGCATATCATTTCTTTTTGTTGGGAACATCTGAAATTCTCTCTACTGGCTATCTGAAAATATTGAACTAATTGCTGTTAACCACAGTTACTCTCCTGAGCTATAGAGCATTAGAAGTTATTGTTCTTATCCAACCAAACCCCTCCTCCTGTTCACCACGCTCTCTCCATCCCTCCCCCTCCAGCAGGGCTGGTTCTTCCTGAGGCTATGAGAGAAGGATGAGCTCCAGGACTTTCTCCTTGGCTTGTGGGTGGTTCTCCTCTCGCTATGTCTTCCCATCGTCTCCCTCTGCCCCTGTCTCTCTCTCTCTTCACATGGTTTTCTTTTCACAAGGCCATCAGTCATTTTAGCTTTGAAATCCACCTTGCTCTGGTATGGCCTCCTCTTAAGTAATTACATCTGTGATGGCCCTGATTCTAAATAAAGCCACATTTTGAGGTACTGGGGATGAGGAATTCAAAACATGTGAATTTTGAAGAAATACAACTGAGTCCAATTCCTACGCGTATGCAATTGTGAATTTTATATAGTTTAGATGTTCGGGTCTATGATTTTTAAAACATGTGTATGCATATATACTTTTCACCACAAATCAAGACATTGAATGTTTCTGTCTCATTTACATCTTCTAGAAAGCTCCCTGATGCTCATCTCTTGGCTGTCACCCACCCCTGTCCCGAGCAACCTCTGATGGTTACCGCAGATTGCTTTTAGTTTTTCTCCAATTTCAGAAAGTGGGTCCAACAGTATGCACTTGTTGCTGTTTGGCTTTGCTCCCTCAGTGTGATGTTGGTGAGATTAATTGATGACATTAGTTGCATCCATACTTTGTTCCTTTTATTGCTGAGTCATGTTTCATCCTATCAACACATCACAATTTTTTTTTTCTTTTTCTTTTTGGTACCAGGGATCAAACTTGGGACTTTGTGCTTGGGAAGCAAGCGACAGAACCACTGAGCTAAATCCTCAGCCCACAATTTTTATCCATGAATCTGTTGACACACATTTGGATTGTTTCGAGTTTTTGACAATAATGAAGAAAGCTGTTGTGAGCATCACATGTAGGTCTGTGTGGACACACATGCCTTTATCTCTCCTGAGTAAATATTTAGGAGTGGGTTTTCTTCATCATAAGGTGTGTGTGTGTGTGTGTGCGCGTGTGCATGAGTGTACCTTTTAAACAGCTATCATACTGTTTCCCCTCTGTTTGTGCATGCCTAGGGTTCTTATTGTTTCATATCTTTCCCAATACTTAACGTTTTGTATCTTTTAAAATTTAGCTGCTCAGAAGATTATGTTTTGCCTTAAATTTACATTTTAGTGATGACTGATCCAGTCAATCAATTCTCTACTGCTTGTGTCAATTTGAATGTCTTATTTTGCAGAGTATCTACTCAAATTATATGCCAGTTTTTAAACTGTTTTGTGCTTGTGCTTTTTTGCATTTTGGCTTGTGAGAGTTGATTATATATCTTTCATTTAAGTCCTTAGTCAGAAATATGTGTTGTGGATACATTCTCCTCATCTATGGCTTCCTTTTTAATTTTCTTGTTGTTATCTTTTGAAGGCCAGGATTTATTTATCTATTTATTTATTTTTGAGATAGGGTCTTACTTTGTTGTTCAGGCTCACCTTGAACTTGCCATGTAACTTAGGCTGGCCTTGAACTCATGGTGATCCTCTTTCCTCAGGCTCCTGAGTGCTGGAATTACATCACACTCGGCAACAGTCTGTTTTCTTTTTTTGAGACAGGGTCTCACTGTATAATCCAGGCTGGTCTTCAACTTACTATATATCCTAGGTTAGCCTTGAGCTCACAGTGTTCCTCCCTCAGCTTCCTACATGCTGGATTAGAAGTAAGCACCACCCTATCTGGCTTTTGGTAAAGTCCACTTTACCAATTTTGCCACATTGTGGTTCATGTTTTTTTGCATCATAGCTAATAAATCTTTGTATAGTTAAGACACAAAGGTATTTCCTCTACGTCTATTTTAAGCACTACAATTTTAGCTGTTATTTTTGGGTAAGTGGCCCTTTTAAAGTTAATATTTGTATGTCTTGTAAGGCTGGGTCCCTATTTTTAATTTGGATTGTCCAGTTGTTCTGACATTGCTTATTGAAGGGTATTTCTTCCCTATTGAGATATCACCCATTGACCATGCATGAATATATATTTATACTCTATTTTGGTTCATTGGGTTTTTTTTTTGGTTCATTGGTTTTTATATCTGTTCTTATGACCAAACCACACTGTGTTAATTCTAGCAGCCTCATAGTAAGTCTTGAAGTCAGTATTGAAAACAAACTCCTTATACCTTGCTCTTTTTAAAAGAAGTATTTTCAGTCCTTTCTTATGTACATCAGTTTAACCTGTATTCTGAAAGAGAAAAGGGGAGAGGTGGAGAGACTATAAACATTTAACAATTAAATACATGGTTCCTTATCTTTTTCTTCTATCCCTGTCACAAGTGTAAAAAATCTATATAAAAATGCTACAGTTCTAATAGAAAAATGTATCAAAATAGGATCATATACTACATAGAACCAAAAATATGAAAAAAAGAATGTAAGGAAAAACTAACACCACTAGTAAACAAATAATAAAAATGAAAACACTTTGACATCATGATTTAACTTACTGAACTAGCAAAGATTAAAATTATAGTATTCAATGTTGATGAGCTATAGTTAGACTGGCATTCTGATAAGTTGTTAGTAGAAATACAGACTGAATAACTTTTCTGAACTGTAATTAGGCAATATATATTGTGGATCTTTGTTTTCAACTTTCATAATTCATTTCTAGGAATAATTATAAGGAAGTAATTATAGAAACACACACACATCCAGGTATTTCATTATTTACTTTAGCATTACTAAAAATGACAAAAGCCAGAAACAACAAAATATCCAGAATTGGTCATTGGTAAAAATAACTTAAGCTATAGTAATACAATTAAATATTAGTGATTAAGATTTTTGAAATCTAAAGGCATTAAAAAATGGTTATGCTATAATGGGAAGGTAAAACATATTGTATAGAAAATTGCCAAGTGCTGAAGAATTTAAGTTATACAATATAAAGAAATTATAAGTAGAAAGAAAATATACCAAAATATTAACTGGTTTTCTTTGTGGAAATTTTTATTTCCTACTTGATTTTTCTCTGAATTTTCCAAATTACCCATAAGGTGGAGGAATGAGGAAGAAGTACTTTCATAATCAGAACAAAAATGTTTTTAAAGCCAGGAAAAAGCATCCAAATTCTACTATAAATACCCAAATGCCATTTCCACTTGTCATTAGTTAAAATTTCAAACTTCTGGATGAAATATTAAAATTAAATCTGTTATTCCTAGGAGGACTTTCTTGAAAACAGAATATAACACCTTGTTTCCAAGTAATTTAATAAAGTTAGATGAGATTAGAGAGACAAGTGAAAATAAAGATTTATAGAACAAGCCAGGTGTGGTGCCATATGCCTGTAATCCCAGCACTTGAGAAGGTGAGGGAGGAGGATTGCCATGAGTTGGAGGCCAGCCTGGGCTATATAGTGAGTCCAAGGTCAGCCTGAACTGCATAGCAAGACCCTGTCTCACAAAAGCAAAAGGAAAAAAAAGATTTATAGAACATAATGAGAGGTGTATGATTTCAGGAAAAGTATTACTTGCTCAAATGATCAAGAAGACAATGAATTATTAAAAGCTATTAAAGATGAATTGACATCTTCCTACTTTTCTGAGAAAATAGTTTTTTTTTCAAAACGCTTTCTCACATATTATCTCCACAACTCTCCAAAAATAATCACATCTTCCTTTCATATTTCGGGGTCATGTTTGCCAATTATCTTTTTAAAAAACTACATGACCATGGACAAATCATGTTGAATATCTGATGTGAACAAGAGGATCTGATATGGCCCAGATGTGCCTGCTTCACATACAAGCTTGCCCACAGCAGTACAGAATGCAAAATTAGCTTGGTTGATTTTTTAAGATCATAGCTTAACCAAATGATCTACTCCTTTCTTCCAGCCTTCCGTCTTCACCTGGGGGAACTAGGTAGGAAGATAAAAATAATTGGGAATAAATCCATCTTGGCTGTTAGAAAACCACCAGTGCCCATTTTTGGAAGTTCATGACCAGTATCTTCTTTATCTATCATATTCATGGAATTTTCCTGGTGAATAAAAATATCTCATATATAAAAGACCTAAAAAAGAAAAAGAAAAAGAAAAATACTTTTCAGGGGATTCTAAGCTTTCCTAGGATATTTCAATTTTAGAGTAGTTCCTGAACTGAACACTTCCCCAACCACCAGGGATGCCTTTTGGACTTATTGTCAATAGCCAGACAAGATTGAAGAGCTTGTCTTGGGAAATAATTTCTACCATTATCAAGCCCAAGCCTACACTTAGCTTGACTCCATTCTAAGCCACTTATGTCCTGTTCCATCACTCAAGGTGATTTCAAGTGACACAAGGTATCCAGCTGATCACACTTGTTGGAGTTTACTTTTTTTTCTCATAAAAACAATGTATTTACTAAAACAGGCATAAAATCCCCATGTACAGCTTAAGAAGTAGCTGCAAAGGAACATCCATATGACTATCGACCAAATTAAGAACACTGTCAACACCCTGGGAACACCCAGAGAAGCCCTTCCTTGTCACAACCCACTTCCTGGGTTCAATGGACACACTCCCTCTTCAGCTCTTGCAAGAGTACTTGGACAGGATTTCATCAGCCTGGAGAGGTGTTAGAAAGATTTTCCAAAAATAACCCTTACTGTACAGCACATGACACTGTGTTGGCATTTAAGAAAAGACTATTTTAAAAAATGTCTCTATTGAACATGAAAAATAATTATTTTTCAGAACATAAAAAGTATATTTGTCATAGAAGCTATCTTGATTTAGCAGCTGCAAAATAATTCAACTTGCTTTTTTATGATAATTTATAAAAGGATATTTTAAGCAACTTACATTTCACCCTTTGAATTCTATATTTATATCTTTTAGCTATTGGGTTTTTAGCATTTTTCCTATCAACTTTCATAGGTATATGCATATGATTGTATGTGTGTAACACTGAATGCTAATTCTTTGCCATATTTGTAACTAATATTTTTTCAGCCTATTGTTTAAGGAGGCATAGAAATTCTTAATATAATATAATATATTCACCTTTTCCTTTGGATATTTTCCAAATATTTTCAATTAATTTGAATGAGCATTTACAAATAACACAAAAGTAAACAGAATATTGTAGTAAACCCAAATGTACTTACTATCTAGCGCAATAATTACCAATACTCTGCAACTCTTTTTTTTTCTAATTAAGAATCAATTCCAAGGGCACTCTATCACTAAGCCACATCCCCAGTCCCATTCTGTAATTCTTGTTCACTGATTCTCCTTTCCCCATGGTTCTTTTGCTGAAGTATTTTAAAGTAAATCTCACACATAATTTCATGTCACATATAAGATTTTTAAAAGATAATCAACATACATCAACATTAACAATAATTCCTTCATAGTTAATATCCAGTCAGGCTCAATATTCCCTGATTTTTTAAAAAAATGTCATTTTGGAATTGTGTTTTTGCATCAAATGAGAATTTTAAATGAGACTCACCTGCTGAATTTAGTTGATGTCATTTTAGTTCCTCCATTCTTTTCTATTCTTGGCCATTTATTTGTTGAAAAAATTGGGTCTTTCATCCTCAAGAATATCCCACTTCCAACACTTGGATAATCATATTCTTGAGACATTATTTACTATACTTTTTGTTGCCTAATTTTTCTATCAAGTCATAGTTAGATCTGATTTGACAAGCTTTTGATAATTTGTTTAGGCAAGATACTTCATTGTGGTGATAGCAACTTACTACATCCTGCATGAAACATAATATCTGAGTGTCCCTATTTTAATGATGTTAAAACTAGTAGTTTCAAGTGTTGTCAGCCTGATCTATTCTTTACAAAATTCCCAGTAAGTTAATAGTTTTCACAGTTATTGGTAATCATTGGTTAGATCCATCAGTACATTAGTGCCCTAATACTTTTAAGCTAACAAAGTCTTCTTCTATTACAATATCAGATCATCAAATTATCACCTGTATATTCCTAACATTTTATTTGTTTATTATTTACTGACATTTAAAATTAGATCAATGTGGAATTCATTCCAGGGAAGGACCTCCATCACCCCATACAGCTGGTGATGGAATTTGCACTGCTACAGCCCTTTGCTAAGGGGATCTCAAACTGTTTTGTAAACATTCAGCAATTTTCCCAGCTCCCTCAGTGTCTTGGTATTGGAACACTGATTAGAGATTTCCTTATTATACAGACTGTCAACAAGCAGGATTCAATCTGTTATGTCTTCTTGCAGCAAGAAGCATTTGCATGCCAGAAGAGAAAAGTCAGAATTTCGTGATTACTCAGAATTTTGTTCAATCACTAAGTTTTAAAACTTGAAAATGTCAGCTTTTTATTTTTGCAAACCATCATTTTTCCATGGAGGGAAATAACATTGAAAACATTGATATGACTCAGATTTAAGCAGAAGTGGCTGCATTTCCATTTTCTCTTCTTCAGAAAAAAGAACATATTCATTTCTTTCCAAATACTGGCACCTGGTACCTGCTCTTTAAATTAGCAGGGTAGTTACTGAGGCCAATTTTTATCTACTTTAGGAAAAAGAGGTATCAGATATCTGGTTTTAATAAGTTAGAATTTTAAAATGAACAAACAAAACCTGTAAGGCTTATTGTGAATGGTTTCCCAGTCTCCAAAAATGTCCCATTCAAATGGATGCTTGGTTGGTCTTACAAAAAATGTGGTCACATCATCTATTTGCTCAAGAACCGTCTCTAGCTCGTCACTGTTTACAAAATCAAGGTCAAATTCTAGTTCTGTCACACAGATCCGGACCACCTAGCAACTCTTTCTCCTCCCACTCACCCTCCAGTGCTCACTCCGCTCTTCTCTGGTCCTGTGTGCTGCGATGATAAGGAAATACTGTAGAACAGGGCAGGCCTGTGTCTGTTGCCAAGACCACCCCCCTTCATGTTTTTGCCATAAGATGTTCTGTTCAAGCAATGTAAGCTGCAGATGTTCCTACCAAATGTTTCAGGAGTGTTTTGTTAACTCCGCCCTCCCGTTTCTGTAAGAATGCTCACCTGGTGGGCCCGCCCCTCTCCCTCATAGATCTCTACATAAGGCTGCTTCCATTTCTGCATAGGGCTCAGATTTTGGAGTATGAACTCCTCTGAGCCTTAATAAAGGTTTCCTCCATCTCTCCAAGTGCCGCCCTCGGTTTCTTCATCTCCAGAGACCTTTGGTAGCTGTAACACTTGGTTGTAATGCTGAGTTGTTGCACTTTGCTATAACAATGACACATGGTCAACCCTGACTTCAACAGCTCTTTCATTCTTTGCACCCAATCTAGATGTTAGCCTTAACTTTTTCAAATCCAAAATTCAATCTCATCTACAAACATTTTCTCATTGATGGTCCCTGCAAATCTTTCTATTATTTAAGTTATGTCTCTTTAAAAACAAAATGGTGTAGTTCAGCAAGCATATTTTCTTTTATTGTTCACAGTGTGTTTATTATGGTTATCTTAGTAATCTGTAATAGCAAACATGGTATGCTATTAAAAAAACCCTTATTTTTAGACTTTGTCCAATAGAAATTCCTGTGAAATTTTTAAAGGATAATTTTGAGGGGGCATTTATCAAATCCACAGGTGACATGATCCTAAGAGTGTGGTAGATTTTTAAAATGTCCACACTTTTCATGTCTTACTATACGTAGAGACTTTAAAGTGACTTTGAACCTTTTAAGTGATTTTATCTCCTTCCATCAAGAGATAAAGCATATTTTTCCAGCCTTGAAGTTTGCTGGGCTTTGGAACTTACTTTGGCTGATAGAAGGTGGAACAAGTGACAGTGTGCCTGGCCTGAGCTTAAGATCCATGGAGTTTTTCTGGATTTCATTTGCTGTCAGGAGATGGGTCCTGGGATATACTCAGACTGACTCCCTGGAAGATGAGAGACCATAAAGAGATTAGCCATCTCATTTGAGATCCTTCTAAACCAACTGGCTTCCACTGGACTGGCAGGTGATCACAGATGCATGAGTGAACCCCCTGAGTCCAAAAGAATCTCAGAACTGTCCCAACCTAACTTCTGACACAGAGTATTAGAGGAAAAATTGTTATTTTAATCTACTAAGTTTGGGTTGACTTGATATAAAGACAACTCTTAATGGACACTAAAGGAATACCAAAAACACGGTAGATTGCAAAAATTTAATCTAACATATTTCAGCATTCTTAAATAACAAACCATGCCATTAGGATAAAATCTAACTATGGTAAGTGTAAAGTTCTAAATTCAAATTCAAAACACTAACTGTGTGGATATAGGGTAGCAGAGATGTAGCTTCTCAATGTGTATATGAAACACGTAGTAGCTTCAGTTAACCACATGGCTCAACCTTGTGTCTCCACACTTTCAATAAAGTTGATTTTACATCAATTATAACTTTATTATTTGATAATTACATAAGAGCCTAAAAGAGAGCTTTCTCAGATGACAGTTACCACAGTTCTGATGGGACTAGGAACTATCCTCACAAGGACATAGGCCATGTCCTTAGGAATCCAGTGGAGAGGTTAAAGGAGTAGAGTAGATAAGATGTGAAACTAGATGTGAAAAAGGCACCAGACATGTTTCATGTCACCTCCCCTCAAATTAAGACCCATAACTTCAGATCAACAATGGGAAGAGAAGCTGCATATGTATTCTGTTATAAGAATACAGACCACAAACTCAAAGTCAGGCCCTCTACATTCCAGCTGTGCAATGCTGAGCAAATTGCCCAACTTGCTAAGCCTCAGTTTCCTCATCTGTAAAATGAAATAATCACAGCAGCATTTTATGAGATTGTGATGAAGATTAACTAGGACTTTTGAAGATAAAATGCTCAGTTCAGTGCCTGGCACATAGTAAGTACTCAATAATTATTATTTATTATCTATAAATATGAAATGAGTTGCCTTGGGAGGCAGAACGCTCTCTCTCACTGCAAGTATTCACAGGAGCATTGGCAGATGTTTGTAGGGCAGAGTTAAGCATCACATGGGAAGTCAGAGTAGGGATATTTAAATTACCTTCCAACACAGAATAAGTCTTCAGCCCTTAAGACTTGAGTAACTTCTTTGTGTTTTCAAAACATGCAGCACTATTGACCAAATGATATTTGTCTAAAAACATTTGCGAAAACATTTATTTTATTTTATTATTTTTTGACACAGAGTCTCTCTATGTAGCCCAGGCTGGCTCAAACTCTTGGCAGTACTCCAGCCTCAGCCTCCCAAGTGCTGGGATTACAGGCCTGTGCCACCATTCCCACACTTTTATTATATAATTACATAATATATATTTTCCCTCCAGTGAGAGGTGTGGCATGCTGAAATAAAAGTGAGCGAGGGTTTGGATATTTTGTACCATTTATCTTCTAAAAGATGTATACTATTAATGTTTGTTTTTATAAATATGAGTGTTGACTAAATATGAGTGTTGCAGATTTTGGTGCTATAAATTCTTATTGGTGCAGTGTTTAAATTTATATGTGCGAATGTACCACTTTAAAATAGATCAGCTCTACCCAAGGTATAAGAAGCCTAACTTTGTTTTGTGACTGATCTCATATCCAAAGTCCAAGCTGAAGTCAGTAACCATTTTTCTTTCTCTTTATACCTATGGCACCTGGCTATGCTGGCCATAATTAGCCCTGCCTTGTGAAGGCACAGCAGGCAGTTCTAACTCCACTGCAATTCCACTTAATAAGACAGATCTAGCAGAATCACCTAAACTGGGTAATATGCCTATCTTCTTCAATTATCTTGTTATCAGTTAATAGAGAGGAATTCACATCAGCCAAGGCACCTTGTCTTTGTGGTTTCTCACTGATAAATATCTTTTTTTTCCACAATGAGTTCCAGCATAATAATAGGCATTAATCATCTGCGAGGAAAAGCATTTTCCCCCCTAATGAAAGCTGATAGTATGATCTCTGGTTTAGAGAATCCTGCAACACATAAGTGAGCAGAAGGGATCTGAATAGTAGGTTAGAATGAGCACTGGGCTCTGGGTACAGGGCGAAATGAACAGACAAGTATTCAGAGACACAGACTGGATTTCTGGGCCCCTCAGTGCCACATATGTGCCTCAAATTGTGCCATGTGCACAACACAAAGATAAGAAACATGCTCCATGACTCAGAGGAAACTTGGTTTCTCCTACATTTTTGGAGCAAAGCTGGAATAGAAAATTCAAAGTATAATTTCAACTCAGAATAGAGATTGTAATAGGGGAGGAAAAGAAGTGAGGTGAATTATAGAATAGATTTTGAGAAAGCAGGAGGAATCAGGCAGGCACGAGTGAAAGCAGCAGCATGAACAATAGCAGAGAGCTGCAGAGGAAAGTGGTAAAGGAGCCGCACAGATGGCTAAATTAGACACCGAGGCCCCAGCTACCCTGCAGAGAGATGCAGACCAGTGCAGCAGCCAGTGGGAAGCCATCCCACCTCTCAGTCATGTAGACTGCTCATCTTTGCTATTTGTATGCTTTATGCAGATGAGAGATGGCCAGAACCATCACAATGGGGAAGGAGAGTGGGATGTTACAGATGTAGAACCCATCTGAACTTGATGACTGACTAGATGAGAGAGGGGGAGGAATTCTGGATAATGTCCATGTATCTGGCTTGATTTGCTAAGGAGAACGTGTGACCATGAGCTGAGGAGGACCAGGACATTCATACAGCAGGGAAGCAAAAGGAAAAGAGAACTAGCTTCATTTTGAGCATGATAAGTGGATGAACCAATGGAATAAGAAATTTGCTCAAAGAAGGAGAGTGAGCTTTTAGAAGAGTGCACAAGGGATGGAACATTGAAAAAGCTGGAATTGCAGGTACTGCCAAGGAAGGCTAGATGGGAATTACCACAGCTTGCACTCATAAAAGCCAAGGGAAGAACAGCCATAGGGAAGAGGTCAAGTGACTCAAACGCTGTGGAGACCACACTGAAGGGGAATTGGAATGTGCTTTTTGGTTCTGGCAGCTATTCCCTACAAATCTTGGAAAGATGGCTTTCAGTGATGCAATGAAACAACTTCCAGGCCACAAAGCATGAGTACAACTTTCTCTCTTTTTTTCTATTCTGTTTTAATCTCAACATAATGACTCTTATCAATGATTCCCTTTGAAAACCCTTAGTGCAAAAAAATGGAGCTTCTGACTTTTGCAAATAAATAGAGCATTTTAGGAGTTATCATTCCACAAGCAATTGTCTTTTAAGGTGAAGTTGAATGTTTTACTGAGGAATTTGTTACCGAGATTTGGGAAGGTACTTAACCAAAACCAGCCTGAACCTAGGTACTCAGAAAGCATGGGTCTCAGGTTCAACAATGTGAGAATTTCTCTTCTCTCCATTTTCTATGACTTTATGTCCTTAACAAACAGCAACTATGAGGCAAGAATTGTGCTTGGTGCTTTGGGGACATGGATAATAAATAAGGCCCAATCCTGCCACACCTCGGCCCTAGTCAAGGAGATGAGAAACCAGTGAAATAGACAGACATGCAATCAACCAGCCTTAAAATAAGGTGGGTTGAAATAAATGTTCATAATGGTACAAACAAAGTTCTATGGGGGCCAAATGTAATTTCCCACCTCTAGTGAAATGCAGGAAATGACCTTTAAAAACACAGACACAATTGGGGAGTTCATCAGACCACTAATTACCTCCCTACTCTCCAGGCCATAAACTTTTATGTGATCTGCTCGCTGTTCACCTCATTCATACCCATTTATTTTAACAGGCATCCAAAGGGCGCACATGCAAAAAGTTAACAGGCATCAGTGGCAAGCAGAGATTTCAGCTCCATTCCCGGCTTTATGGATTCTTTCCTTAAACTGAACTTTAATGACATTTAATAATGCTACTTTGACTTTTTCCATTGAGAGTGTTAATGTTCTTAAAATTAAATGCATAGCCTCATGTATTTGCTGCAACTAAGCCTCCTCTACCAGAGTAGACAAACTGGGACACTTAAATATATAGATGGCTTCTGAAGAATTCTTCTTAGTATTTGGATCTGAGTAACCTCATGGTGACTTTTTCTGTGCTGCTTGCACCCCCTTTAAAGCTCTTTGTAAAGCCACTGCCTTGGCCAACACTGCACGTTCACACAGTATTTCCCATTTGTGCAGAGCTATTTATAACCAGGGCCCTTTGGAAAATGAAAATCTAAGGTGGTTAACTGTAGCTGATGTGACCCATAACATAAGCAAGGTCATGCTTTCTTGGCATCCTTCTGTGTCTCTCAGAAAACTTTGACTATATTTCGACTAGAAACAGGAAAGAGGTTGTCTAAATAAAAAAAAAAATCTCTGCTGCAGGTGGGTAAGGCGTAGGTTCTAGTGTCAGCATGCTTGGGTCTGGATGCCAGGGCTACCATTTACTAGCGCTGTGACCTCAGATCAGTTGTTTATCCTCTAGGCTTCCTCTGTAAAATGATTAAGTGAGACACTGCCCATAAAAACTTATGTTAGTGTTTGGCACAGAGTCTGCAAACAATGGTAGCTTTTATAATTATCATTGCTGTTATCATGTGTACCAAATCGCCCCAATTACTGTTTATAGCTCACGGTAGGCACTCAATGTCTCTTTCTTAGCAGATGCTTGGCTAGCTTTTTCCTCAGAATGCAGTACTTCTTCAAAGTGCTTCCTTTCACTTTGTCAAAGGTAGCCAGAGTAATGAAAAAGTAACAGAGCTGTATTAATTCTACAGATAGCTATGTATTCTCAGAACTTATTTTTTTCCGATCTATATGGAAACAGAGTATATGTATTCTATGGTAGCTATTGGTTATATTTTCCCCTACTGCCAGGTTATACAAACTTAAGTTTCCTTTTTTCTCAATAATATATCAGACAGTCTACTCAACATTTTCCTACTAAAAGTTCCACTTGATATTTTTCAGGTATGAACTGAGAAAGAAATCAAGGTAGTGTTAATGGAAAGTGCAGTACACTGAGACAAGGAAAGAATAAACAATATCTGTAAAACAAATATGACTTTTTACCTTTGATAATGGCACAGTCCACCATAGTAAGGATCTGGAGATTGAGTGTGTGTGTGTTTTTACATTTACTTCAAATATGTAATATTACATTGTACTTCAGCCATTATAAACTGTAAAGGAAGAGCAGAGGAAGAAGAAAGGTTTTTGTTTCTTACGTTTACTATTTTCCATTTTCATAGTTTGTAGGCACCTACCTGTGTTATCTGTTGAGAAATTTCATAAACCCAATGAACAAATACATTCTGCAGATTTAATTGTTAATATTTTATTTATTTGCTGTGGCTTTTGTGAGCTAGGGCTGGACATTTTTATGTTTATAAGAGAACATAAATTGTAGTGCCACTGGTTTAAGTGCATACGTTAAATTTTATTACAGCTCCTTTGTGCTTCTCAAGCCTGTTTATGAGTCATCTTGCCTGTTTGGGATATTGGGGTGGACAGCCTTCTTGCCTGTGTTCATTAAGGTTAAGCTTTGCATGCAGCTGAACTCCTGAGGGTGGGACTCATGTAGTCAACTTCAGCATCTAAACTTAATCCTTAAATTTTAAGGATATACATTCCTACTTTTGGTTATTTAATACTTTCAGGACAGTGCTAATGATATTGATTTTTTAAAATTCTTTGTCTTCAGTTGAAGAGAGGAGGCCACAGACATGGAATCATTCTAAAGGAGGACAAGAGGAAAATACCTGACTGAACAACAAACTAAACTTCAGTAAATTCAGCACCAAATGTACTGAATGATGGCACATACAGTAACCATCGACACACTGGCCTTACAAACCTATTGTTTGCACAACATGGTGCCAAACAATTTGAGGAAAGGCTGACTGGGAACAAAATGACATGGATCACATGTGTGTGGTAGTGGTAAGAGATCACCTTTTTTTTTTTGGTACCGGGGATTGAACTTGGGACCTTGCCCTTGTGAGGCAGGCGGTGGAACCACTGAGCTAAATCCCCAGCCCAAGATCACCTTTTTTAAAGAGTTGATTTATTACACCAAGGAAAGAAGTCTTTTTCATGTTAACCAAAAGGAGAGCACCTCACAAATGAGAAATGAAGGGACAATATGCTGCTTGTCCTGTAAAATTTGGGTGAGAGAGTTAAAGCAAAAGCTGAGCCTGGGATGTTCATCCGAGGGAACTGGACTTGCTTCAGAGGGTGAAACAACAGAAGGCTGTGCCAAGGGCAGATGTGCAGACATCTGTGCAAGCTTCTACACCAAGGACAGCTCCCACAAACAATAAGTATCCATCGAATCATTATTTGGCAAACAATGGGCTCCATCTCAGTCTCGCATTCCTGCATTTCGGTAGAAATGTGTTTGCTTGGTCCTAAGAAGGATTTCTCTGGATCTTGATATTCAAGTTTGCAGAGTCCCACTCCTCACCTTGCTCTCAGAGGCAGAGGCTCACTTCTCTGTCTCTCCTTTCTCATCCAGGCTGAATTTGGAAAACAGGTGTTAGCAACTGAGCATCTTCCTTCCTCTAAGTGATATTTATTGTCCCAGCTCTGCTTTCCCTTCCTGGGTTCTAAGTGACTCCCCATAGGACAAGCAGCTCCTCTCTGCCCTGCTCTGTGTATCTGGCACTGGGCTCTCACCACAGCTGCAGGAGCAATGGCCAGAAGAGTTGTGGCATCAACAAGATGATAAGTGATTCTGTCTGAAGCAAGAGTAGAGCACGAGCAGCAAGGTTTACAGAGTAGAAAGAAACCCTGACTCACCCATGTGATTTCTCTTGGTCCAGCCTGGCAGTTCCAGATTCAGCTACTGCATCTGTACTCCAGGCAGCAAGAGGGGCAGAACTGTCCCATGAAGGGCATGACCCATAATCTGAGCACACCGCTTTCACAGACATCCCATCTCCCATAACCTAGTCATGTAGCCACGTAGACATGCAAGGTATCTGGAGGTGCAAGGGAGGCTGAAAAACATACTCTTAGGCTAGGTAGACACAAACCCAGCCGAAACATCCATACTTGTAGTAGTAGAAGAAAGCAGACTTCTTAATTTGGAGATTTCCTTTATCTTATAACAAAAAGCCCAGAAAAAAAAAAACCAAAACTTGGTTTAATGCATTTTGCCTCAGTGACGAGAAGCTGAATGTATATAGAGATCTAACCAAATTAGGAGTACTCACATAGCAAAAACTAAGATTCTGTTTACCCTCAACTATAGTAATTCTAATGGACTGCTTTCCTAAGAATTTTTATTTTCTAATTATTCCACTCATGACTTGTAGTTTTTTTTTAGAAGCAGCAGTAGGCCACAGACCAGTTTTAGGGTTGGCTTCTCCATCTTCTCAGGTCACTGAGAGCCCTAATTCATAAATATTAAGTCAGAGACACTTACAGAGCTGGTGTTATTCACCACGACAGAGATTTGGAACATGCTCTGACCTAAAGGGCCACCCTATTTTTTTTTTGGCACTGGGGATCGGACTTGGGACCTTGCACTTGCGCAGCAGGCAGTGAAACCACTGAGGTAAATCCTTGGCCCAACATAACAGCCCTCATGATCTGACCCCTCCCTGTACCTGTCATACAGCCAGTCTTGTTTCTTTCTTTTTCTTTTCTTTTTTTTTTTTTTTGGTACCGGGACCGGGATCGAACTCGGGTCCTTGAGCTTGCACAGCAGGAGGCAAAACCACTGAGCTAAATCCCCGGCCTAAAGGGCCACTCTTGAAATGTCCCCCATTTGCTAAGCTAAATGTTCTTTAGTAATAAAAATTATAAGCTAGTTTAAAGAAAAAACCCTAAAGGTTAATCTATTACAAGGACACCTCTATTTTTTTCTTCCACAGATACCTCCAAATTTTGAAATACAGCAGCTCTCTATTTTGTTGATTCTGTGTTCACCAGTTCCTCTCTTCCTATCTGTTGTTTATCCAGATACTTCCACCTGGCTTCTTCAGTTTCCCCTTCAACCACCCAGAAATACAAAGGGCCTAGGGGGGCATATTTACTTTCTTAGCCACCCTTCCATTTAATAACATTGCTATCCTTCAAAGCAGCTTATCTTGCTATTTCTTTCTGGTCAAATCCAGTAAGACATTCAAGGTACATTTCTTTGCATGGAAGACATGTCTACCTGTCATCTAAATTCTTTGGAGAAAGGCAGGTTGGCACAGTCCAGGTCATGGGCAGGCCCTAATCTGTCTGTGTGTCAGGAGGGCTCTGTAGTTTGCTGAGATCACAGCCCTTTACTGGGTTGTTTGACTTCCATGATCTGCACGATGCTTTGCCAGTAGCACCAATGAGAGTTTTCTGGGGCAACTCTGTGGCTGACTTTTATACTGTGCTCTACTGCTATATATCTCCCTCAGTCTCTGCTTTTGTCTCCATCATCATTGTCTAATACCCTTTCAATAGCCTCCTTAATTTATTGAAATCCTAAAATCCTTTTTGCATTCACTGATAGCCTATGCCGCCTCTTGGGAATAACATGTTTGCCATTAAATATGTTAAAGTACTCTCTCTTAATTCATCCTCCAGAAAATGTCTCCTATGAATGACAAAGAAATATCTTCTCATTTTAACATTGTGAGATTTGGTGGGATAAGTTCAGCTCAAGCTTTCACAACAATATTTAGCAGCTGCATAGGAAAGGAAGACAAAATTGCCAAGCTATCCCCAGGAAGTCCCAAGACACATATTTTTACCATTTGCATTCTTATTTACATAAATTTGTGTGTTCCATTCAAAAGGCACTGACTCCAATTATGTAAAATAAAACACTCAACTTCCTCTTTATCTGAGGGTGGATAATCACATATTGTAGGCTTGCCTGCCTTTTGCCTGAGGTGATTTCTCTGGTTTTTCTCTCTGTGCTATAAGATTTTCTCTCCTTTATTTCTTCCCTCAATCACAACCATTAAAGAAAAAAGAAATATGACTCTTTGTCTTATTAGAGTTGATGCACAAATATTCTTTTTCCTATTATGAGCTAACATTGGAATGCTACCAGGGTTTTTACATGACCCTCCTTTTCTTTTGGCAAGGAAACACTGGTTGGCTGACTCAGCTTGGGGAACCACAGTTTGGGTGGTAGAAATCCCATCTGGGTCTCACTTTTAGCCTTAGACCTACAAGAAAGCTTCTTGGTAGTGAGGAAGACAGTTTGGATTCTGAGCAGATTAATTATAGGTGTTAATTACCCACCTTAAACACTGACTTCCATGGCCCCTTCTAATTGAAGGTTGACTCTGCTTCTATCTTCCATGTTATTTTCCCCTCCAGGTGGATGGATATCAGAGTGATTGCAAAATGAATTCATTAGAGTAATTTACACCAAGTGTAGTAAGCCCAGAAGCCAGAGCTATGAGAAAAGAAAGCAAGAGTGTCCTTTGGGAACGATCTCACTCAGCCCAAGACAGCCTGGTGACACTACACAGAAGGCCCACCTGCTAATGGCCCAAGGGAAAAGGACCACACAGAGGACCACACAGGAGACTAGCATCACTGAGCCAGGACTGTCACACTGCACCGATTCACTTCCACGCTCTATCTCAGTTTCCAAACACTGACTCCATAACGTTTTTAAGCTGTGGTCCCTGTTCCTCCTCAGGTTTAGGAAACCACTGAGTTAACTCAGGACCATCTTTCTACTGGATTTAAATGCAATTTAGCAAGAAAGGCCCCTCAGAGTTTCATGGACCTCTGGCCTCAGTCTCTGCAATCACTTCTCTCTCTCTCCATTTCTTTCTCTCTCCAAAGTGGTGGTCTATTTAGAGCCTACATTAACAAAGTCAAAATAATGTGGGACAGGAGGGGACCTCAGTGGGATTAAGAAGCGAGTGTTGGAACAGTTGCCAACACAACCAGGGAGTGTTTTGTTTGTTGGTTGGTTGTTTTCATCTTTGGGCCAAGTGATACTTCTACTTTGAGCTGAAGTCAGCAGACGGGAAGGGCAGACCCTCGCTGCACACAGAGTACAGAAACCAGGTCTGCAGAAGCTTGGGCGGCAACTCCTGCTAGTCGTGCAGATTGTTGGCCAGTGGATGCTGGCAGCAAAGGCTCTAGGGAGGCTTCTTGTCACCCTGGATTTCACACCCTGTGGACAGCTGCCTGGGCAGGACTTGCAGCCCAGAAAAAATTACCAGGAATTAACCACCAAAAGAGATTCATTTCCTTTTAAAAACTCCAAAGAAATAAAAAAATTCCCCAGGTTCTGCCTACACATATCTTTGAATTCAAGAGAAAAGCCCTATTTAAAGAACTTGTATTCATTTGCTTTCGGCTTCTCCAGTGACTTTCTCATCCTAAATGGCAGACTGTGTGTGGTCTTCTGATAGCCGAGGATAGGAAGGCCACGGGGCCCCAAGAACCCTGGAGTCCTTCTGTCAAGGTATGCCTGGAAAGTGTCCTTGAGCTGCTCTGCAGACTTCTGCTTTTCTTTTTGAAACACAGCACCTCCTTCTTCCATTTCTTGAGTTAAGCAAATTGGAAATGTGGTTTCTCTGCACTTACCATTCAGTTTTTCATTTACTTATTTATTCAATTCATTTATGTAATGCATTGAATGCTTAGACACATAGTGAATGAAATAGGTTAAAAAAAAAAGCAGGGGCCCGGGGATTTACCTCAGTGGTTCCGCCATGCCACCTGCCTCGCAAGTGCAAGGACCTGAGTTCAATCCTCGGTACCAAAAAAAAAAAAAGCAGGTAAATAGGTTAAAAAAAATACACACCCTAACCGTAACCCTAAAATAGGTTTAAAAAAAGTTCTTGCTTGAGTTTAAATTATTTAATCCTTGTGATGGATCCCAGAGGCAGGTCTATTATGATGTCCTTTCCATGGGGAATTTTCTCAAGGTCATACAGCTAGTAGAGGACAGAGCTAGGATTTGAACCCCGGAAGGCAGGTCCAGAGGGTCCATACCCTTCCTGTGAGACTCCACACTCCCTGGTGGCTGTGATTTCCCATCCAGTCCAGCAGCAGGTCAGGCATACATCTGGACTTCCCAGAGGTAAAGTCTATAACCCTCAAGATGGCTTAGTTTTAAAACAATGTGTTGTGTCTGACTTTCACACAAAGATGCCAATCACTGAGCTCACCCTCTTTTTTTCTAACAAGTTCTGACAGGCAGGGGGAAGGTCATCCGGATTGTGCTGAGAGACCCTCAGACTTCAGGAGGGTAGGAAGGACAACACTGAGATGGAATCGGAGGCAGGTGCTGATCCACACTTCTCCGGCCTGGGGCGAGTCTCACCAATGTCAACCATAGTTCAAACCTGGGATTTTATCTGCCACTTTTACGAGATCAGTTTGATTATTTTACCCAGATAGCTCAAGACAAACAGAAATAACAGCCAATCGACTCAAATCACAGTGTTCAAAGAGAAATGACCGGATCCTTACTTTGCCTATTGGCTTGTCAATCAGAGGGCTTGGAAAGCAAACTGGAGTGATGGCGCTGTACGCAGAATTTTTCCATGGCTGGTCCTGCAGGAAAGAAAATGGAGAGAGATGTCAGGGGCTCTGCTGCCTTTTCTGCTGCAGGCAGCCAACTCCCTGCTACTCACACCAGTGCCTCAAGTGGTGCGACTAAGGGCTGTCACTCCAGCGCTGAGTCAGCATTTCTGCAGAGTTTCTTCAGCCTGCAGCCTGTGCAAACCCATTTAACCTTGGACAGGTCGCTATTACAAAACCACTAAGGACATTTTCAAGGAGTTCCTATACACATGTTGACAGAAATTCAGAATATTTTCAGCTTTATCTACTAAGGTGTCATCCTTGTACATAAAGTAGTTAATGGAATCTTTTAAAAAAATAATTTTACTCATATCTCATTGCCTAAAAAACAATGACCACATGCAAACCTCTGGTTTTCAAATCCTTGATTCTGTATGGGATGATTTCCAAAGCTTCTTATCTATTATTAAGAGACCTCCAGAGTACCTTAGTTACACTCTCAGCCTCTGTTCCAGTTCCATCTCATAGTCTACCCTCAATCTCAAGCCACGTCTGTCAATGTGTTTTTCTGTAGTCTTCGGTGTAGGACTTTGCTTATGCTGTTCCTGGTTCCTAAAATAAGTCTTCTTCAATATCTGCCTGTGAATTCCTTCCTGTGCAACTCCAGTTCAAATTTCCCTAGGAAATACTTTAACAGGTATTTTTCTCTTTATTTTTTCCCCATATCAGGGATTGAGCCCAGGTCTTTCCCACTGAGCTATATCCCCAGAATCTTCCTGCCTTTTTTTTAAACTTTGAGACAGGGTTTCTAAGTTTCTGCGGCTGGACTACAGCTTGCAATCCTGCCTCAGCCTCTCTGAGTGCTGCGATTACTATCCCTACCACAGAGTCCATGATACTACTATTAGAGTACTTATCACTACCTGCTGGGAATGTGAGCTGCCAGGGACTGGGCTCATGTTTGGTTATCTGGTATCTTTCACAATCTAGCACAATTCTCCTGCAATGTCGATATTTTATTTCAGTGAAAGCAAACATTCCTTTGGTCAACTGAAATTTCTAAAATTTTATCATTAATTAGTACACGCTTGTAGTACACAATGTTTCCATTCCTGATGTGGAAATAGTACATATACACAAAACATCTTAATTCCTTTCTCACCCCCTTCCGCTCTCCTTACTCATCCCTTCCTCCATCGCTTGATCTCCTTTCCATTTGCCAAAGATCTCTCTCACTATTTTCTACTCTCTGTCTTTTATTTGGGTCTTTATAGTTTTGGACTCTCAAATAAAAGAAACCATGTGATATTTAAGCTTGTGTTTTATGTCATTTACAATTTCCACAACATCCTAACAGATCCAGGTGCCTCTAACCCCAGCCTCAATCCCCCCTACACCCATTTCCACTCTCTTTCAATCTTGTTAAAAGAGACATCAACTGAAAAAGCCTTAATTATACGTAACAATAAGCCCCATAAAATATAAATGAACTTTAATAATGAATCAGCAAGTATTGACCCATCCCCACTTCCTGCTGTTCATTAATTTACTATATTTCTTGAGGTACAGGGAGATTTTCAGTGGTCTTAGCAAAGGAATGAATCTCTACTCCTGCTGTTACTAATTATCTTACCCCACCACCACCACCAACCAGGGCAAATTACTTGTACTCTCCACCATGGTGGTCCTGGCTGTAAATGCAGTTTGTGTTATTTACATACATCGCAGAGTATTTTGAGACTAATTGCAGAGATATCTGTGGCCTAGAAAGGCAAAGCATAATTCCTGGGGAGGAGGCCCTGCAATTGACCCCCAAGAGAAGCTGTTCAAACCTCTCACTTCTTCCCAGGGTCTGAGAACAGGGGCTATGAGTGGATTCCAAGGGCTGTGGATTGTTGTCCATTAGGAGTTAAACTGAGACCAGCAACTCATTTCACAGGTCATGTTCCAGCCATCAAAGTGTAATTACCATCGAACCCCACTGGTGCAGGTCCCAACCATATTAGTGAACGCATGAATGAAAGTTCCGAAGTATTGCATTCCCAATTTCCACCTTCCAGAGATAAAAAGACATCGAATGGCACCAGGGAAAAGGCCGAAATATATCTTCAGACTGCAACTTTTCTTTAATGGAAAATAACAGTTGCAGTGTTGATGATTGGGAAACATGATCCTGCTGGGAGGAAGTCAATCTGGAGAAGCAGTGGATGAATCTGAAGAACTCTGCCCTTCAGTCTGAGGCTGGTCTGGTTGCTATGGCAACATATAACTAGCTTCCTTAGGAGGTTAGGCTGCCTGATTTTCTTTAGACCAAACAATCCCTTGGTACATTACCAGTGGGTACACTTAAGACTAAAACAACCTAGCAGTTGCAAAACATAGATTTCTTACCTATAAATTATTTGTTGGGAACATATGTTATGATTTTTAGCTGCATAGAAATGGGAATTTCTAAATAATGGTTCATATGCAAAACACAACTGAGTGTTGATGGGCATATAGTTATTATTAAACAGTGTTCCCTTTCCTGTTCCCTGTTCTCATTCCAGGCTTTCCCCACAGGGTTTGCTTGTTGCTGTTTGGATGGCTGCATGCTTGGGTGGCTACAGGTTCCTGTCATTCCCTGCTAATTCAGGACTTGTTGAATGTAGGGGTGAAGATGCTGGGGATCGGCTTGGGTCAAGGAGAGGAATTAAGAATTGGAGAAAAGTTGCTGAGGCCCCAGGCAAATTAGCCATCCCCTAAGATCTCTGCAAATGACAATAATTGTTGCTCCCTTATCTTCTCTTGATACCTTCAGAGCACTCCAAACTAGAGCTGCAGAATTGTCCAGAGATCTCTGGATGAAGGTACCTGGGATTGTTCTTCTAAGATTAGACTCCTAAAAAGAGAGCTCAGAAGTTGTGAAGAGCTGGAATTGTAGCTGCAAGTTGAGTGTTTATCTTGGTGCCTGAAATGTAAGTGCAATTCCTGGTGCATTAGACCTGACAGAGTCCAGATGTTTAGGAGGAAATACAGGAAGGTCACTCAGCAGGCTCTGCCAGCCGAATGAGGAGTAGGATCCATCCAGATGGCATATGTTGAAGGGAGCTTCACTGGACAGCTCACATCATCCTAGTAACTCTGAAGGAAAGAGTGTATCCTCTCCCAGAAATCTTGACCTCACACACCAAAGAAGACATGGGTGATTACGTTTGTCAACCATCCCTTCTTTGCCATGCCTGGAGGCCAGGAACAATGCCTTCTGCTTTGAGATAAAAGCAGATTCTACCTTAAGAATCACCATTCTTCTATCCAGCCTCATCCCATCACTCATTATTTATCCTAGCCGCCCTTGGAGGTTTTAGAGAACTGTTAATAAAGCACTTTGATTGCTCCTTACTCTGCTCAAAAGCCATGAACTACCTCTGGGACCTACAGTATTGAAAGAACTGTGACATTTCAGAAACTCTGAGAAGAGAGGAAAGAGAAAGTTCCTAATGGAGGATGTGATCTAGATAACCACAGTGCTCCCTGACCTGGTTCCGAGGGAGCCAACTCCGATTGGGGTTGGCCCCACCCAGCCTTGTGGAGTTCCTTCCTTGGAGGGGTCAAGTGCACAGCGGCAGAGGGGAGGCAGCCTTGGGAAAGGACGAGAACTGGGTGGAGGCAGACCAAGCACTGACTCATCAGACTTGACCATACTTCCTCCCTTTTTCTACACAGGAGTACGGTTCTGGTGAGCTCAAGTAAACTGTGCACATGGCCTCCATTTCCTCTTTCCTTTCTGGCTATTATCACAGACCGTTGAGCAGAGAGAGGGTCACAGGGGAGAGCAACTCTCAAGCATTCTGGCTTTGAAGTTTGCTGGGCAGGACCCTGATAGAGCCTGACCTGCTTATGCATTCCTCCAGTGCCTCCCACATTACCCATTCTCCTTAAATGCTCCACCCAAGTTTTACATTTAAATTTCCATTTCCTGGATGTCTTACCATGCTGATTTTAAAAATGTCCCTTGTGTTTTTACCTTCCTTTCCAAAGTTTTACAGATCTCCTGTACCACCTGTACCTACCCAAAGGCTACCATTACACAGGATAAAAAAGCAAGAACTGCTGCAACGCTCCTCATTAATGGGACTCCCGGAAGCCCTCCTGTGTCTCTGTGTTTCCTGGCTGCCTTTATCCAAATGCACGTGTATTTAGCTCAAACATCATTTCGTAACGACTTAGCCTTGTGTGTTATGCAGTTTCTGTGTTTTTACAGTCTTTGGAAATACAACATTTAGTAACTACACAATGTTCCACTGTCAAGGTAAGGTATAATGTATTTATTTGATATCTTGATAGATACTTTCATTATTTCTATTTTCCTCTTTAATTACAAATTCTTAAAAAAAATCTTTTGAATCGTTCCTTTAGAGTCTTATTTCCAAAAGTAGAATTCCCGGGTCAAAGACATATACATTTTATGGCTCTTACTACATACTATCCAGTTACTACTTTTCAAAAGGAGTGGGTTGGTTTACAGAGCCAGCTCTACTGTGCAGTACCTATGATGTATATAGGTGCTTCTGTGTGCACACAACACACACACGTTGACTTTTTTTCTTTACAGCAAACCTGTGAGGAACACGCCATAATTAGCCTCACATTTATGAATGAAGACATTGAGGGCTCCAGAGGTTAAGCACCTCAGTGTCAGATGATCAATGTCCCTTGTATGGCTTCACTGGCTTCACGTGCCTGCTGCACCCAGTATGGCCCTGGTTTCAATGGGTAATCACTGACTGTGTCTCTAGCCTGTAATTTTCTCAGCTTGTGTCACAATGAAACAATGAACATGGAGTCAGAAACGTGTGACCAAATTCCAGCTCCATAACTTACTAGCTCTGAGTCCTTGAGCAAGTAAGGGAACCTGGCAAGTAAGTTCCCCCAAACATAAAATGGTTGATACCTGCATCATAGGGTAGTTTGAAGGATTTAAACTGAAATTCAGCTCAGCAATGAAACTTCCATTTTAAAATGGTATTATTTTTCATGTTAATGAAAGATATCTTGCTGTTATTCTTCCTTGGAGCCTCTTTCAGAGAAAAGTAGCTGATATTTATGTGTCTTTATTACTATTTAATATATAATATCTATAAATAATTATATTATTTAATTATATTTAATATATTCAATATATAATATATAAAATATATAAATATATTTAATATGTAAATTATGCTCTAGGTACTACAAGTTAGCTCTGGACTGTTTATAAGGATTTTTGTATAAAATATTTATAAAATAAATAATGTAAAGCTTGTATAATGTATTAAAATTGGTAACAATCATACAAATTATATAGGGAACACATAAGTTATTAAGAAATTAATCAAATAACTTTAAACAGGAATATTTAAATTTTTAAGCAATATCTATATCTATATATCTATATATTTATATAGATATATATGAAAATCTAGTAAGGCAGTATTCCTAAAAACAACACTCCTTGATACATCTCAAAAGTGACATACAAATCACATCCTGTATCTTTGGAATGTCAAACCAAACCCTGTGCCCTCTGCCCCACAACAACCCATCCCCTTGGGTGGTATGTGCAGTAATTTCTCTCAGTGTTCAGAAAAGAAGGGAAATAAAAATGGGAAGTCAGCTATTCAAATATGAGAGAACATCACATAGGAAAGAATAAATCTCTATAGTTCCCCTATGTCACTGGAGGTCAATTTCCTACCTAAAATGATCCCAGATTTTGGGCTCTAGGAGCTGCAAGTCTAAACTGACCATAAGAGTGCTTTCAACAGGAGAAGGGGATGAAGGGAGATGGGGCTATAACCCATATCTCTGGAAGGGAGCATCTTGGAGAGCCACAGCAAATGTGGGGAAAGATATAAGTGGGGAAGAAATGTTACCCCCCCAAATTCATATGTTGAAGTTCTAACCCTTAGTACCTCAGAGCATGGTTCTGATGGAGATGAAGTTTTTAGAGAGGTAACTAAGTTAAAATGTGGTCATTAGGATGCACCCCAATTCTTTCTGGCTGGGGTTTCCATAAGGAAAGGTGATTAGGATATAAATACATATGGAGAAGATGCAGGGAAAGGAGAGCCATCTACCAGCCAAGGAGAGAGGCCTCAGGAGGACTCAAGCCCATCCATACCTTGATCTTGGACTTCCACCCAAGAAGAAGGCTTGGAGGGATTGTGAGGGGAAAAAAGAATTTCTCATAGAACTGGGAGAAAAATTTCTGTTGTTGAAGGCACACAGTCCATGGTACTTTTCTAATGGCATCCTTAGCAAACCAATACAGGGCATCCAGGACAAGAAGGACTTCAGTGTCAGCACAAAGGGCTTTGGCGAAGAAGGCTGCCAGTGTGAGGAGACTGAGCTGCAGTGCCTGGTGGCAAAGCAGCTGCAGGCCTGGGAATGGGCCTGAGAAGGCACTGGGGATGCACAGGTACACACCATACTGCCTAACCCTCATATCTCCCCCAAGTCTAGGGAGATAATACTTAAAAGGGGTAGTAAATGCTAAAGATAAAGGTGTGCAGAAGAGGCAGTGGAAGAAAGGAGATGTGACCAGTCTATGTAGGGGAGGAGGGCTCAGCTGCTGGAGGCTCAGGGGAGAGAACCCCAGCAAGGTGGACAAGAAGTGGGTTAAGGAGTCTTGGGCTATCTAGAGAAGCTTATGGTGTCTGAAGACAAAGAAATATGAGTGCAAGAAAAGTACAGAATAAAAAGAAAGGTTGAGTTTTTCTGTGAACTACAAGTGATTTGGAACCCTTAGATCTCATAGAGTGAGACCGGGATGAGAAGAGATGGTGCAGGAAAGACAGGGAGGAAGCACATGAAATGCACAATTCTCTTACTGCAATGCTTGATGGATTACTTGGGAGGGAAGAGTGTAAAGTAGGTAATCATAGAGGCTACAGTTGCCACATAGCTGGGAAGACAGGCTAATTCCTGGCTAGCTAGACTGATGATGTAGCAGAAAGGCTAGAGAAGAGGCCACAGACTTCTGAAAGAGTATGGAATTAGTTATCAGGCTGTATATGTGGGTTGAAAGGAGGTTGAGATGGGAATGATTCCTGGCAGGTTTTAGGAGGTTAGAAAGTGGAGATGAGGCATGTAGGCTTGTGATAGGGTTACAAGAGAAGGGAAAGAAAAGGCCAGGCACAGTGGAGTGCAAGGAGGATGACTTATTTGGAGTAGGGTGTATTACCACACCCAAAGGCACAAAGAACACTCACAGTTCAGAGCTCTTGTTTTCAATGTAAATTTTGTATATTTGGTCTTAACCTGCCTTCCTATGTCAACCTGAACTTTTTGCTACAGCCAAGGTTTTCTGTTATCTCCCACACACACACTGTCTCTCAGTGCTTCCCAGTGATTTCTCCCTTGCTTATCCCCTGTGGCCCTGCTATCTATCTACTACATGCTGGAACTTGGGAGCATTATGATGCTTTTCCAAACCTTAAACATCCTCATGCACCAAGTGAACATAATAACAACGCCCGTGGAACAGGGTTGCTGGGAAGATTAAATGAAGTAAACACAGGATTCCACAGGAACATAAACAAAGAAGACTACAGTATAACCCCGACTTACAGGACTTGAGGACTAGGGAAATGAAGTAATCTTCACAGAAGTGGTAACTCCCACTTTGGCCCACTTTCTCTTGTACACATCTTTGCTTAAACTTCAGGAAGATTGAGTTGTCATCCACCCACATTTCCTTTTTTTTATAGTTAAATCTATTTTATTCAACTTCAAAGATTAACAAACACAACATAATATGATGGAACTGTAAAACAGTACAACCATTTCAGAAAAATTCTTAGGCAGTTTCTCAAAAGTTAAACCTTAATCTGATATAATCCTATTTGTGGATTCCTGGTATAATTTCTTATGCAAGTAGGGTTCTGTTCAGGAAGTCCTTGCCTATGCCTATGTCTAATTTTTGTCTTGCAACAGATTCAGTGTTTCTGTTTTTATACCTAGGCCTTTGATCCATTTTGATGTGATTTTAGTATAGGGTAAAAGATATTCCTCTGCATATGGATAACCAGCTTTCCCAGCACCAATTATTAGAGGCTATCTTTTCTCCAGCATATGTTTTTGGCCCCTTTGTCAAAAATCAGATGTGAAGGTGCATGGGATTGTTTTTGTATCCTCAATTTTATTCCACTGGTGAACAGGTCTATTTTTGTGCCACTACCATGCTGTTTCTATTACTGTACCTTTGTGCTATAACTTGAAATCAGACACAGAAAGATTGACTGTGTCTGTTGCTTGTGTTTTGCCTGAGCACCTGATTTGAGGAAAGTGCCCTAATGTACAAAGTGTAGCTTTTAGAGTCCTCTAACATTATATCAAGATAAATTTGCCTAACAGTATAAGTTATAAAGTGCACTCATTTGTATTCTCCATATTTTGGAGAAATTATCTTCACGAAGTTTATAGGTCTGTGCTTTTTCACCTAAGAAGCAGAATCTCACTGGATAGATTGAGTTTCACCAATGGTCGTGAAGCCTGATCTCTGATGGACTGCATCCGAGGAATTGTAAAACCTAAGTACGATGTGATGCACATATTCACATCGGGATGTGCATTTGGTGCCTTGAATCCCTTTGCAAAGTTTCCCAGAAAAACCAGACGGTCCCCTCTATCTTCACAAGAGAGAAAAAAGATAGATTTCCCTCTGATTTAGGGTGGCTGATGTATATAATAGCTACCTTCTTCCCTCTCCAAGTCAATCCAATTTTCCCTTTAGTAGGCAGCTCTACTGTAATTTCCACCTTATTTTATTTTTTTATCCTGCAAAGCATTTCTTCATTGGTCCCCTAAGACAGCTTCAGGGATTTGGGCACTTTTATCAAGTGTATTTGTGTGCCTTTTACCCCAAGGGCACATGTTATTTATCTCCACCTCTCATGACTCTAAGCTCCAAAGCACTGGAGCTGTCCATGTTCTTGTCCCCCGTTATATTCCCAAACTGGAATCTAGCACAGTCCTTGGTGAATCTCAGGCACTCAACAAAATATTTGAGTAAATAAGTGAATAGTTGAATGAATGAATTCAATTCATAAAGGAAAAGTGAGAGAGGGACAGGCAAAGGAAATAGGGTAGACTTTTGCAGGCAGTGGGTAAACGCATATATACAGAAAGATAAGAGAAGGCAAACATAGTTGAGTAATTGTAAGTTGTTTAAAAGGTCATACTGTGTATAGGAGGTTTGGTAAAGGCCAAACCATCAAGGACCTTGAAATCATGAAGATAAAGGAGAGTGAAGAAAATATTTGGGGCAAGGAATATTTGGATTGGCTATGTGCTCTGCAAGAATCACTTTGGTGTCTTGGTGAAGAACAGGGTAGAAGAGACTGAGTCTGGGAGGCCCAAACATTAGGTAGGATTCCAGGAATTAAAACTAGGCATGGCATTTGGGGATATGGAGAAGTGATATTCGGGAGAATCAATCTAGTGCCCTTAGCAAGCTGCTTGTTCAACAATATAAAAGCCTTTCATATGACTTGACTCTGTGCACAATGTTAAGCTAGTATAGTATTTTTGTGGCCTCAAATAAAAGAACAGAGTGGAAGTGGCTATAGACTGGGTGAGGAATGGGGAAGGAAAGCGGGCAATTGATGGTATAAAAACCTGCACAGGGACTGGGACTGCTGAGACTCATCTCAACTTTTAGAATAAGGAGTGCTGCCTTTGTTCCATGGCAAAGCAACAACCTGTGAACAGGTGCTATGAATAAATAATCAAGGTCTAAATAAATTATAGTAGAAACCCTTGTGAATGACATTTTGGCAACCAATCACCTGCACTGTGGTTCAGTCAGGGCCAGCTCTATAGGTGTCTGATCCTTGCTGCATAGCACAGGACTCTGCACTCAGAAAGGCCCCTCACTTGGTATAATGCTATGTTGTTGCCATTTTGAAATTCTTAATTTTAACATTAAACTCTGCTTCACAGGTAAAGTCCAACAGGACAGTAGAAGATGCACACAGCAGGGGAGATAAACACGACATGCCCCTCACCACCTTGTTTGCATGAAGTGTTTACTGTGAGCAGAGAATTCCAATAGCACCAAGGAGCAGAGGAGCTGAGAGGGAGAGAGAGATAGAGCAAGCACAAGGTGAGGAGGATGTGCTACAGTATAGCTGAGCCAACAGACACTGCCAGCCTGAAACCACACTCAGCAGTGAACCAGGACTGCTTCCAGTGCAACACAAAGGCAAAGTGTTGGGAGAAACATAAACAACCAAGGAACCTGGACATATCCTTTCTTACTCGTGTTACTTTCCTGTGTCAGCCAACCACTTATGATGAAAATGCCAACATAGAAGGCAAGGAAGAGAGGGTAATCCATAGACTTTTCCTTTTACTGTCAAACCGGAAGTGGAAAGTGCCTGTAGATGTGTAAATATCAAGAAGCAGAATAAAGTCAGTCAAATTAGTTGTGTGGTGTGTCCCCTGTTCCAGATAAGAACGGAGCATGTGTGCAAGTACAAGCTACTAAACATAAATTCTATAATTTCAGTGATTCTGCATATGAGCTAAATGCACTTATATTTATAAGTTGACATCATGCAATATAATGAATGATACAAATTCATACTAATAATTTCAAATTTAATTTTTCTTCACTTACAATGATAACAAAAAACAAATAAAAGTAACACTATGACAAATTGAGAGGGACTGAAGAAGGGGAAACACTTTCTATTTTTTTCCTGATTTTTGAACAAAAGGCCCTGAACTTAGCTTTTGCAATTAATTAATGCAGCCAACCCTGCCCAGAGGGGAACTTTGCCCATCTGGAAGCACAGGCAAGACAAACATCAGTTATAAAACCTCCAGCACAAGTCTGTATTTTAAAACTGGTTTGTCTATTAAAACTGCCATGGTGTTCCTGGCCTATTTAATAGGTGAAAATAACTTATACTGTTAGGCAAATTTATCTCAATATAATGTTAGAGGACTCTAAAAGCTACACTTTGTACATTAGGGCACTTTCTTCAAATCAGGTGCTCAGGCAAAACACAAGCAACAGACACAGTCAAATTGGATTCCAAAATCACCGACAGTGATCTGTCTGAAAACTTTTGACCTTCATCTGGTCTGAGCACCAGTGACCACTCCAACTGTAAGCCCCAGCTAAGGTTTGGATTCTGGGACAATAGAGACAAATACAAGTGCTGTGCAAATAGATGCAGTAAATTAATATTAGGATAAATCCTGTGCAATTCTAAAATAATAAAAAATGAAAATATTCAACTTTATATTTGAATGCAACTTTTATGGGAAAAAGAACAAGCCTAAGGGTTTTCACATTTTCAGGGCTTTCTCTTGTTTCCCAAGCAGATGTTTTTGGCTGCTACTCTTATATCCTGTTTATAGTGAATTGTGGATGAAGATATTTTTTGAGGCAAAGTCTCACTACTTAGTTCAACTTGGCCTTGAATTTATGGCGATCATCTTGCCTTAGGCTCCTGGATGCTGGGATTACAGGTTTCCCCCACAACACCCAGATTCTCTTGCATGTAGTTTTTACAAACTTCAGTAAGACAAACAGCTCTGAGTAAGGTAATGCAGAAGACACCTTAACTCATCTCCTCTCCTTGAAGCTAAAAGATGGCTCAGAATTACTCTGATAATTCTAAGAAATGTATAGGTAGTAATATTTCCAAACCATATAGGCCTTAACCAGTCTTCGTAAAAATTTCCTACAGCGCTAGAAACTAAGTGGGGTGAGCTGGTACACAACCTGCCAAATGGAGACATAACCCACAGGCAAGATCTTCCCAGAGGACAGGCAGGTGGAGTCATTTAGGGGCAAGGATTAAGGGCACACCATCCACTGACCACCTGTGGCTGGATCTTCTTTTCCAGGGGAAACACATTCATTCTGGGATTAGTAATCAGCAAAAGACTTAATGTACAAGTTACTCGAGGAAGATGGCATTTTGCTTTTAATCCACCATATAAGGAGAAATATTGAGGGCAAATAAACTCTTAAAATGGGGTTTTGGAGCCAGGGATTTAGCTAAGTGGTTTCACCACCTGCCTCGCAAGGGTATGGACCCGAGTTTGATCCCTGGTACCAAAAAACAAATGGGGTTTTGGTGGGAAATAGAGCAGAGAGGAGCCAACCATGACTGTGCCCAAGATGCTCTACACCCTGCAGTCTACATTACTCTAGGTAGCCAGCTGTGACCATGTCTGCACGGGTCAGGACAGAGGTGGTGTTTTGTGGAAGCAGCCACTATGATTAGGTGCGCTCCCCTCACAGCCCTGAGGGAGGTGTCCCCGTGTGGCAGTGCCAGGGAAGCACCTACTGGAGGATCCATGACACTGTGGGCTTGTTTTACTTTTCAGTTGTTAAATCAGCTGTTCCACCTTCTTTCTCAGAAAGTGTGATCCATTAGCCGCTTGGCATTTAGATGGAAAAGTACAGAATTTGGCATCAGAACATCTTGGATTCATACTTTTAAAAATTCCTCACAAAGGAAAGCAAGACCCTATTACCCTTCTCTTACCTGTCCAGCTCACGGTTCTGTTCTGAAAGGCCCCTGTCAGACACAGTGATAGGGATATTTTTAACACTGTGTCTCATTCTCAAAACAATATTCTATGAGATAAAGTTATGAGTGTAACTCACAGATTAGACTGCATAGTACCACACAAATATCACTGTCTCCAAAAATATTCACAATACTATTTATTTTAGTAGAGAAAATATATGCCTGTCATTTTAATTTCAGCTTTTATGGTGGAAGTTAAAAATAAAAAGGTAGGGCATGTTTTAGGAAATGGAGTCATGTTTCTTAGCAGGCCTGGCTCCCTCTCACATCTCCAAGCAAGGCACCTGGGGTTTCCAAGGCTTCTCAGGCCAAGGAAGGTGACCTGAGCTACCCAGGTCAGTGATCTGCTTAGCAACCTGAAGGCCAATCAAGACCCTGTCCAGGTGAAACCTCTCTCACACCTTCTCTCAGCCAAAGGAAACCACTATTTCTAAAACCATATTCTCCACTCCCTACACCTCTTTTTGAACTTCCTATAAATGAAATTATACAGAATATATTCTTATGGGTCTGCCTTCTTTTCATTGACCTTATATTTTTGAGATTCACAGTACATCACAATTTGTTCACTTTATTGCTGATGGACATTTGTGTTGTATTCAATTCAGGACTTCTACAAACAATACTGCTATGACCATTTTCTACCCTTGCTTATTGGAATACATCTGTGCAATTTTCCCATGGAGTATATTGTTGGGGAAAAATTGTTCTATTATAAACCCTGCTTATATTCAATTTTAGTAGACAATAGCTTTCCAAAGTAGCTATACTGCTAGTACTTCATCAAATTTATACTTCCTCCAGCAATATCTTTTAATATATCTCTGAAACTATTTATTTTAGCCAGAGTTGGTTTCTGTTGCTTGCAAATAAGATCTTAACATGATGTAAAAAACCTTGAGAGGAGTATTCCAGGTTGAGAATAGCAAGGAAAAAGGACCTGAGTTATGATATGAATATTTGGTATGTACTATGTATTAAGCAATTACACACACACACTCACACACACACACACACACACACACACCCCAGTAGCCAAAAAGAATCTTATTTATCCATTCTTCCAAGTTTTATGCCAGGTGCTGTGTTAGACAAAACCCTATGATGCAGTGATTAAACAGTAATTAGACTAAGAAGCTGACATTTAATACATGGACATTACTGGTTAAGATCAACTCTGAATAAGTGACAAAGCAGGAATTTAAACCCAAGCTTGTCTGGCTCCAAAGATGTACTATTCACTAATATACCAAATTGATACTGACTTTTTTTTTAGGCCAAGAAAAAGAGCTGATTAATTCATGAATGGTACTCAGTAACAGATTTTGTTAACTCTAAACAATATCAAACAGTACCAACCATGTTTCAGAGTTCTTTGTTTTTTCTAGTGTCAGTGTAAAACATTCTAGGCAAGATGGTAGATGTGTCATTAGAAAGACATTCCAGGGAGTGGAGCACATGACAAATTGTGAATATTCTTTCTTTGTTGGCAGCTACTGATGCTGCATTCCAGCTGAGCTAAAAGCAGACTCTTAGGTAATAATGGTAACTCATGTTCATAAAATATGTTACATCCTTAAATCATTACAGGTCAGAATGCTGCTACGTCATAACAAGTGACACGTTTCTTCACAATTTACACTCGAGTCTTTTTTTTAAGACACTATTTTTCAGAGAAGGAATTTTGTTGACCAGTATGTTTTATTTCCTACTTAAAGTTAAATACTAAATTTCAATCAGTTTATCAAAATCCTGCCCTGATTTAATCTGTAAGAACCTTTCAGGTTGTAAGATTGTTGCGCTTTCGTTGGTTGGTTGGTGTGTAAAGGCATTTAGCCTTATTACTATCGTTATGTTGGTGGTGGGTTTCAATGTTTGATTGGCATAAAGTGTTAATGGTCCACAGCCCCTGATAAATGGGTCTGCTTCAAGGACAATTTATTCATATAAAGACGATTCCTTCCTTGGATGGCATTTCCCTCAATTCTCTTTTCAAGTTTATGTAACAGAAAATGAAAAATTTAAACACTGACCAGATCTGGCATACACTAAGATCATTTTTTGCATACGACATAGCTACATCTATAGAGTCACATCACATCAAAAGGCAACATAAGAATCCATGTAGAAATCAGCAGTAACAGTCAATCTCCAAGAAAGAACTTCCCTTGGCTAAATGCAAAAGAACAGGATAGAGCAATAAGAAGCCTTGACATATTTTTCCTTTGCAGCTTAGTAATTACATTGTTTCATAAACCAATTTTATTTTGAATACCCCTTTCTAAAAATGACTCTTGAGCAGAAGTTACAGCATCATTTGCTGCCTGCTGCTTATAATTCAAAAGAGATTGCCAGATGTAAATTGTGTAATTAATCAGGCTTGAAGTGAGGTGATAGCTGAGCCCTCCATCCAAAAGCAAAGCTAATTTTTGGTGTCGGGACTTTCTGTTTTTATGGCTTGGGCAAATATGAGTAGTTCACAGCCACACGCACACCAGTTGTTACTCCCCATTGTGGCACCTCAGCCTGTACAGGGTGGGCAGCTGCCTACTTGACACATGACAGCAGGTGAGCCTGAGTACCTCGATGACATCCTCCTCAGTCAGTCACAGCCAGGGAAGTGGCAGTCTCTTCTGGAGAAGAGTAGACACTCAGCAGGCGCAAAGCCCGCTTGTGAGACACCAGGAAAATGCACACCCCCATGATAGGATTCAATCACATACTCCAATCCCCCACATCCTCTATGGACAGTTGATGCTTTCTCATTATCCCTGGTGTTTAATTTATAATCACAAAACAATGACTTCTGAACCATGAAAATGTCCTTGAGAGCTAAAGAAAGATTGAGGTAGAATTAAGCTCTTTATAGAGAGAAATCAATTTAAGTTCTGAAATTGTGAAAGAAAGAAAGAAAGAAAGAAAGAAAGAAAGAAAGAAAGAAAGAAAGAAAGAAAGAAAGAAAGAAAACCTAGCTAGGAAACTTAGAAGATGAACCACCCTTGCTGGTTTGCAACCTGGTATTTAGGTGTCTTCTCCCGCCAACCTAGTATTTAGTTTCTCTGAGTCACTCTCTAATTCCTTACTCTGCATTGTATAATTTCAATGGATTTCCTTGATTTAATTCTTAGAGAAAGTTAAAAATACAAATAAAGTATGGAGATGAGGCTGACCTTTATCTTTTAGCTTCTCATTTTAACTTTAGGGTGTGTCCTTTAATATTATTGGTGAAAATAAGAAAAATAAGAAAAATAAGAAAAAAAATTGATCCATGTCAATTTATCATTATATATTATGCATGTATATCTAGTATGCATTTGAGCACAGCTTCCATTGGTGTGATACAAAATTAAGAATTTCTAGTAGCAATCACCAAGTAAGAGTGTAACAGAAAGCATTGTGCCAGAATTCATAGAATAAAGAAAGTGTTGTTTTATCAACTTTTATCCAAGATATTCCCCCCTGCTCTTGGGTGACTTTGAACTCTGTTCTCTAGGAAACCTGTTTGTTTTGGCTGAAACTTAGATCTAGTTAATGTAAAATTTACCATTAACTAAAAATTTGGTTTAATATGAAATCTTGTAATCGACTGAGAAGATTCCCTTCCTTGGTTACTTTCTAAAAGTGCTACCCATGCCCTTGAGATGTCTTAGCTGAATTAATTTAGTGAAAGTCATGTCACAGATGCAGGGATTTACTTGCTTTTGGTCATCTACACTATCAGTCTATGCATGTGTCTGGTTTGGAGGGTCTGGTAGAGAATGGTTTTGATCTGGAAACAGGTTATATCCAAACCAGCTGTAAGCTGTGGTTGGGCCCATTTAAATCTGTACACGTGGGTGTGGATGTGGCTATGTATGCAAATAAAAGTGTGGAGGGGTTTCAATTTAACATTTACATGGTTAACAGCAATTATCTCTGAGTGGCATCCATGGGGCAGAAATTCTATTTTACTCATTGCTTATCCCTAGCACCTACTCTTCTTCTTCATACAACAACGAATGACAATGAATATATTTTTGAATTTGTATTGCAGAGTTCCATTCTGTGTGGTTTTGTATTTTCTAATTTTTTTTCACAATGAATATATATTTATAATAATGAAAAATAATGTTATTTTTACAATCTTATCCTATTTCTTTCACTTGCACAAACAAACATGTCAACTGGTTTATCCAGAAATTAAAAGAATTTAATTAAGAGTATTTAATTAAGAATTTAAGAGGCATAAATGTGTAATTTTTTCCTTGCACTGTGTGCTCATAAAATCACATTTGCAAACATTTCTACACTTGATCTTAGCCAAAAGGCCGAGAAGCGATTGCAACATTTCTGAGGAGAAGCTGGGTGAATTTATGAAAACTGAGCCTGGTGACACTGTGCATTTCCGCCCAAAAGCCTCAGTGTTGGAGGTCAGTGACTGGGCAGCTAGGATGGAATTTCCTTCATGCTAAGAGAAAAGCTACCATCTGCCATCTTCAGCCAACAGCAAGCTCTGGCTTCTCTTGGTGAGTGGGCCTTGGATGTTTGGTGCTCCTGGGCATTTCTGCTCAGACAGATGGATTCTGCTGGAACAACTTTACACTCCCAGGAGGAAAAGCAAGTTGCCTCCAAAGGAGAACAAGCACAGAGAGGGTGCAAACTTCACAATGCGCCAGTCTTGACTGAGTCACTCGAGTGGGCCAGTGACCACTTGATGACATCCTGCTATTTTTCTTTTAATTGACTGAAAAAATTGCTGTGTTACTCATATACATGTGATAAAAGTCATGTAATTATCAGTAGTTATTTCTGACTCTGTATTTCAAACCTTGTTAAACCAAAGAACTTAACCTAAAATGTCAGTGTTGCATTCTCCAAGAGCTTTTACGTGTTATCAAGAACCCCACAGCACTGCCCTCTGGCTATGAGAGGAATGAGTGTCCTTACTAAAGCTGGGTCTCCTCTCCATCCTGGACAGGTGGGAGGACTTCTCAGCCTCTCTTAGGGTCAGAATGGAGAAAGATACAGTTCTGAGCAAACATGCAGGGAATTGTGAGTTTTCCTTGTTTCTTCTCTTGCAGGAGCAAGCTTTGAAGTATCAGGTTGGGGTGATGGTATCAGAGGGTGGTGGAGACTTTGTCAGTCTAGTTTCCTGAGTGATCATGGGGCCCCAAACAGTTGTCCTGCAGCGCTTCACTGCATGTGCTGCATGGACTTAAGCCACTGAAATTCTAGGGGACAACTTGTTACTACAGCATACTGTAACCTACACTGACTAATATGCTGGTAAATTCATTGAAGACATACTTATGTACACCCTGTAAGAGAGGAAAATCCTCAAATGTAGAAGTCTATGTATGCCATGTCCTCGAAACCAGGGAACACTCTTGATTTGACTTAGGGATGTGATCTTTCACCTGTCTAGTGTAAGTAACTCAGATAAATGATTGAATTTACTCATTTATTCAACTACAAATAAATCATTGATCAATATATTTTCCAAATGCCACAAATTTAACACTAAATAAATAGAAAATACTCTTGGTCTCATGAAGCACAGATTCCAGAGAACTTAGATTCCAGGCACAAAATTAAAAAATACATAAATAAGTGAAAAAATACATAAATAAGTGAAATACATAAATAAGTGAAATTGCATAAGTTAAAAGTGCTACGAACAAAAATAAGAACTGGAAGCCAAGGATGGGGGACCGTGGCCATATTCTTGCTATCCATGACAGTGTCTGGCAACCAGTCTAACGAACAAGGGCCAAAGCACTGGGACACAGTAACTGTCCTTGCATGAACGCTCAGCTCCCCTTCAGTTCTTGCCTTGGATTAGTCCCATACATCTCTAAGTACATATAGTCTCAAGGACTGGCCCTATTTCCTCCATTGCACCATAGAATAGGATGACAGGTGCTGACCTCTGGAAAGAAATAGATCTAATCAGCCCGCTGCAGACAGGCAGGTCTGCGGATACTGTACCAAGGTCGTGAGTCTCCCGGAACACACCAGATCAGCCTGCACCCTGGCAGCAATCCACTGGACATTTGGACACCCTCCTCCCCTCCTGCTCCTCTGGCCTCTTCTCTGTACAGCCACCTGGTTCCACACTACAAAGACGCAGAGGACACCGGACCAACAGACCACTGTACTGGGTAAGTTGGAGTCATCTTAACCTCCCATCAGGACCAGGACTATCTTCAGGGGAAGGGCAACTGGAACCTGCAATACAACTCTGCAGAGTTCAACCCTACAGAAGGACAGGGAGCTCAACTTGGGACTTGCAGCCAGAAATCTGACTGAATCTCACAGGTCTGAGACTAGCTTGCTGAGACTCATTGACTTATATCTGCACACTGCTACCCACGTTGTCTATTGTGACAGCAGAGACATACCCTGAAAGAGGCCCTTCATCTTCATTGTTTTTTTTTATTCCCAAAATTAGTATTACTAGTTTGGCTTTTTTTCTCTTTTCTTTTCCTTTGCTCCTCTTATCTTTAATTTTTTTTCCTACTCTTTGCAAATATTTGTTTTTCTCTCCTTTTTTTTCTTCTTTCTTTTCTTTTTCCTTTCTTTCTCTCTTACACTCACTGTCTTGCTCTCCCACATTGTTCATCTTCCCTTTTTTCCCTGTTTTGGTCCTCATTCAGAGTTCCTCTTTATTTTCCTATTATTCTCTTTTTCCTTCTCACCTATGTCCTCTGGCCACACTGCTAACCTTCCCCTATCCTTTTGCCCATCTATCCCTCCCTCCCCAACCCCTTCTAACTCCCTATCCCAAAGGGTAAAGTTGTTATATTGAAGAGTTTATTCACTATATGTTGGGTTGGTCCTTGATCTTCATTTTATTCACACAGCTAAAGGTGATAGATTAATAACTAACAAAAAATGTCATTTTTGAAGATGTACTTGATGCAGTGGTGTTGCTGATTGTATCACTTGGGCTAAGGTGTTTTTATTGATCTAGTCAATGAACCTTCCTAGTATAAGGAAAATGAGATAGCCTTAGAGTCATTAGAGACTCAAAACTTAAAGACCAGCTATATCTGGAAGAGACCTCTGAGAAGCAATCATTCCATAAGGGTTCTACTTACAAGCAACAAAGATACCTACAACAAGCAATTTCAAACTATCATCCCAGGAGTTAAACCAAGGACAGTACCAAAAACAAAAATGAGAAGACATTTAAGTAAGGCACAAACTCAGACTTCCACCCCACCAAGGGTAAATCCTGGGGGATATGAGATGGAAAAGTCCCATAACCAACCACCTGGATACCCTGAACTGATAGCATAGGAAGTAACAAAACAGATGAATTAGGCTCTAGAAAATTTCAAAGCAGAAATAATCTCCCAGATATCTATAGAGATGGTGAGCAGAGTGAAAGACATGATTAGAGGATCTAGAACAGAAATAGATAAAAAAAATAGATGAGCTCAGAAACATGCTGGAAGCGATTGATACCCAGCATAAGAAAGAAATGGAAACCATGATTGCCCAACATAAGAAAGAAATGTAATCCATGAAACAGATTCAAACAGATATTCAGGAGATCAAAAGCTCCACTGAAAGTATCCACAGCAGATTAAGGGAATCTGAAGGTAGAATATCAGGCATAGAAGACAGGATCGTGGTTAGAGACCATGAAAATAGAGATTTCTTAAAAATAGTAAGGGACCACGAGAAATCAATCCAACAACTGCTAGATGATGCAAAGAAGAGTAACATAAGACTGATAGAAGTCCATGAAAAAACAGGAGAAAGTACAATTGACATCAAAAAACTGTTCACAGAAGTAATAGTGGAAAACTTCCCAGACAGAGGTAGAGAGTTGGACGTACAGATAAGTGAGGCATAGAGAACTCCAACTAGTCATGATCAAAAGATCTACATCTAGACATATAATAGCCAAGATCCCAGAAACCCAACAGGAAAACAAAATCCTACAAGCAGTTAGAGAAAAGAAACAAATCACCTACAAAGGAAAGCCCATCAGAACCACAGCAGACTACTCAACACAAACCCTCAAATCAAGGACAGCCTGGAGTGAAGTATTTTAAGCCCTAAAAGAAAA
>NW_004624757.1:9372029-9389685 GCF_000247695.1 Heterocephalus glaber | reverse complement strand
GTGTAAATAGGGAAGGGTAGAGGGGGTGAAGGGCGGACAGGTAATGGGGAAAAAATAAGAACCAAGATATATCATGTACAGGTACAAACACTCAATGATAAATGTAAATGAATTGTATACCTAAAATGTACCAATAAAAGAACTAAAAAGGAAAAGAAATAGATCTGACTCCACTAGGACTCCACTAGAGTGTTCTCCAGCTCCTTCCTCAGTTGCTCACTGCCTTCTACTTTTCCAAGCTGGTCTGTGCTGAGCTTTTGAATATTGGTTCCCTGTTCCTTTCACAAGCTACCCTTGACTCTTGATATTTAATGCTGGTCAATATTTAAACTGCCCAGTTAGCTTTCCATTCTCATCAAGGATGCATCTCATTCCCCAAATTAGAGATGTCAGGTGCTGTCTGCTTATCCACTTGATCTTCTGAAGAAACTTTCCTCACCTTTAGACCCCAATACCCAGGCAATTATGTTTAAAACCATGCAATAACCTTTCTTTTCTTCCTTCCTCTTACCCTCATCCAGGTCAGGTAATTAAGCTAATGGTGGATACTGGAGTCAAGCTAATCTTTTAGCTTGTGAGTATTAAAAAAGATGAATGAGGACAACTAAGTTCTCTGCCTCCTAAATTTGAATGAAGTCATGCAGATAGACCACACCATTTGGTGGTGTGAACTGAAGCTTAAAAAAATAAAATAATAACAAAACAACTACCATGAAGCAGAGTTGGATGTCTGGCAAATCAAAGGTACATGATCCAGCATTACGAGGCAGTAGAAACTATGAGTAAGCAGAAAAAGCTTCATAGCAAAGCAAAGCAAACAAAGCTGACTGATACCCAGAGCCAGGCACAGAAGGAGAAGGAAACAGAGAAAGATAATGAACGTGTATAGGAGAGTGATGTGTACTTTAGAATGTCCTAGAGTTATATACCACAACAACCTTTTGGTTTCCCTTCTAATTAGTTTACAAACTCAATGTATATCTCTATAGCAAATCCTACTCTTCCAAGAAAGGCTCTCTTCTTTATCATCAGAAAAGCCCAAAAGACCAGACTTGGTCCGTTTTCTCTCTAGCTCCATTGTCCACACCAAGGTAGCTCTGTTTGATAACTTTGTGGATACCAGGGACCCATGGAAGACCTTTATGAATTCTCACCTCCAAAAGACTAGCAAGACATTGCTTCTCATGAAATGAGATAAATGGCGACACAGAGTCTCATCATGCAAAGAGGGTGTTGAGGATGACGACTCAATCCAGCAGCCACAGCCAGGTGATCCCAGGCTACCCACCATTTCTAACATCTCAGCCCTCAGTGTATCCAGCCTATCTCTGTTTCTAGGCTTCTAGCCTCAGTTTCCCTCATATGGGCCTAGGGACCTCATGGGACTTAGGTCTCTGACATGAATCCAGTCTACTTTGTTTGTAACTGACACTGTATTGCCTGTGTTTCTATCCAGGAACTGGACCTAGACTTCTATTTTTCTTCCTCCTCAGTGTCCAGTGACTAGAGTTCTTCCCTGAAAGATCTAATTGCTCACATCAGGTATGGCAGATATTAACTGAGCACTTGAAGAGCTTCCTACCTAGAGCCTTTGTATTTGCTGTTCTTTTTACTTGAAACTCTCTTCTGCTCTTGTTCATTCATCCATTCAGCAAATAATGGAGAGAAAAGAAACAGCAAGGGCCTAGATAGTCACTGCTGTATCTCCAGCGTCTGGCACATAGTAGTTGCTCAATAAATATCTGTTGTGTGAATGAGTGCATCCAGGGGGAAACTTCTAGAGAAGATAAAGCCTATGCTGGCTCACGTGAACACACAAAGCCCTAGAAGTATGAACAAATTGTCACAAATGTAATATAGCTGAGGAAGTCATAAGGCATAGAGTAACTAGAGTCAAGTCTGGTAGATTGGCCAGACTATGGAGATGCTTACGTAGATGCCATGCTAAGGAACATGGACATTGCTCAGGAGGTAAAATGAGTCTCCATGGAAAAGTTTGAAACATATATTTGGATTTTAAGGTAGGCAGAGTTCTAAGATGGTCCCCTAGACTCCAAGTCCATTGTATGCATATCTTTGCTCAGATTTTACAGATGTAATTGAGGTCCCAAGTCAGTTGATTTTTAAGTAAGAGAAATTGTCCTTCAAGAACCTGATCGAACCAGCTGTGCCCTTAAAAGGGACTAAGCTCTTCCTGGTAAAGAGGCTTCCAGTGTAAGATAAATTGGAAGTAAAGAAAACTTTACACTGCTGGTGTGGCCACATGACAAGGTGTGGGATGGTCCCATAGGGGCTGAGAGTCCCCTGCAGCCAGTCAGCAAGAAAACAGCAGCTTCAGTCCTCCAACAGAAAAGAACTAATGTCTATCAGCAATCCGGATGAGCTTGGAAGCAGATCCCAAGTTCCAAATGAGAACACAGTCAACCACACCATGATTTCAGCCTGGTGAGACCCTCAACAGAGAATCCGGCTACTCTACATCTGCAGAAATGCAAGCTAATAAACAGGTGCTTTGTAGTGCCACTGTGTTTGTGGTAATTTGTTATGCCGGAACAGGACATGTATGCAGGCTTCTGCTGCCCTGTGTGGAAAACAGCTTGCAGAGACAGAGACACAGGAGGATAGCAGCAGTCATGCAGACAGGGAGGAATGCCCAGAATCAAAATGATCCCATGCATTTGAAATTCACAGGAGAACACCACTGTCTTTGAACTCTGTGCTTTAAAGCACCCTGCAACTTGCCAGGGAGCTATTTTCCATAGATAAGCTACCTCCCTCATCTCCAGTAGGTCCATTTCTGGTTTCTTCCATCTTCCTGGGTATTGTGTACCAGGGGGCTTCCTGCCTGAGCCCCCCTGAGTTATGAAAATCACCTATGAATGCTCCTTACTAATAGTTTTCTTTTGGAGATATGGACACCCAACAGCACTTCTCAACACTGTAGCCCATGACAATGGTCTAGGGATCTTTTAAAAATATGCTTTCCAGCCCAGCCCTTGAGTGATTTTCATTCAACAGGGTCTGCAGGCATTGTTATGTTTTATCATTTTACTCTTCCAGAGATTCTAATATACAGCCATGGTTGAAAACAGCTGAAAGATGGTATGGATTTGAAGTACAGTGTTTGAGAAACAATAAAATGTACTCTCATCTATCTTTAGAGAAGTATTATAGAATTGATATTTTCTTTCCTCCTCTCTCAAGTTACCAATAAGGACACTATCATCATCATCATGATCATCATGCAAAATTTGTTAATTTAACACTTCAGTCTATAAATGATTTCAGGTGGTTGATGAGGAAACTACAGCTCAAAGAACTAACTGATGGTTAAATGAGTTGCCTTATAATCAATGTAGTGTAAGCCCAAGCTGAAATCCATCTTCATATCCCAAATCCTGCCTTCCATAAGAAATTATAAAGAACATGCTGATTTCCCTTTAGATTAGCCTCCATGTATTGGTTGTCAATTATGTCCTAGGTATTATAAAGTATGTTTCTGATTTTATTTGAACTTTATGTTGTTATGTGGTAAAAACTAATACCTGCATGGAGAAGAAACTGTTGTTCGGAGTGGCCAAAGAACTCACCCATCTGTCAGGTGACATTTAAGTGATGTAGTGAGAATCCATGAAGCAAATTTCTGACCCCACATCCAGATTCCCGACTATACTCACTCAACCTTTGTGACAGGAAACTCCAGCAAAAGCAGAATACTGTTAAAAAGAAGATTCTCTAGCCCAAATAAAATAACAAAAAACAATCTCCACTATTTCTCCAAATCTCTCCCCCCTCATTTGGGGTGCTTGCAGAAATTCCTCATGATTCCAAGCTGTCACTGTCCACCTGAATAAGTAGTAGAGCTGCATGTGTCTGCGAGTTGGCTAACAGCGATGGTGCAGGCTCCAAAGGCAGGGACCCAGAATGACACTGAGTCAAAAAACCATATGAATACAAAGACACACTTCACCCATATATGAATATGAGTGAGGATTCAAGATGTCTGTACCTCAGAAAGTCAGTCATGAATATTCTGGAAGGTGTGAGATTTCCTATCTTCTTCTTCTCTTCCTTTATTATGATTATTTTTTTGCCTATTCCTCTTTCAAATATCCTGTGATAAAATGAGAGAAAATGATAATCTCCAAAATTCCTTCTTTTACATCATTTACTCGGTCTCATTTCACCAAAGTTTGTTTGGTAGCAGACCCCAATCAACACTCTTTCTTTACTAGTGCTGCACCCACCCACTTTTGGCAGCTACACATTTTACTGAATATCTTCAAAATTCCCCTGACAATAGGAAGACAAGAAATATTTCCCCTCTGTCCTCAAGAGCCTCACATCTAGGGTGAAAAACTAATTACTGGACTATCAATACATAACCTAAATATTATAATAAAAAGAAGAAACCGCTCCTTCATTCTCCACTTTGTGTCTTTTTTTATTAGTGTGTGTTTGCAGTACACCATGATTACATTCCTTGTGGGGAGTTGATACATGTACATAGCACATCTGAATTCTTTTTCATCCCCTTCTCTTTCCTCCCCTCCCCTCCATTTCTTGGTCTCCTTCCCTTTTGCAAAAGTTCTATCTCCCTGTTTTCTATTATCTTTGATTTTGTTCTTTATTTATACTTCGGGTTTCTCATATAAGAGAAACCATGTGATAGTTAAGCTTGGGTGTCTGATTTATTTCACTTAATGTTATGGAGTCCAGTTTGTTTCTCAAGAAACATATCTTCATGGCTCCCATTATCTTTTATTGGTTGATTGATGTGTGCAGTGCTAGGCAATGAACCCAATGCCTTGATCAGGCTTGGCAAGTGCTCTACTACTGAGCTCTGTACCCAGCCCTCCACTTGTCTTTTGCTTGATAGAATGTACAGCTGGAAGCTGCTACAGCATGGAGAGACACATTTAAAATCAACAAGTACAGTTATGGGAAGAAATAGAGAAAGCATCAGGGGTGGAAGACTAGACTCACCACTGTGATCTATATGTAGGTGTCTTGAGTTTATATTGCTCAAACCCCTGAGATTCTTTTGAGTATAAAAATGGGTGACATTAATAGTTATCTTGAGACAACAGACAGAAACTAATCCTTCCAAGAAAATTGGGACACATGTTCACCCTTGTAAAGAATTAAGGAAAAGAATCAAGTCTTTCTTCCCATGGTTTCTCAGAAAGTCAAGGATATTTACTCAGTCCTTTCCCAGTCAGTGTTGTGGCAACCTTGAAATAATCCCATTCATGCTGTTTGCCCCATTGCCTACATGGACCAGTGGCCTTGTGAGTCTGGCATTACAGACAGGGCACTTCAACCATCTCTTTCCAGCTCCTCAGCTACACCCTAGGACATTTCTGCCCAGGAATTCATCCTTCTGGGTCCTCTGTCTCTGCAGGTCGGCTCAGCAGCTTTTGCTGGCCCTCTGTCACCTCAGAGGCAGGCCCAGTGGCAGCTGCAGAAACAAAGGTAAAGGGTGCCCTGGAGCCAGTTGGTGGATAGAGTAGCAGCTCGGGCTCCCCTGCCTGTGTGGATTCCTCCTGGTTGCTGAGAATGCTGCAGAATGCGATTTAGGGGCACGATGAGGGAGCCCTGTCGTGTTTGTCACATGCAGGCTTCAGTGCAAGTTTCCACCCAGCAGATGAACACAGACAGATGCACGCTTCCTTCCTGGATGAAATATTAAACATGACAGGTGCGTTACCCATCAGGAAGGGCTGCATGCAAAATGCATGTGTAGCTATCAAGGTCCTCCTGACTCCACTCCTCCCACTGTGTGGAAGCTGGGAGATACTGTTCCTTCCATGACTCTGTGCAGGTATTCAGTCCCGCAAGTTATGGCCAGCCATATCCTTGGGAAGAGAATTTAAAGGCTTTTGGCTTTAAATTAAGAATCCATTAAGATAATAAAATGTTTTCTTCAACTTTATTGTTATTCTGCCTAAGGGATCTGTGGGGGAACACAAGATTAAAACTATGGAGAGAAGGATTCTTGTCACTATGGAAACAGATTCATTCATTTTTATGGGCTGATTTCGAATTCTTCTCTCTGGGCAAAGCTCTCACTAATTTCTGATGGCTCGGAGATTATGCTCATTCAGAGGATGTTTTACTGCTTGGGGTGCATCTCCTGGTTATTTGGAGAGGAGGGTAGTAGGAAAGGAGGGCTCAATAAGCAGCCAAGATGCATAGGAATATCTTTTCAGTGGTTTGACTACAACAGGAATAGCCCAGTGAATGAAGCCAAGAGGCCACGTTCAGAGTTCACTACCAATACAAGAAAATGCAGTTCTTTAGTAAATACTAAAGGAGGGCATGGTGGTGGACACCTGTAATACCAGTAGTGTGGGAGGCTGAGGCAGGAGGATCTCAAGTTCAAGCCTAAGATGGGTAACTTAGAAACTCAGCAAGACCTTGTCTCAGAATGAAAAATAAAATAATCGGGGGGGGGGGGGGGGGGATGTAGTTCAGTGACAAGGCCCTGTGTTTGAAATCCAGTACCATGAAAAAAAAGCTACTAACCAAACATCAACTGCTACAAAAGGTAAAAACCACAGAAAGACAGAGATCAACTTTGCTACTGCATAACTATTGCATCAAATTCTACCTGTCACGTTAAGCCTAGAATCTGCTGACACATGGTAACCATGTACAGATATCATCACAAAGGGTAGCATTCCTTAGGACCCACAATGTGCTCATGTTGACTATATTTAACTACTCATTTCTTACCATTTGTGGAGTTTATATTCTACAATGGAATGCCAGACTCTCTCTTACAAGCAGTGTTTTCGTGGGTAAGCCACTGTCTCACTTCTGCTATTGGTAAAACGGCAATAGTGGTACATGGTAACTTTCTGAAACAATGAGGTTTGTGCCTGAACCTGCTACTCTGTCACTGAACTCTCAGCCTGAGATGTTCCAGGGATATAACAGTGCCTCAATGATGACCTAGCCTGCTTCAAGAGGTCCTGTGTTGTCGTTTCTTTGCATGACAAAGGCTTCGTGCCTTGTTATTCAAGTTGTTGTGTAATCTGACACACTGTGAGGGTGGCCAATGGCAGATGTTGCATCAGAACCTGGGCAGGGAGCTGGAATGCATGAGGAACAGCACACACACACTGGCAGGAAGGCTAGTGCCACAGTCCGTCCCTCAGGGCTGACAGAACACCTGCCACTCCTCATTCGGGAGACACAGACATTTGTCTTGTTAGTCCTGGAGAGTCATGGGAGCCAGGCCAGAGAAGTGGGTTGGGATTCAGGTAAAGGTCAAAGCAGGGTGTTTGTGCGTGTGTGCTGTGGGCGTGACAGTATGGTACAGGCCTGGGTGTGGCGAAAGCTTCTCCTGCGTGTGCCAAAATGTTCCCTAGATTGAGTTCCCACCCAATTTCTAATATAGACATAAAACTACTTTAAAACGTGATTTTAGAAGGTCCAGATGATGCTGTTTCTTATTTCCAAAGGCTTGGCATGCAGGAGACATCCAGGATATCCAGCCAACTTCATTGCTATGCTTGACACTGATATTCTTCTTTGGTCTTTTTGGTGCAACATGCACACAGCCTTTCATAACCCTTGTTTCCCCACCTCCTCTCTAAAGGTCTTGAATGGTACTGAAACAGGAGACAGAGTTGGGAAAGATATATGTAGGGAAGACTAAGCAACTAAACCTGGGATGGAAGAGCACATGATCTAATACTGGGTCTTCCAAGGCCACATTCCCCAAAGCCACATGGGAGAGAGTGGTATACAATCTAAAGGTTTTGATAAAAGCATTGGTATCACTCCAAATTAGAAATAAAAGCCAAGAAATGTCCCTGTAACAGAAATGTGGAGCAATCACACACACTAAAGTCTTCATTTCAAGTCAATAACTGTGTTGAACAATCCAGGCAAGATAGCATTCGGGAGACATGATACACACAGCACAGTCCTTGGCCTCAATTACTTTACACTGGACAAAAGAAGGGGGAAGGATGAGCCCGAGATGATGTTAGCATTCTTACTTGAGTGAATATTAAGAAGTATTGAGCAATTAAACTGTTTTTCAAATATTACTAAGTTAATGTGTTCACTTCTCCTCGCCACTGCTCTACCCAGAAGGAACATTAAGTCTACCGACTGTCCTTTCTTCCCCACATCCATGCAAGCACACAAACACATTAACATATGTAGAGGGCTGGGGATTTAGCTCAGTGGTTCCAGCGCCTACCTCACAAGCGCAAGGTCCCAAGTTCGATCCTCGGTACCAAAAAAAAAACAACAAAAAAAAATATGTAGAGTTGTTCAGTATTTTTGCTTTTGTGATAAGAGTTTAATATATTTTCACCTAAATTAATTTGCAAGCTGCATTTTCACTTCAAAATATATTACAGAGCTGGGTACAGTGGTGCACACATGTAATTTTAGCTACTTCAGAGGCTGAGACAGAGGATAGCAAGTTTGAAGCGGGTGGGGGGGAGGGAATATGCTGGGTGCTGTGATTTCAAAGACAAAGCTGAAAGAGGTCTTTTTAGGTTAAAGGGTGTATATTAGCCAGCTTTCAATTGCAGTAATGAAATTCCTGACATAGGTTACTTATGAAGAAAGGAGGCTTATCTGCCTCACAATTATGGAGGCTCAAAGTCCAAAAGGCATGGTGTAGGTTCCCAGTGGGGCCAAGCCCTGGCTGGCAGTGGTGGTAGCAATGGCAGGACTCTAGGCCAGAGCAGGAGGTCATGTCTCAAGCCAAGAAGCAGAGAGATCTGGCCAGGGCCAGCTTGAGAATTACCCAAAGCTCTCATGAGAACCACCAAGGGGTTACAGGAAAGCACCCCCTGCCTCATAGGCCTAAGGGACAGGTCTCCCCGAAACTGTTAGACTCAACCTCTTAAAGATCCCACCAGTTCCCAAAAGGCCACTCTAGGGACTGATCTCCAGCACACTGGATCTTTGGGATACACTCAAGCCATACCCAGATCATAGCAATGGGTATTTGTACTTTTAATGGTAACTGAGTCATCCAGATTCAGCAGTGAAAGTGTCTTATACCATAAATGGAAATTCTTCCTGACAATGAGCAAGTGTAAGAATGAGGAGCTTGGAATAAGCAGAAGAAGGAAGAGAACAATATTTAGTTTGATTTTTGATAAATTAAATCTAAGAAGCCTGCTGGATACCTGTATGTTGATACTCAGCAGGCAGCAAGCCCACCAGCTCTGGCACTAATAGATCTAAATGCACCCAGGACAAGGGAGTGGACAGGGAGTCCTGGGGAAGAGACTGGAATAGAGAACGGGGTGACTATGTTACTGGATGGAAGGTCCTGTGGGATTCTGTGGGGTTCTTAGTGTCCTGAAAGGAGAATTTGCAATGCCACACAGAAAAGGCAGCAAAGGCATACATTTATTGAAGGTGAAAAAGGGTGAGCGTAGGTTAGTGAGCAGACTCCCAGCAGCCCCGGAGAAGGGAAAGGGTCTTTTGTATCCAAAATTCCTGGACTGGCCTTGCTTCTCATGTAAATAAGGCATTGGGAAGAGAAAGTTGTCCTATGAAAAACTCACTTGGCCTGGCTAAATATAAACTGCCCTATGAAGACTCCCTTGGTTTCTCACCAGGTATAAATAAAGAATTGAAAACACCACTTTTCTGATTTGTCCTATGAACAGCCAGATTCAAATGAGGGGCTGAACACTTGGAGCTATGGAGTCATTCTGGGTCCTGAGTTCCATGCATGTCCTCTGGGTTTTCTATGATCTTTGACATGTTCTGCCCAGTGGTTTGTCTGGTTTGCCCCACCCCTGATCTTTTATCTCTAAAATACAGATAGAAGGTAGACGATTTTATGTGTTCGTGATGCTGAGTAGAAAAATTAGGAATTGGTAAGGGAAACTGAAGATGTAACTGGCAGGTAGGAGAATAGACTAGGTAGGAAACAGAAGGAACACAGACGAAGAGGAGCAAGAGGGAGAGACAGCTAGCTTTAAGAAGCAGAATATGGCTATGGTGCCAAACGCTGGCTGGGGTCTTTAATCATGATGATCTGGACATTGCTATGGTAGCTTATAGTTATGGCACAGAAATGGGAGTTCCAGCTTTATATTCTTTTCAGAACATTACATCTGTGTCAACTCCAAGAAACAAGATGGTACCAAGAAGCTTGATATACTTCCTGCAAAATGATCTCCAGACATCACAACCATCAGGGTGACAGTTGCCACCCATCTCCCACAGGAAACTCTTCAGCAAAGCTGCCAGGAAGACAAAGAAAGGTCACTTTTTTTTTTTTTTTTGGTACCGGGGATCGAACTTGGGACCTTGCACTTGTGAGGCAGGCAGTGGAACCACTGAGCTAAATCCCTGGACCCGAAAGGCCTCATTTGAGTTTTAGCTCAACCCTCTCTGCCCCTTGTGAAAGAAGTGTTGGGATTTAGAAAATAAAAGGCCCTATCACTCACTGAGCTGAGAGGCAACACGTGCATGATCAAATTTGGTTACGTTGGTGTGGACTGAGACCAGCTCTGAGACCAAAATCTCACTCTCATCAGCTGTCTCTGGATGATGGAAATAGAGTCCTCACTTGCCTACTGTCAGAATCCACTTGATGACAAGCTCTCTGCAGTGGGCCATGTAATTATCCACGTCATGTACCTCCTGACATTGTCCTGTGTTTGCAGAGGAGACCTAGGACAGGAAGTGACTTGTCATAAATAGCACACTTATCTGCACCTAAAATGTTTAGCCTCTAGGGAGCACTTACAGTCGCCCCCCTCAACCAGCTCAGGTCTTTTGTTCAGTGATGACCTTCTCCTGTTGACACAGCCACATAGGTAGGGAATACTTCTGAGGAAAAGAACAGCCACTCTGCAGACGACTAGGCCTGGCTGGCAGGCAAGGCAGCTCCTCAGCTCTGACCCCCTGGAGCCAGGTGGTGTTCAGGTACTGGATGCTGTTGTTCAGGCAGGTGTCTAAGCAGGGAGTGTTTGCACAACAGTGATAAAGGCTACCATAGGAATTGCAAATTTGATGTGACTTCCAGCAGTCATGCTTGTCTCTAGAGACTGGGAGGATTTGAGCTGCCAAGGGAAAAAAATACCCAACCCTTTGCACTGCCTGAAAATTAACAAGGATTGACAAAATGCAGCCATGTAGTAGATTGGCAGAGATGATAATTGCAGTCAGCGACCAGGGCTGGTCTAGCCCAGAAGAGGAAATTATTATTTTGATTATGTTCCAGAGGATCTATTTATGTGTACAGGTCTCTTCATTGAGTCAGATGGAATATTTTCTGGATATAGAACACAAAATTTGGATAAGAATAAACAAAGGTAGGCAAATCCATTGACCCTGAGCATTTCCAATCACTTCTGTTTGATGAAAGGCAGTTCTAGAGATGGAGAAAGACATCCCATTGAACCAAAGGTCCTTTATACCTGCACCTTGCCAGAGGTTTCAGCCCATGTTTTGACAAAGAAAAGCCAATATCCTGCTCCTCTCCATCCACTCACCCCGTCATACCTGAGTCTCCCTTTCTTCATGCTTTCATCAGCCAACTGGCTCACCCACCTGTCACCCAGATGACAAATACCACTGCTATAAGAATGAGGAAGTGAAAGGTCATGGAGATGAAGAGCCAATACAGAACAGGGCGGAGAGACATTTGTGGGAGACAACCAGCCACGCTCCAGACATAGGATTCAAATTCCATCTCTGCCAACTTAGTCCTACGAGGAGCATGACCTTAGGGAGGTTACATAATCTTTGTTTCCTGATGTCCAAAGTATGGAAAATGACATCTGCTTTTTAGGATTTTTGGCAAGGATTGGAGGGAAAAATAAATAAGCAAATAAATAGACCTAGATATGAATACGTTTAATGCCTCTGGCACTTTGCAGCCACCATCACAATGTAATAAGTATGTAGAGAATCTATCCAATCCCAAAAAAATGTGCCTCAGCTGTTGACTTTGAAGTCATGACTTAGTTTTCTTTAATAGTAAATGAAAAAAGAATCATCCAATAAATATTCTCTATTATTTTTTTTCTGTAAAATCCACATCTATTTTTCTTTTCTTTTTTTTTTTTTTTGGTACCGGGACTTGAGCTTGGGACCTTGCGCTTGCAAGGCAGGCACCGGAACCACTGAGCTAAATCCCCGGCCCACATCTATTTTTCTTATCAAGCAGGCTGGATGACTTGGGGGTGGGGACCCTACTGGGTTCAGGTTGGGTTCTAGCTTAATTGCACTATGATTAGAGAAATTAATGAATCAAGAAGCCATTTGTCATTCCTGGTATGGCCCAGGAAGTCCACACCACCAAAGTTTGTCCCTATAGGACTACAAAAGTAGGACCTATTGGAACACAAAGTCCTGGCACACTTACTCAGGAAAACCCCATCTCCATCCTCCACCAATGCTGGTTTCTCACCCGGGATCCACTCAAGTTCCTATACAGAGCTAACCCGGCAGGTTGTGACCAGATGGCTGGGGCTAAGGAAATCCCACAGGAAGCACTTCTTGGAACGGAAAGAGCTGGAGCAAGTGGCCAGGCGACCATGTTCACATCTCATAGACATCATGCAGCATGTGATCTGGGCAGGCCCAGAGCTAGGCACTAAGGACACAGTGCTCAACAAATCACAACTCCTTAGTGCTGGGTAATGGGTACAAGCATTTAAGATCAATAGCAGTAATAATGGATAAGGGTGCACAGAGATGTGGCCCCTAAGCCCAGTGGGTTCCCCAAGGAAGTGAGATTGGGACTCACTAGGAGTTAGCCAGGCCAAGAAGGCTAGGATGAAGACAAGAAAGGAAGATATATCCTAGCAGAAGGAGCAGCACCCATGGTGAGAGACTGGCTGGAGAGACAATGCAGGGTCCACCAGCCAAGGGACAAAGGCCAGGATGGAGGTGGGGGATGCAGCACTGGGGATCCCAGGCCACAGTACTGCAGGTGGGCAGAGATGAAAGTTCCAGCTCCACAAGTCTCTCTGTTCCCATTGTCTCACTCTGAGCAACTGTGAGGAAGTTATTTCACCTCTTCAGTGTCTCAGGGCTTTCTTTTTTGTTTTTTACACCTTATGAAGGGTATTCTAATGTTGCCCTGGGGCAACACTGGGGGTAAAATTAAATAATACATAAAAATCATCTAGCATCTTCTCTGCTATCAAGTAAATAATCGGTCCTCGTGAGTTGTTGCTATTGTTAATATTCATCAAAACAACAGGATAAGGTGAGATTCAGCTGGCAGGAACAAGGCTATGGGAGGAAGGTGGTCCCTGGAGACTGAGCTTGGCTGAGTCTAGATGGCAGGGGAAGCAGGAAAGGAAATGAGCACCACAGAGCCGGATGATACCATGACTGAGATGATTGGCTGAGACCATCCTGGAGGGAACACACAGGCCAATCCACTCAAGTGCGTGGAGATGAGACACGGGCTCAGGCCACTGGACCACTGTGTCTCAACACAAGGGCCCTTCTCACATTCAAGCTGGGAAACTTCTCCATTGTGTAGGACTGTCCTGGACACTGTTCTGGACAATTAGCATCGCTTGTCCCATCCACTGCACTCTAGCCTTGCCTTGTCTTCGTGACAACTTTCTAAAGATTCTCAAGTGTGCCACTACCCACCTTTGGGACCCACTGCACCTGCATACTAACTGTGGATATTTTGAATTTACAAGCATCCATTATACAAGGGAAACCATGAGCTCTTAGCCTGGCACAGGTTTAGAAGCAGGCGCCCATGAAAGCGAGTGCTCCAGCATATATCCCTGCTACAAATTCAGATTGATATACATAGGAAAATCCAAATAAAATAAATACTATTCATGTCATTTGTACCTTTTTATCCTATAGTCACCCACAAAGGCAGAAAAACCTCAAGAAGGACTGTATGTTCTCACTTCTGATGTAGGAATAAACCAATTCTATAGCTCTGACAAGCACACACAGAGAACGAAGCAGAAGTTGGTGCGAATTATGTAAATGGCATAATTATAGGTGTCTTTCAGAAGTGTCAGCAAATTAATTTCTCAGACTATTTCACTGAGTTATGCAGGACTAGTTTCAGAGAAAACAAAACCTGTTACAGTTAATCCCTTATGTCATTGCATAAAAATGATCCACTGCTGATCAGATTGTTTATCTTTAATGTTCTTGTTGGGTTCACTGAAACTGCATTTCCCCATCTGTCCCCCTTCCTTCTCCATGCAATGAAAATACCACAGCAAGTGCCATTAAAGGCCCTGAGAGGGATTGGTGGATACCCAGTTCCAGTCTGGGATCACTGTCTGCTGCCTTCCTTGAATCCAAATCATCCTCTGCTTTGTTCAACAACATTCTGAGACCAGAGGCAGCTTGGACCTGGGAATTATGTGGGCTCCTGGACATACAGATTAACTCTTCCCCAAACCCCTCTGTCTCCCAAGCTGCCTTGTACACACTCCACAGGAAGAACAGTCCTGTAAGGCAGCTCACATGCTGCTCACCTCTCCATCCAACCAACGTGCTGCCCTTCTTCGCTTCTGCTCCTCACCCTGTAGCTGAACAAATGAGGACAGACCTGGAGGGAAACAATCAATGCTTTTGTTTCTAACTACTAGTCACATGAGGTTTGCTATTTAAAAAAAAGGTTATTGTGTTTTAACTTCAGAGGAGAGAAACAAGGATTTTGAGATCATCAAAGTAGATGGACAAGGCTGTATCAAAAATCCACAGTGGTAAACCTAAAGAGAGCATTAAGAAAGGTGACCTAGCCACAGAACCTACTGGTTGGACTGCCAGGATCTGCACTAAGGAAAGAATGCCATGGCAAAGAGGTGCTGGAAAGACCTGTGACAGTAAACAGTGTGAGGAAGGACTTCAAGCCAAGTCTTCAGTGTTGACTTGCTTTCTTTTCTTTTTCAGAAAAGTGAAAACTAATGATAACAATTTTGTTGCTACCAATTTTTCTATGTGAAATATAGAATAAAGCCTAAATTAGACCAAGCAATTTTTAACAGGTAATGGTATATAGTTGAAAATGACATAAAACAAATATGATAGAAGATGGTAGCAACAGCATGTACTGTATTTCAAACTTGTGCTGTTTTCTCATTCAAACAATAAAGCAACAAAAAGTTCAGCTAGTAAATTCTTGACAAGGATGCTAAAAACATTTCAATGGAGAAAGAACAATTTTTTCAACAAATGGTGTATATCCATATGCAGAAGGATGAAGTTGGACCTTTTCTCACACAATAGATAAAAATTAATTCCAAATGTATCTTAGCCTTGAATGTGAGAATCAAGACTATAGAACTCTCTGAAGAAATCACAGGAATAACTTTTCATGATGTTGGGTTAAGCAGTCTTCTTAGTTATAATGCAAAAAACAAAAAAAAACCCACAAAAGGAAAGAAGAGATAAATTGTATTTCATCAGAATTAAAAACTTTTGTGCTGCAAAGAACACCATCAAGAAAGTGAAATGATGACCCACAGAATGAAAAAAGTATCTGTGCATAGTGTGTCTGATGATTGGCAATTCAGAATACAGAAAGTCTTGTAACTCAAAAATAAAAACACAGAGGACCCAGTTTAAAGTGGGCATAAGATTTGAATAGACACTTCTTGAAATAGGGTCTAATCCTCTAAGTAGCACAGGCTGGGCTAGAACTTGTGATCCTCTTGCCTGAGTCAGCCTCCTAGGGTGCTAGGATGATAGACGTGTCCCACCACTCTGGCTAAAGCAAAAATTGGGTGATGCTTAATAATAATGAATTGTTTTCATGTTTAAATATTTTTTAAGAATGTAACTGTGCCCTAAGGTTGTTACTAATTCATAATAATTAGAACATTATGTATTAAATTGTTGAGAACCTTAGTATTTTTTTCTCTTTTCTACTTGAATTTCTAGGATTTTAAACTTTTTTTTTGCTGTGTACATGAATGATATGTGATTATGTAGTACCCAAATTGAATTCAGTGGTTCTTGTTTCATCAGATAACATTCATTGGGAAATATTTGTATATTTAATACGTGATTACTAGGTGTATGTTAATGTATGACTAAATCAGACTTTTAAAAACCTGAATGTCACGCTATTGAGTAAATGCTAGTATTCTCACCACATAGTATATGCTTTTTCCTCATTTTATACTTTATTGAAAAGCAAAATGTACTTCTAAAAATATAAGATTCACAAATAGTCACTAACAGCACCAAAAGATGCTCCACATCATTAGTTATTAGAGGAATGTAAATCAAAACCAGAATAAGGTGCCATGTCACACACACAAGCCAAACAGCCCTGACCTAGCATAAACCAGCTATGTGACCTTCAGAAAATTATTGAACTCTGTTTGTTGATCTATAAAGTGGAGAGTGTTGGAGCACACTGCTGATGGATCTGTGAGGAGTAAACAAGCTAATAGATATAAAATGCTGAGAATAGAGACAGGAAAATAAGTAACATATAAGTGATTTCTATTGTTAGTTCTCAAAACTCTTTCTTTTTTTAGCAGTTTGATTTTGTTTTAAATAAGAAAGCTAATTTACATCCCTCATTGGTGCTTATCTGCAGGACAAGTAAGGTATCACCATGGTTTGGGAATTAAGGAACTCAAATGATCACAGCACAAATACAGAGGCTGGTCATTCTAGGTCAAGATGGTTGGTGACGTTGCTCAAGCAAATCTACATACTACATCCTGTCATTTTGGTAAAGGCCAACAGAAACACCATATTTGGTAATTCTCAAAACTCTCCATTCTTTAAACATTTTGTTTGGCAAATATTAAAGGAATATGTATGATAGAACAAGCACTATTCTAGGATCTCCACGATGTATAAAATACTATTCTCATTTTATGGATGGGAAACATTTATGTTTAGAGAGGTTGTGTTCCTTACCAAAACCCCACTATTATCAAGGGGTTCAGATGGCTTTATATCAGTGGTCTGACTCCAAAGTGGATGCTCTGCATCAGCTTGTTTTATTTGCTACAGGAATGAGAACAGAGATTGCTTCTACTGAGTACTGGCTGTACGGCAGGTACTTTTTATGCATGACCTCACTTGTTCTTCCTCATCTCTCTTTGAGATTGATATTATCTATGTCTCCAATGGATATACAATTTAAAGGAAGAGTTAAACTGCTTGTTCTAGTCAGCATGCTGGAAACTGAGCAGAGCTGGTGTATGAAGCCAAATCCATCCACTCTGGTACCATCTTTCCTGCTGTCTGTCGCTGTCACCAGGTTCTTAGCATGAGTCCAGTGTGACTCTGGGACCTTCCCTCCTCTTTCCCTTCCCAGGGACACAATATCAGCCTCATCCCCTGACAATGCATGCCAAGATATCTGCATCCATTTCTGGACAACTCATTTCGATGAGCTTCACCCTCCCTCCAATGCAAGGTCAATCATTAGCTTCCTCTCTTTCCAAGAGTTTTTAGTTTCTCCATCACTTAAGAATGTACAATGCCTTTGGATTGATATCCAAATTCTTACCTGTGTTGTCTTCCATAATCCATCCCTGGTATGGATTTTGTATGGTTTAAGGGTTCCTCAAGAGTTACAAACTTGGGGTCCCAGCACCCGGAAGGAAGCTCCCCAGACACCATCCCAAGCTCCTAGGGCAGAGAAGGTGAGCCACGCGGGTGCCAGAAGCACACCCACGCCCCACCCCCC
>NW_004624757.1:9348283-9369300 GCF_000247695.1 Heterocephalus glaber | reverse complement strand
AGTTAGTTTCATTAATTTGTCTTCCAAGGTACTTCTTAGAAGTTGTCAAATTTATTTCAAAACAGATTTTTGAAATATGCTTTCTATATCCTTTTAAATTCTGTAAAATCTGTGGTAATGTCTCCTAGACCTTGATATTGTAATTTCAAAAATGTATAATTGATATTGTGTAACAGGAAGAAAAGGTCCAAAGGTGCAGGGGAAATGTGAGGGGTAGGGGAAAGGAAAAAAGGGAAAAGAAAAAATATGAGAAAAGGAAAAAAAAATGGAAACAAAGTCTTTTCAAATAGAGAAGCATGGAGTGGGTGAAGGGAGGGCAAGGGAAGGGGGAAGAAAAAGAACCAAGATACTCATGTAATGGTACAAGATCCCAATGATGAATGTAACTGTATTTTATAATGAAAATGTACCAATAAACTTAATAGGAAAAAATAAATACATAAATAAATAAATAAAATAAATTTAGAATGGTATGGTTTTAAGGCAATAGCAAAAGACATTTTGGAACAATTCAACCTTTCATTCAAAAAATATTGGTCATTGAGTTCTACTGTATTTGAATATTATTGTAGTTTTTTTTCCCTTGCATTGTTCTTCTTTGAATGGTTTTAATTTCTGTATGTGTGTGTGTGTTTGATAATAAAGTTATTTTTAAAAAAAAGAGTTACAAACTTGGTCCCCAGTATTGCTCTATTGGTAAGGGTGGAACTTTTAAGCCATAGGTCACTATGGGCATGCCCTCAGGAGGGACTGTGGGGCCTGGTCTGTCTGTCTGTCTGTCTGTCTCTCTTTGACTTCTTGTATAGCCATGTAATCGCTCCCTCTCTCTCTCTCTCTCTCTCTCTCTCTCTCTCTCAGACACACACACACACACACACACACACACACACACACACACACCTGCCATGATGTGCAGACATTTACCACTCTTAACAGAAGCCAAACCAATATTACCACCACCACCACCACCACCATCACCCTCTATCCAACCTTACAGTTTAAACCTCCAAAAAGTGAGTAAAATAATCTTCTTTTTCTCTGTAAGTAACCTGTTTCAGGTATTTTATCATAGTGATGAAAAGCTGACTAATACACCTCTAACTGTGGATGTATAATAGAATCCCATGGGGAGTTTTAACAATTCTGTTGCTCAGACTATACTCAGGACCAATAAAGTCAGCATCCTCAGGAGTGGAATCCAGGCACCAGTATTTTTTAAACCTCCCTAGGTGATTCTAATGTGCAGTCAAGTTTGAGAAGAACTGTAAAAGACCAACCAATTCCAAAAGTTCAACCTCCCTCATATGGAGTGATTTAACCTCTCCACTGTCCTTCATTTCTATCCTCTCTTCCCACCACAGTAAGCCTCTGCTGTGATTGTGTTCAGGCACAATGGTTTCTCCTTCCATCTGGTAATCCAAGCCTCCTGATCTGTCAGACACTGTCCACCTCTGTCCACTGAAGAAACACTCTCCTGGCCATGTTGACCTCTGAGCAAACTGCATCTACATATGCACTGATAGTCCAGATAGTATACCTGACCGTATAGAAATTCAATGCTTTTTCTCACTCTCTACTGATAAGTATTGCTCTGTAGTTTTTCCAGTTATTTAAAATATCAGTGCCAAGCTATTTTCCTGTACACTTTCTTATTTGGTTGATGACCCTTTTCCGACTGCTCAGTAACTTGCATCCTTGGAGATCTTATTTGTGCATTTGTTTCCTCTTTCTAAAATTGTGTCTACCCACTCTTGTCCCAGATGCCTCTGAATTGTGACACTACTTTTCACTCCTTCAACAGACCATCCATTTTAATTCCTCCATACTGAGACGTTTGCCCAGAATTCTTTACCCTCCCACCTCACAAAAGTCTACTCTATTCATCATTCAAGCCTTCCTTCTTTCAGACTCAGCTATGATTCTTTTCTCATCAGACAGAACTACTGTTGTCCTCCTTTATGTTTCTATTGCCCTTCATTTCTACCAGTCACATAAAGTTTATCCCAATGGATTAGACTTGGTTGGCATCTGCTGATCTTAAATATGAGAGAATGGTAGATGTGTATGTTACAAAATAGTGGATCATTAAAATGTAGAACAAGACTTCTGATACTATGCTTTCTGAATGAGTGTGAAAACAATGTGCTATTAATGTGAAAGCCCATTTTTTTCCATTCAGAACATCACTGGGTGGGGGACATGTTAGTTTGCATGCATGTCATGTGCATAGGTATGTCCTAGCTTCCATACAAAGTGCTTAGGAAGGAACTAGTGGACAGTCTGGATGTGCAAAATGTGTCCCTGTCTTTGAAGTCCATCACTGATCAGAGATAAAAAGACCTTTGTTCTGACAGATCATAGCAAACTTGAAAGCATGATGCCTTAAGCAGGGCCACATAGTCACAGTTTTTTTTAAAATTGCAGATTCAAAACAACCTTGCACTTGCCAATTTTTAAAAAATGACCAAGAGAAGTCATGACAAATAAGAATTCCACACTCAGGAGGATCTTATCAACAAGGGGTTCCAGATTCCTCCTCTCAGAAATATACTTTATGTATAGAGGACTAAGAAGTTAATTGCATGTGTCAAAATCAACTTGAGGCATGGTTGCTGCTATAAACATCAATGAGCTGCTTTCTAATCTTGAAATTCTCCCATCTCCACACTAACACATAATAAGAACAATAGATGGTGAGGAGAGGCAGCATGCAGCATGCACTTATGAGCCTTTTGAGAATCTCCTGATTCAACAAAGCATAAAACACTGCCCAACCAATTTCCCTTTTGTAACCAAAAACTCAGTTTCTTACTCTAAAGTTCCCTCAAAGTATCCTAGAACAGAATTCCAAGTTCCCTTTTCAACAAGTGACATCAGTGAATGTCCAGATTTTAGAAAATAGTGTAGATCACATTCTCATCTTAGTATGATGAATCTTTCCCCACTTTATCAAAGTTCATGAAAGTTAAAACCCAGGTTTTGTCTCAACAAGCACTCATACTGTGTGATTTGTCATGACTTGTCTATAATACTTCTGCAGCTTTCACCAAGTTTATCCAGGCTGACTAATCTTCAGTAACAAAGATGGATGCATATGGATCGAATTAGTAGTGTTCAATTGATGTAGGGCAAGAAGATGTGGAAAGACAGAGGGTGGAACTCATAGAAGAGGTAGGATGTGAATTTGTTTGGAAATGGATATATTTTGAATATCTGGAAAAGAGAAAATAATTCTAGAGAGAAAGAATGGCACAGGCAGAGGTTCAGGGGAAGACAGAAAGAAAGATGTCACACTATGTGACAGGCACAGTAGGTTGCCTACTGTTATGGGCTGAATTGTGTCCCTTTACCTAATTTATATGTGAAGTTCTCATCCTCAGAACCTCAGAATGTGGCTGTATTTTTATTTGCACTTTCAAAGGGAGTAAGTTGAAAGGATGCCATTAGGATAGTCCCCGTTCCAGTCTGATGATGTCTGTATAAGAGGACAGAAAGGACCGACCATGTGAGACACGATAAGAAGATAAATATCTGCAAGCCAAGGAGAGAAGTCTTAGATGAAATCAGCACTGCTGGCACCTTGATCTTAGAGTTCTGGCTTCCAGGAAGTTGCTGTTCAAGCCATTCAACCTGTGGTATTTTTCTGGAGCAGCCCTAGTAGATGCATATACCCACCAAACAACCTTCCCTTCCTTTTTCCTGCCTAGCTGAGGCCCCCTGGGTGCCTTTGGATCTACACATGGACAGCAGAGCATGCCCGTTACTGAAGGGAAAGACGACTGAGGGGCTCTGGGAAGGGTTTCCTCTGTGGCAAGTGAGGAGAGTCACACAAGGGCAGGTCTTCCTAAACCCACTGTCCTGAAAAGACAGAACCCTTGGCCTTGGAGTGGTCACTTTTATATAGTGGGGGGACCAGAACAGTTATAAAAAATCTGCCCCAGCGCTTTTTTTTTTTTTTTTTTTTGGTACCGGGGATCGAATTTTGGCCCTTGCGCTTGCGCAGCAGGTGGCGAAACCACTGAGCTAAATCCCCCGCCCTGCCCCAGCGCTTTTAACAATACCGAAACACTGGGTCAACTGTGTAACTCCTTTGCTTCCATTTCTGTTGGAACCTATAGACTAAAGCCAAATTTGATAGGTTACTAGCTGCTGGGTCTAGGGAGGACAAGGAGTCAGCTAATGGAAAAGATGAAGTTAGTGAAATAAATGAGACACAGATTTTGGAAAAAGATTTTTGAATGTTTTGTAGAAAGTAATGTAGGAATGTGAGGAAAGGAAAGAAGAGTTAAAGACAAATTCTAGATTTCTACCTAGGCACCTATAAAGAACACGGGTGACTTTCTCCTATGGATGAGAGACCTTAGAGTTTTCCAAGGCCATCCCTGGAATTTCCTCAGTGGGTCAGTGAGGGATTGCCCTGCTAGGAGGATGGGGTTGCTCTCCAGGACTGCTGAGTGGAACTGGGCATGGGGTATTGGTTAAAAGAAGACTTGGACAGGAATCTAGTTGACGGGGCTGTCAGGGGGGTGTTAACAGCTGTTGTTATAATAGGTGCATTCACATCAGACCTCAGAGCATGGAAACCAGGGCTAGAAAGATATTCATTTGGGCTTTTGTCAACCGGTGGCACTTTTACAATAATTCAAATAAAAATTTTGAGCTGTAAAATCTTGTAAACTTTAAGTTTATATTAGTTTTGCAATGATGGTCTCCCACTTGATGTCTGTACCTAAGTCTACCACTAACCTTAGACAATCACTTAACTTTTCTGCACTTCAAAGGCCTCAGTAACAGGAGAGGTTTTGACTGCAACAGTGACCTTTCACCCTCCCTCCCCTCCCTCCCTCCCTTTGTTTCCCTTCCTCTCTTCTTTTCTTTCTTTCCTTTCTTTTTTCTTCTTTTTCCCCAGTTGCAGAACTCTTTGTTTTTGAAATAAATAATAATCAAATGCTAAATATCTAACAAGAAAAATGGTACTACTAATAATTCACATTACATAGCATGATTAGAATCTGCCAGGCCTTGGACTAAGTAGTCTTTCAATTTTTAATGGTTAATAATACTATAAAATTGGAAATTTTATTGTCATTCCCATTTTACACATGAAGAATCTGAGGCACAAAGAAGTTAAGAAATGTACCCAAGGCAACAGAGCTAGGACAGGGCAGGCAGCCTGCTGAATCTCCAGTCTTAGCTCTTAACTTCCATGCTAAATAGAAATTAGAAATTCTGTTTTGTTTGTACTTGAGTGTGTGTGTGTGTGTGTTTGCGCGCGTGTGTGTGTCTGTGTTAGAGGAGGGGGTATATGAGCTTATGTACCTGACCTTCAGCGCCTAAGGGAGCCTTTATGGCACCCTATAGGGGCCTGGGAATCCCAGAGTGAAAACCCACTCATCTATCTAATCTCCAAGGCAATAATATCTTAACAGGGTTGACAGAAGAGCAAGTATCTGCATGGATCTTGTGAGCAAGGGGAGATTGATACAGCTTGTAATAAAGCAGGATATTGTCCCATTGTTTGGACTCATTTTCAATTGCAGTTTTGAATTTATTTTAAAAATTAAATTAGCATTAAAACATTAATAATCACAAGATCTAAATGTTAAAAGAGAACTACTTCATCTGCTGGAAGATAAAATAGGTACAACTCTGGAAGACATAAGTATAGGTAAGGACTTTCTGAAGAGAACTCCAAGGGCATAAGAAATGATACTGAGAATCAACAAATGGGATCATATAAAATGAAAAAGCTCTGTACAACAAAGGAGGCAACCAACAGAGTGAAGAGACAACCTACAGAATAGGAAAAAAATTTTGCAAACTACTCCTTAAAGGACTAATACCAAGAATATATAAAGAACTAAAAAAACTTGGATCCCCAAAATAAAAGACCCAATCAAAAAACAGGCAACCAAAATGAATAGACACTTCTCAGAAGACATACAAATGGGCTATAAACACTTGAAAAAAAATCGACATCACTGGTCACTAGAGAAATGCAAATTAAAACCACACTGAGGTATCATCTTATCCCAGAAAGAATGGTTATCATTAAAAAGATCTAATAAAAATAAATGCTGGTGAGGATGTAGGGAAAAAGGAACCCTTCTACATTGCTGGTGGGAATGTAAACTAGTATACCTATGATGGAAATCTGTGGAGATTCCTCAAATTTGAAAAATAGAAATTTATTTTGACTCTGTTATTCCCCTTCTAGGTATTTTCCCAAAAGTGTTGAAGTCATTATATTACAGGGATAGATGCATACCCATGTTTATAGCAGTAAAATTTATAACAGCTAGATCTTGGAAACAGTGCATATGTTCATCAACAGATGAATGAATGAATAAAGAAAATGTGCTATTTATACACAAAGGAGTACTACTCTGCCATAAAGATAAATTTGAGGCATTTGTATACAAATGGATTCAACTTGAGAGCATAATGTTAAGTGAAATAAGATTAAATATCACATGGTTTCTCTTATATGAGAAACTAATATATATATACACATATGTTGCTCTCTCTATGTATATTTTAAAAGTATATATATATATATAGAGAGAGAGAGAGAGAGAGAGAAAGGCAGAGCAAGCAAAATAGAAGATAGATAAATAAGAAGTAGAGAAAAGCTCAAATGATTCCCCAAATTAACTATTCTGGTGTTTCAAAAATATTTTAAGATATATGCTAATTTGTTTCATTTATATTACTAGTCTCTTTTTGCTCATTGAAAAGAAAGTTTTGTCTTTTGTTCATTTCTTCTTTATAAGAGAGGGTCTATTTTGTCTATGAGTTGTACTCTGAGTAACATTTTGGCCATTTTTTAAGATCATAATACATAGTATATTAACCATTGTTATTCTCTACTTTCTTGTGGGGTTTTGTTTTTCCATAGAAGTAGGAGTAGTTTTTTCTGTATTTTCTTTGTTAATATCTACTTGTGTTGCATTAAAATAAAAATACACTAAATAAATAAAAAATAATAATAATCAGCTGAAGATCACATACATATACATGCACATGGGTTGTAAAATGATGAGAAATGCTGACTAGGTAGCTATTTAGACCTCTAAATTTTAATTCCCCTGGTTCTGCCATCTGCTTATTTTCTGTTCATTTTCTTTTTTCTTTTTGAATATTTTCCAATTTTAATATAAAATGGAATATAATTCTTCTAATGATCTATTTTTTAAAGTTATTTTTATTAGTACATATTTATCATACATTTCTGCTCATTTTCTCCACTCCTTGTGACAAGTATGGCAAGTCATACACCCTAACTTGGATTAATCAATAAGATGGATATCTGTGTGGCCCATGGACCACTGGCTGACGCTACAGTAAAAGCTGTTATAAGAGTTCACGCTTATGGTATCCTTATTAAGTGCCAAATAAACAATAAAGGTAAGTGTGTGTGTGTATGTATGCACACACACATTATGGCTGAATCCTCACTGAATCCTAAGCATCTACTATGTGCTAGGGAGCAGCACATCAAGGGATCTTTTCTGAGTTGCAGGCCAGAGAGGAGCAGCCCCTAGCACTCCCATTGCTCTTGCTGTGTGTCTCTAACAAAGCACACACCTAATCATGTGAGGACCTGATTCCCTTTCCCACCCTGAGTAAAGTACAAGCTTCCAGAGGACAGAAACTTTGCCTTGTGATTTCTGTATCTCTAACACTTAGCATAGAGTGGGCACCCAATAAATACCTGCTCAATACTAGCAGACACTCAGCTACTCAAATGTGTCCCAAGCCTGTGCTTCAGTACTTATTCCCAATCTAGAAACTAGAAAAGCTAGGTATTTTTCCAGTTTGCCAACTTCTGAGGCTGAAATTCTTCCTCCTGACTTTACAAAGTTGTCTGACAAGAAAGCTACTGCAGCCATTTTGTGAGGATGGAGGGAAAAACTGAGAATCACAGGAACTCAGAATAAGATCCTTGATGTCCTTGAGGCACTGAAGCCTTCCTACAATCACATCTCTCCAAGACTGCTTGCTGTGCAAGACAAATACACCCATTTGCTAAAACCACCATGAGATTTCCTGATACTTTGCTGCAACCTTAAAGCATTCCTTCTGATAGATAAACATTATGAAATCAATAAAACTTGGCTTCTAATCCTTAAAAAGGTCCCAAAGTTATAGGGTTGCTGGATTCAATATAGGACATAGGTTTAAGTAAAGGACTTTTAAAAAGTAAATTTTTAGTACAATAAATGCCCATTCAATAATTGGGAATTCTTACATTAAAAAAAAAAACACCTTGTACTTCTTCTGAAATCAAATTTAACTGAGTATCCTCTATTTGTGTTTGTTAAATCTGATGACTCTTCATGGATAGTAACAAACAACTTCTAAGAGAAGTAGAAAGGGCATTTCAACCAGAGGATCTGATTTAGCAAACAAAGCCACTCCCAGGATGTAATAACAACTTCAGTTGTACAGCCCTTCAGCTTTCAGCGAACTTTCATAGACATTACTCATTCAGCAAACAGTTGCAAGGTTTCCACCGCGTAAACAACACTTAATTCTAACAAGTTATTTGCCCAAGTCAGCACAACTGGTAATCATAGGATTTGAAACCGAATTCTCTTCTGATACCCAGTTTAGTACTGGGTCATGATAGGATAGGCTCTCTGGCTTTGATGTGCTTCACAGCCACTTGTAAGATGTGCTAAAAGACAGATGGTTGGGCTGTGAGCCCATCATAGTCTGAGGTTGGGCCCAAGAACATGCATTTATTCCAAGTGCCCAGTGACACTGAGGCTTCTAGTCTTGGGGACACACTCATTGGAAACAACTGCAAAACAGCTATTTTTTTTAGCAGGACAGAGTTAGCAAATGCCTTCCCTCTTTCCAAGAAGAGAAAAATGTAGGATATATTAAACATGGGCATTGGAGCATTGTTTGTAAAAGTAAAAACCTAGAAACAAACTAAATGTCCATCTATAGAAGGATAAGTAAATAAAATGAGCAGTTATGTCTGACAACACATTCATTGCAAAGACAAATAACTAAGCCCTCTATTTCTTTGAGGTGCATTGTATGGCATTGGGCAGTTGAAGGTACCTATGAAGAAGCCCTTTAGGGTAAACATGGTGCCTTGGGCGCTATCCTTGTAAACACACTGGTTTCTATCCACAGGTATACATGCTGTCCAGCATAGGAGGTGACGTGGGGTTTGCACAGCTCTAAAATCCAGTTTCCTGCAGGTCATGAAATTTAATCTCTGTTGAAAAAAGCCAAGTGATGGGTTCCTTTATCCAGAATCAATTACATTCTTTCCCTTTCTTACCCTCTTTCTTGCCTCCCTCGTACTCCCACAGCAACCACCTCACATACGGATAAACTAGAAAGCTTGAGGAGTGCCCAATTGCAGAGCAGCCAACCATGGCTGCCAAACCACATGCAGGCTTTCAGTGAGAAGGGGGGCATGCAGGAGAAGAGAGAGCTATTTATTCCTCCAGTCTCTGACTGGTGATTTCACTGTCTACGTAAACAGTAGCTGAGAGCCCTAAAAACAAATCCATTTATCCTACCAACTTGGTTCATGTTCTTGGGGCCTCCCTGCGAGGGTGCATTGTGAAACCCTTTTGGAGACCTCCAACACTTCTTGGCCAACCTCAGGCCCTCCTGCTAACAGGTATGGCAGCATCTCACTGCCCTCCATACCTCTTTTTTATTTTTTTATTAAAAGTATAGTTTAAGACATTAATTATACAGTTTAAGAGGATTCCCTGTGCTATGTCCATACATGCAGATATCATGTGTTGATCACGTCCATCAACCCTTCTTCTACCCTGTCTCTACCTCCCCTCTACCTCCCCCCTTTCCCCAGTCCCTTGGGCCCCCTTTATAGTCCCTAATAGTCCTTTTACTTTCATACCCTCCCCATGACATATATGAGAGAAAACATGCAATACTTGTCTTTCTGTGTCTGGCTTATTTCGTTTAACATGATGTCCTCCAGTTCCATCCATTTTCCTGTAAATGACAGGATTTCATTCTTCTTTATGGCTGAATAATACTGCATTATGTACATGTACTGTTTTTTCTTTATCTATTCACCCACTAATAGGTACCTACTCTGGTTTCATACCTTTGCTATTGTGAATGGTGCTGCACTAAACATGAGCACACAGATATCTCTCTAGTATGCAGACTTAATTTCCTTTGGATATATACTCAGGAGTGGGACAGCTACATCATGTGGTATTTATGTTGTTGTTTTTTCCGGGAACCTCCATTCTGACTTTCATAGCACTTATACTAATTTACATTCCCACCAACTGTATGTAAGGCTTCATTTTTCTCTATATCCTTGCCACCCTTTAATATTCTATTTTTTATTTTTGATAATAGCCATTCCAGCTGGGATGTGATAGAAACTCATTGTAGTTTTGATTTGTATTTCCCTGATGACTAAAGATACTGGGCATTTTTCACGTATTTATCATTCATTTGTATTTCTTCTTTTGAGAAGGGTCTATTCAGATCATTTTCCCAGTTTTAAATTAGATTACTTATTTTCTTTCAAAAACATCACACTGCAGAAAATTACAAAGAAGAATATAACGCTTGTTATATTGTCATTGTCCTATGACCCATATGTAGCAACTGTTAGCATTTGATTACACTTTGTCCAGGTTTTAATATTTTGCTTTTATGGAATTATATGATAGCTACTATAGAATAAAACATATTTACCAGCTACCCATCTCTTCCCCACTGTCCTTCTCAGACAACAAATATGAATTGTATATGACCTTTTATTTTTAATGTTAAATATATAACATGCATACATAAAACAAAACATAGTATTATTTTTGCTCTTTTATTAATATAAGTAATTCATATTGAGTGCTTTTTTCTTCTCCATGTTTTTATTCAATATAATGTTTGTGAGGTTTAACCAGTTGATTTAGATTATTGCGTTTAACTGCACATTTCATTTATTAATACCTCTATAAATGAACTGTTAGATTGTAGTTTTTCACTCTTATAAACAATGCTGCAGTATATGCCCTGTCACATGATTTGGTGTGTATATATTGGGGTTTCTATAAGTGAATACAGATATTCCTTGTTTAACAACTTACCTGTTTTACAGCTGTTTGGACTTTGGATGAAGGAGCATGCATGGCAGGCCAGCCTTATGGTGGCTTCTATAGTACAGCATTGTAATTTTTGCTGATTGTACTGTACAGTACAATACTGTAGCTTTATGTTCTGTTATAGATCACACTATTGCATATAAGAGTTTTGCAAATAAAAGAAAAGCCATCAAGTTGGAATTTCCTTTGAGCATTTCTTTGTTCTGAGCATTGGAACGTACATGCTATGTACAATTCCTCATTTAGCAACCAATTCAATTAATGACCTAGTTGTGGAACCAGAATTAGGCAGTTAAAGGAGGATTGTCTATAATTACAATTATTGAGACATAGGTATTACATTTTGAATTTTAGTAGATGGTGTCAGTATATCTTGAATCTGAGCACATCAAATCATACTCCTAAGAATAAAGCAAGAGAGCTCCATTTCACCAACATCATGAGAAATCTTGAGATTGTCAGATGTCTTATAATTTTTACCAATTTAATCAACTACAACAAAAAGTGCTTCATCACTATTTGAATTTGCATTTTCTTATAAATAATTGAGGTTTGTTTCTGCTTTAGGTTCCTTCTCTGTGACTCATCTGTTCACATCTTTTGCCTGTTTTTTCTGTTTGTCTTTTGCCTACTGATTTGTTGGAATTCTACATATATAATATTGTGTGCATAACGAAGAACAATACTTTACCTGCTATTTATAATATTGCAATTTCTGCTTCCTGCCAATAGCTTAGGTTCTCACATGATTTATGAGTAACTTATTGCTAACTAGAGAAGTGAAAAGAAGCAAGCCCAGACCTTGGACTTGGCCCTGCCACATGCAATCCTTCAATGGGCCAGGGGATAAACTCAAAAGCAACATTTGCAACCGGGTACCCAATATGTAAAATTGTGTCTGAAACCACAAATCCAGTGCTTACTCTACCACAAATCAACATGCTTGCTCATGCATTCCCTCCTGCAGAAGCATGAAAAAGCCTTGTCACTGAAAATGTGCAAAAGGGGAGTTTCTGATCAAAAGTACTTTGGGATGCCTGTTAAACGGTCAGAAATTTTTATTCTGCAGAACTGGGGTGAGTCCTAGAGATACACATTCTAAACAAGCCCCCAAGGAGAAAAATGACACAGCAGGTCAGTGGGTCAGATTTTGAAGACACTTCTGATGTGAGTTGAGAAACCAGAGTTGCTACTGGTAGGAGCTTAGTTAATCCATTTACGAGCTCAGAGCTGAATGGGCTTGTAAAAGATGAGGCTCAATTGCAGGGAGTGGGTCTTGGGGACTGTATCTTACCACCAACTTTCCTCCCCTGCTCTTTCTCTCTCCCTCTGCTTCCCAGCTGCCATGGGGTGAGCAGCTTTCCTTAGCCATCCCTGTCAGCCATGATGTTTCATTCTCACCACAGACCTAAAAGCAGAGCCAGCTGACCATGGGCTGAAACCATGAAATAGAATCAATCTTTGCTAAGTTGATTTTCTTCAGTATTTTGTCACAGTGATGAAAATTTGGCTAACACACCTACATTTCAAATTCTAAACTCATCTCTGCTGCTAAAAGGGAGACAGAAACCAATGACTCATTCTACATGCCAAGTGCTCTTGGCCTTGATTAATTCACAGTATTGATCCTTCTCACTGACAACTGTTATGGGTACATACATATTAAGGAAATAAATGTTCCTAATTGTGCTTATGTCTATAAAAATGATAGCTCAGTAGAGAAGGAAATTTATTTCAACACCTTTACCAGATGGAAGTCAAATACCCACAGTTTCTTTGAAAGCTGTTGCTCAGAGTGTAATTTTGAGCTCCCCTTCTCATATTACTTCTGGTGCCACAAAGGGCAAGCTCCTAAGGACTCCATGCCTTGTGGATTCTTTTTGAAGTAAGCATGATTCACTGGAGCAAAGGCTTCAGTCATGACAATTGCCTCCATCCGGTTGAGGCCATCTCTGTCTTTGATCAAGTCCGTCAGCATTTTCCTTGCTCCAAGCCTGGTTCAGGCAGACACGGCAGACACAAGTGATGATCAGGGCATCTTCTGCCCACTGCACATGAGCCAAGGGCACCTTCAAGCCAGGCAGGAGTTTGCCATGGCAGATCTGCATGTGCAGAAGTGTTTGTCAGAAAAGAAAAAATGTAAGGATTTCTAAGAGCTACGTCACCTCCACTTATTTCTAATTCCTTTAAGAGTCAAGTATCTCTAAATATCTTCAAAAGGTACCATGAGGAGAGGCTCTGAGAAGTATATCTGAGTGGGAAGTATAACAGAGCCATGAAGGAATGTGGCTTAGAGAGATTTCAATTTCCCTTAGATAATTTTATTTTTTAAAAATAACATTTTTAAGGACCAAATCTCAGTTTAGAAGCTATTTCAGGTATTGTATTAAAAAAACTAAATTGTAGTTATATGATGACATTAAAACTCTCTGTACTGATTACAGGCTTCATCAAGAAACATGTGTAATTGTTGCTGGAATGAAGACAAAGACCATGAAGATGCCTTCTCACTTGCTAGCTAAAGTGGCATTAGGTCCTTGACCTTCTTATTCCCAAAGGGTGTGGTGAGACTCAGTGGACCGAGCCACAGGTGACACCTGGACAGAGTGGGCAGAATATCTCTTTGGAGGAGGGTATGGAATTCATTTCCACCCCTAAGCCCAGCAGCAAGCAAGTCTCTTCTGATCTTCAGAGCAATTGCCTTCTCTTACATTCTCCCCTGGAAGAACCAGACTGAAAGAAGTTCTACATAGAACTGTTGTTTGGGCTTCTTCACACTGTGGGTGTGGGGGGAATGGGACACACTCCCAAACACAATGCATAAGGAGTTTAGGAATTTGTTGCCTGGCTTTGTTAATGGCAGTCAAGTTTCCATAGCTTAGATGAGCTGAATTCAATTTCTTTTCCTCCCTCAAAGTATACATAGCCTTCTGAAGATATTTTAAGACATGTAATTCTGATTAACTTGACTCATTAAAAACATTCTTCCTATGACCCTAATAATGTGTGAGGATTGTTTTCTGATTTTCTGAAAGATCTTGGCCTTAGAAACAGGAATTGGGAAGACAAACTGCAAAATCATAAGTTCAACTTAGGGCAAATTCTCAGAGCCACACAACTTCTGGCACAATATATTTTCTAATGCTGATCTTGCAGATATTATCCTCTTTTGAAAGGAAAAGTAAAGATTAGAATTAAAACAAAATGTCTTTGTGGGAAAAAATCATATCCTACCCTTTCCTTAAATTTTTACTAGTGCATATACTATTGTTTGGAAAAGAGAGCAACAAGATGCAAAGTGACTCTCTTGGCCTTTTCCTGACAGTCTGATTCATTTTCCTCATGTCTCAAAAGCTTTAAGCTTCTTTATTTCTCACTCTCATAGGCCATTCTCTCCCAGCTGCTATTTGCTTCTCCCTCTTCTCACAAGTGCAGGCATGTGTGAATGTGTGTGTGCACACGTGTGAGTGTGTATATGTGTGTACTTCACTCTTATGTCTTATTTCAAAGCTCTAGAAGACAAAACATGGCCACAGTCCTTCTTGGACGCATAGTCCTCTCTTTTCCCTGGCCACTCTCCATGTCACTACCCTCCTCCTGCCATTTGCACATAAGTGATCATGATCAAATGACACTTCTTGAGCACCTCTGTGTCTCAGATACCGCACTTGACACTTTACATGCATCTCATTTAATCACCAAAGTCGCTTATGATTTATGATGTACATAATAATATCTTCATTATATACAAAAGAACCTGAGGTTCAGAGTATGAAAGTGACTAAGCTAGAGAGCTTTGATTCCAAGATTCAAACTCAAATCTTACTGATTCGAAAGCTCAAGATTTTCCCTCTACGTTACACCTTTAAGAATAGACAAGGGCCTGAGAGTATAATGAACTTATAGGACATTTTCTTTAATTTTTCTCATAAAATTGTGTCTAATGGCAGAGAGTGAATGTATTTTATGGATGAGTATATGTACATGTTGAAAGGGATAGAAATACAGGATGCTTTTAAGGATGTTAATCTGAAGCATTTCTTTGCATGTTCATAATTCCTTGAAGTGTACTATTTATCTTAAAATTTTAAGTTTGAATTCTACACTTTAATATATTTATGTTTGCTGTAATGTTGAAGAAAAGGGTGAAAAAATACTTACTGTTGACTAAATTAATGTTCTAGGAAGGTGTACCCCATGTATCCTAGTATCTGTCTAACACACTGCAATGAGTAGAATGTAGTCACTGGGATCGGATAGAACAAGATTTGAATCTCAGTTGAGGCATTTAACAGCTCTGGGAAGCTCACAGGCTCACTGGGAAGTGTAAATGGGAAAGCGTTTGTCAAACATCTTCTATGTTTACACTATAGATAGTTGGCATTCAATAATGATAGCTATTGTTTCGATGATATTTATTGTATATAAAATGAAGAGATTTAGGAGAAACATCCAGATGGGTCTGCTAAGATACTGGTTGCTCTGTAAATTCAATGTTACATCTTGTTTGTTTTATATCCTGTTGTTATATTCTTGTGACACCATGTAGCTTTCCCTCATAGCATTTGCCACAAATTATAATTATGTACTTATGTATTTCTAAGATTATTTGATATCTTCCTTCTTCTGCTACAAGCCCCATAAGATCAGGAACTATGTCTAGTTTGCTCATATCTGTATTCCTAGAATTTAGCCTAATCCTTGAAATAAGGTAAATGCCCAATAATTATCTGTTAATATAAATGAATTAATGAATGAGTTTAAGAAATGTTTGCCTTTATACAATAAAATCTACAGACATCAAGAGGACAAATGTTCACATTATTTAGGACTTAGGATTCTTACTATTCAGTTTCCCCTCTATTATAGAGTCAAGCTATTCTACAATAGGTCATTTTATGTACAATATATAATAATTCCATCTAATTGGAACCCTAACATAGACAAAGGTCTACATTATGTAAAATAGGAGGGAAAGTTAATATTTTTGATCCTTTAAAAAAAGTTGAATACAAATATCTTTTGGAACCTCAAGATTTTAAATTACTAGTAGTTATAAAAATTGCTATTTAATTCAACAAAGAGAGAAATATATGTGTGTGTGTGTGTGTGTGTGTGTGTGTGTGTATCTTCAAAATGGCCACATCTAATGGTTAGCAAGAGAGCATATAACTGTGATGGTGAAAGTTTGTTCCTATTGTTCCACAAGCTTCTGAAAGAGTAACACAGGTGCTTGAGACTCTTGTACTCAATGGAGGAAAGATCAAGGACAATAAGCACAGATGAGGATGAATCATTTCACTTATGCCAATGAAGTAAAAGTCCTTCTGCAGACAGATTTTCATCAGTTGTGCCTAAATGGTTTTGAGAGAGCAGGGAAGAAAACCCATACTTAGTCTTGTAGACTGAAAGGAGCACGGCTCTGAAATAAGTGCAAGGCCTGTCTGCCTATTTTAAATCATGCAGGTAACGCATCTTCCAACTTACATAGCACCAGTTCATAGATACTGAAGTCATTTTGCTTCCAATATCTCCTCCACACCTGAGAATAAATTATCAAGGTACCTCTAATTTAGAGCCTAAATTTCATGTCTTTGGAAGTATATAAAAGGCCTATGTCAACCTTTTGCTTTCAGCAAAGATAATAATTTAGGCTATCACCAGACACCTGTCTAACCTGTAATTTTTCCTTCCCCCATTTTATTCTGTCTTCATGAATATGTAGACAGCACTGGTTGCCAGAGTGCTCAAGCTCAATACAAAGGGGTGTGGATTTAACTATTTGGATGGAGGTGAAAGGAGGCAAGAAAAAATGCAGGTGCTTGAAGGTGGTGTGTCCCTGCATCAGGATCAATTGCCCCTCGCCTTCACTTTATCCCAGATAATAACAGACAATCTGTGGGACTTGGAATGGTAAGTGAGGATCCCTGGAAGGTAATTAGAAGAGGAAAAAGAGATAACAGGACTGGCATGAAGAAGGGCAACCAGAGGTATATTCATCGAAAAAAAGTTCATAATTGACTGTGTTCTGCCCACTTATTTATAGCTGGCAGTAAAAGTCATATCATCACCTAGCAATGCAGATTACTATGTGTATTAAACAATGGAAAGTCTCCCTGGCTCCTTTGAGTTCTGTCTCCTCTGTGGACATTGGTTTATTTGTTTTATTCATTTAGAAAACACATTTACTGAACACCTATTATTTAGCCAGCATTTGCTGTAGGTATATAGGATACAACAGAATAAGATACTTTTCCATTTTCAATGAATTTAAGTCTATTGGGAGAGACAAGCCAATAAACAAGCAATGTAACTCCATGTGTCTTTCAGCTAGGACTTAGGGTCAAGAAAGGCCTCCTGGAACTGATTTGCAACCTGTAATTCCAGAGACAGCAGAGGGTAAGAGGAGACAGTGAGATCAACTATGCAAGAAACAGATGAAGAGGCTTCCAGGAAAATTCTTGATGATAGTACTAGAGAAGTCACAATCAACAGGATGTGGAGAGAAAGGGTGTGTGTTGATTGGTGGCAATTTCTGGAGAAGGAGAAGAAAGATCTTTTCACATTCCTATCCTACGATTGCTAGCACAGCAAATTTCATATTCCTTTCTGGCACCTTGAGCTGTTCTCACCATGCAGCCAAGCTCTGAGGATTGATTTAGGGTGGTCTCAGATCCACTCACTTGTAGCCAAGGTAAACACAAATTATATTTTCTTAATCCACCTACATACATCAGACCCTAAGGCTCTGTTTCCTTTTGGCTTTTCTTTTTTACTTCCTTCATTTCTTACACAATGAACAATGACGCCTTCAGTATTTTTACCATCCCAGACAGATTTAATACCATCTATCTGTGTTTATATTGTCTAGATTAAACTAACTTTGTAAAAATGTCTCTCTCCAAATCTTTCTGGTTCCATGTTCAGTTGTGTTTATTTTCTTTTCCAAAATTAAAGGTTGAGTTTGATATTTTAAGGAATGGCCTATCTCACAGTGCTGGTTTTCTCACTCTTGATGTTGTTATAATCTATGCATTAAGTGCACAAATGCCTGAGCTTTGTTCTGGCACAAAATAAAGTATGTTAAATGGACATATCTCTACTCTTTCATTTACTTTGCCTAAAGTGGGAGTTTAGTACCACTTAAACATTTCCCTACCCAGTTTGCCAAACTTCCCACAGAATTAATAAGCTTAAGTCTCTGAATATCTTGGGAAATGACTATTAAATTTTCAGGAATTTTGTGACCCAGATAACTGTTATTAAAAATTAAACTAGCTTCCATGACCCCATACCACCACCTCCAATGCAAAAGTGAGCAACGCGACCGCCAGCAGCACACATCTGTCTCCCCCTCGCCCCCATCGAAATGAGAAGACACATAAACAAGCCTCAAAAACAGACTGCCAGATCACTTAAAGCAGCCCCAAAAGGAAACGAGATGGAGCAATCTGATACTCAACCACCTGGATTCCCAGAACTGGCAACAAAAGAGGATCTGCAAAAAATGAAATCAGAAATAATTTCTCAGATAACAGCAGAGATTGTGCCCATAGTGCAAGCCATGATTAATAAATCTAGAGAGAACAAGAATTAAAAAATAGAGGAGCAGAGGGACATAATGGAATCCCAACATAGGAAACAAATGGAATCCATAAAACAGATGCAAACAGATTTACAGGAAATTAAAAACTCCATTGAAAGTATATGGAGCAGAATGAATCAATGTGAGGGCAGAATTTCAGATATAGAAGATAAGATGGCAATTAGTGACCAGGAAAAGAAAATTTTTTTTTAAATAGTAAGGGACCAGAAGAAATCAATCCAGCAGCTGCTAGACGATGCAAAGAAGAATAACATACGACTGATCTGAGTGAATGAAGAAACAGGAGAGAGGGCAGATGACATAAAAAATCTTCACAGAAGTGATGGCAGAAAACTTCCCAAGCAAGGGAAAAGAACTTGACATACAGATAAGGGAGTCATATAGGACTCCAAATAGCCTTGATCAAAAAAATCTACACATACACATATAAGAGTTAAGATTCCAGAAACCCAACAGAAGAACAAAATTCTACAACCAGTTAGAGAAAAGAAACAAATCACATACAAAGGAAAGCCCATCAGAATCACAGCAGACTTCTCAACACAAACCCTCAAGGCAAGAAGAGCTTGGAGTGACATATTCCAAGCCCTAAAGGAAAACAGCCTCCAACCCAGATTGATGTACCCTGCAAAATGATCTCTCAAAATTGATGGAGAAATAAGATACTTTCATGACAAAGAGCACCTTAGAAATGTCATGAATACCAAACCAGCACTCCAAAAAATTGTAGACAATATCCTAGGAAAAGACAACAAAGATCACAACCACAGAAAGCATATCAGAATGAATCCATCAGGCACAACAAGAAATTAAATGCAAAGGGGGAAAATCCAACAAAAAGAAAAAGTCATGACAATGATAAGTCAATATGTATCAGTTATAAACATCAATGTTACTGATCTCAATTCACCAATTAAAAGAAATAGACTGGCAGAATGGGTCAAGAAGCAAAATCCAACAATATGCTGCATACAAGAAACACACTTCATTCAAAAGGAAACTCATAGACTGAAAGTTAAAGGGTGGAAAACAAAACTCCATGTGACAGGAACCCACAAAAAAGCAGGAGTAGCTATCCTCTTTGCACATCAAGTGGATTTCAAACCAACACTGATTAAGAGAGACGAAGAAGGACACTACATTCTTGTAAAGGGAAGAATCCAAGAGGAAGAGATGACAATCATAAATATCTATGCACCAAACACTGCTGAGCCCAACTATATAAAACAAATAATAACAGACATGAAAAGCTATATATGCACTAATACCATAGTAGTGGGGGACCTCAATACCCCACTGTCACAAATAGATAGATCAAATAGACAAAAAATAAATAATGAAATACTAGAACTCAATCAAACTCTTGAACAAATGAACTTAACAGATGTTTACAGAGTGTTTCACCCCCCAAAAATCAGAATACACATGCTTCTCAGCTGCACACAGGTCATTCTCCAAAATAGACCACATACTCACACATAGAACATATTTAAGTAAGTGCAAAGGAATTGAAGGTATCCCCTGTATATTATAGACCATAGTGTGATGAAATTGAAGATCCATAGCAAAAGAAACTGCAAAACCTTCATAAACATGGAAATTGAACAACATACTTCTGAATAACCAATGGGTCACAGAGGAAATTAAAGAAGTAATCAGACAGTTCCTACAATTAAATGACAACAACAGTACAACATATTGGAATCTATGGGACACAATGAAAGCAGTCTTACAAGGGAAATTCATAGTAATGAATACTCATATTAGGAAAACAGAGAAAACCCAATTAAACAACCTGATGCTGAAACTCAAACTTCAAGAAAAATAAGAGCGTGATAAACCCAAAGCCCATAGAAAGGAGGAAATTATAAAGATGAGGGCAGAAATCCATGCAATGGAGACTAAGAAAACAATACAAAAAATCAATGAAGCCAAGAGTTGGTTCTTCAAAAGAATCAACAAAATTGACAAACTCTTAGCCACCCTTATCAGAAAAAGGGAAGAAAAGGCCCAAATCCATGCAATTAAGAATGAAAAGGGTGAAATTGCAAGAGATCCAGCAGAAATCCAGAGAATCATCAATACCTACTTCCAGAACCAATATGCCATTAAGATGGACAACACAGAAGAAATGGACAGATTCCTAGACATGTATGAATTATCAAAGTTGAATGAAGAAGACCTAAGATTTCTAAACAACCCAATATCAATCAATGAAATTGAAAACGTAATTAAAAACTTACCAACCAAGAAAAGCCTGGGTCCTGATGGCTTCACCGCTAAATTCTATA
>NW_004624757.1:9277545-9334736 GCF_000247695.1 Heterocephalus glaber | reverse complement strand
TGCATTATGTAAAGGTACAATTCCCAATGAGAAATGTATTTGTGTTGTATACCTACAATGTACCAATAAAAGAATTTAATACAAAAAAAAAAAAGTCAGAGTTTAAACAGCTCCTTCCAGTTTTTTATATTTTTTAGGAGTCTCTCTTAAAATTCTGCATTCATTGAAAGAAACATTTAAAAAGAAAAAAAAAAACATATTACAGTTTAGAAGAGGTTGAGACCGGAAAAGTCATGAGAACATGGTTTAAGCAAGCAATGTTTTTCCTTATTTATTAGAACATTATGTGAAGGCGGAGATTTTTTTAGATTAAAAGCTTTTCTAGTGATTTATTCTGCAATCACTCATTCCTTCATTCCCTCAACACCAGCAGTGAAAATAAGACATCATCACACTTCAAAATGATGCTTAAAGGAGTGCTGTTTTATTTTTTTTAAACACCATGGAATTTACTTAATTTGGTGATGTATCAGTAAAAGCTAAAAAATGTCTTAAAGTTCTCCTGCAATGTGCCGGGATCTGTAGGAAGGTCCATCCAGGCAGGTTAAAGGCTGGAGGTTCCAGGACAGACAGCTTGTTAAAATATAGTGTGTCTACAAAACACTGTGTAGGATCCACGATCCTCCTATCTAGGACGAAATACCAGAAAGCATCCTAATCCAGTGTCCCTCTGATAAGCTCTCTTGTCGTCCGAGAAGTCTAGCAGGATCCAACCTTGCTTGGCTAATGGGCTTAGTTGATCTCCATCCCTATCAGTACCAAGCTCTGCTCTCCCTCACAGAGTGACTGAGAATGCTGGTGGCAGACAGAGAGGCAAAAGATGAGTACAGAGATGCGATAATTACCCCTAAATTATTATTATGTACCCAGTACAGAGGTAGCACTCTGTGGAACATAGATTTGTAAAAGGGTAAGTGGTAAATAAAACATTTCTTGTGCAATTCTGAGCTAAGCACAATAATACCTTACACATAATAACTTATTTGATACTGACAAGAGACCTGTGAGGTAAGTATTATACAGTTAAGGGAAACAGGACACAGAGAGGCTGAGATGCCAATTACCTTGCCTAAAGTCACACAGTGCGATGGTGGGAAGTGATGGTGATGGAGGCTGGAGAGCCAAGTCGTAAACTTGTCTGGCTCCAAAGACTTTCATTGGTCGGCTTGTTGTTGTTCTTGTCATTTTTGCTATTATTTATGGAACATTTCCTATGTTTCAAGAATCATACAAAATGCTTCCATGAATTGTCTCAGGAAGTCCTCCCAGCAACCCTCAGGCAGGTATTGCTATTTTTAGAATTTGATAGATGATGAAGCTGAGGCATGGGGAAGGCGAGTCATTTGCTGGAGGTCACACAGCTAACCACTGGTGGACATGGCCCTCGAACCCAGGCAGTTTGACTGTAGGACCGAGACCCCATCAGAACTACACATTGCCTTGATGCACTGGGTCTGAATCCATAATCTCTTGGAGAAGACAGGAGATACTGTAACCATATTGAGCAATGGGGCGCCCACATGAGCGCTCGCGCGCGCGCGCACACACACACACACACACACACACACACACACACACACACACACACACATAGAGCCTGCTGATAGGTACCCTGGGAATTCAGGAGACAGTAACTAGCCATAGTATGAAGAGGCCAAGGAATCCTGTTGCCCTTATTAAAATGATTTAAGAATTAAAAACATCTGATTCAATGCACTCCGATATTCGTACAATAAGCATCTGTTAATTTACTGAACTCTATTATTTTGGATTCTTGATTGGATAAATTAGGTAAGGGAAATATGGGTAGCTGTCTTACAATTACTAGCTATTTATTTTGCTAAATAAAATAGTAACTACTTTTCACTATCACTTTATAAAAAGAGATATGATATAATTTTAAATTTGTTGAAAACTGCCTACACTGTAATTATTTTAGACTATCTGTCTTAGAAAGACGAATATGGTGTCAAAGATCCCACCATCTCGGGGACTGGCATTTGGGACCTTTGTCCTTGTTACAAATAATCACTGACATTTATTGAGCAGCTACTATTTGCCAGGAACTTCAAATACATTATCTTGGGTCCTATAAAAGAAATATTATTACCCCTATTTAAGACATTAGGATTTTGAGTTTCAGAGAGCCTACTTAAGTGTAGTTGAGGGGCACTATACAAATACAAATTGTTTGAACTTCAAAGCATATGTTCTTTCTCTTGCATATCTAACAAATCAAAAGTTTGGTTTTGTAGAGAGTTGCCACCCTACTACATCAACAGGTTTATAATTTTCATTTTGCATTGTCCTGAATGTATGGTGAAAACTTCAAAAATAGTAATAAAAAATGTTTAGCATGCAATTCACGTATTTCTACAAAGATTCAGATGCTTTTCTAAATCCACGGTATAGACAGGAAAACAAGATATCTTTTTGTTCTGGTTTGATTTTGTTTAGGTTTATGGTTTTGAGGGGATTGTTTTTGTTTTTTCTAGAGACAGGCTCTTGCTAAGTTGTCCAGGCTGACCTCGATCTTTCGAATCTTTTGCCTCAGCCCTTCAAGTAGCTGGAATTCCAGGCATGCACCATCACTCCTATTTTAGGAAAGTGAGATTGAGTGAGATTGTTTGTTCAATGATCCCCATTCAGTACCTCACCACCAGGTAGTTGTCTTGCCTCCTGCCCAGCAGCTGATCTGAGGTCTGATATGAGCCATGCTTCCGAAAAGAAAAGTGGCACCGGAAATGAAGACTTCAGATGCACAAAAGTGCTTTAGGCACAGGTGTGACCCGGCTGAATCTATTTAAATCCTTGCCAACACATGCTTGAAATACTTTCTTGAAATACTCTGCTCACAGACACTTGAACATTGGTGTGTGACAGAATGGAATGTAGAGCCTGTGAATCTCACTTCTTTACCATTTCATAGAGGGCAAGACTGAGACCCCCAGGGAATAGGTGACAGCCCAGTCACCCAGCCAGTCAGCACAGTGACCAGACTGGAAAATTAGAGTCATATAAGCCCGTGCTGGGAACGCTGGCTGTAGTGTGCAGAATTCATGCTAAAAACACTTTTACTTGGTGTGGAAGAAAGTCAGGCTTTCCAGAGTGGTGAGACTGAACTGCTTAAATTACAGTACTTGCAGAATGGTCATTGACTCTAGAAAACCACTCTCAGGAAAGAAAGAAAGAGGGTCCCCATCAAGCAACTAACATTAAGGTTAAATGTGTATAAAATTTTGGCTAGAATATATTTTTTATATTTGAAGACACTAGGAAATTGGCTTTTAAGATGATATTATAAACAAGAGAACTATAATTTATTAGTCTTTCATGACTTAGATTTTAAGATCCCATTTAATCATTTAATGAGATCATCATTAAAAACACCAGATAGAGATCTGTTAAATACATACAAGTTCTGTTTGGCTAATAGCTGAATGAACCTAGTCAGTTGTGGCAGTAAAATGGTAGCCAGGGTTCTTGGCAGGCACTGTCCCTGTACGATGTGTCTCTTCTGTTACCTGCAGTAACACATATCTCCCTTCCCACAGACAAGCCCAGATCCTTCTAAGAAGGACCCCAGAATCAGTGTTGTGGGGCAAACTTATTCTCCCCTTCAGCAGGGATTCCATTCTAGAAAGGCTTATTAGATTCCTCTGGGGCAGTGACACATCTCAAATTTACCATGCGTATGAATTCCCAAAGGGCCTTGTGAAAGGCAAATCCTGATTCTTCTGGCCTAACCCCAGGCCCTGAAACTTTCTCACAGGCTCGCAGGCAAGACCCAGCACTGCTGGCCCACACAGCACTCCCAGTAGCGAGGACCTAGGAAGAAACTTGTAACTGGCAGCCCAGAACTAGGCCAGCCAGTTCTCACACTGGTGGGAGTGTGCTACAGCCTGGTGAGCTGAAGAGAAAAGTTGTTTATATTCAGCTAGAGAGTGAGGAGGAGAATTTAAAAACGAGAATTAAAAAAATAAAAGCAAAGAGGAGAGAAAGAGAAGAAAGAAGAAATGAGAAGTTAGAGAGGATAACATTTCTTGAGTAGTCTATCTTTTCATGACAGCATATCCATTTTGCAGTTTTTTTCCCTACCCCTTTCCCTAGTATTAAAAAATCCTCCCACTTATTTGATTTCTACAACTAAATGCATTTCTGAAATTCTGTATCTAAGTATTGACATATTATGTACAATTATACAGGGTTCTTTTCCCAAGCCTCTGCCAACAAGAAAATTACAACTACTAACGTGTGTCAAAAGATAAAATTTTAACCAACCAAGTCTAAAGATTGAATTGGTTTTTATTAGTGACTTTATAAGACACTGCATGGCAGAACAGTTAGTTTGTGTGCCACAGCTGCTGCAGGCACAGGAACTGGAAGAATATAAAGTGGATTGGATAATACCACATGACTTAGGTCACCTTCCTCATAGGATTGAAGTAGAGGGGACATCCTATCATGCCAGCTCAGGGTGACTGGGTCTTTCCTAATGGACTGCTATGAATCAATGTTTTAGGCAACACTGGCATATTTGGGAATTTTCCTGCTTTTTAAAAAAGTTTTAGTTAATTATATGGCACTTAGCACATGTGATCTATTTTTTTCTGATCTGTTGGGGCCTGGTAGAGGAGAACAATCAAAAAACAATGGCCTCTTATAATTTTACTTAACATCTGCTTTAGGGAACCTGGTATGAACACATCTGTATCTGGGTGGGGGGTGCAGTGTCATCTGCTCCCATTTGACTTTGAACAATAAAGGAGCATCTGGTGGAGCAAAGCTTCTTACCTTTCGTTCTTGGGCATGAGCATAGTCTACAGAGGTTTTCAATCCAGTAAAGCAGGTAACAAAGCAGACAGAGGCTTTTGAGTCTAACACTCTAGGGTTTCTAGCCTTACAGTGTATGCAACTTTGGAAAAATTACTGAAACTCTTTGAGTCTCTGTTTCTGTAACTATAAAATATGGATGAAAACACTGTTCCATCTTATGGGTCCCAAAAAGAAGTAAATGAGATAATAGAAGAAAGCATCTACTACTGTGCTTAGAACAGAATAGACCCTTAATAGATGGAGAGTAATATTGCTACTTTCATTTTGAAAAAGAAAAGTATTACTTTCTTTTAAATGTCTGATAAGAGAGGGTGACAACTGAAAACTATATTAATATTTATAAGCTATTAGCATTATTAATTATGCATTTTCAGATAGGTTCAGAGGGGAAGGGGAACTAGGGAGAGGAGTAGGGGAAAGGAAAGAAGGGAATGAAAAACATGAGAGAAGAAAGAAAAATGGAAATGAAACTTTCTTAAATAGGGAGGGGTGGAGGGGTGGAAGGGAGGAAAGAGGAATGGGAAAAGACAAGAACCAAGATATATCATGTACAGGTACAAATTCCCAATGATGAATGTGACCATAATGTATACCCAAAATGTGCCAATAAACTTAGTGGATAAAAAAAAAGAAAGAAAGAAATAAAAGGAAACAGAATAAGTCTTAAAATACTATATTCCACATGACCCGTTCTAAGCTCTCAGAAACTACTTCTAGTAGACAAACAGTATGTCTTTAAATCCATCAATATAACAGTTGAATTCTAGATGATTTGAAAGAAATAGAAGAGTTAATACTGGCAACTTTGGCTTTTTCAAGTGTCCTATAATTTAGGGAGAAAGGTATAGGCTCCTTTTAGGAGTTAAGAGCATTAACAATGAAGCCCAACCTCAAGCTGAATCCGCAGTCTGTAATTATTTACATATCAATTACTATAAAATGGGCACAGATAGCCCTTGTGTCATTCCACTGGCTACTTGCTTTTAACTTCACAGAGAATTTCCCTCACAGAAAAGATGGACTTTCAGGCCATCTGGATATCATCAGAAATGAAGATCAGAAAGAATAATTTACTGACTGAACAGACACTGAAACAGCTAGTGTGGTGGATGACAAGAAGCTCATGTTTTTGTTTTTTGTTTTTTAGGAAAAACATTTTTGTCATTTGGCTCATATGTATTTCACATTTGGAAATATTTTGGGACAAGCACTTAAACTGTGAGGTTGAATTTCATCATTATGGAGAAAGCAGTGGCTCTACTGGAAGCTACCGCCTTGTCACCCAGACAGCTGACCCTGCTTCCAAGGGAGCGGTCTGTCTGTCTCAGAATGGAAGCTGGGGCCAGAGGGCTGAGAAGCTCTTTCTTGCAAGTCTGGAGGTGACCTGGCCAGATAGACTGGAAACACTGGGAGCTGAGCTGTCTTCTGGCTCTGCTATCCTCTTCTGCTCTGGGCAGTCTTTCACCACTCAAATCTTTCTCAATCTTTTCTTCCACTAAATGTAAAGAGAAACTGTTTGAGCTCCCTGGTTACTTATCAGGCAGGGCTGGTTAGAAACAGAAGGATATAATTAGTGAACATTTATAAACAACGTGCATAACCTGGGGCACAGACGAATTCCCACCCAATCTGGGGAAGGAGGCAGCACTGAGCCCCAAGCTGCCATGATGAAAGGCACTGTGCTTCCAGATCCAAGCCCCAGGCCCACTAATCCAATCCTAGGTGTAAGCATGGAAAGGGAAGTTCTAAAGAAGATGTGCTCTAGTAGGGTCACATTATGGCATACATATCCTATAATGGAATACACTCCTTTTCGAGAGAGGTCAAAAGCAGATTAGGGCATGTCTGGGAAATACCAGACCTTTGCATTTTCCAAGATGTTTCTCCCTTCCTCATATTTATATTGCAATCTCTGGCTGTCTCAGAATCTTGGCTGCCTGGAAGAGGAGCAAGAAGGAAGCCTAACTGCAAGTATTAGTAAGTAAAACAAGTACTCAAATGCATCTATACCTAATTAGGTTTCTACATCAGGGTGTCTCACAGCAGTACTCCCTTCTCTGAGGAAATGCAAAGATACACAGAAGAGTTTGATGAATGAAAACAGGGCAACAATAATTGATTAAGGTCAGCATGGGTATAGTATTTTCTTTTTAATAAGCAAGCCCTTACAAGGGGCATAAGGAGATGGCAAAGTATAATAATTATAACAATTGTGGTCTACCCTGCATGTCTTTTACCTTCATAGCTCAGGTAGTCTGGGACAGGGCTCTAGCATTAATATTTTTAAAAAACCTCCGCAGACATAAGTTACAGACTTGAGTGGTTGGCAGTGGAATCAAGCCACCTTCTGTTCAAACACTGATTCAATCACCAGTAATGCAACGTGCCACCCCACTGCCCACCACAAAATGCTTAAGGAACTTAATCTCTCTAAAGTATGGATTGTACTGTATCTGCATCACAGAGGTATAACAAAGGTTAAATGAATAAGCTTGGGGTTTGCACACCATATACATTAAATAAACAATTGACTCATTATTTACTCTTGCTAGTTTTCTTCCTTTTATAACTAAAATAGGTGCTGCTAAATTCTTTCAGAAGGTTTTTAGAGGACAGCATCACTGCTGTACATCATTTTGGTCATGTTATTCTGAATTCCTCTTTAAAAGCATACATGTAACTAACTGTGAGCAACTGCACAGAAGATTTCTTAATTTTGCACATAAGAACATGGTTTTACTAGAGCAAGTGGAATTGCCAAGGCACGGGGCATGAGTATTTTACATTTTGATATATTTTGCCAAACTGCTTCTCAAAAACTGAACCAACAATGAATATAAGAATTTTCAACTGAGCACCTACTTACTATGTGCCAGGCATTGTGCCATTTCTCATTTAAGCTCAGATGGTCCCAAGTTGTGTCATGAGATCATAGAGGCAGAAGGCAACAGAGAAGGGTTTAAGCCAAATCTGAGTTGAGATGGACCAGATGCTTTCCAACTGCACCTTGAAAAAATATGGTCCAGGATAAAATTTAATTTGGGGTGCTGAAAAATACCCATCAGCCAAGATTTATAACTGAATAGTACAAAATCCCTGCAATCACTTACTTGTCTGTAAAATGAGGCAGTCCAATTTAGGTGGCACTAAAGTTTCTCCCAACTCCATGAGTCTGAGCTTGAGTCCTATCTGGCATCAGTCCTGAGGGATGATGAGATGTGTACGTACAAGTGCTTTAAAGCACCACCTACGTTCTTTGTTCTCCAGGTTTAAAAAGTACCAAACAAAAGAAAGGACCTTAGGGAAAGAAAGCCAAAAGCTTTTAGTCAAGTTGAAAGATCATCTAAAAATCATCTGTCTCAGTGATATAAACCAGATATATTAATGGGGTCTCTGTCCTTAAACATCTCCAGTGAGGAAACAGACCATTAGCAGTCATGTGTGGTTTGGGTATAAACATGTCTGAAGTGCAGAGCTTAGGCAAATGGTCTTTTCAGATCTGTTAGTGCTGTTTCTACAACTTCTATCCTGTTAGAGATGCAGGTTTACTGCAAGGTTAGGGATGAGGGAGAGATACTACCAATGCAGGCATGCACACATTGTAATTCTATGTTCCCCAAGTTACCAACCTATATGCTTGGTGTCAGTTTCTAAACCTATAGAGACTAAGGCCTAGACTGATAGTTTCCAAGCATTTGTTTCTTGTTACAAACATGGTTCCCAGGTCCTCACCCTCCAAAGATATTAATTCTCTAGGCTTCTGATGGGAGCAGGAATGTGCACTTACGCTGAGAATCCCAGCTGACTCTAAATGGCATAGTTCCTGTGCTTTTTGCTGAGAACCAAACACTGCATGTGGTTGATGTAGCAGAGGAGGGAAAGGTGTGACAGCTTGGCTTGCAGATGCCCGTACTGGGGATGCTCAGAACAAAACTAGTTAAGAGATTAGAATAAGTAGTTCGGGGAAGGTGTTCCTTTGGGTATATTTTTCTGCTTTATGTTATTACTGAATTATCAAAGACCAAAAAACATTGTATTTTGTTTCTACTTTTGCTTAACTTATATTGTGAAGTTAGCCTGATTTATTCGTAACAAAATAAATGGAGAAAAACTATAAAAGTAAGGCTCAGCATAAAATCTTTCCCATCTCCTTTGAAGGGGTGGTTATTCTTTTTTTGTTTGTTAGCTTGTTTTTTGAGACAGGGTTTCACTCTATGTAGTTCAGGCTGGCCTTGAACTCACTATGAAGCCCAGGCTGGCCTTGAACTCGAAATGATACTCTTGCCTCACCCTCCTGAGTGCTGGGATTACAGGTGTGCACCAACACACCCAGCAAGGGGTTGGTTACTCTTAGTTCCACAAGCAACACTGATAATTTCCTTCACTGATTTCATTGTTTTAAAATATCATTTCAACATCTCTGAGGAGATAAAATTTACCTACTACTTCCTTTGGAGATATAAACAGTCTAATCCTATTCTATAGAAACACATGACTCAGTCATAATGTTCACTGTACACTTAGCAATAAATATACATAGGTAAGCAAAGTAGACAGCATCACTGTTTCATAAAGTATATGAACTTATAGGGAAAATAAGCAATAGGTGCAAAATTCTAAGTGTGACTGGTACCATAAATACAAGTGGAAGGTGCTGGTGAAAATATACCACAGAGGAGCCCAACCATTTAAATACATGGAACTTGGAATCATACTTTCCTGAACAAATATGTCAAACTGAGGCCTGAACAATTAGCAAGCATTGGCTAGGAAAATAATTGTATACATAAAAGCATGCAAAGGAAAGACAAATCCATTCAAGGGCCAGAAAGGAGGCTTGTGTGGCTGAATCATGAAAGGAGCAAAGGAGAGAAGGGCCATATTTATGCTAAAGATCATGACCTTTACCCTAAATTCAATGTGAAATCATTAAAGGGTTTAAAGCAGAAACTGATCAGATTTGTTTTAAAGATGACTTTTAATTGCAACATAGTTATAGTATTCCAAAAGGACAAAGATGGATGCTGAGAGATCAGGTCTCAAGCTCTTGAAGCGCTCCGGGTGGAAGACATTGGCAGATGGTGCTGTGACTGTGGCAAAGGGATGGAGAAATGTGGGGGAGTTGACAAGGTATTTTGGAGGGATAAATGGCAGGAACTGTAGGATTGAGTGTAGGGAGAATGAGGTGTCAAGAATACTCAGGTTCCAGTTTGAACAAGTGTTCACTATTCCTGACATAAGAAAAGGTAAAATTGAACAAGGTGGTGACAAAGGAATCATAGATTTAGACAAATGACTCTCCAGTGGCAATTCAAGAATATGGAAGATGTGCTTATTGGTCATGAGCCAAATGAGAATCAATCAGAAAAATATCTGTCTCTCCCATTCAGTTCACCCTAACCATTTTCATCTCCAAAATATCATTTAACAAGAGATTCTTTGATCTAGGCTCCAATAAACTCAAAATTCCATAGCAATTTTCTGTCCAGGCTTCCACTTCTACACAATTCTGAGCTTAATGCCAACAATTTTCTAATTTGAACCCTCCAATAAATCAGGCTGTTTAAAGTATAATGAATTTGACCTACTTTAAAAATTATTTTTATGATAAACTCTTTCAGAGTGGCCAAGATTAAATAAATGGAACACTGTATAATCATCATTAGTATATCTCAAAGAGAAATAAAAAAATCTTTAATGTTAGATGTCTCTTTAGCGTAGGAGGTCTCTTTGAATATAAATGTTTCTGTATTCAATGTATAGTTATCTACTAGGTTTTTCAAGTAAATATTCTTAATAATCTAGGTCAGGTAGACTATTTGGCAGGTTTTAGATTCATATAGGGTCAGAAAAAGACTAATAATATATGCTATGCACTAAATTCCTGCTCAATGCTATACATTTAAATTCATATTTTTCGTCAATCCGAGAGACCATTTGATGACTGAGGGAAGTGGCATTGGGTTTGGGTGAGATTGAGGTCAAGGTCACACTAGGGCTCACACAGTTACCAGATATTAGAGTCGGAATTCACACTCAGGCAGACCTGGAACCAGTGCTCTTGCACTTCTCCAAACTGCCTCTTCTGAACTGAGCCAAGCAATAGTCAAGACGATGATGTGAGATTGAAAGGGAAGAATTATGGTTACTCCCACCTGCAATTGGAAAACCAGTCCAAAATCCTCTTTAAAAGAAACACAAATAACAATTCCTTACTGTATATCATATATTTGCCTTGATACCTTCATGGCAATGCATGTGAAGAGACTACCTTTGATTTATTTCAACCCAAATGAAAAAGAAAATAATACTTACATCTCCCCAAATTGGAAACAATCCAATAGTTCATCAGTAGTAGAACAGATAATGAAGAGGAATATTTAAACAATTGAATACTCCACAGCAATGAGAATGAACTTCCTGAAACTGTAGACAGCAACATGGAAGAATCTCATAAATGTAATGCTCAGTGAAAGAACACAAGTACAAATGTATACCTACAGTGTGATTCAATGAATAGAAGTATAGAGCCAGGCACAACTATATGCTCTTAGAATGCAGGCTAATGGTTATCTTTAGGGGGGTGGTGACTGGGTGATTGTAAGGCTCTATGCTGGTGCTCAGAGTGTTCACTTTCTAAATACACCTCAAGCCTGATATTCACAACATGTGCATTTTCTGTACGTACTTTACTGTATGGATGTATTTACTGCATGTATGTACTACTTTACCATATGTGTGCATTACTTTAAAAAATTTCATTAAAAAGTCTGCTGAAGATAAACTGCTCTGAGATATTTAGAGCACTTTAACAAATAATAATAAAGTCTCTTCCTATTTAAGCTCTGACTCAAAACTTATAATAATGAAAAGAATCTGCAAAAACATTTATAAAAAATTTTTGAATTAAATGCTGATAAAAAAACAAGTTGAAAATACATTTCACAAAAGTTATTAATGCACTTAAGTCTTTCCAAATGAAATGTAAGAGCACAGAGAGACCTCAGCTATACGGAATCTTGAACAACAATTCTCACTGTGATTACGGATAAATCACTAAATTCCTCATTTCCATGCCACCACATTTAAGAACAGGATAGCTCCTCTCTTTCTCACAAGGGTGTTGTGCTACTTAATTAATGTTTGCAAAACACTTTCTGTTCCCTGGATGAAAGGCACCACTAAAGAGTAAAATATAATTATGATTTAATTGCAAGGCTAATTTTGAAGAAGCCAAAAATAGTGCCTCTGAATTGTGATTTAATCAGATTACTCCACTAGAATCAAAGTCATGACTTCTTTCTGCTGGAAATATCACTTGTTATACTTAAGAAATTGCTTTCTGTTTAAGTTTTTCTGGCTCAGTTTTTCTATCTGCAAAGCAGGTGACCTGTTTTCTATGATTTGCAAATATTTCTTTGTTCTTTGTGAAGTCCTTCAGTGATCCTGGGATAAAAAGAAGGCATATAATGTTCAGAAAAGAAGACAGGCAATCTCCTTCTGCCTGAGGTGAATGTAACTGCCTTTCTCTGGGGGAAATAGAAGGACAGTTTTCTGTCATAAAAGACCACTGAAGGGCTGGCCCTGCTGAAGGTGAGGCTGAGAACAGCCCAGTTGCAAGAAGCCAGGAAGCTAGGTGAGGATGTTTGGGAGATTATGTATTTGTTAAAGTTATTCTACTTTCTCAAAGGGATGGTTGATTGTATTGTTCTTTCCATTGAGACCATCTTTATTCATGCTCTTAATCCAAACTGTTTACATTTACACAAAATCAGTCATTAGAAATCCATGCATATGTAAAACTCAGACCAAGACCTTTCTGGTATTATAAGATAATCAACAATACTGGGCTAGAATCTTGCTTTCTGAGCCCTGGGCTGGGTTTTCTTCCATGGATTCTGACTTGGGGAGATCACATAATTCTATTATTATGAATTATATATTTCAGAAGAGATGTTTATAAAAAGAAATTTTAGCAATATTTTTCACATCTCCTTTTTAATAGGCTAAATAAAACATAAATAGAGTCAAAAATTTTTGATTCCTTGATGAAAATAAAAACACTTCCAATGGTACATTAACAATATAGAACTCTTTGTGCATCTATTTCCCCTGACATGTGGAACTTTAGTAACTGTGTGCTCTGTTTAATGAATATATACAAATACTCCTCATCATCGCTCCTTAGTGAAAGAAAACAAATGTCCAATCAAACCAAACAACTTCAACAGGTCATATTTTTGGGCAATATACTCCCATGTCTGTTTGAAAATTTTTAATAAATAACCTTCCCTCTACAAAGGGAAATCACATTGAGGTACTTTAAAAATAAAAAGCATTTTGCTGGAGATTTAGCTCAGTGGTTTCATTGCCTGCTGTGCAAGCAGAAGGACCCGAGTTCGATCCCTGGTACCAAAAAAAAAACAACAACAAAAATAAAAAGCATTTTAAATCTTGATGACACAAGATGTGACATTTTAGTAGCTAAAATTCCCCTGGAAGATTAAAATGTCTGCTTGAATACCTCTAAAGTCTTTCAGGGAACAATACCAATGCATTCCCTTAGGAAAACATAAACCAGTCAAGTGCACTGAGGTAGTGATCTATTATATACACAAGATATATATTATATATAAATATATAGATAAATACAAAGCAGGTATATATACATTATATATTATATAGCTATATAGAGATATATATTACAATTATTGGCAGTGCTCCAGGTAGTATCTACTTTGTCAGCTGAGGTGTTGGGTGGTAAGGACATGAAGCAGAGCTCCCAGCTCACGTATGACAGACACACTTCCAGTGTAAGGAAGAATAAAACCTGCTGCCTCAAGACACTAATTTGGTTGTTTACATAGCATAATCAAGCTTGCTGACAGGCTCAGCTTTTTATCAGGGTAAAGACCTCCTTAGAATTTCTTGGAGGACAACAAAAGGGTGGGTTGTATTCCTACAATTTTCCTCCCCTCACTCTCACCCAGTCTGATCCTGGGCTGGGAGATTCATTTCCTCTGGGTTCTGTTACCCACCCTACACCTAGTGGCTCTCAGCACTACTCTCCCAATGTCCTCAGAATGATCACACTTCAAATAACTACACACATAGGCAGGTGACCTCAATGAATAAGGAGGCTAACACTTTCATATCAAACACTTATTAACTCTCCACCTCTCCCTGAAGAAAACTCCCTGTTCTTAAAACACAAGGTGTTCCCAACCTAGCTTTCTATTCAAAGGAGAGTACAAGTGTGATTAACAAATTGCAAACACCTACATCAGTGTTGGGGAAATAACATGGACCAACGACCCCTACAGACTCCTTCTGTAAGCTCATGTCCATATTGGAATGCATACCAAAGATTTTAATAAAAGAAGTCAAAATTCTAAATTTTACTTTTATATCCTCCAAAGTTCCTAAACCACTACTTGAGCCAAAGAAAATACAGCCATATTTTATGTCTTTGCAGAAGGAATGGCTTTTATTAAAAAAAAAACAACAACAACAACAAAAAAAACCGAGGTAGCTGAGCCCATCTCCAAGGCAGAAAGAATGATGCGTCTGACTGGTGAGCTGGCAGATCTGACAGCCATTGGTCCACTGGCCCACATATCCAAGTGGGTGGGGCCTGTGGGTTGAAAACCTCAACACACAAATGTCCTTTCCCCAGGATCTGTTTCTCTGCCTGTGCATATATTCTGGCTCCTCCATGAAGAAAGCCTGCTGGAGAAGAATGCCCTATAATTCTGGGTAGAGGAGTTTAATTCAGGAAGGAAATTAATAGGAAGGCTGATTGTGGCCATAAATCAAGCTGCTTTCTCTAATCTAGCTTAACCCATAATATAGCTGACATCTCCTTATCATTACACCTTGTTGTAAACAGCTTTTCGTTGGCTGAATAAGAGCAACGCAAGGTCTATTCAATCATTTCCCTATTGTTGATGTTAGATGAAAAAATTCAATATTCATTCTCAAGCCTCTTTGACATTTGGTGACTAAAAAGAATTAAGAATTTCATACTTTACCTATTGATTAGGTTGATTTTTTTAATGGTAAATTTTATTTTCTAAATAAGGACACAATAGTAATCAAATTCCACATTTCTTGTATACCTTATGAGATTCCATTTCCCCATCAAGTGACAGAATCTAATTCTACTCTCCTTGTTGTTGAGCAGGCCTGTGAAACTTAGACCAGTATAATATGGTGGATATGATGCTGTGTGACGTCTGAGGCTGGGTAATAAAGGCTCAATACTTGTGTTTGGACCCTGAGCTACCAGGGAAAGAAGTTTGATTCCCCTGCAGCTCTGAGGACCAGGCCGTCTGAGGAGGAGCTTCAGTTGGCACTGTGGAGTCTGCTCTGCCCAGGAGTGAGGTATGTAAGTGAAGAAATACCAGCCATCAAGTCATACCAGGCCTTCAACTCTTCTGCCAAGGTCTGGGCATGTGAAGCAAGTACAAGCCCTCTCAGAGCCCTCTCAGCTGGGCCTTCTTGGAATCACTAACCCACAGAATCGATAAATAAGAAAACGGCTACTGTTCTGGGTGCCTCCATGTTGAGGTCACTTATGCAAATCAGTAACTGGAACAGAACTTATTTTATTCATTTGCCTCGCACTTTCCATAAACATTAACTGAGCATCTTGTATTCACCAGGCCATGAGCTAAGCTTCTTCGGTTCAAAGGTAAACCAGGCACAATCTCTTCCCTTTAAATGCCCACAGTAGTGAGAGACATGACCGGGGATGCCCTTTAGAGAGATGAATTGGAGAGTGAGAAGCTGGAGGTCTCCCTCTGCTGAGGTCATCGGGATGAAAGATGGTAAATGAACAGAAGTACTGGTCTGATACATAAGTGGCCTGATTTTTATCTGTGCCATAGCCACAGGGTCAAAATTTTTTGCTCACACTAGGACTGAGATTAGTGTTTTTCTTAAAATGTAGTTCTTAAAAATAGTTGTCATTTAAATTTAATTCAAATATAAAAATAAAAACAAAGCACATATTCTACAAATTGGTCTATTTTGTAGGCTGAATTCTGTACCTCCTAAAATTTATATGTTGAAATCCTATCCTCCAGAGCCTCAGAATAAAACTGTACAGTATTTGGATATAGGATCTTTAAAGAGACAAGTTAAAATGAAGTCATACAGGTAGGCCCTAATCAAATCAGACTGATTTTCTCACACAAAAAAATCAGGACACAAGATACACAAAGAAGAAAGATCATGTGAACATATATAGAAAAGACAGCTGTCTACAAGGCTAGGAGAGAAGTTTCAGAAGAAAGCAACCTTATCCCATACCTTGACCTCAGACTACCAGCCTCCCGAACTGTGAGAAAAGAAATTTCTGTTGTTTAAGCCTCCCAGACATCGTATTTGTGATGGCAGCCCTAAGAAATGAATACAATTGTCATAGGACTACTTTGTGTTCCATAGCTTACAGCCACAAGAACAGCAGAAGTGGCAGCAGAGGTGGTGGTAATGAGGCGCTGGGAAGATGGACCCACACCTATCTCTTCTGCTGCCATCTTTACTTAGAGGAAAGTTCATTCAAGCTGTTCTCAATAAGGATGCTACATTGCATTTCACCTACACAATACAATGAGCTTCTCTACCTTCAACTTAATTTAGTAAATTGGACCCCTCTATTATTTAATTTATAAACTTTAATTATCACTTTGTACCTGATTCATTGATATAAACATTGCTGAAACTTTAGCCCAGATAAGATTAGCCAAAAATGTTAGAAAGGGATACATTTTTTATAGCATTTAAAGAAGCTACATATCTAATAATGAATTACACAAAAATTTAAATCTCTGAAAAAATTTAAAAGACAGTTTGAGAGAATTTTACACTGAATAATAGGGGAAAATACTAGAACATATCCCTAGCACTCAGCACATCCTAAATGTTTGTTGAAGTAATCAATAAATAAATGAATAGGTGGATGGATGGATGGATGGATGGATGGATGGATGATATTTTTATGAGGTCAGAAAACATTTTTGTAGAAGGTCAAGTAATAAATGGATACAGCTCTATAGGTTATATGGCTATGTGTCTCTGTCATAGCCACTCAACAATCCCATATAACCCGGCCCCAAAGCAGCCGCAAGGAGTAAATGGATAGGCAAGGCTGGACTCCAACAACATTTTGCATCAGTCTAATTGTGGCCCACTGGCCATAGTTTGCCAGTCTCTGGCTTAAAATATTCACCCCCTGATCAGAATCATTTTTAACACCCTATTACCCACAAATTTCAATATAAGTCACCCATTTGGGATTCAATATCCTCCCCACCACGAATCTCCCACACATGTCCTCTTATTTATTACTCTATATTCCATTCTGATAAACTGGACCGTTATCACTATGTTCAAGGTTTTTCTTATTTCTCTACTTTGCTCATACTGTTCCCCTATCTACTAAAATATTACTTATCCATAATGCCACTCTTGAATTCTACATTATTCAACAAGCTTGCTTGAATGCCTCTTATCAAATCTGAGCTTTCTGTACTCTGTACCCTATAAACAACACTTTCTCATTTACTCATTGAATTTATTAAATTCAGCCTTACAGGGGAGTCATGTAAGTGATTTCTTCTAACCTTTGGAAATCACAAACTTCTTGAGAGCTGAGGCTGCGTTCTCTTCGGTTTTGTATGTCTGCAATACCAGGAACCTACTATAGATTCAATAACCATTTGATGACACTGGACCATATTGTTCTGAATTTTCTGCCTCAGCATGGTCAAAAGGACATTTATTACTCTCTGTTCTCCACAAATCCCAAGACTTGCTATCTCTGGGATATTTGTATAGGCTGCTTTTCTGTGGGGTCATTAATCCGGCAGGAATTGAAATAACCTTGTATGCTACAAAAACTTTAAAAATCCATTAGGGGACTAGAATTCTTGCAGCTAGCTGTCCTTTCAATTAACTTGGTCTGGGAGCAAGGAGCTAATCACCTCCTCAATTGCCAGGCTTCTCAACAGGCTCAGAGGAGTTGAGATTCTAGCTGCTGTATTCCTAAGGCCTTGCATACAGATCATTTCCCTATGGCTTTAAGTGAGAAGTTCTGTTTGGCTTAGACACATCCTAAGTGCCTGCCCGCAATGCAGTCAGTGCAAGGAGAAAGGAAAAAATAAATAAGACATGAGGACCTCTGATACCCAGGAGTTAACAGTCTAGTCAGGGAGACAGACACAGATCCAAGCTCTAACACACAAAGTGGTCTGGGGTAAGGTTATAATAGAACATACAGTAGGATGACATCACGCAGGGAGGGGGGATTAATTTTGATGGAGGCAGGGTAGTCTGAGTAAAGAAGCCTCCTGGAGTGGATGGAATTTGAGCAGAAACTTGGTAGGAGAACAGTGCTAAAAGTGTGAATTTGTGATATGTTATTGTTTAAGAGTTGGCAATGACCTCACACATCACTCTCATTTATCAGATGAGAAAGGTGAGACTCAGAAAGAAAATGGGATCTAAATTAATGACAAGTAAACAAGTGGATTTATCCAGCTATATGCAACTTCAACTTTGCATGAGGGAGAAAAAGGATCTGAGATTAGAAAATCTTCATTCCTAGGCACTTGTGACAAACATCAGAAGCAGCTATTAGTAATCTGACCATACAACCAGCCCAAGCTCACAGCAGCTCCTGTTGGAATCCATTGCCTTTGGTAGTTATCAAGGGACCGGATTTAGCTGCTAGCAAAATCACATCTTCGTCCTGTAACTGAAGGGTAAAAAACCAGGCACTGGAAAAAAAGCTTGTAGAGAATTGGGTATAGATCAGAGCAAGCTTTACACTCTGGGAAGGGAATGTTTTGGAAGAGTTCAACTTTGATTCAAAAGAACAGGCCTCAAAAGCAACCAAAGGGTTGGTGATTTGCCCTAGAATTATAGGGTACAGTCTCTAGGAGGGGAAGCCATGGGTTTGCCTTTGCACAGGGCATGTGCTTCCCTGCTAGAGTCTGGAGGATACACATGTCCACACCTCTCTCCCCCGCTTCTCCACACATGCTTCATACCTTTAACACTGCTGCTGTCAAGGACAACGTAATCTTATGACTGAACATATGCCATCCCGGGAAGCAAACATCGCAGGTAAGGTGGAAAAGGAGCTGAAGCTTAAAAAGTGCACTGTGACAGTTTGATTTTGAATAGACCACTCAGTGCCCTTCACTCTCCTTACATAGAGGGAGTATGCAAATGAATAATTCAACCATAAGTTTTTATTTATTTATTTTAGAACCATAGGAGCAACTGTATCCACCCTACCACCTAAGAAGAAGCAAACTTTATTAAGAGCCATTCTTTATATTCCTCCAGCCCTAGAGCCCAACCTAACCTCCCATTCCCACCATGAAAATATTTTGAACTTGTTTTATAGTCTGTTGAAAAAAGGGACACTATTTTTCCTTGAAATTAAAAAAAAAAAAATGCCTCCAGTTTAAACTCCAAAGTTTTATCTCTTTTGAAAAAAAGTGATACTTGTTTTCCACACATGAAACTCCCAAACTACAAGACAGGTGACAGTCCCACAACACAGAGTCTATTGAAGTGGACTTATTGTCCTAGAACAGAAAAAGTAGGTGCTTTTGAATGCTTAGTAAAGTGCCTTTTATATTGTTAATATAATATAATTTATATCAATTTACTGAGCACTCTGAAGGTGTAGGAGGTACCATGATTTTCTAGCACAAGTTAAATAGAATAATAGAATGTTAGGGCACTGATAGAAGCAGCCTCTAGACCAATTGCTTATTTGAGAGATGGGAAAACATGTACAGTGAAGCCAAAGGATTCACCCAAAGTCAGAAAACTAAGATAAAGCCTCATAGAAGGTTGGGAAAATCCCAGTGGAAATTTTCCATTCAGCTCTCTTTACTATATCCTGTGCCCATCTTTCACAGTAGCTTTGATAATTCTGTGTGTGGGGGTGTGTGTGGGGGTGTGTGTGTCCATAATACACTTAGGATACAAAGTATAATAGTTTGCACGCAGACAACCTAGCAATGTTAGAAGCAAGAAGCATTGCTTGTAAGCAAGAAGAGGCATGTGTGGAAGAGGAGGAGCGGGATGAAAAGAATTCTTGGTTCTCTTCTGCCCCAGATCCTTGAAGGTCACTGGTCACATTCCTTTCTTCATTCCAGATCAAAGAGATGGCATCTGAAAGCCACTGATTGCAGCTATTGGCTCAACTATGGTTTCCGCTACTCCAAAGAGATTTGAAAAAAAAGGACCTAAAAAAATCCTATTAAAATTTTGCTTCCATGTCTTAGACACCAAGATTCAGGAAAATTAAAGACCATCTTAAAATTCTGATATTTTTTCATTTACTAGTACATGTGTGGAGTACATAATGTTTATATTCCTTGAGGGAAGTTTGTACACATACATAACACATCCCGATTCTTTTTTTTTTTTCATCCCTTATCCCTTCTCTCTCTCCATCTCTTGATCCCTTTCCCCTTTGAGAATGATCTATCTCCTTTCTTTTTTTTTTTGGTACCGGGGATCGAACTTGGGACCTTGTGCTTGCGAGGCAGGCACCAGAACCACTGAGCTAAATCCCTGGCCCTGATCCATCTCCTTTCTGTTACTCTATCTAGAGATACAGAAAGGTACAAATTGTCATAATAGTTGTTTCTACTCTTCTGTGAGGAGATTGAAAACTACACATTCTCACTATGGAAATCTTATTAGTAAAGATCTCTAGTCTCTACCTGTTCCACAGCTTGAAGAAATCTTGTCACCAAAAAAAGTAGGAAACTGGGGAAAGTGGACTGATATTGCTGTTCTTATACCAGAGAAACATTCACAAACACTGCAACATCGTTTTCTTAAAGTTAACTTCTCTGGTTTGAAACACTCTTTCTCCTCCCATTGGATAGCTCACCTCATTGACTCAACTTGTTGTTGATACACCAGCCACAACAGTCCTGTGTAGGAACCAGCTTATGAGCTCTAACCTGACCAAAAGGTGATGAGGATGAAAAGTAAAGAGATACAGAATTTGGTTACAATGTGGAGGGCCAGGGGGCTTTTGTCTCCCTTCAACACAGAGCCCGAAGTGACTGTCACATCTTGCCTTTATTCACTCAGACGGGGGTAAAAGCAATTAGAGTTACACAGGATTTATCTGTGTCCCTCCCTCCATGGTACTTGTCTGGGTAAACAGCAGAATCTCACTTTTTTTTACATTTCCCTCCTGTGTGTCAGCACACTTGCAAGCTTTCTTTCTTCTTAGTGCTCACCAAGGAAGCCAATTAGGCCTCAGTCTTTCTATCTGGTCTCCCAAGCACCTTCCAAGGCCCATTCCTCAAGGGCTGGAAATGCTCCCAGAGCATTGCTGGGATGCCTGAGAATTCAAGGAGTTATGTCTGCATCGACTGAGCTGCCATTCTCTCGTCCCCAGCCTCGAAACCAAATTACCTTGTATTCTCTTCTTCTTTACCAACATCAACATGCATTTCATTACTTACAGCTTCATGTTTTTTGCTTGTACACCTACTTCATTTGGATCTTCTTGTCTTCATTTTTACATTGGCTATTACCGCACTACCTGGCCGACCTCTCTGAATTTCCCTCCATCCCAATTCCACATGGACCCCTAGGCCAGATATCATTTTTAATATACCATATGCCTGCTCATAACTATTCAAAAAAGTCAAAGCCAATCAATTTTTCTCCAAAGGCTATACTCTATCTCTGAAACCTTACTCCCTGCAAATCACTTCTAGAATCTTCTGATGCACACAGCAGAGTCTCCTCGCTGAGTCACGAACTTGTGATGTTTATTCCTGTCAAGTTCCTGACTCATGAAGTTTTGTTTGATGAGTTATTTGTCTGACATCTCTGAGCCTCAATTTTTCAGCTGTAAAAGAGACTATACTACTAGATGGGATTTGGTTGAGGCGCAAACAAGAATGATTCAGGTACAAGTTCTTTCTCAATTGTCAGGCTGTAGAAGAGTTCAGCTATTGAGTCATCTGGTGGTCCCTAACTATTCCATCAAAACAGTCCTACTACTGACAAAGGAATTTGTGTTTCTATCTTGATTGTTACCCATTTGAAAATGGAGCTTCATTTTTGTCACCAATCACCTAGAATTTTTGCTTTTTGTTTTTCTTAACAGAAATATCCAGAGGGATGAGATTCAGCCTGACTCCTTTGTTTTTTTTCAGGGCCTTGCATAAAGGAGACAATCAATATACATTTGTCAGGGCTGGAAATGAACCCTGTTCATTGCTGTTGTTGAACCCTGAATGCTAGTAAGGAAGAGCAGCTCAGTCTCCTCTCACCAGCCCGACTTTCCTATTAAGGAACCACAGAATTGGCGGCTACTGAGAAAAATCTGTGAAATGCTAGAAATGGTTTGGGAAGCATTTGCCATAAATAGCAACTTCTTACTATGAGGACACTAAAATTATGATTTCCAAATAGTGATCTGAAATCCAAACTTTGCATTTTGCAGTTTCTAAGCACAGAAAAGGCAGAGGCAGCCAAATGTCATGAAAGGGGGACTCTCAAAGAGCAACGTCTTGAACTGAAGGTAGCTGAGGTTCCCAAGGCTTTTGCTGTGCCTTTCTATCCTTTCCCCACCTCCTGCTAAACCCAGAAGGGTGTGTGTGTGCCTGTGTGTGTGTGTATGTGTGTGTGCGTGTTAACTGAAAAAAAAGAAAGAAAGCTTTCTATAACATTCTCTAATGGGCCTTTGACTATAAAACGGTGATCTACAATTAGCAAACGTTAGTGAGATCATCCTTCTCTCCATCGCCCAAGGTACCCCCTAATCAGATGCCTTCTCTTCTTCCCTTTCTCCCTGGGGGCCCCAACTGCCATCTCTCTTACAAGGCCTCATTCCTCCTACACGAAGGTGGCACTGCCATACTATTTATAACTGTTTGCTTTTTTGTTATTTTTAATTTTTATTAGTGCATATCTGCAGTACATCTTTACATTCCCCGGGACAGGTATACAACACGTCTTAATTCTTTTTTCGTCGTTTTCCCCTCTCCTGCCTTCTGCCTCCCTCCATCTCTTGGCCCCTTCCCTTTTGCGAAAGATCTGTCTCCTTCTCTTCTATTACCTCTCTTTCACTTTGCTCTTCATTTATACTTTGGGTTTTTCATGTAAGAGAAACCATGTGATGTATAAGCTTGTGTGTCTGATTTATTTCATTTAACACTATGGTCTCAAGGAGCACCCATTTTCCTACAAATGACTCAAATTTATCGTTCTTTATGACAGAGTAATACTCCATTGTGTATAAATACCACATTTTCTTTATCCATTCACTTGTGTTTACTTTTGAAGCATAAATGTGCCCACGCAAATGAGAATAACCCTCTGGAAAGCCTAGAATTAGAGAGCTATCACAGCATCTAAAGTTATCTATCACAGATATTCAGCCCAGGTGAAACATTTTCAGACAGATGAACTGTCTCTATTTGTCCTGATTTCATGAAGAAATAAGACACCATCTAAAAATTTTAGAACTGCCTACCACCTAGCAAATTAGCAGGGTTTATTCTTTAATTGTGAACACTCACTGTGGGAAGGGGCATGACAAAATGTGGTTACTTTCCTACATTATAGAAGAGTATACATTTTTAAAACTCAGAAAAACATTGGGTGGACTGTTTTAAAGACTATAAACTATTCCTATCCTTTAATTCCATAACTCTACTTCTGGAAATGGCTAGAGGATACAAAACTAGAATATAGAGAAAAATAGTCAATGCCTCAGATATTTTTAATCATCATTATTACATTTAATAAGATAAAAATTAAATGTTCCACATTATGGAATTGAGTGTGCAAATTGTGATATTTTATCTAACAAATGGAAATTGTAGACACATCCCTCATCACAGAAAGCAGGGAGAGAAGAATCAGTTACCAGTTACTTTCAGAGCTGATGGTGACTCAGGGCCTTCATACTGAGCTACATCACCAGCCTTTTAAAAAATTCTTTTTAAATTTTTGAGACAAGATTTTGCTTAATCATTAAGTTTCCCAGGCTGGGCTTCAACTTTCAATCCTCCTGCCTCAGCCTCCTAGACCCCTGGGATTATAGGTGTGTGCCACCATGCCTAGTTTATTTGTTTCTGATTCAAATGTTGCAAGTATCTGGCAGACTGAGATTTTCCCTACCTCTTTTGTCTTCTTTAAGCTCTAACAAATTAGACAAATACTTGTTTGCTGAGTACTTTCATTGGTCACTGAAAATAAATAAGGGAGAGGGGCAGAATCTTACCAGAGAAACTTTACTATTAAGAAAACAACTTATGATAGAGCACACATCAATAGTGGAAATGTAAGGTGGGTACTCATAATCCATTCTACTCACTTCCAAGTTCAATTGCCACAAGAACTTAATTCTCAAACTTCGAGCACCATATTGGTGCCAGTGTGGACAAATATTACATCTAGCAAAACACTGTGATGCATAACTTCTGTTAGCATATCTTTATGCTTTATCATATCAAAGGATTGCCCTTATTTATCTAATATAACTGAAATTACAGAGATTCCCTTCTTTTTTTTTTTTATTTCTTTTGGTACTAGAGATCGAACTCAGGACCTTTCACTTGCGAGGCAGGTGCCAGAACCACTAAGCTAAATCCCCGGCCTGAGAGATCCCCTTCTTTTAAATTTAGTTCAGGATTCTGAAACTTTAGGAATGTGGACTTAGAGGTGAATGGAAGAAATATATCTCCCTGAAGATTATTACAAAATAATTAATGTCAGACAGAAAGGAAAATATAAAAAATAAAAGGGGGTGGAGAGAAGGGGAGCAAAAGAATTGAAATGTGTTATATACATGTACCAATTCCCTACAGTGAATATGATCACTATGTTCTGCAGACATGTACTAATAAAAGTTAAAAAAATTATAATGCTAACAGAGATATTTTTTATCATCTTTTACTCTTCAATTTAAAAAAATTTTTTTTACAAAGAGCAAATACTGTTTTACAATTTGAAAAATGCAGAAAAATAGCTTTTTTGTGAAGGGTATTAAGGATCAAACCCATGCTAGGTAAGTGCTGTACCACTAAATTATACTCACAGCCCCAGGAAAAGAATTTTTAAAATTAAAAATGTATTTCTTAGCAGAAAAATTTAAACTGGTCATCTTTCCTTGTATCCACAAGTGAATATATATGTAGTACCTTTTGCTGGATAGTGTGCTTAAAAAAAAAGACCAGGGAGCCATGGCTCATGTTTGCAAGAAAGTCACAGATATTTGAAGAAAGAAGGACTATGTGTGCTGTGTGTCCTGGTGGTGATGACAGACACTCAGTGTTGCAATCTAGGAGCATCCAGGGTGCCACAGGAGCAGGAGGATGGCTGCAGGAGGCTTCACAAGACCAGGAATCCCCAAACTAAGCTTAGGGGAAAAGACTCATTTCTCTCTTTGTGGGGAAAAGAGGGAAACAAACCCTAAACAGAGAGAAAAGAATGAAGGACAAGACCAGGTAGAATTTCTGGAAGTGATGACAATGATCCAGAAAAAGATGACAAAGGCGTGAGACATGGCAGGACAGAGAGAAAGGCTGGCAGGAGAGACCTGGATGACAAGGCAGAGGTGGAACCACAGGACTTAGTGGCTGGCTGGCTAGAGGGGTAAGGAACAGGGACTGAAGGGTGGCTAAGTTCTGTAGTTCAGGCAAGACTATTGCATTTAGTTAGGAGAAAAGGAGGTCATTAACCAAGTCAAAAAATGAGAGAAAGGTTAGGTTTGGGAGATAGGAGAAGTAGAAGGTAGGAACTTGTTTGGGCTCTGGAGTTTAAGCCGTCTCCCCAGAGAAAGAAGTATAATATGATGCTGGAACCAGGACAGGGTTCAAGGGATCAAGGGACATTTGGGTGTAAAGGTTAATGTCAAATGATAAGGAAGGAGAACAGAAATAGCCCTCTTACAATCTTCTCTAGAGTCACGTCTGCCTCCCCCACTCCTGTTCTGTCACTTTTCCATGCTGAAGGCCCACTGGAAATCTTCCTGTTTAATGTCCCTTCTTGGAGCCCATCAGGGTACCCAACCTTGCTCACAGTCAGAGAAATGTCAATTGAAAGGACAATGAGATTCTATTTTTTGCCTACTGGACTGGAAAAAATTAAAGATTAATAATCTCCACTGCTGGTAAGCACATGAGAAAATGAGCACTCATACATTTCTGGTATGAGTGCAAATTGGTGTGATATTTTGGGATCTCTATTACCACTTTAAAATCTCATGACTTATGATCCAACACTGTCACTTTTAAGAATGTATTTTCCAGAAATAAAAGCAATGGTATAGGATATATGTAAAATAGTCTGCACTGTTACATTACTTGGCTGAATAAAAACTTAGGAACAACCCAACACTCACTAAAAATGTCATGTTCACATAACTGGAAATATACATTAAGTAGTGTTATGTTGCTGTCAAAAATTAATAGTAATATCTACATATGTTTGGATTTGGATCTAGAAAGATGTAAGTTTCATTTAAAAATTGAGTTGCCAACTTCTGTACAATCTGATTTAAGAAAAAGAAACAGGAAAAAAGGAGGACATGTCATAATAACTATGCTAGCAATAATTAATGTGAGTACAGTACGTGCTTTGTGACAAGTGTTAGTTTAAGTGCATCGTGTACTACATGTGTAGGGTCACACAGGCTCACAAGTGACAGGCTGGACATGTCCCAGGCAGCCTGGCTCAAAGCCCGCAGGCTTGGTCTCTGGACTCTGCTGCTATCTGTATTACTAGAGAAGAGTATTAAGAGGTATTGCCATATAATACACATTGGGCTGGAGACTGCTAGTTTTTTATACCCCTGTATGGTCAGATTTGTTAAAAACTGTGCCATTTTTAAAACTGAAAGGAAGTTCAGTAGAACATGGAGAAAGAGACTCTGTATTGCCCTCACAATAAAAGTTCATTTCTTAAAGTACTTGGTAACTAAAGGCCAAGGTCTAGCCAGCTGGCAATATTTAACTGCTTACATGGCTTAGAACTTCATTTATACAAGATAATGCCAGTCAATGTTCAAAAAAGCTTTGGAGAACACAGCCTTCTAGAGGGAGAACTGGGAAGAGGAGAGGTGAGCTTAGCAGTTCACAGCGAGTGTCTCAGCCCTGATGGTGCCTCAGAGAGGAAATCTATTCTCAGCAAACACAAAGGGCACTGCCTTGTCAGGCCTGGCAGGGAGCAGGCTGCTGTCACAAGCCCTGGTGCCTTATTTATGCGGCAGCTCGCAGCCTCAGGGACAGGCCTCCTGTTTCCTGGAGCAGCCAAGCCCTCAAACCTTTCTCAAAACCTCCTGGCTTTGGTCACTGGCAGATCCCTCAAATGAATACCCAGGGCACGTTTCTCTACCTGACACCATGTCATAGTTATAGTCTGGATCTGGAGTGTTCCCCCATGTCCTGAGCATTAAAGGCTTGGTTGTCACTCTATGCCAGTACTGGGAGGAAGTGGAATCAGGAGATGGGGCCTAGTGGAAAGAAGTTAGCTCCTTGTGGTCTTGACCTTAAAGGGCTATTAGGTATTGGGACTCTCTCTCTCTCTCTCTCTCTCTTCTTCCCTACCACCACAAGGTGAGTAGCTTTGCTCCACCACACACTTCCCTCCATGATGTTCTTCCTTGCCACACGCTCAAAAGCTACAGAACCAGCTGAAACCATGATCCAAAATAAATATTTCCTCTTTTTAAGTTGTTTATCTCACATATTTTGTCCCAGTGAGGAAAAGCAGACCAACACCCAGAACATTTGTGGTTATTTCCCTCCCAGCACACCCTCTCACCGGGATGCCACACAGCCTACGTAAATGGCTTTTCTAGAGTCACATAGCAGGGCCAAGGGGCTCCCTCAAGGGAACAGTGACTCACATGGGAGCAGAGATGTGTCTTGCTCAAAGGTACAAAGTAGGTGTTCAGTGCATGCCTGTTGAACAGATAAGTGTGCTGACTCCTATCCTCACTTGCCTGCTGCACTCTAGGGGAAGACTGTCTCTCCATTCTTTCTCTTTCCCATCCAGGCTTTCTTAGTGTGGGATAGCAAGGCATAAGTAGATGTTATATAAAAAGAAATTTTCCTTTTACTAATAATTACTAACAATTAATAACTGACATTATAATGTCATTCTTACTCATGTGCATTCCAATATGCTTAAACTTGAGTAGGAAAGCGAATTTTATAATGTCCATATTAAGATAGCCAGCAGCACACACGCATGCACACATATAATTTGAGAATGTATACATTATAGTGAGTCTTTAGTCAAGGTATTAGTATGGATTGGGGAAAGATATTTTTAAAGCTTAACGATTACCCATTTAACAATAAAAAGAATAATGCTAACCCTTTTCAAGAAAATATCTTTTTCTCTCACAGGTGAGTCATTTCTCAGCTCTCTTGGTTGCACAGAAATTAGAAAGTTTTCTTGGCAATGCTTTTAGAGTTAGAAAATCAGAGACATGTCTTCAGGCACCCATCAGCCTGCCTATTCAGAAATCTGCAGGTCCAGCTTGTTTTGTGGAGTGACCTTGCACTGCTTAATGCATTGGTTGTCATTTTTCTTTCTCCTTTGTAATTTTCTGTTCATTTTCTGATTAGCAAGTTTCCAGCAGGCTACAAGTTCTCAAATGGAGCAGCCCCGGTCCCCCACCCCTATCCCTAGAAGGGAAGAAAGAAGAGGCTTTGTGAGTTTGTGGCCAATGACACAGGAGGCCACCACTAAGGGCATACGGAAATCTTTGGTTTAAAACCACTCTTCACCTAAGATCTCCATGAAGCGGGTTCCATGAAGGGCTTTCAACAAAGGTCAGAAAGTGGGGGCGTATTCTGAGCTAGGGCTAGAGAGGTACACTTGAAGGATATCTTTCCTGAAAGATTGAAATGTAATTTCCTGTTGGCAGCAGCTGCCTGTAGGCAGCCCCCTTTGGTGAACAGAGAACAAAGAACAGCGCAGGCATGAAGCTAATTTATCTTCCTCATAATATAAAATGTCCCATCAGTTTTGCAAGTAGATTTATTGAAAACATAAACCCTGAAACATTCTTTTACACACTCATGAACATGTCAGCAGCATCTGTCTCTTTCTCTCAATGCTCTCAGTCAGTTCCTGTGGATGGTGCATGATGCCAAAGGGACCATGGCCATACGTCTGAGGTCAGTTGGGTTCACACAGGAGACTATAGCATGGACACAAACTATACCAACAATGCTAGCAACCGTGTCACAAATGCTGGGTGAAAGACTACAGGTGGGTAGTTGTAAATCTATCACTGCTACACACACACACACACACACACACACACACACACACTCCACATACAACACTCAAAGCTTGGCCTCCAAATGAGAAAAGCCAGAGAAATCAGTGTCTGTGTGAAAGCCTACTTTGTGTAAATGCTGGAGAACAAGATATCTGGTGACTTTGGATATTAGCTACATAAAATACAAGGCCATATTTTCAAATATTATTTTAAATGTTCAGTTTTGCCTATATGTGGGTTTTTTTGTTGTTGTTTATTTATATCAAGTATAGTGCAGGGTAGAGTGGTCCTTAAGAACTCAAAACCTGGCTCTGCCACTTACTACAGTAGATAGTAAGTGACAACTCATTGTGATGGAAAGTAACTTAAATATTCTGTCTCAGTTTCTGCACCTGAAAATCTGATGATAATAATGATAATATCAACCATATATAATTGCTGTAGAAAAATCCAATTCAATGAAACAATGCATTTAGCATGCTGAGAAATAGCAAACACTCAGCAAATGTTGGCTACACTGAAGCCCATGTCTTATACACGGCCCTTCTTCTCTAATCATCTGACCAGTACACAATAGCCTCCACATCAGTATCTTTTAGATCCACCTTCAGCTGCACCCTCCTCTTTATCATTCTCTCTGCTGCCACAGTGATCTTTCTGGGCTCAAGCTAGGGCAGGGAAACTGGGGGCTGTCCATATGCTTGGGGAAAAGGGGGATGGGTGAGCCATAGAGCCTTATCTTTCCAAATTCTTTTCTCCGTCTAATTAAAGTTCAATTTTGACATCTCTGTGTTACACTATACCCCTTAGGTCCACAAAATATGCCAATGCCTAGCTTTCTCCCAAGTGCAAATTCCTTGGGCAACCTCTGTATAAGTGGACTTGCTGTCTTCCTACACCCTCAGTCTTCCAGGACCTGCCATATACTAAACAATGACATAATTAAGGTCAGTCTAATCTTTGGTCTTTGTACCTTGAAGGCAGTCCCTGGCATGTAGATTCAAAATATGATTGTTGGGTGGCAACTATTCTGTAGGTCCAGACCAATATACATTATTTGACAGTAAAGTGAGACAAGTCTGAAGGGCAAATATGAAGCCAGAGATATTCTGCTCCTAACCTTCTGTCCCTCAGTTAGCCACACCCTTATGTGCAGAAAGAGCATTATAGCAGTGCCTACCTTGAGACACCATAGGTCACACCACTCTACCTGCATTGAGTATTACAAGCAGGGAGATTGCAGAAGGGTTTGCTAGAGTCTATCAGGGAAGTGGCTATGGGAATTGAGGGGAGCAGCCAGCACATTTGTCCATCCAACAAATAATTACTGAACATCTGTTGTGCACCTGGCTCTGCCCTCCTGGGGGCCCAGGACTTCTGGTATGGACAACTCAAGGTGGTACCATTCTTATCCTGTGGGAGGTATGAATTAAGGCCCACTCTGGTCACACACAGCATGACACAGTAACTGGAAACTGATTCCTTTTGGTAAAGAAATCAGTTTTCTTTTAATGGAATTTTTCATTGTTACTTCTGACAGCTTGTTGATCATAATGCATCTCTTTCAGTTTAAATAATGTTCCCTATTTGAACAGCCTGACTTTTCTCTTTCAGTCTTACAAAGACATACTCATATCTTTCTGAGCAGTACAAAAAGGTAATTAAGAAAAATGGAGTGTCAGATGCCATAAAGGTAGTATCCATCTTTGAAGGGAAACCAGCTTGTGTTCTGTCCTGCAAAATTGAGTGTTCAAGTGAATAAAGCTTCCGTTAATGTCCTAGGTCCAAAACTGTCATTGACTCCTGTGACCTTTGGTGGATTGAATGTCTCTGCTGGGCCTCAGTTCCTCCTCTCTAACAAGTAACTGATATTCCCAGCCCAAGGCTACCTAAACAAGAGGCCACCTGTCCCTGTAGACTGATCACCTGCATGAGCAGAAGAGTCAAGGATTTGCTTTAGAAAAGCCTAGGAGATTGAAAGGACCTACAAACTCAGGAGAAACATGACTTCTTTAAAGGCTTCTTGGATTTCTACGGAGAAAGGACTTTTTCTGTTCTCTTTTTCCTTAGGGTTTTCCTGGCCTGAATTCTAAGTATTTTATTTAATATACTCAGGGTATCCCTCCGCAGCACACACACTCATACAATTACTATTCATTAATTGCCTAAAGCAGTATTTCTTAACCATTTTCTCCATATCACCCCCCTAAGGAGCCTAACATTTTTTCTAATCACCACTCCTTTCTGTGAAATTTTAATACCACAGATATATTGTATTTCTGTGTATCTACTGGTATGTCCATGCTTAATACATAGAAAGAGTAAGATATTTTTCATCTCCCCAAAACAAATTTTCACACTCTTGAAGGCTATATGGCCTTCTTTGGAACATGTGTCTTAGAGAAGGTAATTAATATTTTTAAATTAAAGCTTATGTTTTGTATCTTAACTTAATTTTCACAGTATTTACAACACAGCCATTCACTCTGCTCAGACTCAAGCTCTGTTAGTAGCAATGCACGTTTGCTCCTGCAGCTGCTATACTATGGCACCAGGGACTCCAGCAACAGCAAGGAGTTCTCCTGGACACTCTTAGCTCCATGCTCCTGGGGTTTTGCTACCTCACTGAGGTCCCCTATTTGCCAGGGCAGCCTGCATCCAGCACCTGTCCCATGTAGCCTAGCTCATCTCCTACCATCCTCTGAGCTGGCTGAGACCAACTGACCTCCCTTCAAAGCACACACACATTCCCTCAAAGCAAGGTTTGACCTAAAGAAGTACATACCAGTCTCTACCTTGGAGTCTGTTTTTGAAGAAACCCAACCAAGACCTTTCTACAACCACTTCTGTTTTCATATGTTGGTCCTATTCTCTCCTACCATTCATTCCCCTGCACGTTACCTTTCACTGACTCCCAGCTCCTTTCTGTTCCATCTTAACAAATTTCACATCTACCTCTCCTCATTTTAGAGCTATAGTCTCCAAAACACCCTGTATCCCAGGAAGTATAAAAACTATCCATCAATGTATGGGAGCAAAATATTGGAATTTCCATTTACTAAAATACTAAAAGAAGAAACTCTGCTTGGCTAATACTCTATGTACAAAATGGTAGTGCCCACATGTCCAAAGGTGAAATTGGGCCATGGGCAGTGAGGTGTTCTGAAAACGAGAGAAGTTCCAGGCTCAGAAGGGCTGACAGTGCATTCTGAACCACTGATTTACTTCCAACATAATGTGAGTATGTACCTAGTTCCATGGCTTTATGAATTATTTTATCTTAAATAAGACAATCCTTGCAGTATGTTGTAATGGGATGGCAGTATCCATGAAACCCCTCACTCCACGCAAGTCCACTAGCTGTCTCACAGCAGTATTGAAGAACTGTCAAATTTAAAGTTGATTTTCATATTCTTTCACCAAAATACAACTGTTCAAATTTTCTGTGGCTTTCTGTAATATTCTTATATATACCAACCCTGGGGCATCACAAAAATATTTTTCAAAACAACAAATTTACTGCTTAATTTCTAAAGACTTATTTTTTTCCTTTTTATTCTGCTTCCCCACAATAGAGGAGTGTTTTAACAGTGCATTTTTAAAATCACTTAAAACAAGAGAACATTTTGAAAACAGATGTCTGGAAATATCTGCATGATTACATATCTTATTGCTTGAAAACACTATGTCTCACTTAAAATATTCTCCTATCTGTTCTCTTTAGAAATTGTGTCTATTTTTAAATCTTCTAAATAAAGACATTCAGCGGGGTTTGAATCTGTTTGCTAAAAACTACATGGACTTGCTACCATCTGATTAATTTACCAGAGCAACTGATTGACAAGGTGGTGAAGGTAGAAATTTATTAACTGAATGTGCTAAAATATGATTTGCAGAATTAGTAAGTGGGATCAGAAAATAAAAAGATAAACCATTGTACTAAGCATGGACAGGGTTGTACTTCCTGTGGCTCTGCATCTCCCTGTGAGGCATCTTTTCTAGCTAGACAGTCATCTCTATAAGAAATCCAAAAAAGCTGAACTGTGAGCCAGATCTCTGTTAGGGGGAGAAATGGTCACTGAGCTACATCTCTAATTCTTTTTGTTTATCTGTTAGTTTTGTTTAATTTTGGGAGGGGATCTTCCTAAGTTCCCCCCAACAACTTGCCTCCAACTTGTAATTGTCCTGATTCAGCCTCCGAAGTAGTTGGAGTTACAGGCATGTGCCAGCACACCTGGCCTGAACTATATCTTTAATAAAGGATTTACAAGGATTTTAACAAAGTATTAGGGCAATATTTCCATATTAATTTGCATATTCATTCGCATTGCTTTTTCTAAAATATAGCTTTTAGCAAGAGTAAGATATTTTTTGTATCATGAATAGTATGAATTACCCTACATCATTTGTTTTCCTTCTTAGTGCTTCACTTATGATTTTCACTTGTGTGTGTTTTTAAAATCATTAATACCAGTTTTACTTTTTTATTGATTTTTATCCAGAGAATTTACTTTCTCTTCTTACTTTTTAAAAAATTTTTTCTACATGGTGCATGTTTGGAGTACATGATGTTTACATTCACCTTAAGTTGTGGGTACATGTACTGAACACATCTTGAATCATTTTATTTCCCTTCTCTTTCTCCCCACCAACCTCCCTCTGGATCCCTTTTCCCCATTTTCATCATCATCATCATTATTATTATTTTAGTTCATGTTTACAACATAGAAAGGTTACATTCAGTATACTCTTTTTACATCTCCTTCACTCCCCTTCCTTGCTCCACATATACAACATATTGACATGGAGTTATGCATAAATATTTGCCAAGTAAATATATTTTGGATGATGTATTCAAAATATTTTACTGTTCAGGTACAAAAACAAAAAATATGGAGAATGCTGCTTAGATTAATTTTCTGTGGTTACTGTAACAAACTGTCACAAATTTGGTGGCAAAAAAATCAATAGAAATTTATTCTCTTAGAATTCTGGAAGCCTGAAGTCCAAAATTAGTATCCCTGGGTGAAAATAAAGGTGTTGATAAGGACTCTCTCTCTCTCTCTCCAAAGACCTTAGGGTAAATTGTTCCTTGGTTCTTCTAACTGTATCTAACTTCTAATGTTCCTGAGCTTGTGGCCACACCACTACAATCTTCATAGCCAGCATCTTGGAATCTCTCTCTGGTGTGTCTTTGCACTGCTTTCTCTGTGTGTGTGAACACCCCAGTTCTACCCCACCTCCCCTTAATAAGAATACATATGACTATATCTGGGGTCTATTTGGACAGGCAAGGATAATTTCCTTATTTCAATGGTCTTAAATTTATAAATTTACCCTAATTTTCTTGCCATGTATGGTATCAGTCACAAGTTCCAAGATTAGGATGCTGGGGTGGGAGTGGGGGACATTTTCCAGCCTAGCATGCTCCTCTATCTACTACAATGTTCCTCCAGCTCTGTTGGGCAGGAGAAGGGTCCCACGAGCTGAGAAAAGTGGAAGCAAGCATCTCTGTCAAAGATTCTGACTTAGTGAGGTTGAGAATGGAGATTTTTGAAACAACAGTAGTTAATTTTGATGAATAATTTTGATTCTTTCAAGGATTTGCTCTAAAAATACTCTGTTCCCCGTGCTTTCTGTCCCTCAATTCCACATATTTGAAACAATAAGCTGTCTGTAGTATTTTGCATTTCTTAAAAGATGATTATTTCCTTTAAGACACGTACATAGCTCTTTCTATGGTGCTATTCTGAGTTATTTACAAACAGTCACATTTAGTTCTCATAACTATGTTATGAGGTATCTGTCATCTGGTATCTGTTATGGTCTTCATTTTACAGAGGATAGTGAAGGCCAAGGGATAAGTAATTGGCCCCGGGCCATATTCTAATAAGAGCCAGAGTCTAGAGTTGCACTGTCTCAATTCATTTGTGTTGCCTTAAAACCATTGGTATTAATCAACTTCTGTACCTGCTTGAAGAATCTTCCAGAGGGAACTTCAGTATCATGTGAAACTATTTTTTTATTTGTATAAAATTCCATCCCTCAAAATCTCCTTAATTACCTGGAATGTTTAAAAGTGGTTTTTATAGCTAAGGTTTGATATTGACTGGGATTTTGTGGAACATTTGGTGAAAGAAAAAAAACTAGTTCCATTATATTATGGATAAATCCCAGAAATATTAACTCTAGAAAAAAAATATTATGGATAAATCCCAGAAATATTAACTCTAGAAAAAAATATCATATGTTTTACTTTCATTTGAGTTAGAACCAAGGATGGGTTAACATGATTGAGTACAATACCAATGAAATACCAAATATTGCTGAAGGTAGTATAATCCTCCAGATCTCTCCCCATAGTTGTGACTCTAAAGGTCTGTGGTAAGTACAGGAATCTGCATTTTTCACAGGGTCCTCTGTCATACTGATGTGCCTGGTCTGAGGCTAGATTTGGAGAGTGAACGCAAAGAACACTTATGAATTCTCCCAGGTCAGAGACAGTGAGTCAGATGCCAGGGTTCAGTATGCACAAAACAAGTCACAGGGCTCAAGGAACTAATGGTAAAGAATGTGTAATGGACAAAAAGACAAGCAATGTAGATCATTTTCACACATAGCAGGTGTATGGTAATATAGCATTCAGTAATCCAGACACTCAATAGTGCAACTATAGGCACAGATAAAGTGATATAGAGCATCCTGATGTCTTACACTCTTGATGGTCACATTGGCCAATTGTTACGATCAATTTCCTTTACTGGATGAAGGACTCTATCATTAACTCAGAAATCTCTGGAGAAATAGAAAAGTTAAAAGAAAATTCTCAGTAAATGAACCTGTCATAACTAGTACTGATTACATAACAAAGTTTTACACTGTTATGAGCCAACCATTACTCCTTGGCAGAAATAAAACATATATAAACAAACAGAATGGTTTTCATCAGGAGCAGAAATCAGAAATGTAACCAAGAAGGCATCGCATACCTTCCCGTAACATTCGTACTGGTCTCAGCATCATCATCAGATACTCCTGAGTGGGCTTGGGATAGAGACATTGTTAAAGATAATGCTGATAAGCATGCATGCAAATACTCAGTCATCTAACAAAAATTTAATCTAGTCTCTGACCTTGCAGCTAATGTTGCTGACCAGTGTTAAGATTACAAGACTTTTAATAGTTTGAAGTCTTCCTTTCCTTCTTCTCCTTCTCCTCCTCATCCTTCTTATTTTTCAATAGGGCAAATATTGCTGATATGATTTAGCAATGCTATGCTTTCCTTTTCTTCCTGGCCATAATGCCTACCTACACTTTAGCCTCCCTCATATAGGGTATGGTAGTGTGGCCAAATTCTAGGCAATAAAAGTAAGTGGATTGGTGTAGACTCCTCCAAACATGACACATAAACATCTCTAGTTCATAATAGTTGCCTTTTATTCCCATTGGTCGCTAAATGGACAGGAGACCAAGGATCCACAAGACAGTAGAGCCATAAGATAAAAAGCATTGGGGTTTGTGACTGGTTGAACAGAACATCATCTTGCTCCATCTGAACAAGAAATTAATTATTACGTTAACCACTTGTATGGCTTCTGTCTAGATGTGCACCCCAAAGCCTTGAGTGAACATAGGTGGACCTTTTTAGAGGTGGCTGGATCCAGAGTGTGTGATGCTGGGATTAAGTGTGTGTGATTACTAAATTAGTCCACTGACTACTTTGGCATAGTTCTGGGTATGGATAATGGGAAGGATCATGCTGGATAGGAGTGTATCCACACTACCCACACTACAGGTGTATAGCCTGGATAGAATATAAGGGACAGAAAGACTGCTTTCATCTCTTGCTTCTTCTCTGCTTTGCTGCTTTCTTCCTGCTATGAACTATCTCCTCTGTGATGTCATCTTGCCTTAGTGTCAGCCAACTATGAACTGAAACTTCTACAAATTATAAGCTACAATAAACCTCTTGTCCTTTAACTTTGAGCGTCTGGTTTTTTGTCTCAGCCACAAGAAGAAAGAAACTAAGACACCACTGAAATGTCAGGTTGTTTCATACAGCAGCGAGTGTACCCTAACTAATGATGATGATTTTCACTATTCATACAGTGCAAGTTTCAGAGAAAGTGAGAAATTGGATTTAAATTATGAATGTATGTTATTTTAAATTTTATACAGGGTGAAAATAAGAAACTTGGAGATATCAGTAGAATAACATTTATTGGTCTGGAAAACCTGACATGGTCCTGTCTATTCTACTGGCCCGACTGCCAAGGCAAGAGAGACACTTCTAACCTGAGAACACAAGTTACAGCAATTAAATGTAATGAATTATAATTTTTTAAAGAATCATAATATATTGGAAACCATCTCAACCTTTGACTCAGATACCTAAGCATGGAAGAAATGTAGCTGCTCAGACCATGAACATCAGAATTCAGATTCCACCAGCCATGGTCATTGATGACGCTAATAGAAGCCTGGTAGACAGGAGGAAATGACACTTTTGAACAACTAACCTACAAAGTCTGAACCTACAAAGTCATGCACAGGTCTCTCTTTCACACACATTGTCCTACCTTTTCTTGCATGAGAGAACAATGAACTCAATACCACCAGGAGACTGCGGTAAACACAGACTAAAATTGACTGCACTGACTCAGGCAGAGAAAGCTTGTAGCTGACATCTTCATGGTATCATAAACGGGCAGGAATTTTTGTGACCCTCATGATGCACAATGATTTCTTTTCAGCTGGGAGAGGGGTGAGATCAATGGGCAGGTCTCTGAGTTGTCACCCAGGATCAAGCCCTGGTTCCTTCCTCATGTAAAAGTCACTCCCTAATGATCCATCATGAGTAAAACACCCCGGTCTGCTTTGCTGGAAATGAAAATCAATATTGTCAATGAGCTGCTCCCTGTCAGGCTTAGTGGACCTGAGTATTCCCAATCTTCCTAGGGTTCCTGGCCCCAGGCCTTCCTAACTCCCATACAACTGTCTTTCTTTGTCTCTTGTAACACAAAGAGAAAGGAGCTACTTCTTAAATTTCAGCTTCTATTATGTGAACATCTGTGAGCAAATAAACTGTGAATGTGGTTTCCACCGCTTCCCCACATTTCATTTCCAACCCATTGAGGCCCAATGCACCTGGCAGATGAGCCAGTGCTCAGTGGGGTGGCTTTAAATCTATAAATAATTCAAAGGCAATAAACAAGACAAGGACCCCGTTCCTTTTACTGGGAGGGGAGACTGTATTTAGGAGATTATCACCTTAGGCCACAATTTAGGAATTTATTTTCCGGTCTCAAAAGAGGTGATAATACAGAAGTAAAATAAATATTTCCCAAATATTACTAGAAAAGTCTCTGCCAGTTTCCATTTTGAGTCCACACTGGTATCTTTAATACAGAGCTAGAGGAACTTAACCAAGATGCCGTACTGGAGATTGCAGTGAGCAGTATAGATATAAATTAATATAAAATTTAAAACAAACTAGCATCTTACTCTAAGAAAATACATTTCTGATGATCTATACAACATGAGTGTTTGGAGGAGTTATTTTCCCACCTCTGCGGCTGTGCCTATTGCAGAAACTGAAAGGCTATGGAGGTGGGGACACCCTGGTCTGGTCTGTCAGGACCTTGGTCATTTTTCCTTTGTTTTAAAATTAATTTGGGCATGGTCAGACTTAACCAAAAACTAAATGTTTGTAGGCCTGATGAGACTCCCTTGCTTCTGAAGGTACTAAGACAAGACTTGGAAGATGAGCACAGTCTTTGACGTGGCCAGGCACACACCCTATTTCTGAAGGTGGCCAGCACCAGGAGGGAGTGAGGCAGTCACTGTCACTGGACTTGCAGCTTTCCAAAGGCTGCATCCCAATTATTACCTCCATTTATTTTAAACCTTCATATAAAAGCAGATACTCTGTTTTAAAGAGCTATAAACAACAATCTCCCAAATTAGGGAGTGAGAACCTCCCAAATTCATTCTCATTTGCATGTAGCATATCCAAAATCATCTCTGGCTTGGAGAAGATGAACTCAGGAGGAGGAGGTGGGCAGCCTGGCCATGACCAACAGGGCATGTGGAGCAGCACTGGGACCCTTGGACCTTACCTCTGTGCTCAGACACGGCTCTCTTAATTGCCCCTTTTCTCTTGGAACTTGTGATTGGCTGGTGTGCTCACAAGCAGAGGGTCATGTTATCCACTTGGAAAAACATAAAAACTAGAAGCCATTGGTAGAAGTTCTACATATAATTCCTACTGACTAATGACTAAGAGAATCTCTGTTCCTCATTGTTCATCCCTGTATTCATTTATTCAGCTTGTGTATGTGGAGCATAGGGGCATGCCAAATACAACTTTTATGCTGAAGATATAGCTATGAATGACCAGATACAGAAATTGTCCTCATGTCCTCATGATGCCTACATTCCAATGAGACTCATAGAGAATTCCCAAACGTTAATAAAATAAGCATGTGCTGATTATGAGAAATCTCTTAAAGGGATTAAACAGGGTGTAGAGATTTTAAAAAAATAACAGAGCAGATTCACTTCAGATGCTATGTTCAGGGAAAGATCCCTCTGACATTAAAGATGATATTTAAGCATTTAAGATTTGAGGCATGACAAGGAGCCTATCATGCAAAAGCCAGGGGAAGATCTTGACAGAAGAGAAAGAAGAGTAATCTCCAAGGCCCCAAGACAGCACAGCCCTGGGCACTGAGCAAAGGCTAGCAAGCGTGGAACGAAGCTGAGTGTCTGCAGAAGCCAGACCTGCAGGGCTGGGGAGCCTGGTCAGGTACACACAGGGAATTTTAAGGCAATGGGAAGACTTTGAAGGGTTTTAAGCAAGAAAATGAGCCTATCTAATTTATGTTTTCAAAAGCTGTCTTTGGCTGCTCTGTGGAAAATGGATTGGACAGGGTAAGAGTGGCAGGATATTACACTAGGATTCAAAATAAATTTAAAAATGGTCTATGCAACCGAAGTGTTTGCAGCCCACTGAGGCAAAGGCAAGTGACTCAATGGCTGCATGCCATTTTTGTGATGTATGCAGTGGATGTGTGTACCAATAGCCCCAAGCAGTACAAAGAAGGGATGATTTGGACTGATTTTCGATCACCCATCAAATTAAGCTATATTAAAATAAAACTGATACAACTAGAAACTCACTGCACATTTTATCAGACATTGAAAACTGTGGAGAGACAAACAGTTCCGAGTGATCATCAAATTGTCGAAAGAGCTTATTTCATGGTTATCTCCAGTATGGGCTATCTCCAGAAAAACCTTTTCTAGGTTTTCTGGATGCAGTGAACCCTCACCTGTAACCCTATACTTGTAAAAAATACTGAAAAAAACAAAAAAACCAATAAAAAATATCCTGAGTGCACAGGACAATCTGCCAAGCTGTGGAGCTTAATGCAGATCAACCAGGTCATCTTTATCTTCAGGACCCAATAGTGGTGTCAATGCTTCCAACCTCATGTGCCTGGTGAGGATGTATGTGGATGAGAAAGAGAGGTAGGAAAGCAGAGAGGGTGGTTGTTGCTAAACTAGGAGAAGAATTCAGAGTGGGGAATGAGGAATCAAGGCTGCCAACCTTCTTCACCTGCTTCCCCGTTCCTCCTGTGGCAAGAACACCAGTCCTCGGAGTGACAAAATGGCCTGGCAGCAAAGCAGAGGAAGGGACCAGCTGGAAACAGGGCAAAGGGTTGAAGTTTCCCTTCCCTTCCTTCAGCACTTTACCAACTGGTGCTGGGGACATGGTGACCAGCAGGATGCACTGTGGACCTCCCTGCCAGGGCACAAAACCAGCCACTTGCTACTTGCTGTGTGGCCCTGGGTTAGCTACATGTTTGAGCTTTACTTTCCCATCACAATATGAGGATAATACTTCTACTTAGCATTGCTTTGAATGTCAAATAGGAGGTGAATTGATTTTGGGTCTATACTTTCTTCTCCTACTTTACCCACCTGAGACTTAAGTACTGGTTTCTCAGGCCAGGGGATTCTCCTAACAACCAGGGGGAAAAGATGGCAGGAAGAAGAGGGGCTCCATGAATGCTTGCTGCTGGCTGGACAGCAGCTACATAGAAGGAATGAGCAGATTTAAGTTCGATGCTCCCATGTCAAAGATTGTGCTTGTGCTCAAAAACCACATGGATATGCATCACACTCTCTGAGTGCTGTCCTCACATTAGCATCTGTCATTTCAGTTTCCTTTCACAGCAGTTTCTGCTACCTGGTTTTCTCGCCTCTGATAAAAGATGAACCCACACCTTTACAGGTTTCTTTTCACTTTGTAATGACATTTTGTAAACTCCTCATTATTAACAGTTTAAGAATGGGCACCAAGCCGGGATTTAGGTCAGTGTTTCCACCGCCTGCCCCAGAAGCGTAAGGTCTTGAGTTAGATGCCTGGCACCAATATAAATCCCACTTAACTCCTTTCTCACAAGTTCATCTGATTAACCACCAGCCCATTCATTTCTGCGATGCCAGTGCCTGCTGTACCTTACACAGAAGCATGGCACAGCAGTGGAACCCTGATAGCTGGAGAAAACTTTCCCCTGACAGTGGACTCTGGCACCTCTTTCAGAGGCTACAAGTCTCCTCCAAGTATTACTGTGGCTCCTTATTCTTTAGTTTGCCAGGGACACATTCTCTCTGGGGTTAACTTTTCAATGTCACTATAGTCATGTTCTAACCTGGGACCTGGCCCCTGCAAAATGTTTGTCCCCTCCTCTCTGCTAGCCTAGTGCAGTACCCAGGAGGGCAGGGCCACAGACTGGAAGACTGAGCTTGGATCTTGGTGTGACCATTTCCAAATGATCTTAATCAACACTGTAAAATGGAATCAATATTAGCACGAACCTCATCTGGGTTGTTATGAAGAAGAACTTAATACATGTAAAATGTTTAGAAGGGTGCTATAGCACAAAATAAACTCTTATTTATAAATGCTAGTTAGTCTTATTAGACAATAGGTGAAGAGCTTTGTATCCCCTCTTGAAATATGGATAGCTGATGATAGCATAAGAAACCCTTGTCCACGGTTCTCTGTCTTCTCTTGACCAGAAATCTGAAATAATAATTGATGCTTACTTTTTTATTAATATTCTATTTTTAATATTTTTAAGTCTTCCTGCTCATAAGAATATTTTTTCAAATATTATTTTATTGGTACATTTTAGGTATATAATGACATTTTAATATAATGACATTCATCATTGGAAATTTGCACCTTTACATAGTCTCTCTTAGTTCTTATTTTTCCCCCTTCCCCTGCCCTCCCTTCAACCCCTTCACCTTCCCTATCTACAAAGACTTTGTTTCCATTTTTTCATGTTCTCATATTAATTCCATTCCCTTCTTTCCTTTCCCCCACCCCTCCCACTTCCCCTTCCCCTTTGCCCCTTTTCTTCCTATTTCACATTACCTATTATACCTTTTAGTTTATATTTACACTTTCAGTATCTCACACAAGAGAAATTATTTAGTATTTACATGTGTGTCCTGTTTATTTCACTTAAGACTATCTCCTCAATGTGCATCCACTTAGCTATAAATGTCTCTAATTTCTCATTTTTTATGGCTGAGTAGTACTCCATTTTCTTTATCCAGTCTACAGTTGATGGGGATTTGGGCTGTTTCCAAGTTTTAGCTATTACAAACTGTGCTGCTATGAACATGGGGGCACATATATCACTGTGGTATGATTCTTTTAATTCTTTGGGGAAGATCCCCAGCAGAGGAATAGCGGGGTCAAATGGGACTTCCAGTCCTAGTTCTTTGAGGTATCTCCATACTGATTTACACAGTGCTTGTACCAGTCTACACTTCCACCAGCAGTGGAGAAGGGTTCCTCTTTCCCCACAGCCCTGCCAGCATTTGTTATTAGTTGATTTCATGATAGCAGCCATTCTTTCTGGAGTGAAGTGGAATCTCAGCATTGTTTTCATTTGCATCTCTCGAATGACCAGTGGTGTTGAACATTTTTTCATGTATTTATTTGCTATTTCTACTTCTTTGTCTGAGAAATGTCTGTTCATTTCAGATGCCCATTTTTGGATTGGGTCTTTAAATTTGGGAGGTCTGATCTTTTTAAGTTCTTTGTAGATTCAAGATAGTAGACCTTTGTCTGAGGAACAGGAGGTGAAAATTTTTTTCCACATTGTGGGTTGTTTCTTCACACTGCTGGTGGTTTCTCTTGCTGTGCAGAAGCTTTTTAATAAGAAGAGATCCCACTGGTTGATTGTGCTAGTTCACAGGCAGCTGAGGTGGGAGCTGTGGAACAGTGACCCAGAGCCCCTACCTCTGGGCTGGGACTGGAACTCCTATTAACCCCCAAATTTTAAGAAGACTCTCTAAGATTTGTTGCTTATTCCTCTTGTTATTTTTTAGAATCTTGATGTTTACTTTTAAGGCTTTATTCAAAGCAAAATATAAGTGCATTCTTCTAAGTATCCCCGACAAGACTCAGAATCACCGTGTCTTACAGTGAGGGCCTGGGCTGTCTTGGGCTTTCTGGCTCTGCCCCCAGCTCAGGAGGAGAGTGGTAGGCCATGGTGTCTTGGGAGTGCACCCTCCCCAAGTGACAGCTGGAGCTGTCAACAGTCATTACTGCTGGGGTGCACAGACCTCTGGCTGAGTGGATGCAGCCCAAGAGCCATGGTCTCCCTGCCCACCTGTCAGCCTCATCCAGAAACAGTGGAAAAATGTCCTCTTTTCTTCCTTCAAAGAGCCCAGTGAGCCTGGCGCCTTTGTGAGAGCTACCTCTTCCCTCCAAGCTGGCCTCCTCACCCTCCCCAACACATCCTCTTCAACCTATTCTTCCAAGAGGGGATTAGCCCAATTAATCTCTGGACAAATGTCAAGGAGCTGGGGTGGGGGTGGGGTTGCAAGTGCTGTGCCCCAAAGAGCAAAGAAAGCTAGACGTGAGCCAGAGCCAGCACCAGGGCTAGCAGGAGCAGCTGCCAACACAGGCTGCCGGTCCCCTTAATCTGAGGCTTAACTGGCAGCCTGTCCTGACAGCCTGGGCACCAGGCCCCAGAGCTCTCCTCTTGCCATCTGGGAGAGGAGGGGGATAGGAAGGGAGCCCCAGGATAAAGGGCAATGTTGGAGGCCAGCACTACTGTCCTGTGACCTCAGCTTCCCTGCCTCCCCCAACCTCAGAGGGCCAGGTCCAAAGTGAGGAAATCAGAAGACAAAGTGCCAGAGGGAGGGGAGCAGGAAAAGGGTGGAAGGGAGGGGATTCTCATTATCTGGATGCAAAATGATGCCCCCAACACTCCCCACCTGCCATCGTAGGTGTCATTGGCCTGATCCACACCATCCCTGGAAAAGCCATAGGAGTGTTTTTTCTTCACTAGGATTCGCAGAAAGATTTCATCCAATCTATCCATGGGAGGGACCTCACTTGTAATAATTCCCTGGTAAAGAGGTTCTTGTATCACTCTGTAAAGTCAATCCAACTTTTTAATTTAGAAGGCATTTTCTAGTAATGCAATCCTTCTTTCTTTTCCTCTCCCTCCTCACCTTCCTTCTCTCTCTGTAGCCAACAAAATCTGGCTTAACCAGCAGGCTATCAAACCATTCTTCCACATGCTACAGTTCAATGATTCAGTAATTAATTTTCATAATGATGATCTGGAAGGATTTCTAGAGCCCCCTGGAAGATCCAAGAACTATCTCTGCCCTACTTGTTCTGCATATGCTTTGGGTGAGGAGCAGCCTGTGTGTCCAGTCCTGGTGGTAGTGCATACCAGCTGCACAACCCTGGGCAAGTTACCCACCCTCTCTGCTGTCACCGTTCCCTCATCTGTAATATGGAAGCCCAAAGATTATTAAGAAAGATAATAGCTAATACTCTAGTTATGGAATATGCCCTATGAACTGGATTCTGTGCCAAATGGTTTACATGAATTATCTTATTTAATGCTCAAAACAACTGCTGAGTTGATAGTAAGTGTATTTCATTACAGTCTAATTTGTTCAGCATTAACAACAGGTGTTGGGCACCTTCGGTGATTGTTAACCAGAGTGTCTGATTGACATAAGCACCTCACTTCCCGACTGTGAGATAGCGCTGTAGTCTCCCTCAGGATGACAATTGTTGCCTAAAAGTTTTCTGTTCGGATGTGCTATTGAATTCAGAAATGTTTGGACTTTATGAAGACAACATGGTTCACATAACAAATATGATGCACTGGTCTTATGCAGTTTCCTGCAATTGAGCATATGAAACTTTCAGCAGTAAAATATAGGAGTATTTTCCCTAGAAAGGAAAATAAAGTGCTTTATATCCCCTCAAAACAGGTTTTGTTGCCAAAAAACAGTTCAGAACAGGTAGTTTTGCCACTAAATGAGTTAAGAAAAAAAAATTTTTTTTTTTTTTGGATTTCGGAATTTCAGATAAAAGATCACAAACTATTACACAAAAACACTAGATGAAAAAACAAGATTCTATTCCTGGTTCTCCCAGTAACTACTGTGTGTGTGGCTCTGGACAAATTATTAAACTTTTCTAATTTTATACTGATCTATAAGATGGATGACTACTTCTGCCCCTTAAGTTATGCAGAAGTAACTGTAAAGATCATAAGATAAGATTTATCGAACTTTTGAAAAAGTGAAGTGGTTAACAAATTTGGGCTGTTTATCATCTTTCAGAAATTATTTTGAAGTGATTGTAGTTTTAATTGTGCACTATTGCTTCTAGTTTGAAAGGTATAGCATTGCTTCCAAGGGAAGGGAACCCTGATTAAATCTCACTTGCGTGGGCAGCATTGTCATTTTTTATACATCAATAAAGACCAGCACACATGATGACTGCACTGCTGAAACATTTCTCTGGCTTCATCTATAAGAACCACCTCAAGAGGGCCAGGGATATAGCTCAGTGGTTTTGCCACCTGCTGTGCAAGTGCAAGGACCCGAGTTTGATCCCTGGTACCAAAAAAAAAAAACACCTCAAGGAAATAACAACAGGTTTCTGTGTCAGACCACTGAGTTCCTGAACACCTGGAAAACCTTTGTGCTTTAAGAAGCAAGCACTTCAGGAGTCAGGTTGATCCTAACTGGATTCTCTAACTGCTTGAAAATCTGATCAGGCCTCCATTTTCTGTGGGGTCTACAGAGAGGGGACTCTCCTGGGAGTCTGACAGTCTGATTCCCAGTTCCAGCCTGGCCTGCATGACCTGCATGACCCAGGTGAGGTCACAGCACTTCCTGGAGGAACTTCAAGTCAGCTGAGCTTAGTTAGATTACAGATGGCAGAAGGCGGCTCACTGCTGTTATTTGGAGCTCCCCGGATTCAAGCCCTGGTTGTCCCTGGATACTGGTGGCTGTCTGCACTCATGTCAGTCACATGCTGCTTATGTGACAGCAAGGCCAACCCGACCCTGCCTGTCTTTTGCCATAAGCTCCTCAGTGGTCAGGGGCAGAGCCCGTGACCTGCTTCTCCCTTCACATCTCTTCACATCCTTGCAGCTGAAGGAGTCTCCAGCCAAGTGTTTGGTCCCATTAGCCAGGAAGCAATTATGACTACATACCACACTCATTTCCAGCTAACTTCTGGCTTCTGCTAATCCCTGGCTACTAAAATGCAACGAACTCTAAGCAAGAACATATTTGATAGCTTGGTGGTGGTTCATCATGCATGAGGCCCTAGGTTTGATCTCCAGCACAAAAAAGAAATCCACCCTTCCCTAGAGAAGGCAGTCCCACCAAGTAACCTTGCCTACATAATAAAACTAGTAACTATTCTCAGCAACAGAAGGCTATCCTGCAGTTCAAAGCCCTAAAGTCCAACTCAGCGATGACTGACAAGATGAGGAGAAATCTGACTGACATTTTTCTGTAGTTATATTAAGAGACCTTTCTTTTGTCTTTAGGTGTAGGAGAAGATACTAAGATAACTCAGTATTGGCCCCATCTAGTTTGATTTGGGGTAGAAGAGGATGAGAAGGTGGTTGATTTTGGCTTTTTCAGTGTTTTGGCTTTGGTTTTGTTTTTGCGGTTTTGGTTTTTCCCTAAAGGGTAACAGTTCTGGTGTTTTCTATCAAATTTTACACATAATATGTGGTTATGAAACCATATATTTCACTTAAGTAACTGAAAATCATTGTCTATTACTTAAAGCTAACAAAACAATGTAACAATGATAAGTTCAATAATGTTAAGTATTGTATAGAAATATATTGGAGGCAAAGTCCAGTTGATGACAATTTTGATATTTTACTGATAGCGTACACTTTGAAAAAAAAGTTTTAGAATATCTGTGAAAATGGCAGTATCAATGACACCCAGAGACAAAGTGCACCGGACTCAGGGCACTTGCCTCAATGAGGCTGGATTTAATAGCAGAGGCAGATCTAATAGCAGGGACAGATTGTTCTGTTATTATATTTCTGACATAAGCAACTGCATAGAGGCTATGATAAAGATACCCTGCAGGTGGTTATGGGAGATATAACATTACTTAACCCATCCTGAAATTCAAGGACCGCTTCTCAGAGGAACTGACTTACTGATAATAAATTAGTTAAGTTCTCTAGATCTTGAATTCGTCATCTTTATACTGGAATTTAAAATATTTGCATCTACATTTATGGTAGAAAATTCAACATGGAGGTTTAAGTGGCTATAACATTCCTGGCTCGGTAAATGGTAGCTACTGAATCACTACCTGCTGGTCTCTGGTACTGAGAAATGCTAAGGTTCTCCTTGAAATTAAAAAAAAAAGTTTATTAGTATATATTTGCAGTATACAATGATCACATTCCTTGCGGTGAGTTGGCACATGTACATGACACATCTTAATTCTTATGTCCTTTTCCCCTCCCCTTCCTTCTCCCTCCCTCCATCTCTTAAACTATTTGAGAAAGATCTATATCTTTACTTCCCATTTGAGAAAGATCTATATCCTTACTTTCTATGCAAAGGTTCTTAAAGCAGAAAACCCTTTTTATTCACCAAGAATTTCCTGGCCTGGGTCATCTCTTGCTCGCTGTTGTTCTAAGCTACACCAGTCTTTGCTTTACAGTAACTTACAAATAAACAAGTTCACCCAGGTCAAAGAACAAGCAAGTTTCAATAGGCATCTTTCTCCTTTTTTCACTCCCTCTTCCCTCCCTTGTCTGGAGATGTCTATGGCCTCAGCATTCTTTTGCTAGAAGAAATATGTTAGTATTCAGAACCTGAGCTGCATGCTCATATGCTTGGTGGTAATCCAGTTGCTGAAGAAGAAAGCAATAAGGTAACCAAGCAGATAAAATGTCTGGGAGAAGGAGGAGCTGCAGTTTTCACATTACAGCCATTACAAACATTCCCTCTGCTCTAAGTGATGTGGGCAATAAGAAACAGCTCCTCCCTAGGGGGCAAGCCCTTCTCTTGTAGAAAAAGCAAGACTAACTCAATTGGAGATTTTATAGAGTAATAAGATGCAATAGACAATGAAGTAAAAATGATATGAAATATGCGTGCTGTAACAGTTTAAAGGAAAACAAATTATTCTGGGGAGAGGGGTCAGGCAGCAAAAGCTAGATAAACTGGACTGGTGGCCAAGCTGGCCCTGCAGGTAAAAGGGCTGAGGCAAGAGACACAAAGGGAAGAAGATCACGATCTACCCTCAGGACTGGGCTCACACCAGCCTGCTGGGAGAGCAGCGGGTGTACTCTTTAGCGAGACCTGTGACCTGAGGTGAGCTGCGGCAGACAATTACCTCATCCCTTGCATGGCCTTGCACAAAATTCTCACCTTGTAAGGATGTTCTCTAGAGGTTTAAAAATGCCCATGAAGGACGTGTGGGATATGTCCTCACTGCCTTCATGATGAGGTCCTGTTATGGCTTTATCTAGATGTCCCCCCAAAGCCTCATGCAGTCATGGGGGTGCTTTTCAGAGGTGGCTGGATCTAGAGTGTGTGGTGCTGGGATCAAGGATGTGTGATTACTAAATCAGTGCACTGATGGGTTTGGCATAGTTCTGGCTAGGATTAAGGGTATGAGTGCCGCACCCACACTAGGGCAGGTAGCCTGCATAAAATATAAGGGACAGAAAGAGGACTAATGGTCTCTTTCTGCCTGCTTGTCTTGGACTATTTCTCCTCTGCGATACCCCTGTGCCATGGAGCCAGCCGACTATGGACTGAAACCTCTACAAAGTGTGAGCCAAATAAACCTTTCCTCCTTTAATTTTGGGTATCAGGTATTTTGTCTCAGCAACAAGCAAAGCAACTAAGCAGGTTCCCATTTTCCTTGAGTGATGTGGTCACAGAATGCACTCAGCAGCCATGGAAATGAGCACTGGGTTCTGCGAGCCCCCAAAAAGAACGCCTACGAACAATGCCCTGCAGTAATATGGAAAGGCCATAGGTGGACAGAAAGTGATTTGGGTTGAGATACAGTCAGTTTCAGGTCTCAAAATCATCCTCCATTTTTCTCTTTTCCTTTATCCCCTCCCCAGTCAATGACAAAATCTTGTCAAACCCACATCTACAATCAGCTTTGCATCTCCCAGTACCTCCTATTTCTAAGTCACTTAGTTCAAGCCTGTGCTACCGTTCTTCTTAACTACCATAATGGCATCATAATATAGATTATATGTTATAGAGAAGTTCAAACTCTCCTTCTGAAGGTTAAGTAATTGAGCCTGCTGAAACAAACTGACAATAGCCTTATTACCAGGAGAAAAGGCATACATGCTCATTAATGAGCACATGGGCATGGGAGCTACATGAAAGGAGAAACCCAAAGCAGAGCCCAGTGACTGAGGAGAGAGAACTGGGAGCCGCAAGCCATTTTGGAGGAGGAGTAAATGATTTTTTAGAAGAGACAATGAGCCTGAAAACCAGAGAAAGGCCCAGGACAAAGTTCCTCTGTGCTCTAAGTATGGGGTTTGATTTTCAGTCTCTTCTTCCATCAATAGGAGTTCAATCTTCCTTGTTAATGAACTTCCAGTATTGTGGGGTATTATTTTCTGTCTACAGTACAATATATAATGGGTTATGTGTTCTCTATATACAATAAATACTGACATTATAATAGTACCCTCCTTCTACCTTTTTACAGCATAGTTTTAAAATTATTTTCCTAAACACACAGTTAGTTCATTCACTGCTTTGATAGTTATGTGTTGTACCTATTTTCCCTACATACACATGCACTCATGCAATTATGCGTGCACACACACACACACCCCACACAATACACATCTTGCCTGGACATCAACACTCTTCACTACTTGGTTCCATCGATCTATTATTATTTAACACAAGGAGAACATTTGGTAGTTGTTTTCCCACTACTGTTTTAACATTTTATATGTTCTTTTTAGAATGTCAACTTCTTCACAAGAAGAGTCCCTACCAGTAAATTAATGCTTCCCTAACATTCCTTAAGCATTTTCAGATCAAAAACATTTTAGCCTATGATACTCCTATGGAAGGAGTCTAAAAACTAAGACTTTGGTAATATCCAAAGTCTTTGATCATGTAGGACTAAGTGATAATTTAAGAGTAGCTCTGTCCTGATTCTGAGTCAAATCACGGTAAAGGATAAAGATCTCAATATTTTATTCAAACAGAAACAAAAGGAATTCATCTGTCTGGATGACTGACTAGAACTGGGTAGCCACATGGTCTTCTGGAGAATTTCCTGAAGGACCAAGTGTTAGTGGCTTGAAGGTTTGGATATGACCTGTACCCCAAGGGTTCCTGCGTTGGAGGCTTGGTCAGCAGTGTGGCCATGCTGAGAGGTGGTGAAGCCTAGTGAGCCAATACAGAGCCTAGTGGGTTGATGAGGTCATTGAGGGATGGAATAGTCCTCAGGAGGGATTAAGTAGTTATCGTAGGACCCTAGTTAGTTCCCTTTAGAGCCCATTGTTATAACAAAGCAAGAGGAGCCCGTCCTTGCTCCCTGGCTACCTGCCTCCCCATATGATTGCTCCGGCACACACACTCCTGCCATGATACCATCCACCAAGAGGCCTGCCCCAGACACCAAATAGATGGGCTGCCCACTCTCAGACTTTCAGTCTCCAAAACGGTGAGCTAATTAAGCCTCTTTTCTCTGTACATTACCGAGCCTCGGGCAATTTGTTGTATCAGTGGAAAAATGACTAACACAGTAGTAATAAAAGAGTATCTTTCTGATCTGCTGCTTGAGGGCTTCATAATTCTTTCTCTGGAGAGATGTCAGATACTGGCCCCCTAACTCATCCTGTAGTTGATCACAATTCAGTTGAACACACATAGGGCTGTGGTAAAAAACATCATGGCATTAATGATACAAGAAAGATCTTCTGTGAATAAGATTTCCCTTTTCTAGAAAAGCATGCAGATTACCATAGTATAAGCTTAGAAAAAGAAGATAGGGGCTTAAGAATAGGAAAATTTTGCTTTCATCAGCAGATTTATGATATTGGGTTTAATACTGTGATATTTAACCTGTGTGGTCCTAAATTTTCTCACCTATTTAAAAAAAAAACCCATATAATTGTATGGCATTCTATCAGGGTCTAAACCAGAGCATAGAAATTATTTCAAATATTTTACTAGAGGGAAGGTAGTGTAGTGAACTAGTTATGCAGGTGGTAGAGAAGATAAGCCAAGCCAGATACAGTAATAGGATAATCTAGACAAGAGCCAGAACAGGAAGTTCCACCATCCCTGGGCTGGAGACACCAAGAGTGGAGAAAATGTTGTTGGAAGCTTGGAGTGGAACCACCAAGGGAAAACTATAACCATGGTCTGCCAGTCTCATAGGACCTGGAGTCCCAGAGGAAATGCCACCCAAGGAGGGGAGGAGGAAGAAATATCTAGCTTGCTGTGTATATCACCCTACTTCTCTCCAGTGCTTCCCAAGGCCCAGACCAGCCAGGAACCAGTGAGCAGGAGAAGCTGCAGCCCCTGAATGACAGAATAGAGCAGAACAGAGGGAGGGAGATAGATCCAAAGGCCAGCAGTGCAAGGCCTGGCCAGGGCTCCAGATAATTACTGTGAGGATTAAATGAGGCATCACATAAAAGTACCCCCCACAAAGCAACACACACAGTGAGCTTTCAATAAAAGTTTGTTTGCTTAATAATATAGCACTGTCTACTTGGAGGTTGTGATGACACACATTATTGTCAAATCTACTGGTACAAAGTAAAGCTGTTTATTACTTTATTTTTTGGAAAGAGTTAAAAAAAAACAGCAAAAATGCATTACCATCTTCCAAAAGAGAAGCTGCAGATGATATTTGTAATTATCACAGAAGTGTCTCAGTTAAATTAATTGCTTGTCTATTAAATTTTTAAGCTGACAGCTCTTTCTTTTTCAATATGATCACTTCATTCAGAAACCAACAGCCAATTAAATCAGAACACATGAGTGGCTAATCTTGAAGGCCACTCCTCACCCTACCATTCCACAATTGCTCAGTTGTATCAGTGACAAAATAATGAAAGGACCAGAGGTAAGTTCTGCCCTTAGTTAATCTCAAGTCATTGTCTTCCAAGAATACCTCAAATACCACTGGGCAGAGGAAAAAGCATTTTAATTCTCTCAGCTTTGACAGAGGACTTTTCTAAGATAATTTCCTTGAGAAATGCATTTTTCCATAGCCTAAATGGACAATAAAGAACTCTCCCATCTTGTTAAGATTTTCTTTGCTCAGGATGCAAATATTTATATGTTCTGGATATAATATGTGTATTTTTTATTCATAAACTGATAGGGAATGTCTTCTGAATAGCAACGCTCTCCATCATAGAGGATGATGATGATGATAACAATAACAGGTCATATTTATATGGTACTTGTAGTTAGTGCCTGGATTCTTTTAGGCACTTTGCGTATATAAATTCATTTAGTTTTCCTAAAAGCTTATAAAATAGGTATTACTATATTTTTCCATTTTACAGATAAGACAACTGAGTCACAGAGAAGTTAGGTAACTTGATTATGGTGACAAAGGTTTTAAGGAGGAGAACTGGAATACAAGCCTGGCACTCTCACTCTGGAATCCCAGCTCTGTCTCTCAGCACTATGTTAAGGAGGGAAAGATTAACACATTCTAACAAATCAAATACCAAGCCAGTCTCCTCTACTTTTAGCAGGATTCCTTTAACAAATGCCTCCCTCTTTACCCCTCCAACACTAACTTGTCTCTGCCCACTCTATTCATCTTTCCATTGGGCCTTTGCATACGGTGTTTCCTCTGTCTGTAATGTGCCCTCCCACACACCTACTGGAGATCTTTTTAAAAAAAAATTTTTTTTTGAGAAAGGGTCTCATTATGTAGTTCAGGCTGGTCTTCAATCCACACTGTAACCCAAGCTATCCTCAAACTCCATGCAATCCTCCTGCCTTAACCTCCTAAGTGCTGGGATTACAGGCAGGTGTTGCCACACTCAGCGGGGCAGAGATCTTTTGTCCCTCAGGGCAAGCTCTTGGTTATAGGCCCTGTGGGACAGAGCAGCCCTCCTTTCTGGCCCTCATTAGATTTATAAGGTGACATCTGTTCACATGACTTGTATCTCATTTGCTCCTCTGTAGTATCTTCAGTGTTGGGAGCAGAATGCATGTTCAATGAATACATGCTGACTGGCTTATTGACTGATTAAATAATATTTGTCTCCTCGCCGGGTAGGAGGAAGCCCTGTGTGTTTGTGCTCCTACAATCTCCCCAGACCCAGAGATATGCCTGACACAGAAGATAACTGCTGAGCAAATGTGTAAACCACAAGTCAGTTTTGTTATCGCTGTAACAAACAATTATGACATTTCCCATGACCCTTTTTAAAACATAACCTCGATTCTCCTTTCCAGACAAAGCCTCCAGCATGACCAAAAGACAGGGGCTTCACCGCTGTCCTCACCCCTGCCCTCCTCCTCTGTGGCCCTCAAACCTTACAAAGCACACAGAAGTGAGATCTCAGTGGTGGCTGCCAAGCCGCACCCTTCTCCTCCTAGGCTGCCTGCCTCCCCAAGCAAGGGCTCAAGGACCACATCAATGCAGTTAAACCCACATCCTCCACCCAACAACCCTCTGACTCCACTCCCGCTACTGTCCCTCATCCCTCTGAGGTTCACCTTGGATGACACTCAATGGGTCTACTGAGTACAATTCTGGAAAAAACAAAGCAATCACTAGAAAGAATAATAACATTCCCAGACAGCTTCCAACACACTACTGTACTTTTCTTTAAGTGAAAAGAATGAAAACCTCCCTCCTTCTGTGAAGTCCATAGGATGGTTCTTCGTGGCTTTGGACCTGTCAGGATTGTCACAGCCCCTTCTGAAAGCAATAACTACCTGCTGTCACTAGGCCCAGCCTGGAACAACTCTGCTACTGAAAATATCAAAACTCTGTCCCTGGATTTGCAGGATATCTACCTACGCCAATATCAGCAGGGAGCTGACGTCAGTCACTGTGAGTTTGAAAGCAGCCCTAACCACTGACCCAAGGGGATCACAGGGCTTGGCACTCTGGCATTCCAACTTGGAAAGACAGCCGACCTCTGGCCCTTAAAACAAGCAGCCACCTCGAGGCCTACTGCCAGAATACCAGAATCAGGCCTGAAGGCAGATTCTTGTCATCCCTCTCTTTTCTTAAGTAAAGACTGACCTGGAAATAAACAGATACAGGAGTTGCTAGAAAAAACTAGAATCCAGTTCCTTTTGCAGAGAAAGAGGCAGGAGAGAGGGGAAGAGAGAGAGAAAGAGAGGGAGATTTTAAATAACCCAGAAACAAAAGGACAAATGTATATGCTATGGTTTGTGCCCCCTGAAATTCATGTTTGAATTTAATCCCCATTATCAGATATTAAGAGGTGGGATTTCCGAGGTGATTCAGGCTCTTCCCTAATGAATACATTAATCATTCAGGTGACTAATGAATTAATAGATTAATGGGTTATCTTGGGTGGTTCTGCTATAAAGACCAGTCTGGCTAGTTCTCTTGCACCTATGTTCCCTATCTCTTCCCCTTCAATGCCCTGTGAATGCCCTGTACCACCTGGGACCCTTCCAGCAAGAAGGCCACACCAGATACAGCCCCCTGACCTTAGAGCAGAATATGATCCCCAATAAATTTGGTATGGTGCTATTAGCATTAGAAAATGGACTACGACAATATGATTCCACTTATCTGAAGTGCCCAGAGTAGTCCAACTCATAAAAATAGTAAAATGCTGGATGTCAGAGATAGAGCGGGGGCTTGGGGTAGAGGGAATGGGGTGTTACTATTTTTTTTTGGTTTTTGGTACCAGGGATTGAACTTGCATCCTTGTACTTTTGGGGCAGGCAGCAAAACCACTGAGCTAAATCCCCGGCCCTGGGGTGTTACTATTTGATGTGTATAGAATTAAAATGGCAAATTTTATGTTACAGACATTACTACAATTAAATGAAAAATAAAAAGAGGCTTTATGGGATCTGGCCTCTGCATTTCAAACATCTTTTTAATTCTTTCCTACAGTTACTAGCCCCAGGCAATCTTAAAGTTAAAATAAACAAATAAATCATCAAATTTTTTCCTGTTGAGCAATTTCCTTTTTCACATTTCTGTTACATCTTTTCTTCTATTTTATTTTGGGGGGGGGGGCGGAGTGAGGCAGTGTCTCTCTTTGTAGTTCAGGCTGGCCCTGAACTCACTATGTAGCCTAGGCTGGCCTCAAACTCTAGGTGATCCTCCTCCCTCAGCCTCCTGAGTAGTGGAATTACAGGAGTGCGCCACCACGACCAGCTGTTACATCCTAATATATCTTAACATAGGAGCTTTAAACATGATAAGTGGTTTATCTGTCAGACTATATTGCTAATTGAAATAACCCCAAAGCTCAATAACTTTAGATCATACACCATTATTTCTTGCTGCCTACCTGTCCAGAGGAGGTCACTAGGGAGATCCCATTAGGAACACCGCCTGGTGGAGCAGTGATTCACCATGCTAAAGAGAAAGCATAGGCTGCCTCATGAGAGACAGGAGAGACATGCTTCTTCTCCATGTGTACTTCATGGGCCAAAGCTACCCTAAAGCCACAAATAATTCAGAGCAGATGGTGCAGATATATACCTGGCTTGCGCTGCACGTATGGAAGAGGAGAGCTGTGGATGCCAAATGTCTTTATGACCATCCTGGCCTCTCTCTAAGTTTTGCACATATTTTTGCATTATTTCCAACATTCCTTTAGCTATAATTTATATAACAGTGTAATTATATATAACTATACATATATAATGACATAAATTTTGATATATGGTATAATCAAAAGGAAAGAAATGGTCCCAGCATCAAAGGATATCTCCAGTGTTCTGTCATGTGCATCTTGCCATAGCTCAGCTCTAACGTAGTCAGCTCTGCCAGTAGGGAAGGGGAGATGTTTCTCTCCCATATCCTCCTCAACTCCCTCTGTCGTTCGGCCCAGAGTCACAGGAGCCCAAGCACAAAAAGAGATGTTGCTACATGCTTTGTTTGGGGAAATAAAAATGCAGTATTGGCCTCAGAGGAGAACCTATAAAAGGACATAAACCTATCTTTATTAGATTTAGGTTTAGATTTATTTATTGTAGGCTTTCTGGCTTCAGAAGACTGAAAAGGTTTTTTTTTCCCCCATTAAGTTTATTGGTACATTTTAGGTATAAAATTAACATACATCATTGGGATATTGTACCATTACATGAGTGTCTTGGTTCTTTTTTTCCCCCCTTCCCCTACCCTCCCTCCATCCCCTCCACCCTTCCCTATTTGCAAAGATTTTGTTTCCATCTTTTTCATTTTCTCATATATTTTCTCTTCCCTTCTTTCCTTTCCCCTACCACTCCCACTTCCCCTGCTCCTTTAGACCTTTACTTCCTATTACACAATATCAATTATACATTTTAAAAATTAAAATATCAAGACCTAGGAGACATTACCATATATTTTACCGAATTTAAAAGGATATAGAAAGCATATCACAAAAGTCTGTTTTGAAATAAATTTGACAACTTCTAAGAAGTACCTTGGAAGACAAATTAATGAAACTAACTCTGGAGGAAATATAAAATTTGA
>NW_004624757.1:9228097-9275220 GCF_000247695.1 Heterocephalus glaber | reverse complement strand
ATCTGTTTGCATCTGTTTTATGGATTCCATTTGTTTCCTATGTTGGGATTCCATCATGTTCCTCAGATCCTCTATTTTTTTTAATCTGTGTCCTCTCTAGATTTATTAATCATGTCTTTCACTATGAGCACAATCTGTGCTGTTATCTGAGAAATTATTTCTGATTTCATTTTTCCCAGATCCTCTTTTGTTGCCAGTTCAGGGAGTCTAGGCGGTTGAGTATAAGATTGTTCCATCTCGTTTCCCTTTGGGGTTGCTGTAGGTGATCTGGACATCCATTTTTCGGGCTTACTTATGTGTCTTCTCATTTCCATGAGGGCAGGGGTGCTTCTGGCACCCACGTGGCTCACCTTCTCTGCCATAGGAGAGTGGAATGGTGGTGGGGGAGCCTCCTCCCGGGGCCTGGGACTGGCCCACCTTCTCTAGAAGACTGAAAAGTTGCAACAGATTTTGAGTTGCTAGAGATCCCATAAATCCACATGGATGGTGTGTACCCATTGACATTAAGTTCAAGTGTAAAGCCCCAAGCAAGAATACCTGGCCATGCTACAGCAGCCAGATAAGCACACCTGTCACAGAAAACCTCCCCTTCTTGGCCTTCAGAGGAGCCAGACAAGCTGCAATAGCAAGCTAAGCACTGGGTATGCACCCAGAAGACATGCTTTTTGCAGAAGCCAGAGTTTCACCGTGGGCACAGGACAAAAGGTCCTGGAGAAATGCACAGGCGACCTCAATAGGCACACATAGTTGAATGCAGATTAGCAAAGTCTTCATTTGCTGTTTTCTTGTGTAGGCAACTGTTTATCTGCCCTCTAGTAACACAGTCAAGGTTAGGAAGGCTCACATATCATCATGCCTTGTGTCTTCATCTAATCTACCCAAGCATTAACAGCAGAGGACCATGGATCTGTTTTACATTACTTGCTAATAATACCTTTGGGAAAGTTTTCAAGTATCCCTGGCAGACTGGGCAAAAGTCTTAGAAAAGTCGTAGCTAAAACAGAAAAGGGATATTATAGCATATGAAATATATTTTTTAATGTTGACAAAATAAATACCAGTAATTTTAATCAACACATGAGCATATTCAACAACTTTATTATTTCAATTTTTATTGTTTTTGGTTTCTTCTTAGGATTAAGATTGCCTGAAGAAATATCTCAGCTCTCACTTAGAAAGTCAGCTACTATCTGAGTTTCCTATGAGCAATGACAAACTCTTGAAGACTCATTTTTATTTTTTATCATTATTTTTTGAGAGAGAGAGTCTCCTTATGTTGCCCAGATTGGCCTCAAGCTCACCATCCTCCTGAATGAGCCTCCTGAACAGTTGAGAGCATATGCATGTGCCACCATGTCCAGCAAGACTCATTTTTAAATAAATCAACAACAAAATATCACTCATTATTACACTGACTAGATTCAGGTTCTAGGGAAGGATCAAACAAAATCTGACCCAAAAAATCAAAATTAAGTTATTTTATGCTGGAAGTCTATAAATCAAGGTTAGCAACTCAGAGATAGGAGCCTGGAATCTGAAGTCACACATCCACATTGAGATCCTTGCTCTACCATTTATCAACAACAAATAATAACCACGTCAGGCAACCACATAAAGTCTCAGCTTTTTCACCTGTAAAATAAAGAAGACAGCATCTAGTTTGTAGAGTCAATGTGAGGATTAAATGAGATATCGATGTGAAGCCCTTCGCAGAATACCTAGTGCACAGCAAGTACTGTGAAAGGCTTTGTGATAACACGGACAATATCTAGATTTCCGAGGAAGGGAAATCAAATCTTGATGGTTGCTCCCATGTAGAAAGACAATGTGAAATCTGACTGGCATTCTCTTTTCCTAACCCTTGGTGACATAATTTTCTGCCTTCACAGTGTACTCATCCAGAGATCTGGGGGACAGAAGTAAACACCAGGCTCTGGTGTCTACCTTGACACATGGAAAGTGCTGGGGTTTTGTTGTAAGATCATTCAGTTGCTGTATCTCCAGGGAGGATCAGTGGACACATTGCTAACAAAGCTGTACTTGTGCCTGCAAATTCCTGAGCACCAACAGGGATCTGAGTTTGAGAGACAGCAACTATAATATTGCCTGATGCAAATGGATTATCACCAAGAATAAAACTTGGAAGAGACCAAATGTGCTCTGTGGCTTTCTCTGACTCACTGACATTACTACTGCTCTTCTGTAAACAGAAAGACCTGCATTTAGATATTTATTTTCAGTGGTTTTTTTTCCTTCTTTTAACAATGGTGCCACTGTAATGTGTCCTTTCACCTGGGCCAATAGCCTGAGGAATCCTCCTGAGTTTCTTATTAAGAAGTAACTCCAAACCATTGATTTTTACCCTGTCTGCTAATTCGAATCACCTAGAGAATCTTTAAAAAGTCCCAATGTGAAGGCCATACTCAGATCAATGGAGCTGACTGGGTAGAAGCCCACACATCTGGAACTTTTAAAGCCCCCCTGGTGATGACAATGAGCAGCCACTCTTGAGAACACTGTTGGACCAAACAAGTTAGCTATCACCATGTCTTATAATACTGAGCAAACAAAAAGTATGCTTAACTAGAGGTTGGTCATCAGTTAATCCAGAATGAAGCTTTACCTGATAGAGTAACAAAACAGATGTTGTTGGCAATACACACACACACACACACACACACACACACAGTATGATCTCCAGCTGGGAGAGGAATTTCTGTCGCTCTCTCTTCCCAGGAAGGTCACTGTCTGCCTCCATCTCACCCCATAAACTAATGGTTCTTCAGGAAAGAGATGGTGATGTTCATCTACAGAAATATAGTCTGGAAGTGGTGCTCTCTGTCTACAACACAGGAGGGGACAGGAGGGGCAGCCTGGGCGGGACAGGGTGGACTAGAGGTCATACCAGAGGAAAGGGGAAACTAGCAGGAGAGAGAGACAAGCCCACCTTCTGCATTTGCTTAAATACTAAACAGCACCAGGCAACTTTGGAAATTAGAGAAGGCAATTTTAATTAAACATCTATTTTGAGGACTCCAACCAGAGGAAGTATGGAGTGTTCCTGTTTCATTTTTCAGCTTTCAGCCTCAACAAAGATACTGAAAGCCATGAATCCCCTCACTCTTCTGCTTCTGAGCCACTGATAATGGCAGATAATTCTACAATTCTCTCTCTGCCCTGCTCTGTCTCAGAAGATTCTGGATTTGACTCTTGCCTCCCTTCAAAGAGGTCTGTTTGCATATTTTTTGCCTCTTGAGAAAATGTCTTTATGTTTATTTTCTCAGAGTTCCCTGCTGTGAGTGGAGTTGAGAACAGAGAGCCCTTAGCTAGGACATAGCTCAGGGTAGGGGTCACTTGCCTCAAAGGCAGTAACGGGATCAGCAAGGGGGACCAGTAAGCAAGCACAGGGACAAGGAACAACATGGGCTAGGAGTGGCCCTGCCTCCTGTGGTTGGTTAATTCTGCTAGCATATGTGTGAATGGAAAGCAGCATCCCCCAGGAGCCAGGGTCTCATTTTGAGCATATGTGTAACAACAGACTGCTGCACCAGGGGAGGGGAGCCTGGTTAATTTCTCTCCAAGGACCCCACAAAAGATGTGAAAGTTTGCAGGTCTGGGAGCCAAAGCCCTGAGGGTTTATGGGCCATGACAGATGGTCATCATCATGCAGTTCCGGGCACTATCTCATGTCCTCCTGAGCTGCCTCCGCCATCTCATCTCCCTCTCTGTGACTTTATTTCTTGGGCCTTTTCAAGGTTTATGATCACATGACTGACCTAAGGATATAGGACAAATGTTTTAGATGGTGCCTTCAGCTATAAAGTCGCTTTAGTAAAGAAATATTGGTCTAATTTTAGAGATTTTGGTTCCATTTCTTACCTTTCTTCTTTTAAAATTAGTCTCTTTTCCCCTAAAATGGTTGTTCTTCCAGATTTTCACCTACTTTTCCTGTCTGCACTTTCTACCTTTCATTTCCAGCTCTTGGTTATTAGAATCACCAGCAATATTTTGACAACGGTGCACCAATTTTTTGTTCCCCTATTAGGTACTAGGTACTGTTTTTGTTTTATCAATTGTCTTGTCTGTGGTTCAGCTTTCTGTAAAATAAAGACAATAGAGTCACCTTAGAGAACTACTGTGATGATGAAAAAGGAACAATTAGAACACTGCCTGTTATATTTTATATCTAAAATATCTCCCAAAAGTCTCATGCTATCAGAGGTGGGGCTTTTGGAAGGTGACTGAATGGGGGGACACTATTCTTCTCAGTGGATTTACTGATGAGTTCATAGTTGAATGCGCTGTTAGGAGGTGATACTGGTTGGATAAAGAGGGTCACTGAGGTTGTGTCATTAGGGTTATATCTCTCCTTCTGGGTCCTTCCTCAGTCTCTACTACTTGGCTGTGATGAGTTGAGAAGCTTTCTTTTACCATTAACCCTTTACCATGATGTGCCTTCCTAAGAGCCACTTACCATGAACTGAACCCTCTGAAACCACGAATCAAAATAAACCTCTTCTTCGTGTATGTTAGGTATTTTGCCCCAACAACAGGAAAGCTAATACAGTGCCTCTGTGTAATGTGAGCCAGTGTTAGTTGGTGGTGTTGTTTTTCACAATATATTGTTGGCTTTGAAATATAAGTGGGATCAGAGGGGATTGGAAGGGATGAATAATAAGGAGAAATCAAAGACACATTAATTTCTTCCTTCTAAATAATCCATAGTGATTAATTTTACTAGATGGGAAGTCCAAAATACAACATAACATTGGAGATTATTTCCTCATAGACCATTATAGTGCCTTTGTACAAATTTAGTAGTTTTTCTTCCCTTGCAATCAACATGGAAAGACTTGCTCTGTAGTTCAATCCCTTAGCTTGGAGTTTTATTTGTTGAAGGTTCTCAGTGTTAATCACACCATTCCTGTGGTGAGTATCTCTATCTTAAATGCTGAAAGTGTTTTCTGACCCATCAGACTCTTAAGGCCACCTGATTTCCTAGCTGGACATTTGCCTCTGTTGATTAAAGAGACCTTTGCCAAGACTCTGGCACCTTTGAAAATGTACTCCTTTAGTTCTTCCCTCATCCAATAATTTATGATCTGTCCACAGCCTCCCACACATGGGGTGTTTTCCTGTGACCTCACTTGAGCCAACTTTTTATTTTTTAGAACATGCTTTTCCCATCTAATCTGATGATCAGCTGCCCTCTGGCAGCTGGCCTCAGAGGGCTGTTATCCAAACACCTGGCTGGTTTGATCTGCCACACACATGTTTTCAGGGCTTGTAATAAGGCTTCAAAAAATTTGTGGTCAAATGTTCCTTTTCATTTTCTCTTCTCAGTGGCTAGGCCAATTACCTCTTTTGTGTCCTTTAGGAAAGTCAAATCTACAAAGCACCAACCTCAACCCCACAGAAGAGCAGATTACTGATCAGATTCATGGCATACACCACTCCAGATCTCTTTTTCCAGGCAGGCATGTGGTATACATCTGTGATCCCAACACTCTGGGAAGCTGAGGCAGGAGGATAGCAAGGTCAAGCACAGCCTGGGAAACTTAGCAAGATCCTGTCTCAAAATAACAAAAGGCTGGGGGATATAGCTCAGTGCTGTGGCTCTGGGTTCAATCTCAGTACCCCCCCCCAATCTATTTCCATCTTAATTTAGGTGAACTTACAACACTCTTTTCCTGCTCATGCTCTCTCATTAAATGCATATCACTGTTTCTTAGCAGCAGAATGTGCCAACAATCCTTCATGTTTCTATGCAATATCACCTATTTCCCAGGGTTGCTGTAATATTAATGTATTTCAGATACAATGCCCTGGCACTTACTGGGAAATCAATAAATGATACTTAATAGCTGTGATTGTTGTCATCATTACAATATGTGATACCATGTAAGCTTATGCAAGTGCACCTGGAATTGCACATGCTTTGAGAGAGGTATGCAAAACAATCTAGGTGAATGAGCTTTCCTACCAGACAAAGCAGCTTTTCTGAGTTGCTACTTATTGTTAATAACTCTTGAAGAGGTGCAATTTTTGTTTCTTTGTTAAGAAAAAAATGTCCATCACATGAGACTAATAAATGCATGTGTCCTTTGGTGAAGATTTGATTTGAGAGAATGCCAACTGGTTGTATAAACATTTCTTTATTTGTAATGTCAGGGAATATTTGAAGATCTTAAATATATTCCTTGCAGAAGCCAATGTTTTGTGATATTTCACAAATCATATTTTATTATTTTATAACCCTTTTAACAAAGCAGACATTTCTGGCTATGTGAAAGTGAAAGATAATTTCCAGCTAAATAATGTAGTACAAGGAATCAGTTGGCAAATTAAAAGGGTGTCTGTCATTTCCTCTTCTGTCAGGATCTGAGGGAGGGGACCAAGGACTTCACAAGCAGGACTTCTTTCACATAAACACCTTAGAACAGTAATAGTGAACCTTTTAGAGCTTTCAGTGATACAAACAGCCTGCTGCGGCATGCCTGGAGTGGGTTCGCCACCACTGCCTTAGAACTTGGGAAGATCAGTCCCAATTCCAAGAAAGGAAAATGCAGCTCTAATCTAGCAGTGGAGAAACTTTCAGTCCACCACACTGATTCACAATAGTAATGTTTACCTAAAGCAGTATCTTGGTCTCTGTGACCAAGTGTGAGCCCCTGAGGAGAATGCGCTGATAGATTACATATGTCTGCAATGGGCAGTTTGGGTGATGGAAAAGCATGTGTGTCATGCAGTTAGCCATCTGAGCATGGTGGCTAGTCCATGCCAACACATTCTTTTAAACTTCTCTATCTAGCTAATTCAATGTTGTAAAAGTGGACATTTTATAATTAGAGAAACTTAAAATTTCATTAAACACTAACCTGACTAATTAATTAGTCCCTGTGAACTCTGTCTCTTCTCCTTTGAATGGAAACCTTTTTTTAAAAAAAGCTACCTGTTTTTAAGCCTTAGTGTTTTCATCTATGAAATAAGACTGAAATATCTTGTACCTCCTGGAATTATCATGAAGCTTAAATGAGTTATACTAGGAAAGCTTGTAGATAATAAAAGATATTAGGCAAGGACTCAATAAGTGCTAATATTTAATATTACTGTGCCACTCAAGAGATAGAACCATGATTTTTAAGGTGTATATCTTTGAACATTATACTGATTAATAGTTAATTCAAGACAGCTCAGCAGGGATTGCTCATGCATTTAACTAAAGGATAAGACAAACTTAACCAAAGAAATAATATGGTTGGATTCTTCTCCCTCCCTTCTGTAATGTGGGTGGCTCATATAGTCATACTATTATTAAATGTTCAGGTCCTTTACATAGTGTAAAAATAGATGATGAGATAAAGGAAATCTTTGAATTATGGAAGGAAAGAGCTTTCAAAATAATTTGTCCTCAGAGATAGTCTCTGAAGCATAATTATAAGTCAGTAAAGATCTCATGACACACTCTATAAATGTGATAAAAAGTTATCATCAAAATCAATAAACCCTTACACTTCACAAGAAACACTGAAGAGAATGCCTTCCAAGGAAAACATAATGTGTTTCTGCTCAAGTCTCTCTGCCGGGTTTTCATATGACCACTTGGACACTTGGAAGCTACCTTCCTCTCCACAAGTACATTTACACATGTGCGTGCACGCGTGCACACACACACACACAGAGTTTAGTAATAAACTTGACCCCCTTTTTCACTGAGAAAATTAAACTACCAGTCCTCACTCCATAAATTATCTTCCCTGGCCCTTATAAACTTGTTTACTTCCAATTCATCTCCATTCTCTTCCAGACCTCTTCCAGTTTGTGATTAATCCTTCAGGAAGCTTGATCTCTTTTTTCTAAGCTGGACACTGTTTGATTACTCTTCTGTTGTGGTTTGGGGCAGGAAAATCCCCCAAAGGCCATGTCCTGGGGCTTGGTTGCCAGCTGATGAACGTTTGGAAGGTGAATGGATCTTGAGTCTCTAACTTCATGAGTTTATAGCTCAGTGGGCTTATTAGGATGTGGGCTCTAACTGAATGAATCAGGTCACTGGGGGGTGGCTTTGAAGGCTATTTTGTTCCTGGCCCTTTCCTTCTTGACCCTCTCATCCTTGCTGCTTCCTGGCTGCCATGAGGTGAGCAGCTCTGCTCCACCGCACCCTCTGTACCATGTTGCTCTCTCTCCCCACAGAACATAACAGTGGAGCCAGCTGACCATGGATTGAAACATCTTAAACTATGAGCTGAAATCAACATTTCTCACTTCAAGTCATTTTCTCTGCTATTTGGTCATAGCAATGGAAAGATGACTAGCACTCCTCCTTCCTCCTCTACTTTAGACTCCTGATTAGACCAAGCCCTGTTCAATGGCACATGGATGATAAATCATCTCATTTCAAAGAACTTTCCTAGATGCCCATCCCTTCCTTCATCCTTTCTGTCACAAGCCAATTCCTAGTGGTGTTAGGTTCTGCTGTTTTACTACCAGCTATTTTTCAGTTCCTCAGTGTCATTTCTACTGTGAGAACTCACAGTATCATCTTAGCCAAGGGCACCACTGACCTAGCCACTACATCCAATGGACAGTTTGAGTCTCATCTTATATAATTGCTTGAAAGCTTTTGACACCACCAGCACTGCTCTCTGGAAACTTCACTGTTTTCTCTGCCACCACACTCTCCTTATACTCTTTCTGCTTTTAACATCATGCTTTCTGAGTCCTCCCCGTGACAATGCCTCTTCCTCTAACCATTCCTTCATACTTCATTCAGTAATTACTTATTGACCAACTGCTACAGTTCAGCTCCTGCTGGGGGACTGGGGTGAAAGGTTGCACTACATACAGACCTTAGCACTGGTACCTAAACACAAAGGGGACAGAAAGGCAAACAGACCACTGGATTAAGTATAGCAGCTCCATGAAAGTATCTAGAAGGGGCACTTTTTTGGGGGAAGGAACTGCTTCAGAGGTAGGTCTTGGAAGATTGGTAGGCATTTGCTAGGCCTAAAGATCTGAGTGAAGGAAAGAGGCAGGGCATATTCCTGGCAGAGGGAAGAGCATTAGAAAAGGCCCAGAGGTTGTAACATGAGAGTTTAAAGTGGCTCAATGATTTCACTTGACTTCTGTATACACTGCTACGAGGAAATGGTGTAAGGTGAGATTAGAGAGATGAACATTACCCTGATATTACTGGCCCCCAAAACATCTGCACTGCTCAAGTTTCTATGCCTGTTATCTTTTTAGTTCTACCTATTTCTGCTGCTTAACTTCTGCCTTCAGTGCTTGTGACCCTTAAATCTGTAGCAAAGGTCAGGACTTCATTCCTGAATCCTGGGGCATTATGTTCAACAGCCAACAAATATACCCCTTCTTCTGGCCACCTCACCGGTACTTCTAATGTAACAAAACTCATTACAGTGTAGCCCTCCCAATAAATATTTTGCTTCCAGCCCTTGCCCCTGTGCAGTACTAGGTATTGAATTCCAGGGCCTTCAGCAAACTAGGCAAGCACCCTTATCACTTGAGGTAAACCTCCATCCCTTTAAAAAATATATTTTGAGACCAGATCTTGACACATTGCCCAGGCTAGCCTCGAACTTGCTAGCTCCTCCTGGCTCAGCCTCCCAAGTAACTGAAATTTCAGGAAGGTATCACCATGCACAGCTCATTTTGTACTCTTCTTATCCTCCCTATACCAATACATAATACTATATTTTATTGATAAAGCAAAAAATATGACACTTGTCCTGAATATTCTCTTCTCCTAATACTATGTCCAGGTGTTGACTAAGATTCCATAAAGTAAATTTATTATATTTCTATCATTTATCTCTTTCACTTTCCTTCCCCACCTTTGCTTATTCAATTCAGATTCTTCCATCATTCCAAATGGCCCCACACCCATTCCTCTCCCTGTGTCTCATTGGAAAGTATCTAGGCTAACCTCTAGTAAAACCACAGTGTGATCAACCTAAAACAGTGTTTGTCCAACTCCATGTTACCCTGAGGTCTCTGGAGAGCTTGGCAAGACATAATTTGGTGGGCTCCTTTCCCAGAGATTGATTCGGTAGTTCTGGGTAGTCAGAGAACTTCTATTTCTAATGACGTTGACACAACAAGCACACAGACCACAGTTGGAGTAGTGTTGAACTGAAGCAACTCTGCCACTAAATGGCCTCCACTGCTAAATGCCTCACCTACTCCTACTGCCTAGAGCACAATTTGCAAATGCTTTTCCTTTAAGAGGCTCTGGGATTCTGCCACTGCCGACCTCTGCTGCCTTATTTCTTATCACACCCTGATCAGCTTCCTGAATTTACTCTGTTCTTAGTCCATGCTCATAAATTGGCTGTGATCTCTCTGGACAGCAGCCCTGGCCTCACTGTGTTCTCTTGGCAAACACCTGATCACCTTTTCAAGCTCTTCTCTACTGTAGCATCCACTATGAATCTGCATGCAAGCCATTTTCTCATCTTATGTTCCCAGAACTGATGAACCTGTCCTCTATGATATCACCATTTATGTACTTACATACAATTTTATCCATAACAAATACTTATAGTATCCATAGACACTTCACATACTTATGTAACTAACTGCTGTTTGTCTACTTGAGTGAATGATCTTCAAGGGCAGGATCCTGGCTCCTTCATATTTATATTGGCATATACAACATGGTACCCATTGCTCAGCAGCTGCTCAGTAAATGCTTAACAAATTGTTAAGGTTTATGTCTAGATGTTCCCCCAAACCCTCATGCAGACATAGGTGGGGCTTTTCAGAGATGGTTGGATCTAGGATGTGTGATGCTGGGATCAAGGATTTGATGCTGAGAATGATTCATGAATCAATGCTAGGATTAAGGCTGCCCCACCCTGGGCATGAATGCCACCTTCCCTGAGAGTTGGTAGCCTGGATAGGATATAAGGACAGAAAGAGAGTGGCTTGTCCCTTGGTTGCTTGCTGCTTGCTACTTTAGTGCCTTCTCGCCTTTTGCTTACCATGGGCTGTTTCTCCTCTGATGTTTCTCTGCCATGCCACCCTGCCTTGGAGTCAGCCAATTACAGACTGAAATCTCAACAAACTGTGAGCCTAAATAAACCTTTCCTTCTTTACATTTGGGTGTCAGGTATTTTATCTCAGCAATGAGAAAAGTAACTAAGACAAAATCAAGAAAAATGATAATAGTTACAACTTATTAGGTACTTTATGAAAATCACATGCTAAGCACTATACATAAGCATGCACACACATGTAAATATGATAAATATGAATTCATTTAATCCTTACAGGTCTATGAGTTACATTTTGTATAATCCTCATGTTTCAGGCAAGGAAACTAATGCTTTTAGAATTTAGACAACTTTCCTAGATAACTTTGCTAGATAGTCAAATATCTAGCAAGTCATATATCTTACAAGTGCAAGAGTCATAAATTGAAACTTTATCTGGTTCCAGACTCTTCTTCACTACTGTGCCTTCCTGAGGGTAACTGTCATCAAATCTTCCTGCTGTCAAGGATTCCACCTCAACACTGCATAATCATGTAGTTAACAGTCTTAACATTAAATTGAGAATGAATAAAAGTATAAAAGCCTCTGCTAAATAAATCTACAAAACACTATACATGGCTTACAAAGATTTGTACTGCTTTTGTTCTTAGTGTAGTACCACTTTAAATTTTAAAATTAGAAATTAAGTAAATACCCAAGCTCTGTATGTTTTAAGAGGAAACAGAAAGTCCTTTATAACAATAATAATAATAAAAATAATAATAATGACATTATTCGATCCCAGCATTTCCCAAAGAAGATTAGTTCTTGGAGATGTTTCAGGAAAAATAAATGGCCAAATAAATAAACCCTACACCAGAGTCTGCCTCCTTGAGACTCACAACATATGCATTTTAAGGACTTCTAGGAATCCTGTAGTTTGGGTTTGAGAAAAGCTCAACATATTTCTTGAGGGTCCCAGAGGTATTTGATCATAGAACCCTTGACAAATAACAAGAATCCTAGGGAGTATACTCCAGGGAGCACTGGTTCTAGTCATGTCTGTTTCACTTAAAATTAATGGCCCCATGCTGCCCAGCTTACCTTCTTTGCAATACACACCACTCACATGGAGCCAGCTCCATTCCTGGGCTACTTACTCAGGAGCTCACTGTTCTCCTTTTCCTTGCACATCCAGAGCTGTATTTTTACTACTGTCCTTACAAACCTTTGAGACTTCATATTGTCATTTTTCTCATTACAGAGAAATTGTATTTAGTTCTTAATATGCAAGTCACAAAAGGATACACAGTTCTTGAAGGAGTTGGTGCAAAAGTTAAAGTGGATGGGCATATAATAAAGCAAAGGGCAAAATTAGCATTATACTTTTTACAGCTTTGTTTCAAATTTAGCTCTGACTTTCTAACCACTAAAGCAAAGATATAAAAACATGATGTTGAAAGATGTGTCATGTCCTTAAGAGAAAGAAACCAACTATCCAGTAGTACCATGGCTTTTTCTGGTACTGAGACCCCAGAGCAAGGAAGGTCTCCTGTGGGGGTCTCATACAAGAGCCATTGTGGGTGTGGCAGGCAATGCCCTGAGACAAATATCACAGAAAAATCAGTCATAATGGATCCTCAGCTATTGTGTAGCAAAATCTGCATTGTGAATGGAGAGCAGCTAAATTTGGAATTGCCACTCAGTTTAAGCACTTCTATAGGGACAAACAGTAAGGATGGTAGACAGGTCTCTGATAGTCTTCTTAATCCAATTGGTGCACTTTTTATATATGGAGGAGTAACAAGACTGTAACATCAGCAAATGCTGCTTTATAATTACTTCTTGCAACCAAGCCTTTGATCAGGATTGGACCAGAAAGAGATCAGGTATAGAGTTAGAGCACCTGTGTTGTTGGTTCAGATCATGTCTATGTGCTTCCCCAGTGAGCATCTGTCTGCAGTGTGGTGAGAGTAACAGCGAGCTGTGAGGAATACAGCTCTCTTCATTTAGGCTGCTATAGCAAAATACCATACACGAGGTGTCCTATAAGCAACAAAATGCATTCCTTACAGATCTGCAGACCAGAAAGTCCAAGACCAAAGTTCTGGTAGATTCAGTGTTTAGTGAGGGATCATTTCCTGGTCCATAGGTGATACCTTCTCACTGTGTCCACAGGTGGTAGATAGGACTAGCTAGTTCTCTGGGCTCCCTTTTATGAAAGGTACTAACCCCATTCATGAGGGTAGAATCATCTCTCAAAGACTCCACCTCCTAACACTATCATCTTGGTGTTTAGCATTTCAACATATGATTTTTGAAAGTACCCAACTGTTATGGTTTATATCTAGATATCTTTCTAAAGCCTCATGGGATCATAGGCAGGATCTTCAGAAGGTGTTTGGATTCTGAGGGCTCAGTGCTAACTTGCTGTCAGGAGGTAGGACGTGATCAAAAGAGGCAGGTTACTGTGGGCGGGACCTGGAAGGTTGTATCTTCCTTCCCAGCTCCTCCTATGACGCTTATGTCTCTCAACTTCCTGTGTGCCAAGCCATGAGCTTCTCTTCCACCATGCTCTTCTGCCATGCTGCCCTTTCTTGGAACCAGGCACTATGGCCTGAAGTGTGAGCCAAAAGCAAACCTCTCCTCTTTTAAGTTGTAATTATTGGTATTATGCCTCAGAAACAAGGCAGTGACTAAGACACCACCACTCAGATGACAGCAACAGTCATATGGAGTATGACTATCCTAAGATTCCCTGGGTGGAAGGTGGGAAGGAGAGTTTCACAAAGCTTGTATAGCTGTGCTGGGCTGAGCTGTCCCCATGGAAACATATGAGTCAGTTTCACACTTTTGCTTGCTGCCCACTACTCATTCCTGTCTGTGATCAACATCTCAGTGGCTTTCTGTTGCTTCTTTTGGCCACCCTGTTTGACTAAACTTTTTGATCCAGACTAGAATTATTAACTTTATAACAAAAGTGTAACTGACATGTGATTTATACATTTTATGAATAGCATAACATACATTTTATATATAACATAAAACAAGGCAAAAAAAGAAAAAAAAAAAAAAGGTATGCTATTTTCCAGCCCTTTAAATTCTGAGAATTACATGTTTCATTCTGTTCTGGTAGTCCTAATTTCTCCCCAGCTGATACAAGCCATCCTCAGGTAAATTTGCAGTCTTGTTCTATAACAACAGTTTAAGACACAATCATGAGGAATAAAAGTGCACCATAAATAATCTGGAATGCCTTCCATAGACAATTTCCAGGGCACAATGGAAGAGCCTATATGCTTAACAAATAACCTAAAAAGTGAAATAATTGAGTTTTGGAAACCAAATACATCAGCCTTGTTGAACTTTTTTAAACCTACACCCTTTTTTTCCCAAGTTGTCTTACATCTTTTGCTTTTCTCAAAGCAAACAAATGGGAAATAATACAAAACATAAAGATTGATATGGTACGAATATGTTCCCCAAAACCTATGTGTCAGAAACTTAATTGCCAATGCAATGTTAAGAGGTGGGGCCTAATGGGAGGTGTTTAGGTCCTGAGGATTCTGATCTCCTGAATAGACAAATGCCACCATTAAAGAGCTTAGGGAGGGGCTGAGGATTTAGCTCAGTTGTTCCACCACCTGCTTTGCAAGCACAATCCCTGGTACAAAAAAAAATAAAAAATAAAAAAGCTTAGGGAAATAGGTTCTTCCTCTTGCTCTTCTTCCATGTGAGGACATGGCATTCTGGAGGGTGGGGCATCCAAGCCATAGAGATAAGGTACTAACCTGCTGAGGTTGTGATCTTAGACTTCCCTCCCTTCAGAACTATGAGAAATAAATTTCTGCTCTTTGTAAATTACTCAATCCTGGAGATTCTGTTAGAGCAGCACAGAACTGGCTAAGCCAAAGACTAAACCTAAGCAAGCATTTTACTGAGAAAATTCACAAAGATGTTGAATCTTTCTATGACAGCTGTCATCTAAGACTTCCATTTGTTCCAGTCATCAGACTTGCTTCTAATGGCTCTGGTCCTTACAGAACTACAAGGTAGAGTCTCCTACATTCTTTTCTCATGTGCTGGACAGAAAAACTCTCCAAGTTTATGAGAGATTCAAATAAATAGCTTTCATGAGTAGAAAATGGATCTTCTGACATATGTGAAAAGATTCATGAAAGGCCCAAGGTGTCAGCAAACAGAGTTTGCTATGTTGACAGGAATATCTTAATGTCACAGTTTCATTAAAGGAATAATTGAGACTGCATCATCATCAATCATTTACAATTTGGTGGCATTGAGGGAGAACTCATTATTTAGAGCAATAATCACATCTGTTTTGCCTTTTCTTTAGCTCCTAGGGAATGGCATTAACAATGGAAAAACCTGGACTGTCCATTGTCCTTATTTAAATAAGCATGCACAAAAATAAATGAATAAATAAACACTGTTTCCTACAAGGAAAACTTTTTGAATTAATCATCATTAATTATCCCATCTGCAACCCCAGCTCTGGCTGGTCACTCCTCACAGATTTTACCTTATTTTATTTTTCATAGCAAGTTGTGATAAAAGTGAACTTTTGATTTTTTTAACCTTCTAGAACTTTTTTTTTTCGGTACCAGGTATGAAACTCAGGACCTTGCACCTACAATGCAGGTGGCAGAACCACTGAGCTAAATCCCCAGCCCCTTCTAGAACTTTTAAAATCAGACTTTACTGAAATAATCCCTTCCTCTGACCATGAACTTTTCTTTGTATGATACTATTCCAAAATCTTAAATTTCAAATTTTTACTTTCTAAAGACAAAGTGTTTTTCCATCAGCCCTCCAATCTCAAATTCTGAATACTTTTGCTTTTAAATTTCACTCAGGTTTCATGTGGTTTCACTTCTCCCTTTTCTCCTCCTACTTTCATTTCCTTCTTCCAGAATTGACTCAACAAGCTATTGTTTCAACTCCTTGCTGGCTAGCATCTTCAATTCACTTGCCATTTAACCATTTTTCTTGTAGCTATCATTTAAATTTCTTAATCCATGTACCATCTACCTTCTTTGTTCCCACTAAAAGTGTGTGGCTTGCAAGCTCTGTATACCATCCAGCAGTTCCTTGGCCTAAGCCAGTAAACTTTCTCCTGCATTTCACAAACAGACATTTCAAGTTTTTACCTCTATCTTACAACTCCTTACCCCACCTCTATTTGCCACTCTCAGGAGATGAGTTCTCCTCTGACCTCACAAGCAGTGAGGCACAAATCTGTTCAACTTCCTCTCTATCCCCACCAACATCACCAGGTCTATCCAGTCATGTTCTTCTAACCCTATTCCCTGTCACTGTTGAGGACTAAACATTCTCTCTCTGTGCATCAGTTTTACATTTTCCTATATCTTTTGAAGGGGTCCCGTGACTTTTCCTCCTGCATTTTAACCTTTATTTTCAATAGCTTCTGCCTCTCAACCTTATTTTTCATTGCCATTTAATTAATAGAAACCATGCTTCAATTCAGTTTCCTCCTCTAGCTAATTCCCTAGTTCTCCCTTCTTTTTCTATCTGACCCTTAGAAAGAATAATCCATGGCTACCATCTCCATGCCCTAACACAAGTTCATTTCTCCATTCATTTAACACTTGTCTAGTCCTGTAACCACATTTCTGAGGCCACATATTCTTCCTAAAGTCAATGATGGCCTCTCTGCCGATCAGTCTAGTGACATTCCTCTTTCAAGTCTCACCAGCCTCACTGTACCCCATCACAGCTACGTCTCCCCGCTTTGTAAACTCCCCCTTGGATTCTGCTCCTCTTTGCTGAGAGTATTATTTTTACCAGGAGTTCTTGGACCTGCTTTCTCCCTATTCTGTTTGGATGGGTTTGGAAAAATGCACATTTTTTTCTAATATTTTTAATATAATATTTTTAATATATGGGGTGAGAAAAGACTCTTTTAGTTACAATTTGTAGTCTCTCTTCTGTCACTCTCAACTGAATTAGCAGGTAAATATGTAGAGCTAGGTCCCAGGGTTGGGCCCATCCCATCTCTTCTTTTTTTTAGATGTGTCCCGCATTTGCATTCTTCCCAATAGTGCCTAAAAAGCACATTTTCAGTGAGCTAATAACGAAGTCTGGGGTCTTAATTTTGCATTATACAGAGTTCTAAGATTTAAAAATACCATGAAGTATTTTGCACATTTACCAGAAAATATAAGATAATTATGTGGATGTCATTTTCTTAGCAACATGAATAATAGATTTATTTTGTTTGTGAATGTATCCATAGCAGGCCTGTTTTCACAAAAAGACTTGAGAGTCTGTATCATCTGTTCATTCCTGCAGATTTAGCTCCAGGGGAGAGCTGCCAGAAAGGGTCCACTCAGTCATCGCAGCCACAGCCTCTTTGCTTTGTGCTTGAAAACTGCCCCTGTCACCACTGGGCCCCTTGCCAACAAAGTAATGAATTCACAGCTCTTCTCCCTCCTGCTTTGCCAAGCAGCAGCCTCCAGGGCAGGAGCCCCCTGATCTCTGGGTAGCGTTTCTGAGGGCAGCCCCTTGCCTGTGGCTCTGTACAGTGAGAGCTCACAGCTCAGAGCCATTCTTCCCTGGGTCTGTGGTCCACCTGGCATTCGGCCCAGGGTCTGCTCCTTTCCAGAAGCTTTAAGTGACCTCTGCACACACACACACACACACACACACACACCCCAGAGATATGTGCACACACACTCCTCAGACAGAGAAGGACATTTAGTCAACTGTCTTTAGTCAACAGGTGCTCCAACATTTCTGGGTCTTTTTAAAATTTTCACTTTTATTAGTAGATGTTTGCAGTACATAGTGATGACAGTTATCACAGGGAGCTGGTACATGTATGTGACACATTAATTCGTTTTCTGTCCCCTTCCTCTCCCTCTTCCTCCTCCCTCCATCTCTCGGTCCCTTTCCCATTTGCAAAACTCTGTCTCCCTGTTTGCTGTTGTCTATCTTTTATTTTGCTCTTTCATTCATTTATATTTTGGGTTTCCCATAGAAGAGAAACCATGCTACGTTTAAGGGTGTGTGTAGCACCTCCCTTCATTCTTGGATGGAAAACTGTGGCTCCAACATCTTCACCAACCAACAGTTTAGGGGTTCTGGGTGCAAAAAGTGGGAGAAGTGGCAAAACAGATTACACTGTCCTCCTTTCATAGCTGGAGGAAGTCAGCAGAGACAATGAGGAGTGAGAAGAGACTGGCACAGGATAACACAGAAGCAGGAGGGTCTCCCTGCCTCCCAGAGAGCCTATGGCACCCAGGGTGGCCCATCCCAGCCATCACAAATACATCTATCTCTTCTCAGACACTAGGGGAAGATGTTAGCAATATTTTCTACTTTTCTCTATGAGATTACCGAAATGTAAAAGTGTTAACTTTTAGGGATAATCTGAGAATACAAAGTGGCAGAAACTCTTTCTTCAGGTACAAGAGCTTTATTATTATTATTTTTTAATGGAACTATTAGGCAAGATAGAAGTAAGCCAGATTCTGGAAATGCAGAGTGACCTTCAAGTAGAATGTCTGAAGAATGGCCTTCTGAGTATCTGTGGATTTTATCCTGGGCTGCAGATTTTTATTTCCCATTTTTAATCCACTTGTTCTTAATATGAATTTGAAAAAAAAATCTGTTTTTTTTTTTAGTGCTAGCTTAGACAATCAGACTTGGAACTACAAGAATAGATGCATATTTTTTAATGCAAGTCCCCCTTCCCCTCATTGGGCACATGGTACAGGATTACCTTCTTGGGCTTGAAATCAGGGGCTTTTTAGTCTTACACTGAGTCTGCTAAGGGAGCAACGTAAGCATGAGCGCTCATAGGAAACTAAGACAGCAAATGACAACCTTTGCCATACATAATTGTCCTGAGCAGCTCCTCAGGGGATGGAGGGCTCCGGAAAATGTGCAGGAAGAGCAAGCTGTTTGTTGGCCACAAAGAGCAAAGGTGCAGAGCCCAGGCATGTGATGAGAAACCTGCTGGAGGAGGGCCGTTTCCATCCCAAATCCAGCAGCTTTTTCGAAAGGCAGTTCCCCAGCCCCAGTGCGCATGCTCAGACTGAGGGCAGTGGATTCCCCAGGCCAGCTCGGCCTCACCAAAGGGAATGGGGTGTGACAGGCCTCACCAAGCTCTGTGTAGCATGGGAGATGATAGCAGAGGCAGCCACAAGGATGTGTGTGAGTGACCACATTCAAGAGCTTAGATGCTACACGGAGACAAGCTTTCGCACAATGGTAAAGAGAAAAGCTTTCTGAAATTCTTAGTATTTTTAGTGCCACAGAAAAATATTTACTGTGTTCAATCACCAAGTCTATTGACTGCAATTTATGTGCATTAAAAAACAAGCTCGCCATTTAAAATTGTAATGGGAGATATCACAGCTATGCACGCAGATGTGATCGCACAGACAGCTGCCAGATTTGGAACAATCCAAACACTCCCTGCCTTATCCCAGGGATCCCCCACTACTTTCAGCTGCACGGAGCTCTTATTCAGCATCCTTGGACTCGCCAGACACCGGCCTACTGATCATGTCCAAAGAGGACATTTCCATGGACACAGCAGCCTTGTCTTCTGTGTTAGTGCTATGTCTGGAGTACAATGAGGGGAAGTGCAAACAAGGCACATTTCATTACGCACCTTATCATTCACTGTTTATGGTGCACTTGGAATGCAAGGTTACATCCTCATGTAAAAACCAGTGAAGTTTCCATCCGGAGAAATGGATAGAAGCAGGCAAAGCTCAACTTACTTACAACCAAGGTGTCTGGGTGTAAATTCCACACAAGCATGTCCTGTGGACTATTTGAAATAGCTGAACATGACCCTGGAACCTGGAATTGGTTCTAGTCTTCTACAGTTATCATTACATGGATAACTACCGATTATTACAAGGAAATGAGAAGTAAATACCTAGTTATTACATAGAAAGCTGTACTACCATGTGATTAAGGCAGGGTCTCTCAACCTGGACACTACTAACCTTCTGGGAGCAAAACAATTCTTTGTCTTTTTTTTTTTTTGTAGTACTGGGGTTTTAACCCAGAGCCTTTGCACTGAGCTACATCCTCAGCCCTTTTTAAAAAAATTTTTTTTGTAGCAGAGACTTACCCAAGCTGGACTTGAACTTGGCTCCTTCTGCCTCAGACACTTGGAGTGCTGGAATGACAGGCAAGGGCTACTGCATCCAGCTGTGGGTACAACCATATGCATTATAGGGTATTTCTGAAGCATCGCTGGCCTCTACCAAGTAGATGCGAATAGCACACACAAATGCACACACATTCACACACATTCACACACACACACACACACATACACACACACACACACGAGCTGTGACAACTCAAAAATATCTCCAGATATTGCCAATGTTCCCTGGAAACCACAATCATTCTTAGTTGAAACACTGGGTTGAGGAGACTGATGGCCCTTTCAGGAAATGTTTTATTTTTCAACATGACAATCCTCTTGCCAGGTTTCACAACATAATGAATAGTTGCAAACAGAGATGCAAAACTATTAGTTTCCTTTTTTGTAACTGTAGCTCTATGCCAACTTATCTCATTTTAGGAAAACCTCCCTCCTTTTCCTTCTTATATTTCCTTAACATTTTATAGACATTACACTCCACTTAAACTCTGAGAATACAGAAGTAAATAAAGTATATTCCTTTCATTGAAAAATTCAGAATTTCAAGAGAGAAACAGACTTAAAAGAATGGATCCAAGAAAGACCAATCATCCCTCAAAATTTGCTGAATTCCTGTTCTTCCATATCCTCTTTCCTTTTGGTACCCCACCTCAACCACATCACTTTGGACTGTATTTCATCCAGGCCTTGATTAAGAGGTTTTGAAGATTCAGCATTCCAACATTCTATCCATCCATCATGCACCCATCCACAATTTTATTTCTCAGTGTAACGGAATGTGGGCCTGTCATTGACATCCACACAAATTTCCCCCATGTACTCATGGCAGATTTTGACCACCATGGCTCTGCTTAGCTCTGCTTTCCTGGGGCGTGCAGGTACAAAAAAGAACACAAGAGGCAGAAATCCAAGAAGGAGAAGAAAGAGCTTAGATTTCACTATTTTTGTATTCATTCTGCTTTTTTCCAGCTTATGGCATGCTAAATTGTTAGAAACTGGATATTAATATGTGAAAGAGACATTTTTACCTATATAATAAAATCAGTTAAGGAAAACTTCTATTCCTTACAATTAGTAAATGGAAAACAGAACCATAAATTCCTGCCACTTTTATTCTTCTTCCAGAAACAATAACATGTCAATATTGAGATTTAGGGCCTTTAGAGTTAATACTCTGTTTCCAGCCACCAACCAGTATAAACAAATGTTCTATTTTATTAGGACATTCTACTCTAATACAATCCAGTGATTCCCTTCCTACCTCATTTTATTTTCCTACAGCCATATTTTGCACAGCTCCCCACACTTCATTCTCTCAACCTTTGTGACATGACATTTATCAGTTTCCTTATTCCTCACAACCACCCTTTTCTACTTTGCTATCTCCTCCTCCTCCTCCTCTTCCTCTTCCTCCTCCTTCTCCTCATATCAATCTTTAAATATTAGAATTCTGTAGGGGCCACAGGTCTGGGCTGTCTTCAATTCTATATCTTTGCCTTATCCCTATGTGATTTCATGGATTTAAATCATGGGCAATGGCATTTACTTTCCAAATGGGCTCTACCTCAGTTACTTAGACAAAGTCAACACTAAAAATCCTATCACTGTTGCCAATGACTGGTTCAATGATGAGCAGGCCAAAGACAATTGGGGCCAATTGTGGGCTGGGGACTTCTGGAAAAAAAGTAATTTTTTGTTCTTAAAAGGGAGCCATAGTTAGTTCTCTCTCTCTCTCTCTCTCTCTCTCTCTCTCTCTCTCTCTCTCTCTTTCTCTCTCTCTCCCTCCTTCTCTCCCTCCCTTTTCCTTCTTACTCTCCCTCCCCTCCAACTCTCCCTCTGTCTCTTTCTTCTTCTCTTTCTTCTTTCTTTCTTCCTTCTTTTTCTATCCCCCTCTTCTCTTTACATATGAATGAGGAAGCCCACGATTCTGATTTCAACCATGCAAAAACCAACTGTGGGATATAGAAGGGAAAGAAACAGTTGAGACTTAGAAAACCTCTTTGAAGTGTTGAATGAACCAATCCAGTAATCTGCCCATTGATGTCTAGGTTTCTTCTTAGTGTAATAATAAATGCCATTATCATTAACCTAGTTTGATTTGAGTTTCCTGTTACACATAACAGGAAATATTCTTACTGATACAATCATCCTCATGCAGGTAATGCTGAAAAATTTATTTCAGCTATATTCTACTGATATATATCTGTCTCCTTGACATCTCTACCTGGAAATCCTATGGTCATACAAAACTAACTTCTCCAAACTAGGCCTCCTGGTTGTCCTTTTCCCTCCCAAATCTGCTCCTCTCCTAGGCATCTCCACCTCTGTAAATGTCATCCTATGTTCAAGTCGTATCACAAGAATGGTCTTGGATGACTCCTTTCTTTTCACCCCAAATGTAATTTCTCCACCACCTCTGTCTGCCTACAAAACAAAACCCCTAAACTTTACATTTCTCTTTTCTCCATCCCTATCTCTTAGAAAAAACTATGGGTTTCTCTCACTTAGACTCATACCTTAAACTCAAAACCAGTCTCTCTGCACAGCAGCTAGAGTAATTATGTCCTACTGCAAATCAGATAATTCAGTTTCCTACTTAAACCCCCAATGACCACTCATGAAACCGAGATTAAGACTTTATGTTTTTTTCCATTAAGTTTATTGGTACATTTTAGGCATAAAATACAGTTACATTTATCACTGGGATCTTGTACCTTTACATGTTGTATGCTGGTTCTTATTTTTTCCCCATTCCCCTGCCCTCCATTCATCCCCTCCACCCCTCCCTATTTACAGATACTTTATTTCCATTTTTTTCCTTTTCTCATATTTTTTCTTTTCCTTTCTTTCTTTCTCCTGCCCCTCCCATTTCTCCTACTCCTTTAGACCTTTTCTTCCTATTACACAATATCAATTATACATTTTTTAATTACAATATCAAAATTTAGAGGACATTACCACAGATTTTGCAGAATTTAAAAGGATATAGAAAACATATCACAAAAATCATTTTTGAAATAAATTTGACAACTTCTAAGAAGGACCTTGGAAGACAAATTCATGAAACTAACTCTGGAGGAAATATACAATTTGAATAGCACCTATTAAAGAAAGTGTATTCCTAGCTTGAAAACCTCCCTATAGGACAACAGCGGGCTCGTGTACATTTTAAAAGGCCCTTCATGTTGGCCTGAAACTAACTGCAGCCTCATCTCCCATGCCACCTGTTTGTAAGGCCCTTTCTGTCCTCCTCCCCATACCCTCAGGACAAGCGCGTCCCATCAGGGGGTAACACCTGTTTTTCTCTCTCATGGGAACTCCTTTTCTTCCCCAATTTTGTGTGGCTGGTTTCTCTCATTACATATGTTTCAGATCAAGCAATATCTCCTTGAAGAGGCCTATACAGGCCAACCCAGTCATTCTCACGTTGTCTGGATGTGCCGACCTCATTTTCTGGTGTGACCATCCTCATTTCCTGACTTCCTGGATCTACTTACTGACAACAAGCCCTATGAAGGCAGGAATCTTGTTGGTCTTGTTCACTGCCATGTCACCCTTTCCTGAAACAGTGACTATCACAGGACAGACAATAAATAGATGCTTGTTAATCTGGCTGAGTGAATGAATGGATCCAAGGCGGGATGGGTAGATGCCTCTTAACTAATTTTTCTGAAAAGACCTTTACAAACACTGTCTTAGTAGAGTGCTTGCAATGAGGCCAGACTCAGTTTGAAGACCCACTATGATTATATGTGTTGGGCTCCAAAAAATAAACTGCCCATGACTGTTTTTTCATATCCGAAATGAATAATCTACCTTCGTTGAATTATTATAACTATTTGGAAGCATATTTGAAAAGAGCTTAGAATGAAGTCTAGCACATAATATTTGGTATTGGTAATTACTCTACAGCCTCTCTCTAGGACAGGACTGGACAAATTACAGCCCATGTGTCAAATCCAACTCTCCATCTGTTTTTGTAAATAAAGTTCTATTGGATCACAGCCATTCCCATTCATTTATATATTATCTGTGGCTGGGTTTATTTGCACTATAAAAATAGAGTTAATTAGTGGTGACAGAAAGGCAGTAATGGCCACAGAACCTAAAATATATACTATATCACACTTTACACAAAATATTTTGCCTGCCATTGTTTCACAGCATATCCTAGGGATTTACTTAAATGTGTGTAAATAGAGTGATAAGCGGGCTCTTTATAGTTAGGTCTTGCTGAATTTAAAACAATACCCCAATAGTCCTTAGCATCTGGGTCTTGGTTTGATCTCTTGGGCCTCAAATTATCTGATGCCATAGAAAAGCAAAAGGCAAAGCTGTAGGTTTCCAGGGAGAAGATAAGCCGTCACACCTAAGACAGATTGACCAGGGAGTCATTGACCACAGAGCAACACTGCTAATGGCTGTTCCTCTTTTTAATTGACAGGCAGAATCTCAGTAAATATTTATGGTCCACTGGTGGAACAATCATAGATGAAAGGCTTGCAAAGCATTTCCTAAGCTTATAAATGAAATGGCTATGCAGATACCATACCGACTCATCAAAGCTTTCAACATCACCTTCTGTGCTATGACTCAAATTTCTTGAGGCACACATGGTAGTGTGACTCATGTAAAAGTCAACACAATTTCACAATTTCAACTCCTTTGCCTCCCTCTATTATACAGATTGGAAAACAAAACAAATTGATTTCTCACCATGTCTTTCAATGAGAGACATTGATATTCACAGTTTGGGCAAAAAGATAGACATGGACATGTACTGGAATCACCTTTTCAATTTTTGCCTTCTTTTTTTGCCTTGAATGCAGACATGATGTCGAAGCTGCCACAACTATTATGACATTGGCTAGATATCAGTTAGAAACATTTTGAGACTTGAATCCAGACCAACATCAGCAGCCTAACTCTGTCCTGGACTTGACAGAAGTATAGTCTGCTCTTTATGTAAGACACTGTTAATCACATTTTCTGATACTCAAAAAAAAAATCCTTCCTAAATGACTTATTTCCCAAACTGAGGGACTAATGAAAATAAGATGGTATAAGAGAAAGAGTGCAGCACTAGTATTCTGACCTTTCCCCTTATGAATATTTATTACTGCAGGACTTAGTGGAATTAAGATCATTTGCTACTTTGTAATTCGAACTGTTTACTTACCTCTGAGGGTTACTTAAAGCCGAGATCCAAAAACACATGTGAACACCCTTACAGGTAAACTATAAAGCTTAAGAACTTTTTTTGTGTGTGTTAGGGATTGAATTTAGGACCTTGCACTCGCGAGGCAGGTGGCGGCACCACTGGGCTAAATCCCTGGCCCCTTAAATACATTATTATTAAAAACACACCACCAAAGAAAATGATTTCAAATTTTTATCACACACATATTCCATACTCCAATGTGGGGCTATGAGAGAGTAAACTATACCATCCCCAATATATTTCTTTGGCATATTTCAGATCGATTATTCAGAGAAACGACAGACCTCTATAAACACAGAGCTCTGAAGGGCTGCCCTTTTGTAAAAGAAATTTACATCTTTAAGACGAATTTACATATATGAAAGAAAATTACATTGGTGAAATAAACATCCAAGCCATGCAAACAGGCTTTGTCATCTGATACCCCCCATTCTGCCTGGGGGGGGGGTCTTCTGACAGGAAAAAGGGGTTGGAGCTTTGACACTCAGACAGAAGTGGCCACAGGTGGCCTGTACCTGGAGATTCCATCTGCATCATAAGACACCACTTGCTCACTATGTTTGTCCTCCACCACCTTCCACAGCCCGTGCCACTTCCCTTCCTATTCTGGTTTTGCTCTGTGGAAGGACTCTGTCTGGCCCTTCCTTGAGTCTCATACTGCATGGAGTACCTGTGTTTAGGGACATAATGAAATTTGCTGTGTTTTTACTCTGTTGATCTATTGTCATTTCATTTCATAGACCAAAAATATTGAAACATCAGAGGAGAAAGAGTAAATTTAAAACTTCCCTGTGGTGGAATAGGATTTTAATTTGTTTCACATTCTTTCAGTAGTTTGCTTGGTTCATCAGCAGGAGTAGCTGGTCAGAGAAGCCAAATGCCTCTGCTTGCTGAGAGGAAAGAAACAGATATTTAAGGGTTAATCATACAGCTCAGTGCTTGGAGTAAAGCTTTGCCTGTTTTGAATCCGCTTGGGGTCCTGCTTCTGCTAGTGCTGAATCTGCTTCTTCATGTTTAGAGATAAAATGTTACAGTTCTTTTCAATGCTTCAAAGAGAAAAAGTATATTAATAAATATAGCAATAACTTTGCCATAAGGGAATTTGTAGCATTCCCTCAACTCTCACAGAAAAGATCTGCTTAAATAGAAAAACAAACAAAAAAACCCCCAAAATAATCAGGCTATAATTAAAGAAGCATTCTTTCTAGCATTGATTGGGACTACGTATTGCTCATTATCAGATGTTTAAAAAATAACTCTGTTTTAAACCTATTTAACTAACTTAATCTATATTAACTTTAACATGTCAAAGATTTCTGCTGAATATCTAAATACTCGTAGAGTGACAAACCAGTTTAAGAAATAGAATAAAACACCTCTAAGTTTCCCTGAGTATGCATTCCATCCCATCTCCATCTCTTCCCACCTGACTATACTCCATTTTGAATTTTTGCTAATCCTTCCCTTCCTCTGTGTGTGTATGCACGTGTGAACTTTTACTATAAGTGGGTATGTATGTCTGTAAATTATTAGTTTTGCTTAGTTTTAAATTTTACTTCTGTAGAGCCATACTGTATATATACTCAACATTATGCTTTTGATAAACATCCATGCCAATACATATAGCTGTTATGGCTCCAATCTAGAACGTTCCCCCAAAGCTTCATGCATTCAGAGCCAGGGCTGGTGGAAAGTGATTGGATCATGGAGACACTACAGCCAACATACTATTAGGAGGTGGGGACTGATTGAATGAGGCAGGCCACTGGGTGAGTGACCTGGAAGGGTACATCTCCTTCCCCAGCTCCTCCCTTCTCTCTGCTTCCTGGCACCTTGGTGTGAGCAGCTTTCCTCTGCTCTGCTCCTTCACCATGCTGTTTCTGCATTAGTTCACAAGGAGCCAGTGACCATGGATGTAACCATGAACCAAATAAACCTCTCCCCTTTTAAGTTGTAAGTGTTGGATCTTGTGTCTCAGTGACAAGGAAAGTGACTAAGGCACTGTCTATATTTCATTCACTTCTGCTGGTGTATAGTATTTTATTAATATATGAAATTTATGTATTCAGTCTTCTCTTGATGGACATTTGAATTTCCAATTTTTTGTTGCTATGAATGTTGCCATGGTGCCATGAGTACACTTATACTTCCCTCCTGATATTCAGCAATAAGTATGTTTGTAGGTACCCCAAGGAGTGGAATTTTTAAATCATTTTCTATCTTACTTGGAAATACTTAAATGTTTTCCAAAGTCTTTATAACAATTTATTCCCTTCCCACCAACATTTTGAGTTCCCATTTCTCCATGTCTATGTTACTTAGCTTTCTGTTATTGTGTGTCCATCAAAAACTTGTGTGTTGATATCTTAACTCCTTATAGTTCACAATATGACTGTATTTGAAGATGGGGCTTTTGCAGAGGTAATTAAGTTAAAAAGAAGTTGTTAGGATGGACTGTAATCCAATATGAGTGGTTTTCCTATAGGAAGAGGAAATTTTGACACAAAGATGGAGAGGGAAAACCATTTGAAGACAAGGAGAAGACAACTGGCTCACAAGGAGAACCCCATCAAAACCTTGGCCACAGACTTTTAGCCTCTATACTCAAAGGAAAGAAATTTCTGTTGTTTAAGCTACCCAGCCTGTGGTCCTTTGTTACAGAAGCCCTAACAAGTAAATACAGACACTTTGCACTCTTTAAATTATTTATTAGTCAGAAAAGTACAAATATATACCATACTTGACTGATTTTCCCTCCCCTAGATGAGAATATAGAGATATTATAGTGAGTATCTTTATGTTCCACTTGATATTAAAATAAGTTCCTTTGACTTTGCTACTATCACATATATTTGGTATCTGATCATTTCATACTTGTAGTATATGCAAATATGCTTCTATAGTTCTTTGCTATTGACATTTCTCACACCAAGTGGTTTATTTTATAATGCATATAGGGTTTTTGAAATTCCAAGTTCATATTACTTGGAATATCATCTGTGGGGATTTTTGATCCCTGTCTAAAGTGAACTTGGCCATCTAGAGGTCATCCCAACCAGGGCTACCTCATAGGAAATGCACAGCTTGGGGTGTATGAATTGAAGCCCCCATCTTGTGTAAGAGAGAGCTTGTGCTGCTGCATTATCAGAGAAGGAAATTTTATTTCTTTGCTCTACCTAGAGCCAAAGTTAAAATAGGTATATAATGGCATTATCTCCAGGACAGAAAATTTCCTGGCACACACACACACTGAGCACAGCGCCTTTTGGAGGTTTATATGCAAACTTGGGTCTCACCACCTAATGTGCTGTAGACCCAGACTTCCTTCCCCCCTTCAGTGCACTCATGGCCATTAATACACAAGATTTGTGCCACTTGCCATTGGCAGATACTCCAGATCTATGTCAGTTTTGATAATTCTCTGGAATCAAACTTCTTTATCACACTTCAGCCCAACACATTCCATTAGTTTATCCCCAACTCAGCTATACATTTCCTATATACTTATATATCTATCTGTGTGTGTCTGCCTATATATGCATATATGTATTTTACTGGAGATTTTTAGACGTGTCTCAGGAAAAGTTTTCTGATAATCTAATCCACCTATCACCAGAAATTTAAAAATCATTAATGCACACATATAATGAACCTCACTAAGATCTACTAAATCATAATTTCAGAGGGAGGAGGGGGTAAAAAAAATCAATATTTTGGGGAGGCTCCCAGCTGCTTTTATCTGTATATAAAAAATTAACCTCAATCCTTTATTTCCATACATAAAAGTAACTTGAAAGGATCTATGAACCTAAATATGAAAGACTAAAACTATAACACTTCAAGAAGAAATTATAAGAGAAAATGTTTATGAATTTAGGGTAGGCAAGAATTTCCTAGGCTATAAAAAACATGATGTCTAAAAGAAAAAATTGATAATGAGATTCCATCAAAATTTAGAACTTTAAATGACATTGTTAAAATGAAAAGTAGTCCTTAAACAGACCTTATTTATAAAGCATATAACCTATGACCAGAATATATAAAGAACTCTTACAGCTCATTAATAGACAACCCAATTAAAAAGTAGACACAGGAAGATGATAAATAGCCAGTACAGCACAAGGAAAGGTGTGCAACACTAGAATCAGAAAAATACTAATCAGTACAACAATAAGATTGAATTATACACTCATTAGGGAGATGAAGTTAAAAGTTTTAAAAGAACAAATGACAGCTTAGGTATGAACCAGTTAGAACTTTCTAACACTGCTAATGTGAATGTAAAATGATAAAACTATTTTGGAAAACAATATAGAAATTTCTTGTATTACTGTTAAGAACCAACAGTCCTATTCTTAAGTTTTTACTTGAGAGGAATGAAAACAGATGTTCACAGTAGATTTGTACATACAAGTTGAGTATCCCTTATCTGAAATTCTTGGGACCAGAGTGTTTCAGATTTTGGTTTGAAATCCACTTGATCTCCAAAGAGGATTGCTACTCCTGCTTTTTTTTGGGTTCCTGTCACATGGAGTATTGTTTTCCACCCTTTAACTTTCAGTCTATGAGCTTCCTTTTGAATGAAGTGTGTTTCTTATATGCAGCATATTGTTGGATTTTGCTTCTTGACCCATTCTGCCAGTCTATTTCTTTTGATTGATGAATTGAGACCATTAACATTGATGGTTATAACTCATACATATTGACTTATCATTGTCATGACTTCTGTTTGTTGGATTCTCCCCCTTTGCGTTTAATTTCTTGTCACACCTGATGGATTCATTCTGCTGGGTTTCCTGGGGTTGTCATCCTCATTGTCTTTTCCTAGGATATTGTCCAAAAATTTTTGGAGTGCTGGTTTGGTATTCATGAAGTTCCTCAGGTGCTTTTTGTCATGAAAGTATCTTATTTCTCCATCCATTTTGAAAGATAGTTTTGCAGGGTACATCAATCTGGGTTGGAGGCTGTTTTCTTTTAGGGCTTGAATACATCACTGCAAGCTCTTCTTGCCTTGAGGGTTTCCTTTGTATGTGATTTGTTTCTTTTCTCTAACTGCTTATAGAACTTTGTTCCTCTGTTGAGTTTCTGAAATCTTAACAATTATATGCCTATGCTAGATTTTTTTTTTGATCAAGGCTAGTTGGAGTCCTATATGCCTCACTTATCTGTATATCAAGTTCTTTTCCCCTCCTTGGGAAGTTTTCTGCCATCACTTCTGTGAACAGTTTTTTTTATGTCATCTGCACTCTCTCCTGTTTCTTCATTGACTCTGATCAGTCTTATGTTATTCTTCTTTGCATCATCTAGCAGCTGCTGGATTGATTTCTCATGGTCCCTTACAATTTTAAAGCAATTTTTCTTTTCCTGGTCACTGATTGCAATCTTAGCTTCTATATCTGAAATTCTTTCCTCACATTGGCTCATTCTGCTTTGTACTTTCAGTGGCGTTTTCAATCTCCTGGAAATCTGTTTGCATCTGTCTTATGAATTCCATTTGTTTCCTATGTTGGGATTCCATCATGTTCCTGAGCTCCTCTCTAGATTTATTAATCATGTCTTGCACTATGAGTACAATCTCTGCTGTTATCTGAGAAAATATTTCTGATTTCATTTTTTCCAGATCCTCTTTTTTTACCATTTCAGGGAGTCCAGGTGGTTGAGTATCAGAGCTTTCCATCTCATTTCTCTTTGGGGTTGCTGTAGGTGATCTGGAAGGCTGGTTTTGAGACTTGTTTACGTGTCTTCTCATTTCACTGGGGGTGGGGTGGTGTGCATGGCTCACCTCCTCTGTGCTGGCAGGTGGTATGGCAGCCCAGAAGCCTCCTCTAGTGCGCTGGGAGTGGCTCACCTCTTGTGTGCTGGTGGGGGTGGTATGGTGGCCCAGAAGCCTCCTCTTGTGCACTGGGAACACCTCACCTTCTGTATGCTCCCAGCTGATTTTAATGCTGGAGCAACTGGTGGTTTGGGATCATTGAGTTGATGTCTTTCATTCACGGTGCAGCTTCTGATTTAAGGAGAAAGCTGAGCTGATCCTGTTTTATTCAAAGAAGACATTAATGCGGCAGAGTTGAAACCTATTCTGAAGGCATTAAATGCCTAAGTATTCCTGTTATCTCTAGCTCAACTTTATCACTATTTTTGATATAAATTTATTATGCTTATGACTAATTGAGAAATCTCTGTCCCACCCTCTTATTCATCAGAAAGGTGATAAAATGAGTCATCTGTACAAGATGATTCGGAGGAGGACGTGATGACCTACTGAGGCACTGCAAATTTAAATTAATCTCACACATTAGTTTGTGGACTGTAAAAGTTTGTTTTCTGCTTTCTGCTTACTAGTTTGAGGATCTTAAAAGTTTATTAAAAATTTGAAGAAGTAAAATTCTTCTTCCTGAGCAATGTTGTAATTAGTTTCTGTGATAGGCCCCCAATGCAAAAGTTAACCAACCAGGTATTACAGCAAGGACTAAAGAAGATCATGTGCTTTTCCCAAGTACCACTAATTAAGATTTTTCCAAAAAAGTTATTCCTTAGGACCTCATGCTCATACAACCTTTTCATATTTAGCAAATATGAAAATATTATTAATAGTACATATTTGTCCCTTCCAAGTAGATTGAATTTGCATAATAAGCAGTTATTCATTTATTTTTTTTAACAGGTATTTATTGAGCTTCTGTTATTTGACATGGTTTCTACTGGGTAATATCAGATCTATTACTCCTGCCATAATTTTTCATGGCCATTTAATATTCAGTTTTTAAAGCACTGTAAAAGAGAAATATGCCTCACACCTTGATTTGATAAGAAAAACAAATCCTCATATTCTGCTGAACCTTTATTATGCAGCACTCCAATAGGAGTGACTAGGGGAGTTTGCTGGGGCCTGTAGGCTTTGCAACCTATCTTAACACAGAGGGAAAACAAAAGGTACTAACATCTACTGGATGTTTTGAGGGAAGACAAACAAGAGCTCCAACTAAAGCATGATAATGAGACTACTTTGGCTAAAAGAATTATTGAGTTCTTCCCAGTTCTTAAGAAATCTATGTCCATGTGCAGAGAAGATGGGGAAGGTCGGGGGCTGAAGTCCTTTGAGGTAGTCTTGCAAAGGGACCAAACACTCCTTTTTACATGGCTCATAAGAAATTGTGAAATTATATAATTGTGTGAATTAAAAACTATACATACTTCCTCCACTAGTAAGAAGATCTACTTGAAGATTCACAGACATAGTCAAGTGGTAACAGTTTAATTCAAACTGATACCATTTCTGCTAACTGCTGGAAAGACTTAACTACTTATTTCACCAATTGATCTGCATAGGCCACTTAACTGAAATGTTCCTTGTTATAGTTTCCACATCTCTCTTCATCTATTTTAGAAAAGCTGTTGAAGTTGTATCACTTGCAAACATCTTGACTTGGACTAATATCATATATGCAATTGGATTATCCCACTTCAGGTATTTTATTTTTCAAAGTTAAAAATATCCATCTTTAGCATACCCACTCTAGCAGTTAACTAAACATTCTTACTCCAAATACTTCCACTGAGAAAACTGAAAACTCCTCAACCCTCTAGCAACTTCTATTTCTCAGTTGAGGTTGCCTATGTAGCTGCCACATGACATCACAACTGAGAATTCACATGGTCACAAAGGCCTCTGCCCATTGTTCTATGGCTCCAGCAGCCAGCTCAGTTCCTTATACAGCCTGGGATGGTTTTCCAAGGGAAGGAGATTCTGTTCCCCCAGGGTAAGCCCTTGACTTCCAATGTCTTCCTTCTTTAGCTACAGCAACACTCTCAGTTTTTGTTCCTAAAATAATGCCAAGGCAATAGGTAGAGTGAATCTCTTTGTTCATGTCAACCTTTCATGCAATCCTCTAAATCCTGCTGTTGAGCTTATATTGCCAGTTGAGACTTCTTTTCCCATAATGACTTTCCCTTGGGTTGAGAAGAGAAAGTGGCATCCTAGAGCTGTCTTAGTTCACCAGAGGACTTCTAATAACAGAGAGCCTCAAAAAAGTATAGGATCACAGCTCAAAGCTGTCTTGGCCTTTATCCAGCCAACCAAAAAAAGTCACATGACTCCTCTCTTCCAGGATAATTATTCTCAGAACAAAGCTATTTCTAGGTGGCTTTCTCTATTTAGTCAGAGAAAGGACTTGCATAGTTAAATGACTTTCCTTCAAGAAAGTTTAAGTCCACATCTCAGTGGGCATTGTGCTGCACTTTCATTTGAGTGGTAACCACAAACTCTTGTGTTTTTGCTTCCTTCCAAGTGGAAAAAAAAGAAGCTCTTGAAGTTAATAAATTGCTGACTTCTATTAACAAATTCCTTGAAATTTTTTTTTCTACTTACTTTGAACAAGAAGCTGCGTTTTAAAAAAATATGGTAAACTGCCTGAATGTAGCCTAAAAGAAAATTTGTATCTTATGAGGAGTGTCTGTTAATTGAGGTAAAAGAAGAAGGCAGATGTGAGTTCTACCAAATCATGAAGGCTAATTATCCTCTGCCTTTGAAGAAGTACAAAGGTCAAAAGGGTAATAGGTAACTCAATCAGAAAAATTATGTAAATTAGCCCAAATCAAGCACATCACGTAACCTCCATAATCAGTTAAATGTGTAGTTCTTAGCAAATCAAGTTAATATTTGAGCAGTAAAGAAAGAGGAGGAAAACCTAAAATACAGATAAAAGTTATACCTTAGGTGAAGTTGATTTTAATTTAATAATAAGAAAAAATTATAGCATTTGTGTAAGGATATAAACTTAGGAAATACATGGGGAAATTTAGAGAAAGTTACTAAAGTGGGAGCACTATGGAAGCAGGGTGATTTTCATTCAATGATGTATTCTCATCACATAGAACAATGCCTGGTACATAATAGGTCTTCAATTTATATATATATATATTCTTTCTTGGTACTGGGAATCGAACTCGGGTCCTCGCACTTGTGCAGCAGGCAGCGAAACCACTGAGCTAAATCCCTGGCCCTTCAAATGATATTTGTGAATGAATATTGAATAAGTTATTGGAATAAAAATGTCATGAAAAAAACCTGACAATGCAAGTTTCAACACAAGAGCAATACAGCCACATGTCACAATTTCACGTCTTTCTTCCTAAACTTATTCTACATCAATGATGTAGTAACCTTCTACTCTTCATCAAATGTAAATAAATAAATTAGGAGAAACAGGACTGAAATAAAAGTAACTTATTGAAAATCAATGATAATAAATTATTTCTGCTTCTAAAAATCTTAATATTGAAAAGAACTGTTTTTTAACTCTAGTAGTATTATTTCTCTTGAATAAGGTATGTATTATATCAATATCCACTCTTCAGAGGTGAGAATGAGGCACAAAGAGGAAAAAAGGGTGTTTTAAAAATCACCATGAAGTAAAAGTCAAATACAGATGATTTTAGAATAAGCATCTACCTATTTCAAGCCATATTTTGTTATTATCAAATATTTACACCATCATTTCTTGTACAAACATCATTCTAAAATGACTCTATCTCTACATAGTAAAAATACCATCGTTGTTCTTTTTTGTTCTAAAGTTACCACTCTTAAAAAATAGCTCCCTTACTTGTTCCCAAGTGGAACATATTCTTGAATATTAGTCACTTTCTTATCACTGCGACAAAATAACTGACACCCACTATTTAAAGGAGGGGGTTTACTTGGGCTCCTGTTTGCAGTCCGTGGTTGGCTGGCTCCAGGGCAGAATGGCGTGGTGGAAGGGCCTGAATGAAGGAAAATTGTTCATCGCAGGGCAGACAGGAAACAGAGTAGAGGGAGGAGGTGGGGAGAAAGAAAACACTTCCAGTTCACACCCCAGTGGCCCACCTCTTCTGAACAGGCTCCTCCTCCTAAGAGCAAGTCAGTTATGAACTCTTCAGTGGATTAATCCACTAATGAATATAGCTCCTCCATGATACAATCAGCTTCCAAAAACTCCACCTGTGAACACATGAGCCTTTTGCAGGACATTCTAGATTAAACCATAACAAATACTCTCCCTATATTCAAGAAGTAATTTTTAATATGGAACAAATTGGTATTACTGAATTCCAGAAGAAAAATTGTAGATGTTATGACAAAAATAGAATGCTATAAAAAACAATCAGTGGATGAGAAATGGAACCAGAGGGAAAATGAGGAATGGACAATAAGATTAAATCAAGAATGAAGTTACTACACAAAGTGCCAACTAGGAGATTTGGGCATTTGGTTGGCACATGTTTCAAGCTTTCCAGCAACCAAGACAAAGAGGGGCACACAATCACGATTGGAACCCTAAGAAATAAACCAATTAAATCAATCAGGAAAACAGCCATTCTTAGTACAAAGAACAAAGAGAAAAATCTTTCATTGATCCACACAGTAAGGATAATGGATAACATTATAAACAATAGCCTCAACAGCATTTTCCAGTTAATAGCTATGAGTACCATGTGGGCTTTTACAAAAATCCTTCAATATGAGAGCTGGCCACCAAGAGCAATTCAATAAAGCAATGGGAGTTGGGGAATGAAAGCAACAAATGATGAAGTCCAGGCATTGGTCTGGCTTAATCCAGAAATTGATTTTAGCATGTTTAGAGGAGTGGGAATCCTTCAGTCAATCTCCACAAATGCTCTTATGAGCTTTTGATCAGAACTAAGGGTATATGTTCAAAATCCTAATTTCTGATCAGGACTAAGAATAGAACCACTTGATGCTATGAGGTCCAAATGAGTTCAGAACATTGTTTTCTCATTTTGAAATTCATTTACTTATACTGCATTTTTGAAATTTCATTTCCTTTGCTGGTATTCCATTTATCTCCCTTCCACATTGGATAGAAATGCATGACCTAACTTTTAAAATGATGACTTATTTAAGTGATGCATGCCAGTTACAAGAAAAACAATGTGAAATTTGAAAAATCTACCACTTCTCAAAAATCTGTTAAAATTGAATGATCATCAGTGCACAGTAGTCCATCCCTGTGTATAGGCACAAATAAATATAAATGATTTTATAAGAATGGGCTGTTGACTTGCAATGTTCAAGATGTATTAAATTTTATTTTACCTCATACTTTAAGTTTGAGTAGCATTTAAAACACCTTTTCTTTACCAACCTTCTAATTGAATCAACTGAGTTTAGACTTGTAATTTTATTTTTTAAATATGGAGGGATATTAAACTAGTAATTTGGAAATACTTCAGAACAATAACATTGGCAATGTGCTTTTTCTCTGCTAATTAAACTTTTGAATGATCTTTGGTAACTCTTCTTGAAAGAAATAAAGACCTACCAAAGAATAAGTTTCAATTTTGAGGATTTGTGATAACATTATAAGCTACTACAGCCTTTGAGAGCCAAGAGAAATCTATCATAGGCAAAACCAATTGTTGATCTATGGGGTCTCACAGAGTGAGAGTAGTTTGTGTTAGTTTATTATATGTCTCATTCTCTGCTATGTAGCAGTATTGTCAATGTATCAAGAGGTACTCAAACTAATCAGTCTGACTTGACTCTAAATAAAATTGAGATTTATATGCAAAAAAAGAATTTCATACAGGTCCAGCTAAAAAATTTGTGGGACCTCATGAGAAATGAAACTGTGGAATCCTTTCTCAAAATCACTAGCAATTTCCAGATGAAGACTACAGAACATTAAACAAAGAGTGAGGCCCTTTGGAGGGTAAGGGTGTATGTGACCCCATAGTTTACATGCCTCAAAGTTAGCCCCCCAACCACATGCTTTGACAGCCAGGTAGACTTTCCTCAGATTGTGCTTGGATGCCCCGGAAAGAACGCACTTCTTTCCATGGAGCTGCTCTGCTCCAGTAGGGTGGCCCTAGAGTCTCCCAGGCTAATTCACTGATGAGTCAGCAATCATGACCTCCAGAGCTCAATCTCGGGGACACAAACACAGAAACATGGCCCCAATATTATAAGCCTGGACATTTATAAAACTAGATATCATCAAATGCCTAGCTTGGTATTGAAGATCAAATAAAGTGCTAACACTGAAATCATTGGCCATCCCAACTTTAATAACCAAAGTTTATATGAAATTCATAAAGTACTTCCCACATATCAAGCTATTCTTAAAATCAAATTTTGAGAGATCAACACAAATTATATATCTATAAATTACCTTATAGTCTTACTTTTAGACTTTGCTCAGTACAGAATATAAGAGCTGTGTTCAGTGCAGGGCCTAGTGTGACACAAAACTCAGTGGTAGTTTAACAGACATTGAGAAAAATAAATTAAAAATGAATGCCATTTTCCCTAACACAGGCAATCAGCTTTCCTAAATAAAATGTGCTGTTATGTTAAAGTAAAAGAAAAATATTCTTTGGGGTGAAAAAAAAATGTTCCAAAAGAAGTCCATGGCCTGAAAGCAGAAGAGATATATTTGGTGTGGACCAGGTTCTTCTGAAGTTCTTCTGTCAGACTATGACTAAAATAATCACAATTAATAATATATTACATTTCCTCATGTAATATGATAAAAGGCCTCTTGTTGCCTTAAACAACCACAGGGAGAAAAATATAACATTAACCAAAGACAAGAAGTTGTCCTACGAATACCCAAACAGTGTAAATTAAAATGATAAGAAAATGAGATTCAAGGACTAGGGGCTTTTCAACCATATTTTCTCCCTGTCCTTAAGAGCACAGTCAGGGATATGACAAAACAAAATTCATTCTCTTTCTTCACAGATATGAAAGGACATCTCATTTGTGGCTGTTGTAGAAAAGTCACCAAGATAATGAACAGAAAAACCAATTTCACCTGAGGCTATGGGCAAGCTAGTGGAATCCCATTAGATTCAGCATTAATGTCAGAAAAATGACCAGGCCATTCTGCAGGCTATTGTTTTCTATCAAAACGAACAGCTTGGTATTCAAATTTCAAAAAAATATTGAGAGAAAGCAACTCTGATCTTGTTAGGTCTGTACTTCCTCTCTGAGTCACTGTCCTCCCTAGAGGGACCTAAACTTGCTGATGACAATTTGATTCATTTTCAGAACATCTTCCCCAATGAATTGGGCACTAAGAAATATTTTTTGAATGCACACATGAAGGAAACAAACAAAAGGAAAAGAGAGAACTAGTTAAGTGGGTGGCTGATAAAGTAAACTCAAACTTGAGTGTGAAACTTCCAAATAAAAATTAGTAAGATGTAACTAGGGATGTAGCTTGGGAGTAAAGCACTACCTAGCTCTCTGTACCTGGCTAAAATAAGATTTTCATGGGAAATAGGAGGAGAAAAGTAAATATTCTCAGTACAATAACAAGACAGGTGATTGTGATTGAGTAAAAAGACCAACTGCCACCATCCTGATAAACGAGACTAAGAGGAAAATGTGATAAGTCACTTGGATATTGAGAAAAGAAAACTCACTACTTCCCCAAGGGAGAGAAAGCTTTTCTTAGAACCAGACTTGGACGGGAATTTCTCAGGTGAGGAGGGAGCAAAGATCACTCTGTGACATAGTGGACAATTTCAAAACAAATGTGAAAACATCTGAAATGATGGCACCTGAGGAGGCTTAAGCTATATTTAGTCACCTTATACCAAGAAAAATGACTAAATCAGTGATCAGTGATCTTAGAGTGATCTTACAGTGTTGGGACACATAACTTGGTTCATGTATAAATACAGAATCAGAAGTCAATAAAAGAGACAATATGATCTTGCATGGATTTTGACAGGATTCTCCCTATGCTATAAAAAATGAATAATAATATTCAAACTCACAAACATTTAAACAAATACACATTTATGAGCATTTTATGTAGTTCTGACTTAAGTCCTTTATAAATATCATCTCATCAGCATTTGCAACAACACTAAGTATTATCTGATGTTTACTAAGGAGAAAGGCAAAGAAACTTTGGCCAGATAACTTGTCACACAACAAATTCAGAATTAAATCATAGTGTTTCCTGACTTCAAATCAGTATAATCAGTCACTATGCCTTCCTGTCTCTCTTGGGAACATACCCATGCCTGCAACCAACTTGCTATTTAATGTAAGATATTGGACCTAGACACTCAAAGATGTATTTTTAGAGAAAAAGCAGAATAAAGTGTTGATCATATATTCAGAGAAGTCATAATTCTATAGCTTTGACATTCTATAATTTATTTTGTACACTGTACTTGAAAGTCACTTAGCTGCTACATATCAGAAGAATGGCTGAAAGGCATTTGTCCCAGCCAGGGATTTAGCTCAGTGGCACTGAGACTGCCTCACAAGCTCAAGGTCCTAAGTTGATATAACCAAGATTGAATAGTGTTACATTTAGGGTGGTAAGAACAATAAGGAAATAATGGCTTTTGATGCCACTTATAGGAGACTACAAATGCTATAGATTTTTCATTTCCTATGTGCTGTCCCATCATACTCATGCTAGTTTCTTTGGGAGAACTTTATCAGGCTGCAAATCATGATCTTCTCTCTATCACTTTCCCAACCACTGAAGCGGGCAGAGGAGCCCTGCTAGACCAACAACTGTACCACATGCAGCTAGGACCACTGGCTATGGACCCTCCAAAGGACAACAGGAATCCTCCCTGGACCACTCTAATAATTAACATTGTGGTAAAGACTTCTTTACCCCACTGGACTGAAAAAACATCATCCTGGAAGTCTTTCCAGGAACCACCTCTTATATTGGAGAGGAAAAAGCCAACAGGCAAAGTAGAAAGATATCAGAAGATAGTGACACTGTTAGAGGCCCTGGCTTTAACAATTTAGCAATTCTGCTGTACATTGTTGGATCCCCAGATAGGGAAGTCAAAAATTTCTGTCCTTTGCCTTAATATCAGTGGATTTGGAGTTAATCTCTTTCACAATATTGATTGCATGGATAAACTAACAATGGGCTAACTCCAAAGTCATCTAAGTTCCAAGCCCCTATGTTAGGGGTATTAGTGATATTTCCCCGAGTGTCTCACAATATGATTTCAAATAAATGTTTATATATTGGTTAAAGTTGTACTTATATGTTTATTGGAGACATTCTATCTACATAAAATTTACCAAAGAGATGTAACAGGTGATAATAGAGTTTGACTTGACCCAAGATGTAACTCTGATCTCTTTATTCTTTCTCTGGTTCTTCCGCCTCTCCCTCCTCCTTTCCCTCCTCCTCTTCTTGTGTATCAATTTTCTATCACTATGTAGCTCTGGTTTCTTCTATGTGAGAGAAGTAACAGCTCAGAAATCTGGGCTCTCTTGATTATGAATTTGAAGCTACTAGAAAATTTAAACCTTGACTTAATAAGCCTTGATGTTTTCAATTATCAGACTACTGAGTATTAGATCTATTCAACTCTGTATGTTGTCAGGATGTGAAATTATAACTAGCCGCAGTGGTGATTAAATGCACTGTTCTCTACAGACTGGCAGAGTGGGTAATGGGAATGACGGGAGGGCTGAGGAGGACAGTAGGTTCTGCTCTACTTCATTATTAACTACAGAACAAAAAAGACAGAAATTAAAATCTCCTCCTATTTATTCTGTATAATGACTTTAAAAGACTGTAAACTGCCACCACAGTATATCTAAGAAATATTGTTTTTAATAACATATGTTAGATATTTTCAAATGCTGAGAAATATATAGGAATTCTACCTCCTAAATCAGCCTCAACACTTTTAAATGATAAAATTATTACACACAAATAGTAAAACTCCCATGCAATTTAGAAAGACAAAATGAAATGTAAAATTCTCCCTCAAACCCCACTCCTTATTTCTAAATTTAACTATTTTTATTAACAAAGATCTCATGAATATAACAACACTTCCCCCACTTTGGCAAAATCTTCTCTACTACTTAATTCACAGGACAAAGCACAATTAACAACAAGGCCACTGTGAGCCAATGATCCTTGGAATGAAGATGGAACATTTTACAAATGTAAAGTCACCATTAATTTTTTATGCTTATACATTTAATGATTTCTTTTTATTTGAAAAACTTACCATGAAGTTTTGTTTTATAGAGTGAATTACTGGAAGTCCTTTCCCCTGTATGTTAACTCACCCATGCTTTCTTTATATTCTCAGATCTAATAATCAGTTTGACAACCTTTTCTATTTTTCAGGAAAATTTAACAGTAGAAATAGAAACAATACCCATTCTGTTTCTATCCTCAAACAAATCACATCTTGCGGTGTGTTTGTATATTACACAGAAAAGGCAGGTCTTTCTCAGAATTTTTCACCAAGTATCCCATCCTGCCAAGAAAGCAGCACTCCATCTTTAGGGACATGTTTATCTATAAATCATATCCATCCTTATATGTTTATCATAATAGACACAGAATACAGTACATAATCTATTTTTTAATGAGCCTAGCTTCTGTCTCTTTTTTGAAGCAAAACTAACTGTGATCACCAACACTGCACATCTAAGTGTGAGAAAACACGTTTGTATATGTATTTAGAAGCCCCAAGACTTTCAATATAATTATTCGACCTTGAAATTGAACTTGAACAGTTGCTGAGTACTTACCATCTACCAGTAGCTACCTCCCAATGCACCTCACTGTGCCTTTGACACAGTACATTGCTACTGAAGTAGGAGAGCAAGGGAGAAATACAGAAGGTTTCCTCACCAAGAAAATGCTACGTGCACCTCCAAGTTAGTTTGCCTAGTTGTCATGGGTTCCCAGATGCATTTATCCCTGAAGGAAGAGGTAAGACACCAATGAAGGGATCTATCACAGACAACTCTGGCTACAGTTGTTTACTTGTTCCTATGTACACAGAGTACAAAAGAATAATTAATGCAAATAGATCTCAGCATAAAGCCATGTTTAAGCCATAACAAGGGCCCTAAATTTGTAGTCCATTTCTTCATCTGTTCTAGTGGAAATATTTTGTTACTGAGTCTTTAAAATAAGTCATCAAGCCATTAATTTTTTTTTATTTTGGTAATGCTGGGGATTAAACCTAGGGCCTTGTGCATGCCAGATAAATGTTCTACCACTAAACTCTACCCCAGCCCAAGAACTTTCAATATGAAATGAATTGCTCCCAAAAAAGGCAAGTCAAAAACACAAAAAATAATATTTTTGTTATCAATATTGAACTGTTTTTCAATTTGAGGTTTGTGTCTCTGTCAATTACAAGAGAAGCAGAAACATTTGATTGGAAAAAGGCAGAGTGACTTAAAAGTCAGGATCTATTCAAACTGAAGTAAATGTAAGGGCTCTAAGCTTGCAAAATGAACAAATTAGAGGATGCCTATCACATACCAAAAGACTTCTCTCTATAGCTCCTTAAACAATCACCACTAAAAAGGCAATGGTTTTAGGCATTTAACTTCCCCCAACATCATTTAATTAGTATGCCCCGCTTTTATCTGGTCCTTATGAAGATTCTAAAATGTCAGCAGGGGATTTTAAAAGTTAGAGGAGATCTTTTTATTGTTTGTTTTGATAAACATTTGAAGTTCCATACCTCAGGAGTAAATAGTTAATATCATTGTTTTGTACTCAGCAAATAAGAATGAACATGAATTTTTCAAACTCATCATACCTATATCCAAAGTGTTCTCTAGAAACAGTGCCCACCGGTGTATCAAAATGTCCATTTCGCTGAACTGCTGAGGAAAATAAAAAACGTGTTCACATCCAGAAGTTAAAAACCCTTCCATTTTACAAAAAGCCTTTGATCAAACTGAAAAGTCAGCAAATAGTCTCTGTAAAGGGTCACATGGTGAATAGTTTAGTCTTTGTAGCCCTGTAGTCTTTTTCCCCCCACATTTTTTATTAGTGCATATTGAATATACAGAATAATGGGTTCATTTTGGCAGATTTATACATGCACATAACATACTTTAATCATTTCCCCCCCCCTAGTTTCACATGATTTTGGGATGTTTCAATGTGTAGGTGTATTTTAATCATATTTATGCTACATAGTCTATTGCAGTAATTCAACTCTGCCTTTGTGCACCAAGAGCAGTCATACACAAGTACACATGCGGTCAAGGCTGTGTCACAATAAAACTCTGTTTACAAAAACAGTCAGTTGGTCACATTTGCTCCTTAAGTCATAGTTTTCTAACTCCTCTCAAGATTGTGTACACTCACAAAATCAATTCTTTTAACAATGCTTAGAAATCAACAAGTAAGTATTTTTATTCCTCTTTTTAACTGGTACATATCTGTATGTATATATTTATGTATGTGCATGTGTGGGTATTATTAGTTAATACCTATTCAAAGTCATTCACCTTAAGAGAATGATATAAAAGACAACTCAAAATTGACAGTGCTGAGACTCTAACTTCTCAAAACCATAGTCACCAACATGACAACTAAAGCTAACATAGCATTTTATAGATTATAAAGCATTTTCTTGTTTATTTTATTTGATATTCAGAAACTATGAGGTGACTGTTATTAGGCATTTAACAAATGGAGAAACCAAGGCTCAATTTAATAACCAGGAGACTCCAGCCCCTTGCCTATCTTGTCATCACAACTGCTTTTTAAACTCTATGCCAACCACAGAAGTCAATGCTGAAAATTCTTCTGAGAGAATACACCCAAGGAAGCAAAATCACATGCATATCTTGCCCCTGCTTTTCAGGTAAATTGTTTGTTTTCTCTTTAAGACCTGAAGATTTTGGCAGCAGGATGGAGTGGTAATTAGTGAGATAAGAGAATGATCTTGTATTCTAGTCTGTTAATGTCTGTTTTGTGCCAGAATTGTCCCTGTGGCACTGAGCCAGGAAGAATGGAGCAGCTATAAATGTCTAGGCAAAAGCCTGAGAAATAAATTCACAAGAAAGAAAATATACAATTAGGGAACTGGTGAGCTAAATTTACAGACAGATTCACAAGCTCAGTGAGCTTTTGTAGTAGTGAAGAGAAACTCAGATAACCAAATAGCAAAGGAGAATTGTTTATTTTCCTTCAAAGAAAGATAGACACTAGCAAGAGTGCTAAAATGTAGTGAAAGAAAGAGAGTGGTAATTTTTCCTTAACTACAGAGGTAATGTTGTTCTGTGACCACAAAGAATGTTTTGCTGATGTTGATCCTAACTATTTTTGTTTCCAATCTGTGTGTTTGTACTCTCTGCACAGTCCTGAGGCAGACAGAAAACAAGGGGACACACCTCTTGCGCTTTGGTACATGTTCTGTGAGGCTTGCAATCTGTACTTTCACAGGTAAGGAACTCCCAGTTCACATATGCTAAGTCAGACTGGTGTGCAGGCCACATTCCATATCTCCCACTTATGCCCTGCTATTCCCTAGCACTTCAGGCAGGGCTTTAAGAAGCCCATCACTAATTCATTCCCCCATGGTTTCCAAATTCAGCTTTCTAGACAACAGTGACATGAGTATTCCAATGTTGTCTTTTCTCTGAATACACAGGCAAGTGAGTTTGTATTCCATGCAGATGGCTGCTTTGATGCCATATTTCAGCTCTACTGCAGGCTCATGGCTGGGTTTTCAAAGTGCCTGCACTTCTATGGGCAAAGACAGCACTATGTCTTAGAAAAAGAACAAGCCCAGAGACAGCCAAGGTCACTCACCAGAATATAGGAGGGAGGTGCTTTGATTTTCCTTGGAAACCCAATTCTGAAAATGTTCACTGAATCCTGCTACCTGAGCAACTTATGGTCCAGTGATGAGTTAATCCACAAAATGGGTAGAGCCTACTGGAAGAAGGGAAAATTGCAAGAAAGCTAGCAGTCAATCTCTAGGTGGTAACCAGCAGTGCCCAGTGGGATTTACTGTTCAGCCCCTTCCACTAAGCTATGAAACCACAGCCAGAGAATTCAGCCATCTAGACTGCATCTTCTCCATTATAAAAGTGGGAAAGACAATGGATGCTATGATGTTTGTGCACAGATGAAAGGAGAGTGATTTTTCTAAACTGTCAAGTCCTATCCAAATGTCAGGAGCCATTTCACAGTTATACATCTTGATCCACTAAGGATCACTAGTGATGTCAGAAATGATCCTTATGCAGGTTTATCAGTACCACCTATGAGCACACTGAATACTAACTGTACTTCAACAGCATCAGTGTGAACACCTGGCAAGTAGCCAAGCTACGTCCATGGAATAGGGTTTAGGGAAGAAGACATAGAGAAAAGAGGTTGTATCTATCATTTTAAGGTGCTTCACTGTACTTGAAAATACAGCTAACATTTCAAAATTTGATGAAAAACATGTAATCAATCACCTTGCTGAAGTTTGTGTGTTCTTCATGCAAAGTATTTGATTATTTCTGTCTTATCTTACTGGTCCTAGAATAACTGATTCAAAATCAAGGAAACTATATGGGAAAGAATTTAGAAAGGTTTTTTCCTGGCCATTATTGTACAAAGAATGTAATATACAATATATTCCTATTAGAATGAACCATGAGCAACTGCCTTTTCTAAATAGGTTGGACACATTCAAATATCAGCAATTTTATACAGTTCAACCTGATCAGAGATTGAACTAAAAATGGTGCAACTGACCTTGTCAGCCAGGAATTCAGTCTAATACTTGTTAAAATGTGACCCACATAGGCTACTTCTTTTCCTAGTTTTTGTTCCAATTTATTGTGTTTGCTTAAATAAAGCATCTTTTAAATGATTTATAAACTCCTACATTCAAGACATAGTATTTTAAAAAAAAACTAATAAGAGTCTCTACCATTTAAATAAAATTGGAAGAGGAGTTACTCTTAAAGAGAGATGTCTCATTTTAAAATCCTCCACCCTTTACATGATGGAACTCAACCACTGTACTAGTGAGGGTTCTCTATAAAAATTGAACCAATGGGAGATATACAGAAAGATTTATTTTAGGGAATTGTTTCAAGATATCACTGATGTTAGTAAGTCTAAAATCCATGGGACCCTCAGAGTATAGACCCAGGAAAGAGTCCATGTTGCAGGAGAAGTCCAATGGCTGTCTGAAGTCAGGATGCCCTCTTGCCTGGGAAAGCGCAGTCTTTTGTTCTATCAAGGCCTTCAGTGGACTGAATGAGGCCTACTCAAATTATCGAGGGCAATCTGTTTTATTCAAAGTCCATCAGGGTAAATGTTGATCTCATCCAAATGTTGATCTCATATAATATCACAGAAACATCTATAATGTTTGACTAAATATATGGGCCCCCCAGTGAAGCTCAGCCAGTCCCAGCACCCAGAAAGAAGCTACCCCGCCACCATCCCAGGCTCCTAGGGCCAAGAAGGTGAGCTGGGCCTAGTACCCAGAAGGAAGCTCTGCACCTCCATCCCAGGCTCCCAGGGCAGAGAAGCTCAGCCAGTCCCAGCACCTGGAAGGAAGCTCCCCACCTCCATCCCAGGTTCCTAGGGTAGTGAAGCTCAGCCAGTCCCAGCACCCAGAAGGAAGCTACCCCGTTGCCATCCCAGGCTCCTAGGGCCAAGAAGGTGAGCTGGTCCCAGCACCCAGAAGGAAGCTCCCCCACTGCCATCCCAGGCTCCTAGGGCCAAGAAGGTGAGCTGGTCCCAGTACCCAGAAGGAAGTTCCCAGCCTCCATCTCAGGCTCCTAGGGCACAGAAGCTCAGCCGGCCCCAGCACCCAGAAGAACACTCCCCCGCCTCCATTCCAGGCTCCTAGGGCAGAGAAGCTGAGCCGGTCCCAGCACCCAGAAGGAAGCTCCCCCACCACCATCCCAAGCTCCTAGGGCAGAGAAGGTGAGCTGCATGGGAGCCAGAGG
>NW_004624757.1:9178985-9225031 GCF_000247695.1 Heterocephalus glaber | reverse complement strand
TACCAATAAAGTTAATGGGGAAAAATAAATAAATAAAAAATAAATAAATAAATATATGGGCCCCATGGTCTAGCCAAATTGATTACTAAATTGATCATTACAATCTGGGGCAGAATATCCTGTGTACTATACTGAGTACAGTTATAAACAAAAGAAACAGTACTCTCTTATCACCATTAAATTTATATTTTATAATAACTTTATCATAATAAAAGTGGGATTGTTTTTCCAGCAAGATCTTATAAGAGAAGATATTTCCTTCAAATCCTTAAGACTGAGAGAGGACAGACAAACCATAGTAGAATGGTCTCCTTTTCTAGTACTATTTTTGAAGAAGACTCCATTCCATCTCCTTAAAAATACAATGCAAGGTGTTTACCTTCAAAGTTCAAATCCAGCTTTGAGGATTTTTTCAAACTTCTTGAAATAAATTTTTCTTACATAATCGAGGTACTGATATCCCGAAAAATCAGCACAGACAGTTCCAGTCAAAAGCCAATGGAAATTTTACTCAGTAGAACTACCCAGGAAAGGAAAAAATTATCTACAGCTAGGAAACACTGAAATAGTTTTAAATCTATGGATCACTTTCCCCCACATACCTCTAAACTCATTCACTTAGATTTCATCTGCTTTCATTTTCTTAATCTTTCAAGAGCCCACTGAGAGATAAACAATAACAGTAACTAGGAAACACTTACTCTGAAGTACACCTGCCACTCACCCAGGAGCTCACAAGGGCTTCAGAGTCTCCAGGGTGCAGGTTGTGGCAGTAGCTGCCAAGCACTCTGGGAGTTGGGGGCAAGGTGGTGATAAAGGCAAATTAACCTTCTAGCAATTTCCCACTTTGAGGATTTCAGTCAGTGCTTAATCTCACTGGTATGTGGCTTTTTCCTGTTGGCTTTTTAAAATTAAATTTGTCAAATACAATTCACCTAATCTTATATGTAGTATTCTTATTAGGGTATTACCATGAAAAATATATTATTATTATAAGACTATTACAAGGGCTAAACCACATAAAAATAGAGCAATTATTATCACTTACATATCCATGGAAAAACAGTATGGCATAATGGAGAAAGAAGCCTAATAAATTTAGTTTCAAAAACCACTAGGCAGGTTCTGAAAGATATTCATGTCCACCTTCTTCCCAGCAACAGAAGTTTCTGAGATCTCTGGTAGGATATCATTGGTTTCTCTCTCCCTGAGCGAGAAGGTGGGGTGAACAGAGTGAGCCTTCTCCTCTCTGCACCCAGGAGACAGCCACAGGGGCACAGAAGGACCCAGGAAGAAGTGTCCCACGGGCTACTCATTGAAACCTTTGTGACATTACATGTATCATATTCATGTATTAGAATTAGCCTGATGATAATATAGTCTTATCTTCAAGCTTTCATTTTATTCTTTCAACAGATAATAAGGTCCCCCCCACCCCAAGATCCATTTCTTTTGTTTCCTCTGTAACTCTGGTGGTGATTTCTACAATCTTAAGCACATGGTATATGCAATCATCTATTAGGGTTTTTTAAAAAAATATTTCCAGGTTAAGCAGATTGGAAGGAAAGAGGTGAAGAAAGAGTAACTGTTTAATTCAGTGTATTATCATGGTTTTACTAAAGTGTAAAAGCAAATGAAGCACATTCTCTCACATTTCCCAAAGATTTCAATGTGGGTCTCAAATATCATAATTGTCTGGGCCTGAGAATATGAAGCCCACTCCAAAGACCAGGATACAAAAGAACAAAGATAGCAATCAATCACAGGCATGTTGAAAGGTGTTCAATGTGCTTGCCACCTTCTTTCTGTTTCTATGATTCTCTGGAAAGATCTAACTAGTACATGACAATGTTTCTCCCAATATGATCCTCAAAGCCCTTCTATTCCTGCCCCTGGCTATAGCTGATTCACTAGGGCACACACCAGATCCAAGCCAAGCCAGTCGGATTTGGAACCAAGACAATCCCTCTGTCAGGCAGAGCTCTAGTTAACTCTAGGGCCAACATTCCACAATGCAGCAGGTATTCTGCCATATGTATCGGGGAGAAGGAAGCTACTGAGAAGAAATGAAAAGAGGAGAGAAAGACCCTGTGCCTATGCCCAGTCCCTTTTTGAGGTCAGTCTACCTTCCTGATTCTGGGATCCATTCCCATATTCTTACAAATACATTACATTTTACGATTTAGCCTATTTGAATATGTTACTTTCAAGCAGGAGTTCAAGTTAAGACAGTAAGGATTTATTCAGGAAGGGGTGGGGAGGGTGAAGAGAAGGAAATATAATCTGGGTCTTTCTGGACAAATATATTCATGATAAAAATTACTTCTTTCCAGCAGAGCCTTCTCAGCTGACTCAGGCATCTGATATTTCAGTTACCCATATATTCAACCAGGATTGTCATCTTCTGGCTTCTTAGAGCTGAAATACAGTAACCCTGAAGTGTGAAAAATTCTATACAGCATGTTCTTTTTCCACCAGCATACCAGATGCATAGCTGCCCTCTGAGACCATACTGCTTTTTCAGAAGCCATGAAAAGATATTCATTACAGCTGGTAGAATCACATATACTCTTGAGGGGAGCCACACATCATGAATATGTAAGAGGAAAACTAGCATAGAAAATATTATCCTCCCATGCCTGCTAACTTTTAAACTTTATTTTTATTCTCCTTTCCTTTATTAACCTTTTCCCATGCATATCAAGAATTCTCCTTGGTCTGTCATCCATTTCTATAGCTTCAGTACAAGTGAATATGTCACTTTGGAAAGGTATCTGAAGTTCATAACCAGCAGATTTTAAGTAAGGGAGATCATCCTAGATAACCTGAGTTGATCAGATTCAGTGTGATGAAAGGCCCTAAGAGCAGAGCTGAGATCACGATGAAGAAGAAATCCCAATTGTGGTTAACATGTTCAGCCTGAACCTAGCCTGAAAGTTCCAGCCTTCCTTTTCTCACTGCCTGTCCTGTAGATTTTGGACATGACTGGCCAGCCCAATACCTGTGTGCCCAACTCCTGAAATAAATCTCTTAATGCACAACCCCTGCAGCTTCTGCTTCTTTGAGTTAACCCTGACTGATAGATTAACAGCAGACTATGCATAGAATAAATCCTTCTGTTGGGCTCCATGTGGCCCTCATGCATTCACTTTCCACCCTTTTTATTCAGTGATTTAAAAAATGGCCACACTGGCTGAGCATAATGTTAAGATCTTTCAGCACATCCTATCAGCCCTACACATTTTTCCATGGTCTTCAAGAAAGATAGTCATAATTTCTTGGATCAAAGAAAAATATATTCTCAACTCAAATATAACATACATTCTATTCACTTCTTCCTTTGGAATGTCTTGGGATTTTCCTTCAATTCATGTTTTTTCCCATTATATGTGTGATATTATAAAAGTCTGTGACATGCTCTTTGTTGATCTAGCCAATCTCTTCAGTCAGCCTCTCAGGTAAAATCTATTGTTGTATGTTCTCAGTAATGGTGGTAGCCTCTTGTTTCTAATACCTTTCTTAGTGTTTGACATTCAGTTGTTATTTTTCCATACAGTCCTGATAAAGCATTGTCCAAGGCATGGGGATGTGGTTCAGTGATGAAGTGCATGTTCTGCATGCACAAGCCTTTGGATCCAACCTCCAGTACACTTAATAAAGGTTTGTCCAGCACAGTAATAAATCTATAAATCCAGGAATCGTTTCCATTATGGTTTAGATCTAAAATGTCTCCCCCAAAGTGTTCAGAGGTGGGGCTTTTTGAGAGTAACTGGATCATGGGGGTGTTAGGCTCATCTGTGGATTAATCCATTGATGGGTTCATATCTAAATGTGCTATTAGGAAGTAGAGGTGGGTCATTGATGTGACCTGGGAGGGTATTTCTTTGTATCCTCTTCTTTCTCTCTGCTCCCTGGTTGCCATGAATTGAGCAGCTTTCCTCAGCTATGACTTTGTCCTGTACTATTTCTGCCTTGGAGCCAGCTGACTATGGACTAAATCTCCTAAAGCCATGAGCCAAATTAAACTTCTCCTCTTTTAAATTGTGGGTGACAAGTATTTGTCCTAGTGATAACAAAGCTGAGGAATACAATGACCCTCTTCAACACATAACTGTGCTGCTCATTTCCCAGCCATAATGCCTGCTATTAAATATTTCATTTCCTCCTTTTGGGTACCTTAGTTTTGTTTGCCTTTTTCCCATTTTTAATCACTTTTCCTGCCCATGAGTCAGTTCCGCAATAAACTTTTCTAGCTTTGCAGGTTTCCCTTCAGTGTCAGCTAGCTTTGCCACTTTAATTTCATAAGTTGATTATCCCTAATCTTAATTGTTCTAATAGGATTCTAACATTTTTTAAAATGGTTACCTTTCCAGCTCTTTAGGAAAAAATTTTTACTTGTTGCTGTAGCTGAAGTTTCAAAAGGTATTTTTTTTTTACTTTATGTGTCATATCTATTGTTACTTATTGTAGAACATTACTATTGTTAATGCCATTGATTGGCTTCCTCGTTTTCTATTCATATTGTAGACTCCATGGGAATGCTATACTTCAATCCTATATTCTGGCTATTTGTTTCAAGCAGTTGCCTTTACTTATCAGAGATTGGTTGTTTTAGGCATCATCATTTTTTTAAATCAAGATGTAAATTAAATCCTTCCCTCAAACTGTCATCCTTAGTGTATCTATCTTACACATCTTTTGAGGTGGAGGTGCATTCATAAGCCTTTTCTTTTTCATGAGCTACATCTTCAAACTAAGACCTCAGGCAAGATAAACCTCACCTATGTGCAGTTCTCCTTTTCTCCTTTGTGAGTAGCAGCTTTTCTCTTTGTGTTCAATTTGATTGTTGGAACTACAGCTTTCTCTTCTCTATGACCATCTAAGCTGCATTGTTGGTTTTCTATACTCTACATCATTTCTGCCTACTCTAACCAGCATGTGTTTTCAAGCAACCTATCCTTGGAGGCAGAACACAGAGATGTATAAAGTGTTTGTGAGTTAAAGAGCTGAGAGTCAGATAATAAGGAAAGGACTAGAAACAGCGAAGTTATAGTATATGCTTTAGTTCTGGCTTGGGCTAAAATGTGCCAGTTAATCTTGATTGTCAACTTGTTTGGATTAAGAGACTCCTGGAGAGGTGATTGGATTGTGAGGGCAAGAACCTCATCCAAGGGTTAACCCATGGATGAGTTCTTAGTTGAATGTGCTATTAGGAAGTGGGACCTTGCTGGAGGAAGTGTGTCATGGCAGTGTGATCAAATGGATTATATATGGTTCTATACCTTTCCTCTCAGGCTCCTTCCCTGCCCTTTGCTTCCTGGATACCATAGGATCAGCTTTCCTCCACCATGCCCTTCTACAATGATGTCTGCCTTGGAAGCAGTCAATTGTGTACCAAAATACAGTGGGCCAAAAAGAAACCTTTTCTCATTTAAGTGCAGCTGTCAGGTATTTTGTTCCAGTAACAGCAACAACAACAACAACAAAAAGCTGAACAATACAACTAGCACCCTTTTTTTAGTGCTAACCAGTTCTAAATCACCTCTGACATTTCCTTTAGAAAGAGAGCACTTTCTAAAATGCCATTCTCCTGCTTAAAATTCTTCAGTGAATCCTTGGTCTGCAAGATGAAATCCAAACCATTTAAGAGATCATTCATTATCTAATCCCTCACTTGTACTTGAGCTTCAGTGTGCATTATGCTTTCATTGTCTTGTGTCTCTGTATGCCTGTGTACATGTGTATGTGCATGCATATCTGCACACACATAGGTGGGCAATGGGGTGAGTGAACTAACCCAGTAGACTTTAAAAAAATAAAGTCCAAAAGTTTAATAGGAAAGGTGGAAACCATGACTGATCTGGAAATGGGTATAGGTGGTTGTTGAAAATCAGATGTGAGCCAGATTTTGGAGAGAGAGTGAAAGCATGTAGGTCAAAATAAAAGAGGAGGGTGTTAATAGATGCCCTGAACACTACCAGTGTTCACAGTTTCCTTCCATTTAAAGGGTCAGCATGGGGTAAAGGTTGGTATGCATCCTAATTCCATGACCCTTCCCTGGGCAGCAGGTCTCAAGGCCATACTGCATTGCCCAGATGGTATGCATGGCATGACCAAGGGTTGCTGAGGAGAGTGGTGATCTGAGGCCCCTCCTCTACCTCCTTCTCTACCTCTTCCTCCTCCTCCTCTGCCTCCTCCTCCTTCTTCTTCTCCCTTGAATGAGGTATTGGAACGTTCTGTTAACCCTCTGGCATAAAAAGTCTCTTCTATATACTCTGCAGTCTCAGCCTTCAGCTCTGAGAGCTACATAGGGAATAGAAAGATGGAGTTTCTGAGGAGCAGATGGGGGCAGGAAAAGTAGAAATGTCTTCATTTTTCTTGTTTTCCAATAGTTTCAAAGAGTAGTCCTCCAGATTTCTTCTGGGACAGATTTTGTACTTAAATTAGGAAAAGAAGGTTTCTTTCATTCACCAAGAATATCTAAGAATTAGCACTGAATTGCCTCTTGGCATAGAAACGAATGTCTTACAAAGCTTCTTGAGGAGCTGGTAGTTTCTTAAAGTACTTTCAGATGCTGGAGTTATAGTAGCATTTGGGAATGTAATAAAAAATTGGGAGAGAAGATGTAGGGTTTTCTGTATGGGAAAGAGTGTTTATAATAATTATGCACAGGTGGGCCAGGGATTTAGCCTCACAAGCACAAGGTCCCAAGTTTGATCCCCAGTACAAAAAAAAAATTATGCACAGGTATAGCTGTGTTGAGATACAAGGCAAGGCATGTTATATGTGGAAGGGGCCAGGATTTCACAACTATGTTCCATGAACTATCAATATGAGCATAAGGAGCAGAGGGAGGATAGTTCTGGACAAGCAAGAGTTTGAAAAACACTTTTTAGATACATGATATATATTGACACATGACATAAATTGAATCAGAGAATGGGTTTTACACTAATTGTGGAGGTAGGAATCTCCCTGCTGAACACAGGAGAGGTAATGTTAAGTGCTCTTGTTCTGCCATCTTGGTGCCCATGGGAGGGAGGCAGGTCCATGACAAAATCCATCATAATGGCAGCCTATCCATTCTTGTAAGAGCAGATATAGTCTCCCTGCGAGGATTTTGGGTGTGTCTGGCTTAAACATGTGTGTCTCAAAGGCTAGCATGCAAGAATGGGTTTTATTCTAAATAGGGCTACTCAAGGTTTTGAATGGCTTTTAAAGATTAGCTAGTTTAATAATATGGTACCAAGGCAGAGCCACAGTATATACCTGAGCTACCTGCATAGACAAATAAGTAATAGCCAAATTTTCATTAGACAAAACTCTCCCACTACTCTTTTTAACACCTTTGGGAGTCATCCTTAGATCAGTCTGAATTTCAGCAAGTAACCAGAACCTGCTGGCTATCTCTAATTTCCTCTAAAAAAAAAAGCTAAATGCCAGATTTGGCACCTTCTAAATGAAGCCAAAGACATTAGTTGCATCCTTTTATTTATTTGTTTGTTTGTTTGTTTAGACAAGGTCTCCAGGCTGGCCTTGAACTCAATATAGAGATCAGGGTGGCCTCAAACTTGTGATCCTCCTGCCTCATTCTCCTGAACCCTGGTATTATAGCCATGTACCACCCTGACTGTCTACATTACTGGCATCTTTGATCTTTTGTTCATCTTTCAGAGTGTGAGGCTTCTGCCACTCCTTAATATTCTTGCTAAGGTGACAAGGTGGCTGAACATTCAGGTGCAGACACAGAATGGATGTGAAGCTCAGTACTGGAAGACTGAACCCCTTCTGACAAGCTTAGACAGAGTATCTGATCACTTAGCTACTCCATGCCCCACAAGCATTCTTGCATGGTCACAGTGGTAGACTTCTCCAAGGTAGTGCTTGCAAACTTTGGGGAAATTAAATTAACTTTGGCACAGCTCCATCTAACCAGGCAATGGGAAGCCTAAAAGACCAGAAGCAGCAAAAATCAGGTCTACTTATTATTAGGACAAATTACTCTTATGGACTACAACTAACTGTAAGAGCCATATGCTTGTCACAAGCCTACTACTATGAAAGCAGAGATGAATAGTTTTGAGGGACAGCTAGCCCAGCAGTAGGAAGTCCAAATACATACTGGTGTCTTCCAGACGAAAGTTAGATCATGTTGGTGTTAGTTCATTCACCTATGGCAGAGGATCTCAACAGAGTCCCCAGGGAAGTGTTTCTACACAATATGCTTACCTACCTAGATCTACTGACAGACTCAATATTTTGCTTGGGAGTGTGAGCTAGGATGGGGATGTATATTTAGACAAACTTCCCCTGAGTGATTCTAACATATGTTTCTGCTGAGAACCACTGCACCAAAAGACAGCGCATCCATTCAGGAATTTCTAGGTATCTCAATAGTGACTTCCAGTTACCAATCTTTAAAACCAGATGAAGTTGTCAGAGATACAGCTTCATGAGTTAGCTTTGTAAAGAGCAGATCTGAAAGCAATCTCAGCCAGTGACAACACTGAAGTCTAGGTGCTGTCACAACCTAGAGGTGTTGAAAAAGACAAGTTCAACAAGGAAAACACCAGAATTTTCCAGCTCCCCAGCAGTGGAGACCTGGGAACAGTATCCATGGAATGAGGGCTATCAGGTTGGTATGGAGGTGGGGAGGCTTGATGCAAGATGAGGGCATCAGGAAATGGACTTAAAGATGGAAACCACTCACTCCCTTAACTCAGTGGTTGTCAGCTCTGGCTTTACTTGACTATCCTCCAAGGAGCTCTCAGGTCTGTCAGTGTCCAGGCACATGCCAGAGCAAACAGATCAGCTGCCTCCTGTGTCAGAGTCTGTGCTCTTCCCACCGAGGCTGTGTATCCTGGGTGAGCCAGCACCTCCACCCAGGTGAGTGATGGAAAGAAAGCCCAATTGCCCAGGGGTGGCCATCTGTGGTGTGAGGACCTAACAGGAAATGAATCTACCTGGAAGAGACCAGGGCCAGATGAGAAGCTAAGCCAGGAGCAGTGTAGGGAAGGAGGGTTGGGAAGTGCTGACAATGCAACCCCCAAAGGTGGATGTGTATTATGGTGGATACAAAGTCAAGAATATCAATCTGGAAGATGAAAGCAATCACCAAAACAAATGAGTCTTGGTCAAATGTGAAAGTAAGTGGCACAGGGCTGGCCAGGGTTCCTGAAATTTTCCTGAATGGCATATAGTATGTATAGTTTATATTACAAGTGTATTAGCTTAATGCCAAGAACTAGAGACAAGGTTAGCAGTTGCACACTGAACTACTAGGAATGCTAGAAATGTAGCCACAGTCACCCCAGGCTCTCTGGTTTACCTAAGCTGTGCTCTCCACGGGAGACAACCAACAATCCCTGGTTCCTACCACATCGTCTTCCACAGCACGTCTCTCATACCCTTTTTCCAGTTTCACTGCTGTAAATGTAAACGTTAGTTCCTTTACTGGACTATAAACTCCTTAGAGACAACAGTTTCATCTTATTTACCTTTGTGTTTATGGTGCTTGGCACATGATAAATGTGCCATAATTATAAATATAAAGTGTACTGTATAAACAAAACGTATGTCCAATGTGTGGAGGAACAAAGAGCAGAAAGCTGCATGGAGAGTCCAAGAAGGCTCTGCCACAGAGGTGACATGTGCACGGGATCCTGAGGAAAAGCCCTCCTGGCACAGGAGGGAAAAGTAGAAGGAACTATGTGTCACAAGACAAAGATGTAAGAGTGCTCAGCTAACCCACGTGGCCTGGCATTACCAGTATCCTTGCTCTTCCCTCTCCTTTGTCCTAAGCCTCACAGCTAGCTAGGTTTGTGGAATGTGTCCACCTTATGGTGGTAAGTGCTTGTACAGCAATATCCTCCCTCAGGGGAATCCAGGAAATTCAACTATTCTCATTCTTTATCCTAAAACACATTTCATGACTGAATATTCTTACTCAAATAATTTCCTGTGTCATATCTACATCCTGCTTATCTCTGGTGCACCTTATACCAGATATAATTCTTTGTTCTTAAATGAAAAATGCAGGTTGGCAGATAACCTTATTCTCCCATGCCAAATCCTAAACTTATCTGGGAATAGAGCTGTTTAAATATCACAATTCCTCCCATATCTGCTTATTTTTGAAGAGCCAGTGTTTTGGGAGAGAAAACAAAAGAAAACATTCTAGAAATTTACACACAAATGTAAATAAAGCACCTAGCAAATAGTTTTTAAAGTCACAATTTTTTGGCAAATGCTTCCAAGTCTGACTTTTAAATACTGTATTAACATAGCTCTCAGTTTTTCTAAAAATTCACTTAATTTTACAGGAACTATTGCTTTTTTTCATTGAATATTTCATACAACATTGTCCATATAATTGGGACAATAGGGATTTTTCAAATTGCCCTTGATTTGGAATTCAAATCTTCAGACTGAAAGCGTAAAAAATTCCTTTTATTACTTGGAAACTCCCAAAATGTATACATATGGTCACTTCTTCTACCATAAAAACAAATTCCTAACCATCCCATACAGTAGAAGCAGCAAGCACAGGGGTTAACAGTGGCCTGCCTGCTGTTTTGTGCAGTTTTGCATTATGAATACTTTGGCACATACCTATTTGTGTGTTCCATAGTCGGCAAACTAACCTAATTGCACAATGATCAGATAAGAGCTGTTTGTTCACTTATTCCTTTGCTGAGCTATCAGCAGACACTCACCTGAGAATGCTTTGTGTCCTCATGGGGATCCATTTGTTCATCTATTTATTCATCATCCAGCAGGCATTCATTCCAGGGTCTGGCTGCATGCACGCTGGGTGACAGAATGACAGCCCTGCCATTCCTGCTCCTGAGGAGCTTGTAGTGCAAAGGTTCATCTCAGCGTTATTCATGAACATTAGACAGGGATGGAATGTTACAACACAGTGTCCCCTTAAGGGATCTTCCTGCTCTCTTCTTCCTCCTTTCACAAAAACTGCTCAACTTTTGTATCCTGCCCTCCTGTCCCACGAACCCTACAGACAGACCATCTTTCCGCTCCCCCCCCTTTTTCTCCCCTTCTCCACCCTCAGGTGAAGGAAAATGCTAGTGCCCTTACAACAGGTGTACAGGTGTCCTCACCAACCCTGTATATGGATTCTTAATGCTCTTCTAACCACTGGTTAAATTAGGAAACATGGTCAGCCCTCAGAAGCCACAGCATCCAGCCCAGGGGTCCCCAACCATGTTAGGAACTGGGCCACACAGCAGGAGGTGAGTGACAGGGAAGCCAGTGAACCTTCATCCATATTTACAGCTGTTCCCATCACTCACACTACTGCCTGAGCTCTACCTCCTGTCAGGTCAGTGGTGGTGTCAGCTTCTCATAGGAGCACAAACTCTACTGTGAAGTCCATATGTGAGGATCTAGGCTGCACGCTCCTTATGAGAACCTAATGCCTCAGGATCTGAGCTGGAGTTGAAGTGACGATGCAAGTGTTGTGGAGTGGTTGAAGAAATTTTCATTAGCAGAGAGGTCTGACTGAATGGAGACCATCATAAATCAATTGCTTACAAATTAATTCCAAAAGCCTATCGGTGAGTGGCAGTGACAATTAAGCTACATCTGGCGGCTGGCTTTAGAGTGCCAAGTGGGTTAACGTACTTCAGTTGTACAGGTGCATCTGGTGGCAAGTTTTAAGTCAGAATCCAACACTTCTTTAGTTGATGTATGGCTCACCCATTATTTTATTTACCACTGTGCACGCCTTTTTTTTTCCAGCACTGTGCACTTGTCTCAGTCATGGTTGCAGTCAGCTCACAAGCTAGTCAATTGAGTTAAAAGCAAATGTCACTGGAGAGTTTCTTTGAAAAGGGGGAAGAGGCCCGTTAGGAGACAGTACAAGACTGACAACAAAAAGGAAACTGAATTTAAAAGAAAATACCAGGATTCTTACAGCTTCATCAAACCACAGAAATCCATAATGAAACCTGACCCGAGGTCTGTCTTTTTCTACATCTTGCTGACTCAAAAATATTTCTTGAGTCAATCAATATTTTGTAAGAGTATCAGTAGCTGATTTTCATAGAATTAGTCTAATTTTAATTTTATCTTATTTCTAGAGCAGTGTCTATACCTTCATATAACATCGCTTCTTTAAAAACATGGTTAGACAAAGCAATAAAATAACTTTAAGTTCAAGCCAAACTGGCAAGGTTTTCTGACCAGTCTTTAATTTACCTGGTTCTCACTGATCCCACTAAAGTTTTTCTGCAGACAAAAAGGTCACTTATGAAATGCTGAGGTAGCAACCTTGGTTCCAAAGATTTTGGCAGTTGGTTCAATATGTGCCCTAGCTTCCTTTTTTGTGAGCAGAGGTCAATATAAGAATCTATAGATACCTTGATTCTCTCAATCTCTTAAATTCAGACACTGTTGAAATGTACAACATTGCAGGGGTAAAGAACTTAGAAACACAGACTTGAATTTCCTCTACCAATGGACTGGTGTCGGGACCAACAATAAGACCAACATTTAGCTTGATTTATCATCACATTTTTCTAGAACCAGACATGTTATGAGCTAGGACATATCAATTATCAGTACATCATAGCAAGTCAGGCTTAAGTTTCTAAGGTTCCCTGCTTATGAAACTGAACCACTGACCACCTGATCATATATGTTCATGAACTAATATATCTGAGAGCTATCTTTGGATGGAAAAGAGAACAAAATCTTTTAGTTCCAGGGTATCAGGAGAAAGGGACGTAACAGCAAGGGAGAAATAGACAAGCAGAGTGGAGGAGAGTATTGTGACACCTATCTTTCCTCTTAGACTTGGGAACAAGTCTTGAAGCCCCATGGGAACAGTGATAAGAACAGAAGGTAAAGGCACTATGCACATGCAAGACTTGCTGAATCTCTGAGCACAAGTAGTGTGGGCTTGAGACTCACATTCTTGAACAACTAGGGAGAATATTATGCCCCCATTTCATCCCCAAAGCACAGCAGCATATAGCCAGCTTCTGGAATAGAGCTGTGAAGGTGATGCCTGTCCACCCACCAGGCCAACAGGGAAGCAGAGTCAGGCAAGGCTGTTGGCCACACAGTGATGCTCTTCCCTCAGATAACTCTAGCTAGCAGATGCCTGTGAGGTCACCTAAGAAGTCCATTTTTCTGGGGACTTCCAAAAACACATGATCAGAGAAACGTGGTCAAGAATTGGAGTTGTTGCAAGATGGATCTGGGAGTTCACCAGATGCAGTACTCACTGGTGAGACCTGGGACATTCCAGTAAAACACACTGGATGAAACAAGAAATTCTTCAGTGCATTGCTTTAAATTTTAAGGAGAATGAAACTGAAACAAAAGAATAGTGAATGGAAGATATAAATGTAGTCCTGCTTATTTGCATGAAAATTCTAGGTTCTGATCTTTTTCTCAACCAGGCTGCCTTAGGAGAATTAGAAGTCACTTTCTAGAATTTCATTGGACACATGTGTCCACCTCTCTGTCTTTAGGTCAATCAACCCAATAATACCACACAAAACTGAAGCTGCATTTTGAAAAGCCACAGATGTACCCAACTCAGTAGAGGTCATTGAGAGGCTGACACAGTCCTCTTTCTTCCCCTTATCCATTGGCTAAAGCCAATCCACCTAGTACTTAGTGAGAAGAAACAGGATGGTGGGGGTAGACAGGTGCTCCAACTGGTTCTTTCCTCCAAGGAAATCCTTACAAGATGAGAAGGACAAGGTAAGGTTCCACTCTCTTCCCTGGACACAAAGCCAATGTTGCTGGCTCCTCTACAGTCCACCACCAAACAAGCTGCAAACAGGAAGCAACAGTGTCCTTCCCTCCTCATCAGGGTCTCTGAACAAACAGGCAGTTCATCTGTAAGCAGGATCTTAGGCAAGTGACTTAGGCAAGTGGCTCCTAGACTCTCGTGATTAAGGTCTAGGGTGTGCCAGGAGACCTAGTGGCTCTTTCACTGCTGAGGACAGCTGCCAGTCCAAGAGAAAGGCAATCCCTTGAGATGCATCAGACAAAGCTTCCAAGAAGACCAGGGAGCCAACAGCCCTTCTGGAGCCCTGAGGGACTCTGCTCCTCCTTCCCTGGATGGAGTAGAAATGGCTCACATCCATGAAGGGCTCCAGGCAAAGATTCCTCATCTGGGTCCCATGGATATTGGAGAAAGGGGCAAAACATTATTATTATTATTATTATCATCATCATCATCATCATTGGCATATCTTGCACCCTCGTGGAGCTTTAAATTGCAGTAATTTATCCCTTACAGGCCACCCAAAGAAGTATTACACTACTTTGGAAAAGATTAGGGTGTCTCCACTAAAGCTAAACAGATATGTGTGCTTTATGACCCAGAAATTCTACTCCTGGATATATTTTTCCAGGTGAAAGAGTACGGTGGCCACCAAAAACCAAAAATAGGCACAAGAATAATCATAGTGGTGCTATTCATGGTAGCCTAAAACAGAAAGCAACTAAAAGTGCACCAGAAATTGAAAGATCAACAAATTATGCTTGATTCTTGTGGTAGAATAGTGAACAGCATTCAAACGAAAAAAGAATTGCTGCTACGTGCAGTTCTACAGGATGACTCTCATAGATTTAGACAAAAGAAGCCAGAAGCAAAAAAGAAATATGATATGATTCCATTCATATAAAGCTCAAAATCAAGTGAAACCAACCTGTAGTGCTAGAAGCCTGAAAAGTGGTTGCCTTGCTTGGGAGCATGAAGCGGTCAACTAGGGAACCAGGAAAGCTTTGTGTCTGTATGGAGGACACCTGAGAATGTATAAAATGAATTAAGCTTGCACACTTAAAATCTTTACATTTCTATATGTAGCTAGACTTCAATAAGAAAGGAAAAACAGGGGCTCTGAATTTTTTGAAATAAAAGAATTATGGTTGGGCCTATTAGCCCATGCCAACTAAGTTTTGGAGAAAGTTGTAGAGACTGGGATTAAAAGAGACTGTGGCCATTCAATGAGCAGATAGGAGGTGAAGATAATAACTATACCACCAAAAATGACATTTTCATAGCATCACCTTCATCTGTGGCTAAGGAAGGTAACAGTAGAAAACAAACCCTCTCAGAGGGATAGCAGTGGCTGGGAAAGCATCCCCTGGAAACGGAAGTGAGGCCCACCCAAGGGGAGCAGTCTGCACACGAGTCAGGACCACACAGCCAGGTGCTGCCACAAGTGGCCCAGTGGCCTTTTCTGATGGAAGTTCAATGTGGTCATCTGTTTCCTATGTCACGGCTGGGTGTTGCATTGAGTGAGGTAGACACTGTCTATGTCTTGGAGGAAATGGGTAGATCTGTCTCGAGATCAAAGAAACCATATCCAGAAGTGATTCAGAGACTCTCATGAGGTCCGGGACTTTGGGTGTGGTGTTATGACTGCAAAATAACTCCACAAAATAGATACCGTGATCTCACTGTTTTTAAAAATGAAGAAATGGAGGCTCAGAGAGGTTTAGTAACAGGACCAAGCATCGCTGATGAGTGCTGGAAGTGGGACTTTCTATGGACAAGTTGGGTCCACAGTCATCCAGTGGTTATAAATGAAATGGAAATTGTATCACCTGATGCTGCTGCTTCCAATAATATAAATATTACACAGCCCACGTTCACCGGTAAACCTACATTTAATGACCCTATTTGAGGTGAGAAATTATATTTTCATGTTTTTCAGAAGCTTCAAAGATTTTTACAGATGTTGTAAAAGCCAAGAGGAGCACTGAAGAAATGGTCATAAAAAACAATTTCTCAACCAAGACAAAGAGTGACCCAGGACTAAAACCAGAAGAAGGAAGCAGATGCCCTGGGGTGGATCAGGACCTGAAGCTGCATAGTCAACTGCCCTCATTACAGTCATTGCTTTTGCCCTAATACATCTCTGTAGGGGGAGGTAAGCACATCTCAGTCCTTTCCAAATAAAACATAGAAGTCTTTTAACAGGTGTCTGTCACAGCCCCAGCATGCCCTAGCCTATGCCTGGAAGGGCAGGCAAAACACGAGCACACCTTTAGGATGCTCCTCTGAGATACCTGGTGACACTGCTTTTGACAATTGAGCCCCAAATCACCATAGGAGATAATGAAAGGGATGTTCCTTGCTATGGTTTAGATATAAAGTGATCCCCAAAGCCTCATGTGTGGAAGGTGATTGGATTATGGAAGCTTACAGCTGACTTGCTATTAGGACTAGGTCTAGTTGGAAGAGGTGGGACACTGGGAGCATGACCCAGAAGGAACATCTCCCTTCCTTCCTTCTTCCTTCCTTCTCTGCTTCCTGGCCACCATGATATGAGCAGCTTTTCCTCCACTGTGCACCTCTGCCATGAGGTCCTGCCTTAAAGCCAGTGGACTATAGGCTAAAAACATGAGCCAGAATAAACCTCTCTTTCTTTAAGTTGTGGGTGTCAGGTATTCTGTCTCTGTGATGAGAAATTCACCTTTCAAATGCCAGATCACCTTGATGACACTAAAGAGCCTCAAGATCTCTTTCTACTTGAATCACCTTGGCATTTCCAGAGCCATGAGAGAGGACAAGCTCTGAGTCAGCCAGGAATGCAGCCTTTCATAGACACCTTCTGCCTGCTCCTTGTACCAACTTTCATGGCTCTCTAGACAGAAATAGAAAACAGCCCCTTCCTTTTCATCCTTGTCTCACCTCTAGAACTGCATGAAAGGAAAGACCTTGCCAAAGAATGCCACATGGAAACAGATCTCTCACCAGGAAGACGTGGCACCTGTCTTTCCCACAGAGACAGGTGGATGCTTGGGGCTGGCTTTTCGGAAAGCAGCAGGTCACTGGAAAAGGTCCTCTGTAGTTCTTTTCACAAGCTACCATGTTCAGGTGATTTGTGGCAAGCTGCCAGCTCAAGGAGCTAATTAATTAAAGGGCTCTCCTTGCCAGGCATATTGGCCACTTTGACATCTCGGTTGGACACTTGAGCTCATGGAGGTTCAGCTTTGGAAGAGCATCCCTGCCTTCATCACATTTGATCTCCCCAGTGGGAAAAGCCAAGTGTGCCCAGAGTTGCAATAATCATATTAAGTACCAGTTTCCTTTGCCAGAAAAACAGTGCACTCTTTTCTTTATCCTTCCCTTGGGGAAAATTCCCACTGAGTCATTTGCTGAGTTCTCTGCTTATCTTGCAATTCCATACCAGCAGCATCATTTTTCCCCCAACACACATAGGCATTTCCACAAGGCTGTATGGTCTGTGGTTTTAGAGGAAATCTTTAAATTTAGACTCAACCCTAGAGCAGACAGAGCTTGTGATCTCTTGTGACAATAGTTAAAGAGATAGCAACATGGGAGAGTTATCTCATTCATTTCCATGGGGTGGGAGATCTTGGAGAAGACCATCCTCCAGCCCCTCACTCAGAACATAAATGCCCTTCGGCCACCAAGCATAGTTACAACCTATTTAGTAACCCACAGATGCATTTAGATTTTGCCTCAATACAAATTTAAAATGGGAGAGGAGGAATTCATTAATGGCTCTCCCAGGGAGAGTTATTCACAATCTATTCTCTGCTATTAAAGTATTTACTTTATGCATTCATTATAGAACTCACTCTTTTTGCAATTTATTTATCCAAATATGTTTGATCCTCCCTCACAAAAAAAGCATGAATTCATTTATAACAGGGATTCATTTGTCTTTTATCCTCCAAATAATCCTGAAGACCTTCAGTGTGTATTGAATAATTAAATAATTGGATCTAGGTGAATCCAAACAAGGGCCTAAAGAGGATTTGAATGAATTTGGTGTCTTTGGTGGGTACTGTTGTGGAGATGAAAATAATTTATAACTTATACATTGTTGTAGCTACTTACATCTGATATATGGAAGGAAGGGAAAACAAGCGGGGAAGGGAACAAAGGGGGAGAGAAGAAAAGGGAAAGCTAAATAGAGAATGACGGAAGAGAAAGGAAGAAAGAAAAAAGAAAAAAATGCATCCAAATTTATTGAGATCCACAGGCTAGAAATTAGTTTCAAAATTACGTGGTACTAGGTTCTATCTACTTAAAAAACCCAAAATAATCACTTTCCCCATCATAGTGAACTTTTTGTGTTTAAAGGCATAGTAACGGTAAAATGCTAAATCTTTTTGTTAATTCTCAAAATAAATGTATTCAAGCAGCTAAATCTCAATAAATGGAAGCAGGCTTCAGGTGTCAAACTAAATTTGCCTAATCTGACACTTAGCTCTGCTTGAGTTGGGTAGAAACATAAAATTTAAACTACTGAAAACAGGTTGCATGAAAATTTGATGAAAGATTCAGAGCTATCCCTTGTCCAAAGGGAAAGCAGAACTATAGAGCCCCTGGAGGCTCAGAATTTCATGCAATATCACAAAATCTATCTCTAACTCTAACCTTATACTGCAATAGTTAAATTAGCAATGCTTTTGTAACTTTTGGGCATATTCCAACACCCTCTCCTTTTTTATATTGTTACTATTATTACTGGCAGGATTAACAAAAGATGATGTGAAACAGCCCACACAGGAAACAACACATGAAGTTCAGAGCATATTTGTGCTGCATTTCACTGGAGTCAAAAACACTTCCCAAACATCAGCAAATTAATCCACTGGGTTCTCTTTCTGTATATATTATATCAACCTCGAATTCCCAAAGGTTTGGCAATTGCCCATTACCAATTTCTTATCAATACATGAAGGCCTATGGTATACAAGATATATGTTAAATACTTTACATTATTTTCCATTAAAAAAGGCCCATTATCTACAGGAGATGTGAAAGATGGCATTCTGAAATGGCACACATAGGACTCTATAAAATTTTAACTTTTCTTCAAATGTTGTTTTCTACTTTCTCATTTCCAACACCCTTTGTGATTTTTCCATGCTTGTAAATTCTTGCCTTACAAAGTAAAGTAAGGAAAACTAAGAACAGGAGAAAAGATATAAAGGTTCAGAGCCAAAGGACATGAGAAGAAAATGGAAAAGAAATGGGAAGGGTGAGATGCAGTAGACGTATTATCAGGTAGCCTGCTTCTAAAAGCAGCTCACCAATTAAACGTTACTGGGTTCTGGGTTCCTCGCCTCTCCTTCTGGAGTTAGATTCCGGGTTCTTCTCCTCTTGAACAAAAAATTGGACAAGACAAGCTAAAAACGGTACCAAAAGTTTATTTGAAAAGTGAAGGGGTATGGAAGAAACCAGCTCTGCAGAGCAAACTTGGGCCAAACAGAGAGAAAAACGAGGGTAAAAGCAAAAATAAAAGTACAGGCTGTATCTGGGAAACATAGAGTTGGCTAGGTCTTCTCGGCATCGCTGTGTCCTTTATTCTGTCCAAATCTGGAGGAAACCCTCGAGAACTTCTACATACGGGCCCTGAGAGGTGGTGCTGGGATCCCACGCCTCAGGCTGATGTCAGGTCTAGGCCATCTCATTGAAAACCTGCTGGAGTTCTTGCTAGACTTCCATGAAGGGCTTTGGGAACTTTTCCGCATACACACTCCAGGATCTTGTAATTAACAAGTCATGTCTCCTTCCCCAGCCAGCTTGCCACACCCTAATCTCCTGTCTCAGAGGAAGCAGCTTTTGACTTCTTAGCATCTGGCTGTCTTCCCTGACTCTTCTTTGGGGAAACCAACACTCTCCACTCCCGACCCAGAGGTCCAGGAGGCCCTGATCACAGCCCAACTCAGAAACGGAACACAGCCCAGGCCTGCTCAGCTGCCACCAGCCCTCCAGACACTGACCCATTCAGGCCAGTTACTTTAGCAAGCCAGGTCAACAGGCCCAATTCTGGGATTTGGCTTTGGATTACAGATAAAGATAGGTTCTTTTTCCAAGTCTGGTCAGGCAGTAACTGATCTTACTACAAAATAAAACCCAAACTGAGGAAAACATGACCACATGATGAAAAGAAAGAGAAATTCCTAATGACATCATCTGAGAATCCAGATCCAGTTCACCTGAAGTCAACTCTGCCTGGCCTCTTTCAATTATAGAAGTCATTATTCTCAGGTCAGTTTGAATTGGCTTATGTCACTTGGAACCATACTACATAGAGTTCAATTTCCTGTCACAAGAACATAGTTGCTCACAAATTAATAGTGATATTAATATAATTAATATTCATTAAGGAGTTAATTTAATAAACAACAAAATATTCTCACATGGCCTGGAATGGTATTCACCATGAGTAAAAAGTGGCTTTGGAACCCATTTGGATTCTTTTTTCTTTTGGTACCGGGGATCAAACTTGGGACCTCGTGCTTGCGAGGCAGGCTGTGGAACCACTGAGCTAAATCCCCAGCCTAAACCTATTTAGATTTGAATCTGGACAGTCTGCATCTTACTCCTGGGTGTCCTTGGACAGGTTAATTGACTTCTCTGTGCTTCCAGTTCATCATCTAGAAATGGAGATGGCAATTGAACCTCATGAGTCTGTTGTAAGGATCAAATGTATTAATATATAAAAGGTTTATTATAGTCACGTGCAGATAATAAAATTTCAATGTTACCGTTATGTAACAATAAATACTAGTTATTTTTATATATCAAAAATATAAGTCTTTGTGATTTTCATCCAGTCAGCTACTCTGCTCTCCTTCTTCTGGCCATACTCTGGGCACAACCTGGTCATCCCTGGCCACCCCCTCTGCCTGTAAGGCTCTTGTCCCAAAGGTCTGTGTAACTGAATCCTTCATCCCTCCTCTGATCAAACGACAACACCTTGTGCAAAAGCTCCTACAAGACTTCACACCCTCTATTTTTTCACCTCCCATTCTAAGAAATGGTGTAATTAATCTATTCTGTGTATTTCATATTGTCTCTGTCCAGGACCAACACAATAAATTCCAAGATGGCAGGAACATCTCTGACCAGTTTTAATCACTGATGTGAACTGGTCCTTAAACACAGCAGCTCCATTTCAGCCCAGAAAGAATGGCTGCTATCAAGAATTCAACAAATAACAAATGCTGGAAGGGCTGTGAGGATAAAGGAACCCTTCTCCACTGTTGGTAGGAGTGTAGACTGCTGCAACCACTGTGGAAATCAGTGTGGAGATTCCTCAAAAAACTAAAACTAGAGGTTCCATTTGACCCAACTATTTCCCTTCTTGGTATCTTCCTGAAAGAATTAAAAGCAGCATACTGCAGCAATATATGCACACCCATGTTTGTAGCGGCACAGTTTGTAATAGCTAAATCTTGGAGACAGCTCAAATCTCCATGAACCAGTGAATGAATAAAGAAGATGCATTTTGTTATACAAAAGTGGAGTACTACTCTGCCACAAATGAGGATAATCTGGAGACATTTCTAGGTAAATGGATACACCTTGAGACCATGCTCTTAAGTGAAATAAATTGCACACACGTTTAAATACTGCATTGTTTCTCTGGTGTGAGAAATGGAAAATGTAAGTAAGGACCAAAATGTATAATAGACATTGAGAAACAGGAAGAAAATGTTCAAATGGGAAGGGGAACAAGGGAAGGAGAAAGAGGAAGGAGAGGAAGGGAGAAGAAAAATAGAGAATAGAAGGAAAAAATGGAAACAAAGCTTTTATAAATAAGGAGGGGAAGAGGTGTCAAAGGGAGGGGAAGGGAATGAGAAAAAAGAATCAAGATACATCATATACAGGTACACAATCCCTATGATAAATGTGATGATTATGTATATCTAAAATGTACCATTAAACAAACTACATGTGGCTAAACGAATAGCTGGTATCACTGTTACCATCATCACTATTTTCCATCATGCAAGTAATAAAGCCACAGCACTTGGAGCTAACAATGACCATGGAGGTCATCTTTAGGTCCCCCCTTCTTTTTGTAAAGAGAGGAACAAGACACCGTGTCTTGCCCACTCTGACTCCCTGTGCCCAGGGTCCCAGTATACAGTCTGTCTCGGGTCCTGGACACACACTGCAGCCCCGGCCTCTTTACCAAGCAGCTCTAAGGCTGCCACTCCACAGCTATCTCATTTGTGGTTGGCTTGAGCAATGATTTAGGGAATTATAGCCATCATCAACATGTAGAATTAAAATAATAAAGAAAAACAATCAACATGGGAAGAGAAAAGAGAGGGAGACTGCTTTTGCTTTTTTTGCCTGTGGAGTTCAGATCATTTATGGAAACATGAAACAAGCCACTAAATCAGAGGATGCAATTAGCTCAGTTGTAAAGTAACTTGGTCCTATTTTGAGCAACCATAGCCACAGTGATCATTCTTAATTGAGGTAAATTAAGTATTCTGACTACTCCACTTTTATCAATAGAATTGCAAACCAGTAAACAGATCCAATTTTAGGAACTCTACATCATTCTTCATATTGATTCATCTTTTCTTTTCCTTCTGTTTCTCTTTATATCTAGAAGACTTTGCTGTAAACTCGGAAAACAAGATAAAATGTCTCTATGAAAGTTTGTCCTCCAGAATGGATTATGTAAAATTAAGGTGTGTGTGTGTCTGTGTGATGCTAATATTTAAATAACTATAGCCCAGTATTTTTTATGTAAGACTGAAAAATCTGAAAGGAAAATAGATAATATGGAAGGAGAAAAAGTTGCTCTGGTCCCCTTGAGGCTCAATAACACAGCCACCAAAAGGAAAAACTGTAACTCAAAAGGGAAACACAATTTCCAACCAAAAGGTCACCATAATATCTTTAGTTCTTAACAAAGAAAGAAGTAGAATCAAGCTAGCAATTATACAGCTGAATAGAATACAATTTATAGCATTTACTCACAAGAAACTCCACAAAAATTGCACAATCATAAGCCTACACTCCTTTATTTCTGCTGTCCCTTTAAACCATTCTGGGAGTCTGGTGTTGCAGTGACAAAAATCCATGTTTATGGTAGCACGTGGAGGGGGAGCACTGCTAATTACTACTGATTCCAATATATCTTCAAATGTGTATTACATGGGCAGTTATCTCTGAACCACAAGCCATAAAGGTCACATGCTTGAAACTTCTTTTCCTGCAGATGCAGCCATGATAATTACATCTCAAGGGGGGATTAGAGCAACTTATTTCATGACATTTGCCCTTAACTACCTTCCTTCTTATTAGAAGACTTGCTGCTGCAGACAGTCACTGAGGCATACAAACCTTGGGTCTGAATGCACTGTTTATACTGAAGTGACGCTGGCAGTCCTTGCAGCTACTGGGAGAGACTCATGGGTGAGCTCCAGCATGGGCAGTCTGCATCTTACTCCTGTGTGTCCTTGGAGGTCCTACTCAGGCAGAGGCCCACACCCAGAAAGGCACCAGGTAAATGCTGCTGTTGGGATTCTGCTGTGACATTTTAAAAATTGGTGTCATAAAACTTTAAACTTAAGATCACTACATTTTACTCAATGTAAATTACACCTTGACAAAAGCAATGATTATAATGTATGCCTTGACTCTTGCTTAGGGTAGGAGATACATAGAAACAGGGCATGCATCTCTTCTGGTCATGAGACTATTATTTTCAATAACCGATTTTAATCCTGTAAACCATGACTACTTGGTTTGACCTCAGATATACGAGGCTTTCCCTTTGAAAATTTCATTATCATAAGCTTAAGGATAAAAAATGCCTAGCCTAGGGATATAACACTGTAACATTATGGAAGAATCACCAGTATTCACTCCATGAAATTATCTCCATGGCTACCACACTGGGAGCAAAGTGCATGTTTCCAGTAGCACTTCCTATTCATGAGGCCAGGGCCTCTACCCACCAATGCCCCCTTTCAATGAAGGAGGAGGCCATAGGCCCACCCTTCCTACCCAGTTGCCTCTATTCAGACAAGATCACATCCTAAAGGACACTTCCCCAACACAGGAGAATGCAAATGGGCAAGAGGGACTAACATTTAGAAAAGGCAATGGATCCATTTTATTGAGGGGGAGGGATATTTTACATTTTATTCTACATCTCTAATAGCCCATAAGGTATTGTTTCCTACACATGAATGTCCTAGGTACAGGCAAAAGAAGACATACAAAGAGAAGACTCTTCCCCTTTCTTTCTCTTCTGTTTTAAGCTTTCTTCTGGAGGCATTTGTTGAAATAATACTAGGCCAAAGTTATAAGTTAGTAAGCATTACTAAATGTCCACTGTGTGCTCAAAACTGGGGCAGATGCTGGAAATATAGAAATGGATATTCATTCTACTTTTAGGAAGGTTTTATGATTCATCTGCAGAGCTCATGGGTAGTGAAACAAGGATTTCAATCACTGAAGTAGAGAACCAAAGCCTGTGCTCTTCTGCCTCTCAGGAGAAGGGGATAGACATGCAGTAAGAAAAACCAAAACCAGGCAGTAAGACCCAAGAGGAGAGTATATGGGACCCAGAATCAGTATTCTTCTCCCTAATACTGTAAGTGAGTGCTAGGAGCTCTGCCTTTTCTGGGCGAGGGAAGGAGGAGCAGGCACAGACAAAGGGCTCAAGACCTCTTGATCCAGCAGTGACGCAGCCTTCCTTCCCATGAGCCAGGACTGGCACCTCCCAGCAAGGCAGAAAACCAGCACCCTGCCAAAAATGAGCCTCTTTACTTCCCAAAGCTCTATTTTAAAAATAAGCAGCATTTAATGTACTTGAAATGATAGTCTTCGTTGTGACTGCTCTGAAACATGGGATTTTATCATTCCAGGGGAGAGCTGAGGAATTTCCTCAATGCTGACAGGGTGACTTCATGTTTGTGCCTTTTCCTGGGGCATGGGAAGAAGCCACCATGACCTGCCAGCCTGGAGATTCTGCCAAAAGCAAGGAGTTATGGGAATCTCAGAGAGGTCAATGAGCACCATCTAAACAGATATAGTAAGACAAATATAGTATAGTTTCAAAAGGCTGAGGAACCAACGGTCAATCAAGATGTTAACCAGTGATTTTACTGTCTCAACCTATGTTTACCCAGAGACACATTCAATGACAATGATGAAGTGCTTGACTCTTCCCAGAGCCCTTGACATTCTACATTCTTAGTTGCCTCATCCTGAAGGAAAATTACCTTGTCTATGTGAGTGCAGCATCACTGGTGTCTATTAAAAATAAAACTCCATCCAGTGGGCTGAGAGACCCATGGCACAAGTTCCGCACACATACATATCTTTAACAATAGTGGAAGGACCCAAGTCAATGCCCTGGTTTGTTAGAATAGACAACACACCCACAAATAATCCCACATGATTATCACTGCCAAGAAATGGATTTCTTTTAAGTTTTCACATGTTCTAAAATTAATACTTTTGTACATGATAGGAATATGTTTCCTAAATATTTTTAAACAACTTTTAAAAATAATTTTTAATCTAAAATTTCCTAAACTACCTTTGAAGGTTTTCATTCATATATATATATATATATATATATATATATATATATATATATACACACACACACATATATATAGATACATATATACACATATACACACACACACACACACACACATATATATATACACACATATTTGTTATGGTATCAAAAGTGTGGGAAGAGATATACAAAGAAAGGAAAGAGACCTCCCACGGGAAAGTACAATAAATCATCAAAATGGTAGATGAATTTTTAAAATAAACTTCTAACTTGTGGATCCCATTTTTTATGATTATACACAAGGATTCTGGATGAGATCTTAGGTTCCTGCACGTAGACAGAAATTACAGCACAAAGAAGCAGGGCATTGTGATACCAAAGTGGAACCATCACTGTTTCTCATTTCCAAGTAATCTGTGAAACACTTTAGGCCACCCCTGGGATTCATCTGCCCCTCAGCCTCACCTTATTCATCACCCTCACCAGTCCATCACCTCCATTCTCTCTCTGATCTGTACCCCAGGGTGGAGTCACAGGGAACAGAGAGAGGGTCGGGAAAGGAGTGAGAATATCTCTTTTGTGTATTACTTTCAAATTTAAATACTTCACCTTCAGTGGCACTGTGTCAGAATGGCCATGCACAAAAACTGTTGAGTTAAACTAACCGGATTAAAGCATCTTGCACTGAGAGATGTAAAAGCACCAAGACACAAAGACATAAACAATGGACATAAAATAGGTGGCTTGAGACACTGTGGGACAGACATAGTTGAAGATTGTCCTTGGTGCTTATCTACCCAACACATACCGCCAGATGTCAACTTCAGTGAAAAAGCATAGGATGGGGAGGTTGTCAAGGGAAACCTGAGAGTATATGAACTGGACCTATCCTGCAGTTGTTGGAATTGACCTTAAAATGGCTCTGTAGTAGCTCCTATCATGTCTCAGCACATTCATTTTTCATCTTTAACATGTTAATCATAATACCTGCTTTATAATGGGAGACATTCCACCAATAATCCTGAATGAATGAATGAATTCATGCATCTCCTCCAAATGTTTCTAGGTTTTCTAAGTTAACAAGTAAACTGGTTTTGGGCTCAAAATAAAAACAAGGGCTCTTGTTGATCTGGATTAATGTCATTTCTAAACTTTAGACATATCTGATAGGCTAAAATGGCTTACAAAGAAATGTGTCTGTGTGTGTATGTGTATGTATTGATAGGTATAATTAAATATATATACAAACACATACTTGCATATTATTACCCAGGTATAAATTCTTTTTTTAGGATTTTTTAGATAGTGGTAGAATAAAAATAATTTTAAAATGTCATACTTTATAGTTTTAAGGGAAAGATTGGTTATTTTCAATTATTAAAGGTTAAAATAGGCTAAATCACTTTTTATGCAATCATGTTTCATACAGTGGTCTCACTGCACACTGTGCTTTTCTGCACTTTTTCCAGTATCCTTATCACACTAACATGTCAATATATGCCCTAAGGAAAAACTCCATTAAAAAAAAGAACAAGGGCTCTTACAACTCTATAAAGCAGTGTTTGGGAGGCAGACTTGGGGGATTTGACATCTTTGGCTAAACTAAACACTTCAATCTCCCCAGCTATTTATTAACACCTTATGCTAGTGCAGAGATGACCATCATAAATAAGTCCTGAATATAATTATTCTTCTCTTGACTCCTGTGAAAAGGGAAAAAAAAATTACCTTTTAGAACAAAATGGTCCAGAATGATCTCACATTTATTGACGTTCATGTACATAGTGAATCCATTCATTGAATAGACCTTTCTGAGTTCTTACTACTGTGAGGTATTGTGAACTATTTCTAACAGAATCAGTCATTGTTCCTCCTCTCTAAGTGCTAACAGTTTAAGCAGAAGTAGGAGCCATAAATAAGTATTAAAAATCTTGTGGGAGGAGGTAATAAAATGCTAAAAGCAAAGGTTCTGGCCCTAGACACATCCCCATCCCAACATCTACTAGTACACTGCAGTGACCTCAAACACGTTCCTTAATCCCTCACAATCTTGGCTTCTTCACCTTCAGCAACAACAATGTTACTCACCTCAAATACTTGTCATAAAAATCAAATGAGTCTGTACACATGAAGCACTCCTTAAGGAGCTGGGAACACAGTAAACAGTGGACAAGTTGTGTGATCGGTGCTAGTTGTTACCCAATTTGAGCTTCTCTAGCCCAAAAATCTGAAATCCAAAATGTTCCAAAATCAGAAACAGTCTGAGCACCAACAAGCTGTCTCAAGTGGAAAATCCCACATCTGACTTCATGTGACAGGTCACAGTCAAAACACAGGTGCTCTAAAAATGTATAAAAGTATCATCGGGTTATAAGACACATTAGAAACATAAATAGGTTTTATATTTAAACTTGGATCCTGTCCCCAAAATATCTCATTATGTATGTAAACATTCCAAAAGAAAAGGATCCAAAATCTGAAATATTTCAGGGCCCAGGCATTTCAGATAAGAGATACTTGACCTGTACCAAGACTAAGAGCAAAATGTCATGAACCTAGGAAGTACGACCTCTAATCTTTCTAGAGAAATCTAAAAAGTCAAGAAAAGAAAGTGACAATATGACAAGTTACTCCATGGAAGAGTAAAAGTTTTCCAGGCCAACAAGAGGGAGAGGAAAACATTCCAGAGAAGGAAACAATTTGTATACAAGTGCAAAGTTATCAAAGAGTTAACACATCCAGGAGCAATCAGCTCAAGACATCCAGACTCCAGGCACCTGAACACATGGCAATCTGCCTTCTCTGCCCAACATTTGGATATCAGTAACACAGCTAATGGGAAAAACATCTCAAGCTGGAGACAATGGGAATAAGAAGGAGAGGCAAAGTTTATTTCAAATAAAGCTAAAATCTCTTACATGTTCTTAAGTAACAGTTTGACATGAACTGATGTGTGAACTGTTGTATGAACTGCTGTTTGTTTGCTTTTTAGAAAGTAACTTTAACAGCATTTTGGAAAATGAAGTGGATAAGGGAAAACATAGTATAAGGGAAGAGCAAGGAGAGAGTTGCTGCAATCTTTCAAAGGAGGGTGAGGGGCAGGAGGAAATTCCAGAAACTTTATAAAGTGAAACTTACGGGATTGGACAGTTGGTTGGTTGTGAGAAGTACAGAGAGAAAACAAGGATGATACTGAGGCTCCTAGTTTGGAATGGTGAAGCCTTAAGTGAGGTGGTGAAATAAGAGAAGAATGTTCAGGATGTGGAAGAGATTTGTTTACAGTTGCACGTGTTCTGTGGGACACCAAGGTAAAAATAGGAACTTGGGCTCAAAAGAAATTTCATTATTTGAGAGGAATTTTCTTGCAGTAGATCCAGATTCTGTTCATGTGAATAGCACTATCTGTGCAAAATATCTATAGATTAAAGAAATATTATAGAAATAATATATCTTAAAGCCCCTCTGGATTTCCCTGTCTATAAAATGGAAAAAATAATAAGATTTATGTAACCAACTCATAATATTCCTTTTCTAAATATTCTAACTAGTGATCAAATGATATAGTTGTGCAGACTCAAAGGGCTCGAACAATCATTCCACCTTCCTGCCAAAAACAAAAGACAAAAGTAGATAATTTGATCAGAGTCATTTAACTGCATGACTGCATTTCTTGCATTTTTGCTCCCATCTTCCACAACTCTTACCTACATGAATTCTTTTCCTCTCCTCCCTCTCTCACTCCTATTATAGGGCAAGGTATGCCCCGAAACTAGCTCAGCTTAATTCCGTGCTTTTGCATCCAAAGTCTGGTCTTCTCAGTGACCTCACTCAGTGGATATTCCCCTCTCTTTTATTGAGCACTCACCGTTTCCCTTTCAGTTGTCTTCTTGGTAGGAGCTTTTAAACACATGTAAATGTCCCTCCTTAAAATATACTCCTTCAGCCTCAAAACCTTTATCCAACTACTTAGCTCTTTCCTTCCTTTCGCAATAAATTCTTTTGAGGAAGCCTCTGTTACCTTCTATTTCCTCACCCCTCTCATTCCTAAGTCCACTGCAATCTGGCTCCTATGCCCAACGCTGTGATACCAATAAAAAACCAACAATAGCCTGTGGTATTAATAAAGCTAGTGGACAATACAGTCTTTATTGTGTTTGACATCTCAGCAAAGTTTTGAGACAAGTGACTACATCTTTTTTATTGAGTTGATTTCCAAGACATCACATTTTTTTTTCACAGTACTGGGGAATGAACCTAGGGCTTTCACACTGAGTTATGCCCTAAGCCCTTTTTTGATTTCTTATTTTAAGGCAGGGTCTCATTAAGTCTTTAAATTGCCCAGGGTGGGCTTGAACTTGGGATCCTCCTCCTGTCTCAGGCTCTCAGAGAGCTGTGATTATAGGTGTGCCTCTATAGTTTCTGGGTTTCCTTCAAAGTTCATAATCTTCTCCTAGCTCTTATATTAACTCTTCTCAAGATTTTTGCAAACTCTACAAACTTCAACTCTATATACCTGGGTGATCTCATCCATATCTGGGTGATCTCATCCATTCCCACTCGTTCAGTCATTTTCTCCACGCATATTCCTCCCATACCCAGAGTGCTATCCTGAATTGTAAGTCTACACACCTAGCTGTCTGCTGGCCATCCTTACCAGGAGACCTCACAGATGCTGCGAAACTGACCTGTGCCACTCTGAACTCATCAACTTCTTCCCTTTAGTTCCTATCTCCAAAAATAGCACAAATACCACTTCATTTGTCCATGGCAGAAATCTGGAAATTATCTTTAGCTCCTTCCCTGCCCCATATGCAAACTATGATTATATCCTATTGATTTTATCATCCCAATTTTTCTTGGCCTCCACCCCCATTACTCTGTTCTTGGTCACTACCGCCTCTTACCTAGATTATAGCAGCAATCTTATACCCACCCTTTGTGTCAAAAGTCTTGCTTATTCTGTTGGCAACCAAGTAATCTTCAAATAAAGATCTTATTATGTTGCATATACCTATTTTCTCAAATTGAAGCCCTTTAAAATTTTCTTATTACCTTCGAAATAAATACAACTCTTAATATTTTTGCACCAGGCACTGCTTATCACTGCTGATCCTTTTTGGCTCACTGCTCATCTTCTCTGTTTCAAGTTGTGATTTGCAGACACTACATTGTTATAGTTCTCTCCATCTCACCTCAGGGTCTTTGCACTTGCTATTCTCTACCTTGTCTTCACGCAGGCCAAAAGCATTCATTCTTTGTATGTGTACTTGAATATCATTTCCTCCAGGAAGTGTTCCCTGGCCTCTTGATAGGTGAAGTAATCTTGGTATGAGTTTCTGTAAAGTCTCAACTTAAAGTAATAATATTTCTATCCATCATGATTTTGCTAATTACTTGTTTAATGAGTGTCCACTCATTCCAAAAAAGTAAAAATAACCCATGCATGACTCATTCACCAGGACATTCCTGTGCATGTCAAATGGCTGGTGCTGAGCAAATACTTAGCTGAGATGGATGAGAAACTGTGCTGCTCTGATTTGTGCACCACACAGACCTGGGAGAAGTAGTAAATAAGTTGAAGAACAGACTGGGTTTATGAGTTAGCTTGATAGATCAAAAAATTTCAAACAGGAATCAATGAAGTGCCCTACATTTATACTCAAAGAATCATGTGCAAAGATATAAACAAGAATCATATTTTAAGAGCAGCATACGTGGAAATGTCACAGGGCATATGCAAGGACTTCAAACTTCAAGTGGCCAACAGCGGATATGGTTCACAAATAGAAACTGTGACACCTTACACCATTAGTAGGTTGCTAGTGTTACACTCAAGAAAGCCTACTGCTTGCCCTCCCACCATATCCATGCCTTACATTGTACCTGACATCTACGGGGTGTATAAACTAAGCTTGCTGAATTATAAGTGAGAAGTTCCATGTTGCTTTATGCCAGATGGGCTACATCTGGGGAATGATACACAAATTTGGATATCAATAATAAAGACTGTGCCAAAGGAAACAGCCCATATGCCCATTAACTGATAAATGGGTAAAATGTACTTATACACAAGGAGTACTACTCTGCCATAAAGAAGGATAAACTTAAGTCATTTGTAGGAAAATGGATGCACCTTGAGGCCATAATGTTAAGTGGAATAAATCAGACACACAAGCCTAAATATCTCATGGTATATATGAGAAACTCAAAATATAAATAGCAAAATAAAAGACAGATAATAGGAAGTAAGGAGATCTTTTTCATATGTGAAGGCTATGAAAAGATGGAGGGAGATGAGAGAGAAGGGAGAGAAAGGGGATGAAATAAAGAATTGCGATCTGTTACATACATGTCCCAACTCCCCACAGTGAATGTAATCATTATATAATGCAAATGTGTACTAATAAAAAATGAAAACTGACTCAGTGGTGCCATGGCCTGCCTCACAAGCACAAGGTCCCAAGTTCGATCTCCAGTACCAAAAACAAAAAATAAAATCTGAGTAAAATAAAATAAAATTTATGTATAGTCCAATGAAAAAGATAACTTGGTCTAAAAGCAATAATAATAATAACTAACACAGCACTTATGGTGTGTTCTGCATTGTTGTGAGCGCTTTACATGTATTATTAATATACTATACAAAGTAGGTACAATTATTAGTCCCATTTTACAGATGACAAAAATGAGGCGCCTATAGGTTTTGAACCAACCTAAGGTTACATAAGTAGCAAGTGGCAGAGCTAGGTTTCACAACCAGACAGCCAGGTCTCCCACAGTCCACGTTCTTGGAAATCAATGCTATCAGTGTCCTACTAGAAATGACAAGGAAAATCATTAGCATATTAACTACCTCTATACCTAAATAACTAGGCAGAAACCTAAAAGAGGCAGATATTGGCTCTGGAAAATGGTGAACCTTCTAATTTTCTGGATGATCTCTAGTGAGGACAACCAGTCACATCAGGTTCCCTCTCAATAGAATAAGGTAGAGGTTAAAGGTCTGTCTTTAAATAGTATCAAGAGCAGTTCCATCCTGAGAAACAGGTGAGACTAGAGGTCCCCTAACGTCTCTCTGTTCTCCAAGATCTATGATTCTAAAAATAACACATGGCCCTCATTCTCAAACAGCTCCCAATTCAATGTAGACATCAAGACAAACATAGCAGGACTCAATCAAACTAGAGATGTAATAGGCAAGTAGAACAACTATCAAAATAACAAAATGGATACTATTCTGAGCAGTGGGACCTCACACCACCTCTAAAGATAAGTATCCCTGCTACCCACTTCCACATCAAGCAACATGAAAAACAGAAACAGCATAGCAGATAATGTCACAGTATAGAATTCTAAGAAATGCTGAGTAACAAATGTATTAGAGGCAGGTCAACTCTTTATGCACCTGGTTTTCCATATCAATAGACAATGTCAAAAAATTTATTTGAGTTGTCTGGACTGTGAAATCACTTCTTTCCCCCAGCCCCCCAGAAAAAGCAGATCTAGTTAAATCTGAGATTAAAGAGGCGGATAAAAGTGAGCACTGGCCCGAGAGGTGGGGATTCGCCACGCTGCCATAGCAGGCAGTCTTCAGACATGATCTATTACAGGGACATCTTCCATCAGATGCTAGTGAAGCCAATCCTTTTGCAAAGCATGACTGCTTTTCAAACAAGACGGTAGTGAACCCAAACCAGATTTTTATGCTATATGATCAGGTTTCAAAATACAAAATCATTTTACTATCATATTAGGTTTAGGTTTATTAGATTTAAATTTGCAAACAAAGATATAGAAGCCTGTAATGCAGTTTACAAACCATGCCCTCAAATCCCCTGATGCTCATCTTATGGAATAAAATGTCAGATAATAGTGAGATAAAAAATACATGGAACGAGAGCTTCCCTGCAACAAAATGCTGTCAAACAATAACACAGTTTCCTACATCCTGCGAGTGAACTATTCACTTTTCCATCTCGGAAAGAAAAGCAGGTTCCTAATATGCCATCAGAACACTCTCACTGATACCAAAGCAGTTCAGTAGAGTGTCACCGACACGGAAGCCTCCCTTCCTCACACAGAATGCTGGAATCTCAGATGCCTGCTTACCTTTTTGCAGTCAGATAAGGATTTCTCACTGCCCAATGAGCTGAAAATGGTGGTCTGCAAAACAGAAAGGTGGAAAACACATCAGAACTGCCAAAGCGTAATGATATTGACCTTCCCTGTTCATTTCCGGTCCAGAGTAAACATGACTTCCTATAACTCCCCTGCTTTCTCTGGATTTTAAAATGCGTCTGCCTTCACCATTAGCAAAGCCACTCTACCCAAGTTGGAACACTAAGGAAGGACTATAAATTACCCTATGAGGAAAAGAATTTTAGTTTATCTTCATTTCACAAACAAGGTAACTGAAGCACTCTGGGAGGCTGAGGCAGGAGGACTGTAAGTTTGAGATCAGCCTGGGCAACATAGTGACTTAGTGAGATCCTGCCTCAAAATACAATATAAAAAAAGGTTGGGGATCTAGTTCTCAGCTGGGTAATCTAGTTCAATCCCCAATAGTACCAAAAAAAAAAGCAACCTCCAAATCTTTCAAATGACACTTGTCATGTCATGAGCCTGGTTGGCAGGGCAGAGCTTCTCCATGTTTAGAGATGTCGGAGTCTGCACAAAGGAACTAGTGCTTAACATCCTTAACATCCTCCCTTCCCTGTGACTGATTTTTTACTATTTGTGCACAGCTCCAAGTGGCCTGATGAACCACTCAAAAAGGTCTCTAGCGTTCCTGCCTACATGGGGATTTATACATAAGCTTACTCCTTTTGAACGATCCTATGAAAGGCTATTCAGCTGTGGTCACCCACATAAATGGTATTGAGATTTCTTCATTAAATTTTTCTACCTCTTCTTTAGTTACACAACTAATATATATTCCTAATGTATCCATCTCCACTACACCCTTGTGCACCCCTTGTGAGGTAACCAATATATCCAGTAATTATGTGAGAATAGACGCAAGTAAGACGATATCAGAAAAAAACTGCAGTCCTTATCCCAACACACCACTTTGGAAGTGTGATGCTAGAAAGGCAGACTCCCACATAGCAGCAGTATAATATGAAGCTCAGAGAGAGCAATGGAGAAGCATAAAAGACTCCTAAGTAATAATAAAATACATCTCTGTAAGCACATATCTATTGTCCACTTGGTTTGGCTAAATCAGGATTTTTCAGTCATCCCTATGAAGATTTAAGGCCAGACAGTTCTTCGCTGCAGGGAGGTGAGGAGAGGGAGGCATGGTATGCCTGTAGTATGTGCTGCAGCACCTCTGGTTTCTACCCACCAGATGCACACAATTCCACCCTCAGTTGTCACCACTGAATATGTCTCCAGATATTATCAAAAGTGCCTTGAGAACAAAACTCCCCCCAGCTGAAATCAAATGGTCTAACTTCTAAAAGGACTTGTTATGAAAATGATCCCAATTCCCTGGTGAATACAACTAGGTGTTTTCCAGAAAAAAAAGAAATCTAATGGTAGGAATATCCCTTTCTGCTCCTGAATAAGTGTCACTCTCTATCCTAAACAGGTGTCAGAACCTGGGGAGGACACAATTCTAGCTGCTGAAGACTCCATGTGGGGGCACCTCAAAGGATCATAATTGTATTTTTAACTAAGTTTAAGATACACCAGCCCCGCTACCCTAGGGAGAGTAAATGAAGAAACATGTCTAAGAATTCAGACATTAGTGCAGTAACCCCAGAGGAAATGATCTTGGAAGTTAAACAATACCATTCAACTTTTGTTAACAGTCTCAGGTGACCTGAAAAACATGCTTGAAGGAGAAATGAGTGTCAGAGATGGGTGCAATTAGCTTCATTAAAAAAGAAAGAAATTATACAAGTAGCTCTAAAGGTTGCATTTGTACAAAGCCAAAGGACAAATGTGCAGTGAAATCTTAACACCTACAATGAGTGTGAACCAGGGAATGGAATGAATCAGTGATGGTCCATACTCTTAATTTAGCCATTTTCATAGGGGATTTCACTTATACGCTTGGTCAGTCTCATTTCATTCTCTTTAAAAGACTAACTTGACATCCCAGTCTCCTAATTGCAGCTATTGTAAATGACTTGGTTGGGGTATCTAAACCTTCTGATAACTTGTTCACTTTAATCACTGAAAATGAAAGACTGAAAACATGTTGGCTTACCCATGCTATGACCTTCTTGATTACTGCATCAGTATTTTTGTACTGTAGGAGAAACTCCTAATGAGTCACCTGCACCAAGTTTGCATGATGCTGCATTTGACACAAAAGCACAGGCACGATAAAGCACAATGTCTTTTTGAAAGCACTGACTTCTAACCCTATTAGCAGGGTGACTAGCATGAGGTGAACCATATTAGACATAGACAGTTTTAGCAATTTCCCCAAATAAATTTACAAAGGTAAGGCTTTGCTTTTGTCCATTTATATGTGGATGGCTGAGAAGTCACTTTCTAGGAGCTCTGTTTTAGCATAAGGAAGAATCACAACAGTCAACTCACGAGGGCTGGAAAAGTGTAGAGGTCACTACAGGGAAGGAAACTAGAATTTCACATCTTGTGTTTCATTGGTCTCTTAATCCCCAAAAGGGATAAATTTATCAGATTCTTTCCAAAAGCAAATTTTGTTTGTTTGAGCTTTTAATAATAAATTTGAAAGCATATTCCACAGGAGAAAAATGAGGAGTTAGGTCATGAGAACATTGGGCACTCATGATGATGGGAAAAAATCTGAAGACACAGGTCACAGGTTAGATTTCCTACAAAGCAGAGTGGAAGATGGAAATTAGCAAGCAGAAGGTTTATCGGGTGTGTTCTCAGGTCATTGCTTATAGAAGGAAAGGGAAGGATGCAGGGTGGAGCAGAGGAAGAGGCTAGGCTATGGTAAGGCTCAATAGAGATCTCAGCCAGCCAAACAGGGGCCTTTGCAGCGGGCATAGACTCATCCCATGCTAGGGTGATACAAAAGGTTGCCCTGGAAAGGAAGTATGATGCCGGGCAACATGACTCTTGCCAGCCAAGGGCAAGCTCCCAAGAGGGTTGAGAGCTAAGGGCATTCATCAAGCAGAACTCATAGAAGAAAGGAAATCTGTGTGGAGCTACAGTATATTTTACTTTGACACACTTCTACCTAGAACAACTCTTAGCTGTGGCTGATTTACTCTAGTTGAACATAACTTCATCATAGCTAAGAATTTGCTGGTCTTTTATGATAGCATTTTAAACAGAAAAGCAGATAGACCACTTTCTCAAGAATATAGACCCTAATTCCTACCCCTTCTTGATAGACTACCTTGTGAGTTTGTATTAGGTCACCCTTAGCATCAAAGGGACAAAATACCTGAAACTCACACCTTAAGGAAGAAGTCTTATTTGACTCATGGCTTTGGTTTTGGAGGATTTAGTCCATTGTCACCTGGCTCTAAGGTAGAAAATACACAGAGGGTGGGATGGCAGAGAAAAGCTGCTCAACCATGGCAGCCAGGAAGCAGAGAGAAAGGAGGAGCCAGTGAGGAAGATACACATTCTAAAGGCACCCCCCAGGACACATTCTTTCCAACCAGGCCTCACCTCTTAACAGCACACTTAGCTATAAACTTATCAATGGATCAGTCCACTGATGAGTATAATACCCTCATGAAACACTTGCCTTCTGAAAGCCCCACTTCTAAACACATGAGACTTGGAGGGGGTGGGTATTTTACATATAAACCATAATAGAGCTTATGATGGACCTTTGGCCTTGAGCTCTTGAACTCTTCACCTGAAATAAGGAAATAAGGATTCATTCCTATTTAGATCATGAGAAATTCCTTGCTAATTTGAACAAATCTAGCCTGATTTTAATAGGCATGTTGTTTGATTTTATCAGGCACACAGTAAGCATACTACCTACTTCTTTCCTCCATCTGCCAGTGAAAGTCATTTGAATAACAACTCTTGATTATCTACCGAGGAAGAGAGTTTTATAGGTGTACTAGTCAAGGTTCTCCTCGCAAACAGAACCAACATGATATATGGAGATATTTAAGAGTAGATTTATTATGAGAATTGGCTCACAGAACGAAGGAAGCTGAGAAGTCTCACAATAGGCCCTCTGCAGGCTGGGGGACCAGGGAAGCTAGAGATGCAATTCCACTTGAGTCTGAAGACCTGTGAACCAGGGGGCCCTTGGTATAGCTCTCACTCCAAGGTCAAAGGCCTAAGAAATAGGGGATGGAGGTGGGGGAGAGGATAAGTTCCAGGGTCCAAAGGCCCAAGAACCATGACAGCAGAAGTCAGGTGTCCCAGCTCAAGAAGAGAGACAGGAAAAAATTCACCCTTCCTCCATCTTTTTGTTCTCTTCCCACTTTCAATGAATTGTGTGATGGTGGACTCCACTGGTGAGGACATCTTCTTTATTCAGTCTTTTGAATCAAATGCTAATCCTACAGATGACACTTAGAAGTAGTATTTGACCAGCTGTCAGGGCATCCCTTCCATCAGTGAAGTTTACACCTAAAATTAACTGTAGCAATGGAGGATTCACAAAAGCACTAATTATGCCTTTACATTTGACTTTGAGACACTGTAATGGTTAATTTAGAAGACATAGGAGCATAAACATATCTTCCCTAAATTAACATTCATAACCATTTGCGAAAATATTCTAAGTGGGCAGAAAGACACAAGTGACCCAAAAGGAAAAGTAATTTGTGATGAAAAATCGCCCCTAATAAGTTCTTGGTCAGAGAGTCTACAGATGGAAGAAGATCAGTAATGGATGGTTCATCCAATCCAGCATATAAAAAAGCACTTCCAGGAGGTGAGCTACTTACCCAATTCTCCCTGGCAGGAATGTTTTATAAAGTGATCGAGCACTGCAAAGAGACTCCTCATGTTCTAAACTTCTTTGTAAGAGAAAGTTTACCTCTGAGAATGATTACAATGTTGCTTATTCCCATTAAATTAAGTTTAGAGAAAGAGCTGGAAGAATCATACCTTTACCGAGCCAATTTCTGCCACATAATATCTGTAAATAAGATTTATATTTTAAAAACAACAAACATATGACACTTATGTGATTAAATTGGAATGCATTAAGTACTGAATTATAAAAATTAAACAATTGAGAGACTGAATCTCTGAAAAGGTAATGTTTTCACAAACTTTTATTTCAAGCATCTCCTTAATGTATGTATGCCTGTGGGTGGGTGAGTTTTGTACTCTTAGATGCCACGAGACAGAGGCTATCTAGTTCTGATGAAGCTATCTAGTATCTGAATCAAATACACTGAATGCTAAGAGCTATTAAGGAATGACGGCTGCATAAGGCATCTCCATTTGATATTTCCAATTTGTACAGACATCTGTATGACTTCTTACTCATTGGTAGATGTCAGGACTAGACCTACTCATATTACTAACAATGTGAAAGTCTCTTTCATTAAATCAATGGGTCCCCAAAGTACTTGTTACTTGGAAGCTTCCTCAGACAGTTTAGGAGGCTGGTTCTAGCATTTCTTGACAAAAGTATGAATTTCTGTTTTGTTTTTATGCTTTAGTAGACTTGTATTGATACATATGCACTGAAATAGTGGTATATCCTCTAGGCAAAGTGTGGCATTCACATTTTTTTTAACTGCATAATTATAAAACATCAACCAAAGGAAAAATTATACACCCAAATAAATGATAAAATTACAGTGTTTTCTTGTAATCAATGAATACCAAAAATTTCAATTAGTCAAGTGAAAAGCCACTGAATGTGCCAGCAGGATTTATATCCTAGACTAATGACCATCATCTGCATCCTATTTAGCTAATGAAGGCTTGGAACACTTGTGGATAATTAAGGGAAAGCTGATGGGAGGAAATTTGAGCCATAGAAAGATCAAATCTATTTATGCCTGCATTTAAAGCTAAACATACCTAATAGTTCACTCAATCAAAGCATAATGTCTTTTCATCTGGGATAAGATAGATGCTCATAAATTAAGTAGTCACGTTAGCTCCCAAAACCCAAAATTCATTCCTTCATTCATCCAAGAACTATTTAACACCTACCACATGCCTCTGCCCTTGTGGATCACCCTGACAGTGCTATGATCCCGCCAATGCTTTCCCTACCACTTTCCCTACTTTACCTTAATTCAACTTATACCTCTGGTTTTCACTTTATTCAAGGAACTTCCATCTAGCTATCTTGACAGACACAGCATAGCTGTAGTCCAGAGGCATAAGGGGTTGCACAGGGGATGTGGTGAGCACCTGGTTTTCTCAGAGCTGGCAGAGCACCTTAGAGGTAGCCCACCTTCATTAATAGGTGGGTGTCCATGTAAGAAAGACTAAGGTTGTTAGAGGGGAAGAAAAAAACCCTGATGTTTGGAAGTAGTCAGGACAGGAATCATGCTCAGTGGAGCACTACTGAATTTCACTAGATTAGTAGTCATCTCATTCAGCTGTTACCATCTCTCTCAAGTACGGAGCACCATCTTACTCAATGAGCATCTTATAGCTGAGCCACACCACAGTCGCTGATAAATTTGTGTTTAGCAGAGACAAAGTTTCAAGGACCTGAAATCTTAGGATCTATGCCTATGCTGGAAAATAGAACACATAGCTGGCAGGCCTGTTGTGGAAAGTCAACAAATGTTGGCATCTCAATCTTCAGGGAATACATTTCTGTTTTTCAGAAGCTCTTCCACATCTTCCCTGGTGAAAATCATCACCAAAATCAGAGCCCTCACATACCCATGGGAATAACATTAAGCCAGTGGGATTCAACATTGAGTGGCATGATAATCAAACAGAAAGCTCAATAAATACAAATCGCTGGGTTCTGATTTAGAAGGAATAAGGTGGGGCCTAAGAATTTGCATTTCGAGCACACTCTCTAGTAAGATTGATGCTCTCATTCCAGAAACTGTACCTTGGGAATCAGTGGTCAAAGCTATACCTAAACAAAATTAACACCAATGATAACTGTGTCTTTGCTTATCTGGCCAAAGAATGAAATGTCTCTAAAATTTCCAGAGACTGTTTATTTATTTATTTATTTTTGGTACCAGGGATCAAACTCAGGACCTTGTGCTTGCTGCTTGCAAGGCAGGCACAGTGCCACTGAGCTAAATCCCCGGCTCCCAGAGCTTATTTTTAATTAGTAACAATGCTAATAATACCATCTAACATTTATACAAAACTTTCTATTCCTAAAGCCCATTGACACATATTGTTGAACTTCTAAGAAACCCTATAAAAGAGTTATTCATCTCATATCAGGACATTAAGATACAGGTTGAGTGACTGGATCAAATTTTCTTAGTAAGTGGTCAAGTCAGGACTCTATTGGCTTTCAGAAGTATTTCTAGGATAGATTGTGCTATAAACTTGTACTCTGGGATCATCAGGGCACAATGTGAAATTCACTTGAAAATTTAAAAATGAGGTTGTTCTAGTCTCAAAATACCAATGTCAAAGGTTCTTTAATAAATGGATATTGAGTTCTTTACATATTCTAGATATTAGTCCTCTAAGAACTAGCTGGCAAAAATTTTTTATCATTTTTTAGGTTTTCTTTTCACTCTGTTGGTTGTTTCTTTTGCTGTGCAGAGGCTTTTTAACTTGATATGAGCCCATTTGTTGATTCCCAGTTCAATTTTCTGTGATAAATTTGACACACAAGCTTAAATATTGCATTATTTATCTTACATGGGAAACCCAAGTTATAAATGAAGAGCAAAATAAAATATAGATAATAGGAAATAGGGAGGGAGATCTTTCTCAAATGAAAGGGGATCCAGAGATGGAGGGAGGGAGGCAGGATGAAAAAAGGAATTAAGATGTGTTATGTATACATATTAACTGCACACAAGGAATGAAAACATTGTGTACTGCAAATATGTACTAATAAAAATAAATTAATATTGATTTGTTCTTACTCAGAATCACTTATAAAAGCTAAGGAGCCTTTCCATTCATAGTGAATTATGTAAAAGAGATCACAGAAGTCTCCTTAAAGGGCTCAATAGAAGAAAGAAGGCCACATGAACTCCAGATCCAAAGTCTTAATTAGCTGTAACTATGAATGCTATGAAAAGAATACAGTCTGTGGAAAACATTGTTCACTTTGTACCTACTCCCCTTCCTGCCAGTGTAGGTCTTGGACATTTCCCACCAGGTTAGTACCTTGAGACAGACTTCAGGAAGCTGTGACTCTACAGAGAGCAGGAGGCAGCCATGGCTTACAAACTGCACAGAGGTAAAACTGTAAGACTTGGACAATGCCCCCCATAGTCCCCACCACTGTCACCATGACAGACCCAGGCCATTTGCTGGCCCTCACCTTAACTCTGCAAGGAGAATCTGGTGAGAATGGCAGGCACTGTGCTCCGGGGAAGGCTAAAGGGAGGAGTAGCTGTCAGAACACATTTCATGCACTTTGGCACAATATTAGAATGTGGCCAGTTAGTGCCAGGAGAGAGAGAAGAACAACAAAGAGCCTCAAAGAAGACATAACAAAAAGCAACATTTCATACAAAAGGCTCTGAGTGGCAAAGAGCTCCATCCCTAAAGGTATCTATATTAATGCAATAAAGCAGGCAAAAGGCCCCACTCAGGGTTGGGTCATGTACCATTGCCCTTCACCAACTTGAAATAGTAAGTGCTGAAGGGAACATGATTTGAAGGAATTGGGGCAAAAAAGAGAGGCAGAACATTTCTATAAATTTTGACTTTAAAATAACAGTGAGGAAGTCTATATGCAAATGCTATGCATCTCAGCATCTATAATTTTTGAGTTAACAACTGTGGTACCATAAGTAATAGGACCACATCAGTGATTTTAAAAGATTATTACTCAGTATTTGGAATAATCCTTAAGATTGTACAAACCCCTTTACTAGAACTTATTGCAGGTGGTTATCTTTTGCATTGCAATCTAAGTTTATGGAGTCCAGAGGCTATTCTTAGAAGTTTTTCTACTCTATAGTTCAGCATGGTGATGGGTGAGAACAGAGTAGGAACTTCATAAATGTTTGTGGAATGCATAATGAATCATGGAAAAGGAAAAAAAAAAAAAAAAGCAAGACAGAGAAACCAAGGAAGGCAGGCAGGGAAACAAAAAGTCGAGATCATGACAGCTCAACACACTATTGTGGAAAGAGTCTTATAGGTTGAATTATGTCCTTCTCACAAGATGGTGACATCCTAACTGTGAATATACTCATGTAGTGATACCTGGGAAGTGACATTATACCAAAATAGGATCTCTGTGGATGACCCACTTAAGATGAGGCCATTAGGGTGGTTCCTCATCAAATATGACTAGTGTCCTTGTGAAAAGGGGAAACTAGACTCACACACAGGGAGAAATGAGATAAAGACAACCATGTGATGATCCAAGCAGACACTGGACTGACGCAGCTGCAAAAGAAAAAGGATTGTGGGTCACCATCAGAAGCTAGGAAGAGGCAAGAAGGAATTCTACCCAGAGTCTCAGAAGGAACACGATCCTGATGAGATTTTGATTCCAGCTCCAGACTCCAGAACTGTGGGGAAATAAATGTTTTAAGCCACCCAGTTGGTGTTACATTTTGCTTTAGTCCTAACAAACTAGTACAGGGAATATGAGTAAGGCTCTCTACTTATTCATCTTCTATTTTGGTGGCTGGCAAATTTCTCCTGTGGATGGCCAGATAGTAAATATTTTAGGCTTTGGGGGCCATAAGTTTTGTTACAGCAACTCAACTCTGATCACTGTAGCTTGAAAGTATGTAAATGAGAAAGTGCGTCTGTGTTTCAATAAAGTTTTATTTTATGGATGTTGAAGTGTGAATTTCATATAATTTTGACATGCCATGAAATGATGTTTTTTCAACTATTTATTTTTAATTATTTTTATTGGTACTCTTTTGATATACATAATGGTCACATTCATCACAGGGAATTTGTACCTATACATAATATATCTTGATTCTTCTTTTCCCTCCATTCTTCTCCCCTCTCTTCAATCCTTCCTCCCTTCCTTATTTACAAAAGCTTTGTTTCCATTTGTTTCTTTCTATTCTGTTTTTTTTTCTTTTCCCTTCCTCCCCCTCCCCCAGTCTCCTTCCCATTTGAATGTTTTCTTCCTATTTCCTGATATCTATCACCCATTTTGGTCCTTATTTATCCTTTCGGTTTCTCACAAGAGAAAGAGTGCGATATTTGTGAAAAACACTCTTAGCTTATCAGGTACTGGGCCAGATTTAGGTTCAAGTGAGAGAGAAGAAGGATCTGCACCCCGCTCCATGCCTTTTTTTTTAAATGACAACTGGAGGGAGAAATGGTTTGGCCAAGGGATGTCATGCTCTTCTCCCTCACTTCCCTTGGCTCCCCCACACATATGGATCAACTGGGACAGTTTACCTCAGTGTCCCCTTGGGTTACTTGACAGCTGCTCCCTGGGCCACTGTAACAGTAGGTGTTGAGTTGTCAGGCATGGTTCCCCTCCCCTACTCATACTACTCTGGACACTGAAGTGGTGGGGAAGCTGCCCCTAATGTGGCAGAGATCAGGAAGGGATCTGGGCCCATTATTAACATCCTCAACCTCCCAAAACCCCAATAAACTGTGTTGAAAACAGCTAGTCCTGCTGAAGATTCCCTGATTTTGGTCCCAGCATTTTTCAGGGAGATACGTAGCTGTCGGTCAAACAGCTCATGCCTCCTGCCTCTTTGTGGAATCTTCGCCATCACAGCTGTGGGTTTTCTGGATGCTATGCACAGACTTGAATCAATCACAGGCCTGCACTTGCACTAATCAGTAGCCCTGAATTTGAATCAATCACAGGCCTGGATCTGTTATATGAGCAGGCCCTCCACTGTACCCCTAGGGATAGTCTAGGAGGGGTCCCTCTGGTATACTGAGGCCCTTTTGCTACCGCACAAGTCCTTGCTACAGTGGTCCTATGAATCTGCTTGTTATTTATTTCCCAGTCAGTATGGATAGGAAGATCCATAAATGTATTCAGGATTTTTATTCTGAGTAGTGCGGAAAGAGCAGTCACTTTAAAAGAAAGAGACATAAACATTAAGGACTATTAGCCCTGAAGAGCTCCAGAGACCAACAGCAACTAGCAGAGTTGACCAACAGCATCTGGCACAAGCCAGCGGTGGATGACAGTGGCCAGCAGTGGCAGAGACCAGCGCCAGCCTCTTTTGATGAACAGCACACGACCTTACATGGTGTTGACCAGCAACATCACAGCTGCACGCAAAGCTGCACTTTGCCAATTCATCATTTTTGTCTGAATTGATCATAGAAACCTTCAAATGATTGGCAACATAAGCAATCGTTTGTCTCACCTCGATATAGATCTAGGAATCAGGACAATATGGCTCTGGTCCTAGTACCACCAGTGATTCTTGTAACCTTGATTAAATCACTGATTTCAGTCTTCAAAAGAGCAGAATGAGTTTTTTCCCTGCCCACTTTATGAGGTTATTAGGATGATGAAATGAAAATCACATGCCTTAAAATATTTTGTATATAGTGACAGCATTTATCCTTGATATATTTAGCTCTGTATTGCTGTCCCATAAATAAATATTAACACAAATCAGAGTGATGATTAATTGATCTGAGTCACAAAACCAATGAAAGGTGGAAAGAACATATGAGCTTCTTCATTACCCATAGCTTCACAGGGAATCAATGAAGAGGACAAAGTGGTGAGCACCGTTCTAAAACTGTGGACGGCCAGAGGTGCTTCTGCAGTAAATGGAAACTCCAAAAGCATGATACCAAAACCAGACAAGGACACCAAAAGAAGACTATAGACCAATATCCTCGAGAAAAAAGATGCAAAAATCTATAATAAAATTTTTATAATCTAAATTCAACAACACATTACAGAGATTATATACCACAATCAAGTTGATTTTATTCCGGGGATGAAGGATGGTTCAACGTATGTAAATTAATAAGTGTATGACACCTCATAAATAGAATCAAGGATTAAAATCACTCAATCATCTAAATTGATGCAGAAAAGGCCTCTGACAAAATTCAACAGCCCTTCATGATAAAAGCCCAGAAGAAACTATGTATTGTTTCTTAATATAGTAAAGTCTATATATGATAAATCCATAGCCAACATCATTCTGAATGGGGGAAAATTGAAAGTGTCTCCTCTAAAATCAGGAACAAAGCAAAGAAGTCCACTGTCACTATTCCTATTCAATTTAGTTATCAGAATTTTAGCTAGAACAGTTATGCAAGGGAAAGAAATAAAAGTGATACAAATAGGAAAGAAAAAACTAAAATTATCCTTGTTTGAAAATGGTATGTCCTATACTTAGAAGACCCTAAAGATTTCACCAAAAGGCTTTGAAAGATGAGAAATAAACTCATCAAGATATCAGGATATAAAATTAACATTAAAAAATCAATAGCATGGTGCAACCACCATGGAAATCAGTATGGAGATACATCAAAGAACTAGAACCAGAGGTCCCATTTGACCCAGCTATTCCCCTGCTGGGTATCTTCTCCAAAGAATTAAAAGAATCATACCACAGTGATATATGTGCACCCTTGTTTATAGCGGCACAGTTTGTAATAGCTGAAGCTTGGAAACAGCCCCAGTGCCCATCAACTGAAGACTGGATAAAGAAGATGTGGGGTTTTTTTTTTATAAAATGGAGTACTACTCAGCCA
>NW_004624757.1:9123885-9178750 GCF_000247695.1 Heterocephalus glaber | reverse complement strand
AATGGGGAAAAAATAAGAACCAAGATACATCACATACAGGTACAAGCACCCAATGATAAATGTAAACATATTGTATACCTAAAATGTACCAATAAAAGAATTTAAGCAAAAAAATAAAAATCAGTAGCATTCTATATCCCAGTAATGGACTAGCTGACAAAGAACTCAGGAAATTCTATTTAAAATAGCTTTACAAATACATAGAAAGGAATCTACATAAGAAGGTAAAAAGTATCTACAGTAAAAATTTCAGAACACTGAGAAAAGAAATCGAAAGAAAATACTAGAAAACGGAAAGACTTCTCATGTTCATGAATCAGTAAAATTAATACTGTTAAAATAGTCATATTACCAGAAAAAAATCTACAGATTGAATGCAATCCCCAACCAAATAACGATGCCATTTTTCACAGAACTAAGAAAAACAATCCTAAAATTTATATGGAAACACAGAGGACCCAGAATAGCCAAAAGAATCCTAAGCAAAAAGAGCAAAGCTAGAGACATCCCAAAACCCAATTTTAAATTATACTGCAAAGCCATAGGAACAAAATCAGCATTGTACTGGCACAAAAAAAGATAGATAGATCAACAGAATAGAGTCAAAGACTCAGAAACAAACCCGTGCAACTACAACCATCTGATTCTGGACAAAGGAGGTAAAAATATATGATGGAGACTAGACAGCCTCTCTAACAAATGCTGCTGAGAAAATTGGACATCCACTTGTAGAAGATGAAGTTAGATCCTTATCTCTTGTCCTGTACATAAAGCAATTTAAAATGGACCAAAGTTTCTATATAAGAAACTTGGAAATGGCTAAAAGAAAACAGAAGAAACACTTGAAGCCATAGGTACAGACAAAGACTACCTGAGTAAGAGTCCAATAGTATAGGAACACTACAGTTAGCAAGAATCAACAAATATGATTATATCAAACTAAAATGTTTCTGCACAGGAAAGGATACAACTAACAGAGTGAAGTGACAACCTACAGAATGGGAGAAAATCTTTACTAGCTACTCTTCCAACAGAAAATTAATATCTAGAATGAATAAAGAACTCAAAAAACTTAATACCAAAAAATCACATAGCCCAATCAATAAATGGCCAAATGAATTGAACAGACACTTCTCATAAGAAGTAAAATTGGCCAATAAGTATATGAAAAAAGTTCAACATCTTTAGCTATTCAGGAAATGCAAATCAAAGCTACACTGAGATTCCATCTTACCCCAGTCAGAAAACCCAAAATATAAATAAAGAGCACAATAAAAGATAGATAATAGGAAACAGGGAGATAAAACTTTTGCAAAATGGAGGGAAACCAAGAGTAGGAGGGAGATGGGAGAGGAGGAAAAGGGAATGAAAAAAGAATTAAGATGGGTTATACATATGTACCAACTCCCCACAAGGAATGTAATCATTGTGTACTGCAAACATGCAATAACAAAAAATTGGAAAAAAGAATGGTTATCTTCAACAATACAAAAAGCAATAAATGCTGACAGGATACTGGGAGAAAGAAACTCTTCTACATGTCTGGAGAAAATGTAAATTAGGATACCCACCACAGAAATCAGTACGGAATTTCCTCAAAAACAAACTAAAACCAGAGATACCATTTGATCCAACTATGCCACTCCTTGCTATACTCACAAGGAATTAAAATCAGCAGACTATAAGAATGTCTCCATGCCCATGTTTATTGTTGCACAATTCACAATAGCCAGGATATGGAACCAGCCTTGAAAGCACATAGATCTGGAGATGAGTGTTGAGCAGACCACAAACACAAATATCACACGTTCTCTCTGATATGTGGAATCTTACAAAATGACAAGTAGAAAGGATGGGAATAAGGAGGATGGGAATGAGGTAGAAGGGAAGGGGTGTGAGAGCAGGTAAATTTTAGATGGATATGTTCAAAATATATACACTGAAACAAAAAAGAAGTGAAACTGGGGGTATTTTATGTGCATGTATGAATCCGCCAGAATGAAACCCACTCATCTGTACAACCTATATGAACTAATAAAAGAAAGTGTGAAACAAAAACAGAAATATTAAAAAATAAGAATTAAAAAGAAAGAAACTCTCTGGTTGGGCATGCCTGTAATCCCAGCACTCGGGAAGCTGAGGCAGGAGGATTGCTATGAGTTCGAGGCCACTTTGGACTACATAGTGAGTTCAAGGCCAGCTTGAAGTACATAGTGAGACCCTGTTGCAAAAAAAACAAAAAACAAACAAATGAAAAGAAACTCCAAGTGCAAATATTTGTCATCCTAGGTCACATTTGACCCTGGGCTACTGAAGAATCAAGAATTTCTTCCTTTAGGGAATGCTTTGGAGTAGGACAGGCCTACTGCTCAGAGGCTGGACAGGAACTCACCCCCTTGATCATCATTCTAAGCAAACACCCATGGCCCACTAAAGCTCCTGTGGCCATCTTGAGCCCATGTCTACGGTGCCAACAGCTGACAAAGCCATAAATATTGCCCTGCATGCAGAACCATCTTCACAGTCATAGCCATGAGGAACTGGAACGCTGCCACAGTGCTCCAGAGGGAGCTGGATCTGAGCTCCAGATTTTCAGGTCTGGCACAAAGTAAAGCAAAGAGAAGTGTCAAGGAAAGAAGTCTGTTCACAGGAGGAAGTACCATTTGCTAACACTGCGTGGGGCTGTAAACCTCCCCAGAACTACCCTTGAGAAGCACTGTAGATCCTTCCAAATGACTTGCATAACTATACAGCCATAAATCCTTGGAAAGTAGGGATTTCTTTCCAGATTAATTATTCCAGCTCTCCTTCATCCCCAAGACTGTGTTTCCTTGTTGCAAGAAGTGTGGTCTCTGACTCCTCACACACTGGTTTGAAGTGAACAGCAGAGAATCTATGCTCTTAGCTGTTGCCTCCCCAACCCCGCTGGCACAGCACTACCACCTGCTTTCAAAAGAACAGACTAAAAATCCACAGTTATTGTGTGTTTCTAACAACTCAACAGTCTTGTAAAAGATGCTTACGTAAAAGCACAGGGAGCCCAAAGAAGTCTCTCTTGGGAGGAGCAAAACTTGATAGAAGGGTAATGGGCTCAAACCCTGGCTCTGCCCCTTTTCATGTGGACAGGGTTCATCACTTAAACTTTGTGAGCCTGAATTCTTTATCTGTAAAATCAGAATCAGATAATCAATCTTAGTGTGTTTGTAAGAATTGAATACAATGTATGCTCAATAAAAAACCACTATCCTGATTATCTTTGAGAATTTCAGCCATTTCCTCCAGTTCTGTCTCCAAATAAATTTACAGAGTTCATGAATGCCTATTTTTAGGCATAGATCTGTGCCGTTCATAGTGCCTGGAGAGACAAGGAGAAAGGTACAAGCTTACTTGAAGCCTGTGCTCTAGAAGAGCAAGTGGCTGAGAGCAGGGAGTAGGATGGGCTTCTTATTCTCACACGATCTTCAGATTACTACATGCTGGTCAATTCTTATGCTTCTGGTTACACAACATGGATAAGCAACCCATCCTGTCAACACTGTAGAACCTGAGAAGAAAGGAAAGTGATGTGGATAATCACTTTCAAAACACACAAGTTATATTTGCAAGTCTTTATTATAGAGAAAAACATTCAAGGTGCTTGCAAAGATACGTCCTGAAAAGTACATTCTTTTCTGCAGCAAGAGATAGGATATAGAAAAAATATTTTCTTTTTCCTGGGAAAGCTACAAGTCAGCCAGATAAAACAGTGAAGTACATTATAACATAACCTCAGCTATGTAGGGCCAGGATGGTGGTGAGGAGCTACACAGTTTCAAGCCCCTCTGTGATGGCCTGGTGAGAAGAGTCCCCTCCTTCAAGTCTCAGGCAGTCTGTGGCGGAGAGTGATGGCCAGCCTTGGGCAATGAAGTTGAAGTTCTGGGAAAGACCTGTAGTTTTAGATTTAGGGGTGGGTGGATGCGGTGCATCATTTATCATAAGGCTTTAATGCTTTTCTTTCTTTTTCATAGTAATTCTTTGTACTACCATTTGCCTAAATAAGTCCCTCTGAAAAGAAAAAAATGCCAACCATGTTCATTTGTAATGCAAGCTGATGAAATACTAACATGTACACTTGGTAAGTGGGGAGGAGAGAAGGGAGAAGGTGAAGGAAGAAAGCCATGTCATAATTGCTGGTTGTTACAGATCATTTAAATGGACATACAACGAGCATGGAGGTTGCAAGGCCCAGTGCAGGCTTGAGTTCCTGTTTACAAGCCCAGCCCTGTCATTAGTAAATGAATGGTGATGTGCCATTATCCTGGGCTCTCACTGATGGCTGGACAGAAAATCGATGGCTACATAATTTTACTGCACACCAGAAATAGAAATAAAAAGGCCTAGTTTGCCAAAGCACAGTTCATAATTAGAGCTCCAACAAAAAATTCCCATCCTGGTTCTAAACTGCTGTATTTCCTTGTCTTCAAAGAATTTGAGTTCCACCTGAATTAGCTTTCCAAGTGAAAGACTAACAGGGATGATTAAAGTGTCCTCCCAGGAATGGGGAAATCCCAGATTTCTTCTTCTTTTCATTCTTTCCCAAGTGCCCCAGGCTCATTTACTCCACCCACAGTGAGTGAGCAGCTTCCAGGATGAGGCTGGAAGCACCTAATAGGATGGCAAGTCTAGGAAGCTTCCCATATTCTCTGGAGTTGTATTGAGTTCTGTCCTTGGTTTTCTTCTCTTCCATCCCTTTGAGAGTGACCACTTTTCCTTCTATCAAGTCTTCACCCGTACACACTTCCGTAATAACCTTTTCCATACTATTTCGTATTTGTTTGATTATTTCCCTTGCCCCAGAGAGCTCTGTGGAAGCAGAACCATGCCACAACCTCACCCCTATTCAAAATGGCACAGCAGCTATAGATAATTGTTAGAATATTCATTAATATTTTAAAGAGATTTAAAATCGCAAATATTTTAGAAGGTTTATTGAATATGAACATGATCATGATCCCTCTGCTTTTGTGGTTTCAACTATTAGCTATGTAATGATTATTTTAAGTGTATTTGTCCATCTTTGATCCACCACCCCAGCTTCAAATTCATTGTTCCCAATTGCCTATTAAATATCTCCACTGGAATGTCCCACACGCAAGCAAAACTCAACTTATCCAAAACTGAGCACATTATATTTTTGTATTCCATACCTCATTTAATTTTTAGTTAACAGTGAGACCATCTATTCTCCCTTTCAACCACAGCATCTTTGTTGAATCTTCTTTTTCCCTTACTCCCATATCCTGTTGATTCTACTACATAAAACCCTCTCAAATCATAAAGCTTTAAAAATTTTCTTTGCTACTGCCTTAGTTCAGATCTTTGTCACCTCTTATTTAATTTTCTGCCATATTTCCATGCTCTACCTTGCTTCATGAACATCTAAGACAAATTTGATTCTGTAATTTATCACTTGAAAGATCTCTATTGGTTCCTTAATGCCTACGAATAAATGTACCTGCTGATAGTGTACCTCTGTTGATGAAATGACTATGCCTTATTTTGTGAGGCTGTCTAGACTGTGATGCTTTCCACTATATGTGCTATCAAATAGCCATACCAAACTTGGAATTATTCTCTTAACAAGCCAAGGAGACCTTCACATCCTTGCACTTACTATTTTATTCTCACAGCCTAGAAATCCCTTCTTCTAATCATCTCTGATCAATCTCCATTTCCTTCTGCAAAGATTTCCCTAGCTCTCTCAGGAGTAGTTAATGGTTTCCTTCTCTGTGTTCCCCAAGCCTTTCATTCTGACATATTTTATAGTATCTTACATAGTTCTTGCTAGCCATAAGGAAAACTCAGTGGATACTAATGAAGGCAACTTCATTCATCTGTTAGCCAGGCACATTCTGGCACATGGTAGTCAATGGTTGTTTCTGATAAAATAACAAATGAGTCACTATTTTGATAGTCTAAGGTCAGAGATACAGTAGGCGCCAACTGAGTATGATACTTGAAGCCACAGTTGCAATTGAGAGTGCCTGAGAAAATATATAATTATAAGAAATTAGGGAGTGAGACAAACCTCCCAGCAAATACTGCTATTTCTTAAAATAAAAAGGAATGCAAGCCAGGTAAGGAAGTTGAGATGAAGCAGTTATCAAAATAGGACAAGAGCAGAAAACAGTGTTGTCACACAGGCACGCTTAGGATAGCACTTCCAGAAAGAAACCCCACCCAACCTCCCCTCCTATCTGTCCCCCACCTCATAGTACACTCACCCCTATATAGTGCTTATCACAGCACACTTTAACTGGCTACTTATCTATAACTCTCCTAGAAGATTAGCTACTCAAAGGCAAGGACTCCATCTCATCAACAGCATAGCCTTTGCACATGATACAGTACATGACACCTATCCACTGTCCAAAAAGTGTTTGCAGAGTGATTGAAGGGATATATGATTAAATAAATGAGTGAAATGAAATGCAGCTCAGAAATTAAATAAAATAAGAAAAGATACTCTTGTTTTTAGCATTCAGAAAAATTCTGGGTGACTTTTAGTCTTATGTTTTACCACATATACCCTTATAAATCTCATTGGTTTCACACTGCAAGGTTCAAGAATTTGAGAGGAAATGAAAAGCTATCACTTGGCCTTCCTCCTACAGCAATCATGGTGAAGATGATTGGGTGGCTCTGAAGAGGTGCAAATAGGATTCATGCAATAATTTTCACAAGATGACACATAATCGAGTCATTATGTCCCTCAAGAGATTGAAAGTTAAACACATCATTTCAAAATTGTGTTAGCAAATAATATTTTCCTTAAGCCAAGGAAACGTTAAACAATGGTAATCAACGTGTCTTAGTGATCTTGAATTTTTAGCTATTATCTCCTGCACATGTTATAATCCTATGCTATTTTAAGAAGCAATGTAAAATGGAACAACAGATTATTTATCATTATAAGACCACAAATTGCTGATATAAAGGGAATATTTTGATGATAAATTCCTAGACAAATAAATGAAACAGAATGTCTCACAGATTGCCAATGTTTTGTTTTTAGATTTACTAATGAAGGGAAATTGAAACAAGGAGGATTGGAAATGGAAAACATAAGTACAGACAATAGACAACAAATGCCCTTCATGACTTGGATTGAGGAATTAGAAGGGAATGTATTTCAGCAATTCCTTAGAGTTGCTAGGAATTGAAATTTAGCTGCCCTAGGCCTTTGCAAACAGTAGTGAGGGATAAACTGCCTTCCTCCCTCTCTGCCTTTCCTGACATTAGCAGTGAGCGTCATTTGCATCCAGGGGACTGTCAAAGCAAAAAAACAATGACAGAGATTTGCTCTTTGTTTCCCAGCTTGCTCCTCAGGAAGTCAAGGGACAGGGACTAAATCCTTACCTTGCCTGCAACTTGGACCTCCAGGACCATTGTGAACTCTGACATGAGCCGTGTACTAACGTTGATAAACCAGCTTTCTGTAAGTGAGGGACTAGAAGGAAATGTTTGGAAAACTATTTTCCAAAGTGGTCCACTAGATGACTGAAGGGATCCAAGCCCCAAGTGAGTTATGATGCACCCTATGCTGTTTCCTGCCAAGCACAGTGTATTCTCTGGAGAAGAATTCACCTCCCAGAGACATCAAGTCTACTCCACCCTTTCAATCACAAAGATGGAGACTGGAATTCAGAAGTAATTATTGTTATGTTGTGTAACCAGATGTATCAATATTTCTAAGGATATCATAAAACTGCTCTATAATTTTCAAAGGATGAGTCTTTTACATTACAAAAATCTTCTGGCATTAAAGGGATGTGATGTGCCCTAAAATATCAAGGTAACCTAGTAGAAAAGATGTAAGTATAATTAGAAATACAGAAACACATCGTTCCCGGTGGAAGCCCATAGTAGAAGTATGACTTTGTCCAAGCGACTGAACTTCCTGGGGCTCAGTTTCCTCATCTGTAAAATGGAAATCAAAAAGGCCCCTTTGAGTTTTAAATACAATCATATTTGCAAACAGAACAGCTCAGACACTTGGTAAACAATTAATAAATGTTGCTTGCAGTTAGAGGTCCTTAAGAGACTTAGACTTGAAAGGAAGTTCATCTCCCAAACAATATTTAAGACAGCCCTGAACTCTAATAAATTAAGATGGACGCCCAGTAATATCAGATACAATAGTTTATCAAATTCAAGGCACCATTAACTATATTACTAAAAAAAAGAAAAAGCACTGCCAACTATTTTATGTCACCACTGATTAAATATATTCAGAAATGTTAAAAATATGAAAATATGTGTACCTTTTTATAAAAATCAATGAAATACAATAGTGCCTAGGATTCTAGATAAGCTTAGAGGTACAACAGAATCAAGGAAAAAAAGAGGCCATTTCTTCTTGTAGGTTAAGCCCTTTATCTTCAGGGGGAAAATATCAGGAAGCTAGGCCAAAGAGTCAAGCAATTGCTCAACTGGGAGTTCCTTTAAAGGATGGCTTAGCCAGTTCCTATCAGTAAGTAGATATGGAGAAACAGTGTTTGAGGAGAAAGGCAGATGGAAGAAGGAAGGTGTATTTTGGGTTTTAACACCTTTCTAAAGCCATACTTAATTTCCATCTGGGGCTTTTCATGTTTGAATGAGACTACTGGAAGTGTGTAGTTCTAAATCTACAAGATTAAAGGTCTTTCTCCAGGCTTGTATAACAATTGACAGAGGGCTTCTCACAACTTTGGTAACTTACAGCGACATTTAGTGGTAGCTCCTTCAAATTACAACCAGATGTCCCAAAGGGGTAGAGCAAATGCTGGGATAGAATGACTGGGCAGAATTCTCCTTCACAGCAGTATGAGTGAGGTCATCAAAATTCTGCCAGGCAGGTAATTAAGAAGTATTCTGGAGTTGGTGCTAAATGTAGTAGCAGCTAATATCATTGCAATCTCATTTCTTATAGTTTGGTATTTTCTTCATATCCTTTACTCATAATAGAATCATAGGGCTGGAAGAGACCCTAGAGATTGTCTAATTCAATCTCCTGTCAGCCAATTACGAAACCGTGACTCAAACATGCTAGCCCAAGGTCACGCAGCTAAGGAAGGGCAGACATCGGCTTTGTTCAAGAATTCAAGAGTAGGGTTCTCCCAACTAAAGCTGTGTTGCTCATACAGTGCAATTTAAGAATGTTGGTGCTACATATTTTTCAACATTTATTCATTGTGCACTTACTATGAAAGAATGTTTACAGGGCTGTTAGAAAGTTTGAGATGAATTAGGGAGCAGTGCATGAAAAACAAAGACAATGAAAACTAATAATTACCACTTATGCATCTCTGACTACCTTAACTATGACATAGATACATTTATCCCATTTTACAGTTGAGACATAAGGAATTCTTTTTTTTTTTTTGGTACCGGGGATTGAACTCGGGTCTGTGTGCTTGCACAGCAGGCAGCGAAACCACTGAGCTAAATCCCTGGCCCAAGGAATTCTTAGTAATTGCTAACTCCCAAAAAACAATCAAACAAAACCAAAGAACCCTAAAAGTGACATAGACAAGTAAGTGTAACCATCAAATACTGCATGGATCAGCTGTAAATGATAGTAGCATAGACTTAATAACTATAAGCCACATCAGTAGAATACAACCATATTTGGGAGAAAGGTGGGAAGTATGTACTGAAGAATGAAGCAAGAGAGATGGAGATAGGAGATGTAAGAAAACTAAATCGTCAGTTTCCATAGTAGAAACCAATAGAAAATATCTAAGACTTAAAAATTAAGGCAAAATAACATAAACATACAACTGTTTATACGGAGGTGAATTCAGGTGAAAGAGAAAAGAGGTGAAGTTGCTGCCTGCGGCAAGCAGGTATCAGTGAGAAGTGGTACAATGAGTGCTGCTATTTTTAGTCATAAGGTGTATAGAATTATTTGATACTTTCAAATATGTGCAATTATGACAAAATACAAAATCAAATTTTAAAAATTAAGGCAAAGCACTACAAATATTGCTGTCAAATTATGTGTAAAAAAGACAATAATGGCCAGACTCATCATCCCACACTCTGGTAGGCTGCAACTGAAGGCTTGAAAGCTCAAGCCCAGCCTGGGCAACTTTGAGATTTTGAAAGACCCTGTCCCAGAATAAGAAAGGGCTGAGATATAGCTCAATGTGAAGGCCTTGGTTCAATTCTCAGTCCCACAAACAAAACAAAACAAGACAAAACAGAACAAGAAAAAAGCTTCAGAAACATCTCTAAATAAAATGAATCAGGATGTTCTATCTAATGATCTTCCTTATGTCATTTGTACTGAATGTAAGACATCAGGTAGGAGCTCATGCTGAAGTAAAGACCTTGCACTTGTAATTAAATGTGGCCAGTAAGTGCACATTCACATATTTTGAGTTGAAATAGAGTATTTGTGGGTAGGTGTATCATTTTTATGACTCTCCTCTTTGAGTCCCCCAGCTGGAATCCCAGTGATGCTGTTGTAACAGTGGCTGTTGGGGTGGTGGGGACTTCGCCATCTTCAGAATGAGGAGCTCACTCCTGCACCACTGGGATTGTTAGCAGCTGATGGCTATCAGAGGGGTCACTCTGTAGCAGTTGCTCTCTGACAAAAAGGTTGGCTTTGCCCAAGGCTGAAGCCCCTTCCCAACATCAACGAGGTGGTATAAACACTCAGGCCCTGTTGTCTGAAAATGGAGCAATTCTGAAGCATCACCCAGCTCCAGAACTCTCCGCCACACTAGCTAAAGCCTGTCCAGAGCCACCCCATCCTCCCTGTCCCCATTTTTCTCTAGGACTTGGTTCTGTCAGGGCTTGAAGCATAATACCCAGAGATATAGTACTTTAGCATGCTGCATAGTATAAGCTGATAAAAACTGAAAAAACCACAGAAGCAGGAAGGCCTTCCCTTCTAAGGGTCTCACCCTTTCTTCCCAGAAGACTCTCCTGTGTCAGGTGCCTTGCCTTATACTCAGAGGGTGGAAATGGGGTATTGCCAAAAGATCCCCAGATGGGGACTGCCAAAAGAATCTGAACAAACAGGCCTTCCTAAACACCCTCATTTTCTCACCTTTTATCCTGCAATCATACCTCTACATAACCATTCCTAAAAGTACAGTTTTCCCTGGGTCTTTGGATTTTCATTTCCTGTTTCACATAAAACTGGTTAAATAACCTTGCTATGCTTTTCTTTTTTAGTCTGCTCTTTGTTTTAAAGGTTTCCGCCACGAACTTTGTGAGGGGTGAGGAAAAGATGTTCTCTCCTGCAATCCTTCCTAAGAGTTCTACCTAGAAAATCTCCTGCACACAAATCTCCACATCAGAGCGTGCTTTGAGGGAATCTGATATAAGACAGTCAAATGAGCCCTTTCACCATTCTACTGTATATAAAGACCAAATAGAGGTCATCATTCTTTTACTGTCCTTTAACTTCTCTTTTCAGAAAATTAAGAATGGTACATACCATGAGCATTTAACTTATTTTACAGAGCAGGGTGAAATTTATCTTCAAGATTAATATTTGACTATCTACTTTATACAAAGTTGAGGAAAACATGAGGAGGGGACAGGGGAGAATATATAGTGAATGAATAAGACATGGATTCTTTCTTTCTTTCTTTCTTTTTCGATTCTTTCTTTCTTGATGACTTTTTAACACGGTATAAGAAATTAAATCGCACAATAATTACTATTTGAGTTAGAATGTAACAAAGAAGCAAAAATGGTCATGGAAGTTCAGAGATACGATGATTTTGTTGGGTTTACATTTGATTGGGGTGGGTAAGGAGAAGAGAGGTTAAAAGTGCCTTCTTAATTATTCCAGATCAGTTAGCCTTTCACCACTGCTAGGACTTTGGTAGATAAAAAAAATGTAGAAAAGTAATAAGGTAACAGATACGAGTAAATGTTCAAGGGTCCAAAGGGTAGCAATGTTTGGGGAATGGCTAATAATATAGTTTGGAACATAAAAAGATTAATGAAAAAGGATTAATGAAATAAAGTATTTGAGAGGGAAGCTTTCTCGATGCATATGTTCTTATTTTATTGCACCAAATCTGAGCCAGTAGGGTAAGGACAGTAGCTTAGATCACCAAAGATCATTGCATATCACTGAGTGTCAGGAAGAATGCTGGTGACCGCCCCTTGGGCTCCAGGCCATCTGGACAGCCATGAGGCCCTTCTAAGGATGAATTTTCTTTGGAAAAAGAAAAAGTCTCTCCTGAAAAATTCTCAGAGGAATTCTTCTTCAAACCTCTTCCAAAGAGTTCCTTTCCTTTCAGCACTGGGGATTGAATTCAGGACCTTGTGCTTGTGAGGCAGGTGCAGCAACATTGAGCTAAATCCCTGGCTCAAAGAGTTGCTTTTAATATGATATTACAGAATATTTAAAAAAACTATAGTCTCTCCAGAAAACAGAAAAAGGTCTCAAGATTTTTTATCAGCTGAATTTCTGCAGCTATCTTTTCATATTCCCAGAAATTTTGTTTTATCATACAATGGTTTTATTCAATAGAATATTGTGATGCTTGACTACATTTCTAAGCACATCAAGTTTTATTTAAAGATTCTCATAATTGAACTGCACAAAGTTATTTAGTTCTCTGTGGATGAGCATTCATTTAATTTGGTGCACTCCTTTCTATTTTACATTTCTACTTAATTCAGCCCACATCCACCAACTGTAGGAAGCTCATGTTCCTCCACCTTTTGGTTCTAGGATAATGGAAGGGAGAATCATCCTTTTCCTTTCTTGATAATTAGTGGCCTAATCCTAGCAATCAATTGATGTTTTAAAATTCCTGACCATTTAATTAACAAACATGACCCTACTTATTATATGAAGAAGTCATGCTGTCTTAATTTTTAGATTTTGATATTATTCACACTTGCACAGGTATATCCCAAAACAAAAGTCTTCTGCCCAAAAATGGACTTTGGAACATATACTGCCCAGGGACCATCAGGCCATGGCATGGCAAAGCAGCCAACTGGCTATCTTCTCAGACCCAGCAGTGACATTCTGACTGTCTGCACCATTTATCCTTTGTGTGCAATTATGTGAATCTCACTTCCTTTTACTCCCCTTTCCTTTTAACCAAAATGAGACAACAACCAATCAATTCATATGCTAAAATTAATGATAAGAAATGAAGTTCTCATCAAAATCATGTTACAAAAGAGAGACAAAGAAGCAAATTCTTAGCTCTCTCAAAAGCAGCCAATCCTAGCTTTCAATCAGGACATGATGGGACTTAAGCCTGTCAATCTGTGTTCAATGGCAATGAAAAAATAAAGGATGTGTATGAAATGAGATAAATATATCAATGAAGAGTATCTCAAAGGAGTAATTATGATCTTAGAATGCATTTTAGCTCACTACCACTAGCTCTCTATCCCACCCCCATCATGCTTCGAAATTTCTAACCCCCTTAATCGTTTTTGAGGCTTTCATTTTTCGCCTGCATTTTCGAGAATATATTATGCCTGGAAATAGTCAACCACCCTAACTCAAAGCTAATCTTATTCAATACAGCAGTATAGGCAGGTATTCAAATGAGGATACAACTCATTAGAGTATACCCTATGTCAAAATGGGCATGATTAGTTGCTAAAAAATGAGAGCTAGTGCTGGGGATTTAGCTCAGTGGTGCCTCTGCCTGCCTTGCAAGAGCAAGGTCCTGAGTTCGATCCCTGGTACAAAATAAATAAATAAATGAATAAAATAAAATAAAAAATAAGAGCTATCATTATTTGAAATTTAGAGCAAAATTAATCTCTGTTAAAGAGAACAGAATTTATAACTGGAAAAAAAGTTAGTAAATAAGACACATAGGATTCATGCTTCCAAACAACGCTGTTCTATGAAAATATGAAATAAACAAGACAAAAATGGAAACCCAGAGAAAGAAAATCAAATGTGAGTGAAAGATTAAATACAGATTCAATCTAGAAGGACACTAATCTGTTTAAAACACAAAGCAAGCAGCAAAAAGATTGAACTAGGTTTGGACTAGTGAGGAGCTGTCCAGTGTCCAGCTTTCCATGCCAACCTGAAGAATTTGCTGTTCTGCTCCAAATCTCCCCCTTTTTCCACTAAGGAAGAATACAGAGCTTCCAAATCATTTCTTAAATGAAGAGAGAAACCTGTTGCTCTTCAAGCTCTTTGTCTTCACTGAGAGGTTCACCACAAGAGGCAAGAAACATATTATACAATGACAAATTTGGTTATTAGCTTTACATTTTCATATTGATACTCCTACCAGACACTGTACTCCTAGTATTCAGGAAGAAACTTGCAAATCCTGTCATCAGAAGTATGTGGGACCTTCTAAACTGCCCCAAAATACAGGCATAATTTCTTACATTTAGTTGAAAACATAGGGAGGACTACCAATTCTTTCTTTCACTCAGAAAGTACTTAGAGAAGAGCAGGTTGGTTGAATTGGCTGGTTGTTAGTAATAAATTCATTTAAAAATTAGCATTTAGTTATATATATTCATATATAGCTTATTATACAAAGAAACAACAAATTGGGTAAAAATAGGACTTTATGTTTTCTCCAAAACATGCACCTTAGCCTTGGATTTTGGCTTATTGTCAACTTGCCATGTCAGACTCTGGACCAATGTGCCAGGCTCCCCTGGCCTATAATAGCATGGGGACGCCTCTGCATGTTGGTAATCCCTAGCTAATTCACCAGCACTCCAGAGACTCCACACTCAGCCAGAATGGCTCGTGTCTGCTCCCAACAGAGAGTCACAGACTACCCAATTCATCCATCCACTGCCAGTCTGTCAATGTAAAATTGTACATGAGTCACTGACACCCACAACCTCAGAAGGTCAACGGATCACCAGTCCAAAAAAAGGTTTGGATTCATTCCACGGTTGACCATATGTCTGTCTGACTGCACAGTGGGACACAAATCTTGCCAAATAACCTGGCACACTTCACCCAGCTTGCAGAAGACCCCAAACCATAGAGTCATTTTAAACAAATTGCCAAGACAAGAACTCGGTCTGACTCTCAAACAATTTCTTAGCTCAGAATGAAAATAGACTTGGACAGCTTCCAATCTTCGGTAATTCAATACACTATATTAATAAGTTCTTTATAAATATATAGAAGGAAGGGAGTGAAAGACTAACACCTCACAGGTGCTGGTGTAGAAACTTCCCACACACATGTTATATAACAATTGGTCCTAAAGTAGATTAAATATTGAGTGTGCCCCTTCTTTGTTTAAATCCAGAGCTAATAATCAAAATTTCAGTTTCTCTCTCAACCTCTTTCTGACTTTCCATATATTTGCACATAGTGCCTAGGACAACACTTACACAAATAAATACTAAACAAAAATTACTTCATAGTGAATGAACTAGTAAACAAATGGTAATCTCTAGAAGGAATTCAAAGATCTCCCTAGTCCTACTTTCACTTTTAAAGAAAGCATGTGATGGGGATGGGAGTAGCAAGGACAACGTCAGGTCACAGAAGGTGAAGTTTTTGATGTGATAAAGGTTAAAGGTCTGGGACCATAACTTTTCCTTGAGACTTCATCATTGAAATCTCACTTCTTTTTAGACTTTCTCCCTGTCCTCTGCTTCCCTTACTGTTCCCCACAGCAGGAACGCACCATCTCCCTCCTCCTCTTTCTTTTCCCCTTTATTTCATTGCCTCCAGATCCTCTCTTAAGCAAAACAGGCAGAAACCAGGATTAGATTCAGGATAAATGAGGCCTTTAGAAACTGCCATAGTCTGCCTCCGTTAGGCTGCTTATAGATGTGGCCTCCTTTTCCTATAGTCATCTTTCCTGCATCCTCTGACCACCAGGGAGACACACAGTACAGAGTGAAATTCAAGGAAAAAGACCAGGGAAGCAGTAAGATATGTCTTCATATCTTATTTACTTTGGGCAAAGGTGTCATTAATACTCTCGCCCAGGAGACCTGGAATCTATAGGATGATCTGTGACCTCAAATCTCAAAGAGTAATAAGGTGAATAAATTTTCTGGCCTTGTCTTTTAAACATGTATTTCTTTACATTTCCTTAATTTCTGGTAAATGGCTGGTTAAAGATTTACAGAATTTGATCATGGTTAAAATCATTTTGACGTAATACATAAATATATCAATCAAGAAGAGCCACTTTCAATAAAGGGGATTAGTCTATTAGTGCCCAAAAGATTTCAGAGGGGAGAGTACAAAATAACATCATTAGGACATAAGTGAAAATCTGTACAGCATGAAATGAGAGAGAATTCCAGTCAGTTCCTCTCAAAGGTCTGAGACAAGACAACAGTATATAGTCTATGAACAAGCAGTAGCATAAAGTTTATTCACATCCTCCAGATGACAATAATATGCCCAGTTCTGGTGTGTCCCAACTGAATCTCACCGCCGCAAGTAGGAGCATAGCCTAGAGGACACCCTCAGAAAGCCCTAATTGTTGCCTTGGTTCATTATTACCTTTACTTCTATGTTAGTCAGCTTGCCATCATGGTAAAATAATACCTGAGATGACTGAGATCCCAATCTAAGATTGGGCAGCCCCATTGCTTTGGGGCTGTTGTGGGCATGACAGGTGGCAATGACAGGGAGTAGTTGGCAGAGAAAATGGCTCACCTCATGGCCAGAGCCAAAGAGAATGAGGAGGCTGGTACCCCACAGTTCCCTTCAAAGACACACTCGAATGACCTCAAGACACCACACTAAGTCCCACATCCTAAAGGTTCACTAACTCTCAATAACACCACCCTGGGGACCAACCTTTTAACATATGGGCTTTTGGGGGACATGCAATATGCAAACTAGCATTTGCTTTGGGATACATTAATATATACTATTCATAGCTGTTCTCCAATATTTTCATTATATCCCCACTGGAAACTTTGCACATAGAGAAGCTTTATGGTCAGCAAATTATTTACTCTTACCCCTTATTTTAGAGATACATTGGAAAAGCCAAATCTTACATGAACCTATAATGTTTACTTTCTATCAGAGCTAAGTTATGTGAGAAATTAGGCAAGGCAGCTAGAAGAGAGGATTCAGACTCCTAATCCAGATCTCATGGGGCCCTTTATGATTGTATTTGGAAAGAATTTTACAAACAGCAAAGTCATTTTTCAAATGTGATGATATAAGCTATAGAATATGTTATTTTGCATCACCTTAAATGAATTTGATCATCATATAGCATGTTCTAACTCTGGATTGCTCTATTTTTAAAACCCTAAGCTGTAACATAATAGTCTATTTCAAAATTCATCTACCCATCCAGCTTTATTTTATTCTATTTTCCAAACTACTTCTATTTTTTTAATTGCTTAAAACTCCCAAATCTATATTGCTATTCATGGACTTGCTATTACTCCAAATCCATATATAATATTCTTAGATCTCTTCACCTGCATAATCAACAGACACAGAAATTCAATATGTCTAAATTACACTTGTCATATTTTCCCAGGAACCCTGATTTTTTTCTGGAATCCTGTGCTTCACACAAACCAAACACTTTATTGTCCAATAGGCTCTTCTGAATGTTTCTTGACTCTGTGTATTTGCTCATATCTTTGCCTGAACTTATCTCTCCTCATTTCTATCCAATTCTTTCCTACTTCTCCCCTAGCAACACAGCTATTTAATACCTACTCATCTCTCAAGATAATTTCAAGTATTACTTCTTCTTGCTTGAGTACATTTCAAGTAATTCCTTCCTCCATCGGGTAGACTGGACACTTCTTTGAGTTTCTAAGGATCCCTACATATTCCAAACACTTTAACAATGATCTACGCATTCTGATTACAACTATATTGGCACAAAGATTGTAAGAAACTATAAGTCATTTTCAACTATAAAATCAATCTCAGGAACCCTGAGACCTACTACTGCGCTAATCTATTGAATCTGATTATCAATCAGGAGATGAAGGTGTACACATGGTTTCTAACTTGGTGATGTCTACAAAACATGGGAGTGGATAAAAATGGCAATGGGCTTGGCTAAGGCAGGCTGGAGAGAAGGGTAGTGGATTGGAAATGTGCTCTACATCTGTGTTTGCAAAACAACAGCTTCCAAACAAATATAGTCTGAACTTTTCCTCTTCTTCTACTTCATCAGAGAAAAGTGTCTTTACGGCTAGGCATGGGTCTTCTGTTGCACTGATTTGAGGTACAGGATGAACTGAAGAACAAGAGGAGTCAGAAATGTCAGGAGAGAAAAAGAGAACAGAAGGGGAGGTTAAATGAGGACAGAAGAAATCCAGAAATGCCTGGAAGACAGAGAGACAAAAGTAATGCAGACTGTTTTTTGTTGGAGGAGTTCTTTGAGGAAAGGATGGCTTGGTGTCCTTCTCCAAGGAGGGCACATGAGAGAACATCCTCAAAATGCCACTGAGAAGATCATTGAATCCAAGGTGCTATTATTCATAAGAGGCATTATTTACTCATTAATAAAATATAGAATTGAAAAAAAAGAGAAGAGAAAGGAAGTTTATTTCTTGCTTTGCACTGTATAAAAGAGGCTATAGACATTTTAGGCATTTCTAAGAAACAAAAATTTAAATTGTTTTTAACACTTTTCAATGGAATATAGGGAAAGTGTTTGGGGTTTTCTTTGTTTTCCCTTGGGTTTATTGCCTTCTCTTAATGACAAGGCAGAGATTAACTTAAAGGCAGTTTAGCTTTATATACTTATATTTAACTGTCTACAGGTATTCTTAACATTTAGAAATGTAGATGGTTTCAGAGTCCTCCTCCCATCTCCCTTTCTGGTGCCAAGTTGAAAATGAATGAGTGAAGACCCAAATAATGGTATCAGCCAGTATTTTTTAACACTTCTGTGACAGTTAATTGTGATGACAACTTGGATGGATTAAGAAATGCCTAGAGGATTAATGGTGCACAGTTCTGGGTGTGTCTGTGGATGTCTAACACATAGACCTCAAACTGAGGAGGGAAGACCCACCTCGGATGTGGGTGACATTGACCAATAGCTTGGATGGAATAAAAAGGGAAAGGAGAACGAAGTCTCCCTTTTTTCTTCTTTGGAAAAGCTCCAGTCTTCACCATAACCTTCGGACATCCATCTCCAGTTCCTTCTGCCTTCCAGGGCAGGCTCTTCAGCCTTCCAATGCTGACCATCCAACTTTCTGAAAGGGACTCTAATCAGACTCTACAGTGAGCTCCAGGTCTCTGGCTTTTGACTGCTCCTCCAGCTCTCAGATGCCTTTGTGCATTCTTCCACCCCTGATTCTGCAGGCAGCCACTGTAATCCTACTCAGTACTGTAAAACCTTTATATATCATATATATATATATATATATATATATATGATATTAAGTCTGTTCCTCTAGTGAACTCCAACAGATAGAACTTTAATCTAAATTTTTAAAGTGAATAAACTCATTTAGTTTTTACAACAAACTCTGTTACATAGCTACAGTTTACTCTCTCTGTTGAGGCACAGAGACCTTAAGTAACTGCCCAGGCTTATGTAACCAATAAGTGGCAGAGCTGGAGTTCACATTCAGGCAGTGTGGATCTAGTGCTCCTGTTCTTAGCTATCATATTCTACTGCTTCATGGCTTTAAGAAACAGCACACTTTTCCTCAGTGGATGCCATGTATTAGTCATCCATATGAATGAAGCTGATCACACTATATCTTCATGCAGTATACTTTAGTCAGCAGACAAATGCCCCAAACACTAGAATAATGAGGAAAACAACCACTCCTAAGCCAACTGCCCATTGAAACATGCACAAATAAGAGAATACCACTATACTAGACAGAGTGAAGATTGGATTTCTTACAACCATAGGGGTTTTATCATAGAAACAAATGAGAAAGTAAACATAATCAAGAAACACAGCTTTTTGCTTAGAAGGAAAAATAAAGACTAAAAGACCCTGACAAGAAAGTTGCAAAGATTGAAGAAGATTTTGTTATTTTGACATTAAATTATGCAAATCATACGCAAACTATGCAAATCTACATGAAGGGAAGCTATGGTTATTTTTTTTCTTTAAGCCTTATATAAAAACCTGAAATAAACAGTGAGGATACTGAATGAATTTTACAATGATATAATTTTTAGGTGCATTAGTATACCCCTTAGAAAACTGAATTATCTATTTTTAAAATGTAAATGCAATAGAAAGTGTGTAAGCCTTTTATCATTCTGATCTTTTAAAAATAGTTTTTAAGTACCTCCTAGGACTCCTTCTACTTCCTGATTTCAACCTTCATAGAGTATGTCCTTTCACTTTGCATTCGTACTGAGTGTCGTCGGGATATCAAAACTCAAGTATTTTGCATCAGAATTTGTATCATACAGGTCAAAAGACTCACTCTGACCATATGTATAGCCTAATCTACACACTAATGAACTGGATTATAACAAACTAACATGTAAGATAAAGTATTTCTGAGCATTTGATTCTCCGAGGGCATCTCTATCAGCTAACTTCTGCACTGATGAACAACTCTTTTCAACCTATTCCAATAACACAGAGCAGGTATTTCACCACCTTTTTCTGTAGCATCTACAACCCTTGAAATGAGTGAAAAAGAATTCCTGAAATTAGAAAGAAACAGAAAAGTAGATGCACAGAAAATATGATGAGCGCAGAGAAAGCCAATTAAAAAATTCCTGCCACTTGCTTCTTCGGAAAGGAAATCCATTAAGAATAGTTTAGATACAAAGATAAATAAAACAATCTCCTCAGATTTTAAACTTTCATTTGGAACCTAGGATATAAAATTTCAGATTTATATAAGCACAGCTAGTGCCAGAGGGAAATCTCTAAAAGAGCCCAGGAATTCTCTTTTAATCAAAGTAACTGTTTTTTTTTATTCTTAGGGAGTGTAACCTCTCCTAGCCTTTATTGGGAGTACAGGAGAAAATCCTTCTTGCCACTTAAACTCTGTTAAAAAGATATGGTGGGGAAGGAAACCGACTCCACTGGGTGCCATGTGTAATTAGCCTCTAAAGGACTTCAGAATATTTACTCCAACTGCCTCATACGTCAAATAAGAAAATATTAAGAAACCAAGGCAAAGAGAAAGTAGGAGACTTTCCCAAAGTCATACAGTTACTTAGTGTCAGTGGAATGGGACCCAGACTGATACCTACTTATATGACAAATAACTTTCACTAAGGATTTCAACTACTTCAATAAATTTCATCTAAGGATTTCAATTATTTATGCTTTCCTAGACCCAGCTTGTAAATAGTTGGCTGCTGTCTACATGTTCCCTTAGAATTACCAGGTAATATCCGTTCATGGATCGCTTCCAGAGCACTCTTCCTAAATATAATATTGTTGGTTATGTCACTTCCCTGCTTTAAATTCTTTTTATTCCCAATAGATAAAATTCAACACAGCTAGAACAGAAAGTCTTTCATGACTAAATTCCTCAGCCCAGACTTCCAAGTCTTCCACCTCACACCTTACATTTAAACAGGAAATTGCTCACAGTTCCCCAAAGGAAAACGATTGCTTGATGCTACCTTGCTTTGCATAACCAGCTCCCTCAACTTGACAGGCTCTTCTACTTGTGTTTTTTTTAATTGTTTGTTTGTTTTTGTTTTTGTTTTTTGGTACTGGGGATGGAGCTCACAACCTTGTGCTCACAAGGCAGGCATGGTACCACTGAGCTAAATCCCCAGCCCACTTCTACTTGTATTCTAGAAGAACTCCTACTCATCCTTTAAAACACCTCTCTTTTCCAAAGGCTAAGCATTCTATCTTACAGGATGGAAGCGAATACAGTGCGCCCTGTACTTACAACGTTCCTCTGTTGTTGAACTAATCACACTGCTTAGCAATCACTTTTCTCCCTCTCTCTAGTACAATGAATCCTGAAGGGGAAAGTGCATATAGCTTTGCATCTCTATGTCCCTAGCTTTGAGAAATACCCAATAAATATTCCTTGAATTAAATGAATGAGATGGGGGCTAAAATAGGTGCATGTATTTTTTACTTTCTTTGTTTATATCAGAGAGATGGAGTTCAAAATATGGTTGACAACCAAGGAAATGTTTTCAAGCTAAAGATTAACACTTGCAATTATTATTTGTTTTGAATTAGCAGAAGAATATTTAAAGCCTCATTGTGGAAAGGGGTTGGTTGCAAGACAGAGAAGAATCCATACACAATGTGTATTGATTTAACAGGTTTTGTGAAAGAAAGATTTCTTGGAACAGATGACCTTTATTACCACTTTGCTTTAATTGTAAATACTTTTAGTACCTGATGCCTATTAATTTGTCAGCCCGGCCAAGAGCAAAGCCAAGAAAGCATAACAAAAGAAAAATAAACCTCTAAATGCAGGCAATAAGGAACTGGCTCTGAGTAGCAATTACTTTGAGTAATGCAGAAACACTAAGTAGCCAGCGCAGTTCACTAAATAAATTTCATTCTTAATTATGGAAAATAAGGAGGGCAAAACAAAAACTTCATCATTCATTGTAATTTGTAGGAATCCAATGGGATGTATAGATTACTTCATTTTATTTTATGAGGCAGAACAATCCACCTTCGCTGCAGCAATCACACCCAGCAGAAAGGGCTTTGCCTGCATTTTCATAGCCATCTGTGTGCAATGGAGAGGATCCTGATATAAACAGCCAAGAAATTTCTATCTGGCCATTCTAGAGGTCACTCTGATGATAGCAAGTAGGTGGAGCTGCAGAACTATTTAGCTAGTGTCTAAATCTTCCTGAAAATTGATTGGGTGCTAAACATGGCATCAATAAAATATTTGGAGCCCCCATATTGCTTGATGCTGCAGTATAGCAGAACATAAATATTCTAAGCATGCAACTATTTCCCTGGAAGTCAGATGCCTTGGAAGCCCCTGCTGGATGATTTCAAATCTGCTGACAGTCCACAAGATCAAGTTGCCATTCCTGGAGCTAGGGGCAAAGTGGGTAGAGAAGCAGTGTTCAATTGTACCAGTCTTAGTCACTTGTGTTGCTAATTTATAAACAACAGAATATATTTCTCACAGTTCTGGAGGCTGGAAAGTCTAAGATCAAGGCACCAACAGATTTTGTATCTGGTGAGGGCCCAGCCCCCACTTCCAAGCTGGTACCTTGAATGCTGTATCCTCCCACAGCAGGAGAGAAGTAGCCTACCTAGTTCTCTCCAGCCTTTTTATCAGACCCTAATTCCATCTGTGGGGGTGAGGGCCTTGTGGCCTAATTGCCTCCTAAATCCCCACTTAATAATGTTGGACTGGGGATTAAGTTTCAACATGAATCTTGGCAGGGACACAAACTTTCAAACCACAGCACCACCCAATTAAATGGCTCAGGCAGGAAAGTAAGGTCCCCTAAAGAAAGAGTGGAGGTCTGTTAACAAGATGAGAGTGGAAAGAGGAATAGGTGCTGGGCAGGTGAAATATAAGATGCACATTTTAGAAACTCAGAGGTTAAGAACTGCTCATTGGAGGCCAGGAAATAAAGTTATAACAACAAGTTTAAGAATTTCAGCTCTCCTGAAAACAATTTGAAGATTTATCACATGAATGTCAGGAGAACAGGAGGACCGAAAGATGGGACTGTAAGGAGGCACCTTTAAATTACAACAAAGAAAAGTGTTAGCATAAGAGAAGGTGTTTAAAATAAGTTGTTGCCCTGGTGAAAAGTGAGTTTCCCAACGATGAAAGGGACAAGTAGAGATTCTTCTTCCAACAGCCCTGCCTTGGACTTATCTGTAACCCTTTAGGAGAAAACCTCTTTCATCGTCTCTCTTCTTCCTCTTCTTTATTCTTTCTCCCACACTTACCTAGGCTGAGAAGAGATTCCCCATCATTTTCAAACCATGCTCTCTCTAGACTCTTTCCCTGTCAGTTACTGGCAGACAGATCAATTCATTCTCCTTATTTCTGCTTTCTCTCCCAGGACAGATTCTGGTTCTATGAAGTGTGTGTGTGTGTGTGTGTGCGCGCGCGCGCGCGCGCGCGCGCGTGCACGCGCGCACGTGCGTATGGGAGGGCTGTAGTTATAAACTACAAAATCTATATCTGGGTGGGTTGATTCAATCCAGGACATAAGAAACTGGAAGCCTACATTGAATACAAAATTCTGAATTAACTTTGCTAGCATTAGAGTTGATGTTTGAGAAAGCTTTTTTCTTTTGGCAGTGCTAGAGACTGAACCCAGGGCCTTATGCAGGCCAGGCAAGTGCTCTATCTCTGAACTATAGTCCCAGTTCCTAGAGTCAATGTTTGAATCTTATCTAACTTCTATATATACTTCTCAAGTGGCTCAGAAGAGGGATGGGATTAATTGGCTCCTTTACTCTAATATTTTTCACAAGGGATTCCAACAGGGAATCCAAACAACATGTTTAGAATGAGAATGTTGTTTGGAATAGTCTACTAAAATTCTTTGCAATTTATAATATAAGGCCACAAAGGTCAATGACAATATTAGTCAGAGATTACTGGCACTTAGTTATTCTTCCAAAATGAAAACTTCTGCCTTATGACAGACAACTAGAAAATCTAGTTTCTTTACTAAGAGCTGACAGTTTGCCTCAGGCAGTATGGTCTAGTCAAATTCACTGTCTCTAAAGGCAGAAAACTTCATTCCTCCTTCATCAAATAACCATGGGGCTTTTTATGAACAAAGTTAGCCCCTATTGGTCTTTACATGAAAAAAAATAAAAATGACAATGATTTGCTACAATCTTGGAAACTAGCTAATTGGGTGCTTAGTATTCAAAATATAATAATAGACTCTCAGCCAATCTTACACAACATGGAAAAAAAATCAATCCAACTAGAAATAAAAAAGACAAAATCACAATGGACAGTGCTGACATCCAGAAAATTATTAGCAATTACTTTGCAAACCTGTATTTCAATAAATTAGAGAATTCAGAAGAAATGAATAGATTCCTAGACACATATGAATTACCAAAACTGAACCAACAACATTTAAAAACCCTGAACAATCCAGTAACAGACAAATAAACTGAAGCAGTAATAAAAAAAATCTGCCAATTAAGAAAAACCTAGATCATGATGGATTCACTGCTGAATTCTACCAGAACTTCAGGGAAAATCCAATGCCAATATTCCTCAAACTCTTTAATAAACTTGAAAGGGAAGCAATACTCCCAAAGTCATTCCTGCAGGCTAGCATTACCCTGATTCCAAAACCAGACAACGACCCAACAGAAAAAGAGAACTATAGGCCAATCTTTTCAATGAACATAGATGTAAAATTCCTGAACAAGATACTGGCAAACAGAATGCAACAAATCAAAAAGATTATACATCATGACCATGCTGGCTTCACCCAGGGATGCAAAGATGGATAACATATATAAATCAATAAATGTAATTCATCACATAAACACAAGCCAGGACAAAAATCATATAATCATCTCAATAGATGCAGAGAAAGCCTTTGATAAAACCCAACATACATTCTTGATTTTTTAAAAAAATCTGATGAATATAGGTACAGAAGGACTTTATCTCAAACTGATAAAACACATTTATGACAAATCCACTGCCAACATCATATTAAATGGGAGAAAATCGAATACTTTTTCTCTAAAATCAAGAACAATTGGTGTCCATTCTTGCCACTCCCGTTTAATATAGCACTCGCAACTTTAGCCAGAGAAATCAGGCAAAAGAAAGAAAGAAAAAAGATAAATACAGGAAAGGAAGAACTATCCAAAACCATCCAAACTATCCACCAAAAGACACACAGAACTAATAAACACATTCAACATAGTAGCAGGATACAAAATCTACACACAGAAATCAATAGCATTTCTGTAGATCAACAATGAACCTCCTGGGGAAAAAATTAGGAAAACAGTCCCATTCACAACAGCTTTGAAAAAATTAAACACTTAATTAACCTAACCAAGGAAGTGAAAGACCTTTATAACAAAACCTATAGTACACTGAAAAGAGAGTTTGAAGAGACTATTAGAAAATGGAAAGATATCCCCACTTCCTGGATAGGCAGGTTCAGTATTGTTAAAATGGCCATATCACCAAAAATGATATGTAGATTTAATGCAGTACCAAATAAAATATCAGTAACCTTCTTCACAGAACTAGGAAAAACAATCCTAAAATTTATAGAAAACCAGAAGAGACTCAGAACAGCCAAAGAAATCCTGGGCAACAAGAGTAAACCAGGAAGTATCACAAATCTGGATTTCAAGTTGTATTACAAAGCTACAGTGATTTTTTAAAAAAGAAAGAAAGAAAAGGAAAGAAACATGCTACTGGCACATAAACAGGCATGTGAATCAACAGAACAGAATACAAGATGCAGAAACACAAGTAGGTACTCAGCCATCTGATCTTTTTGAAAAAGGGGCCGAAAACATATGCTGCAGAAAAGATGGCCTCTTTAACAAACGGTACTGGGAAAAATAATTACTCTGATGCAGAAGAATGAATTTAGATCCATATCTCCTACCCTTTACTAAATCAAATCAAAATAGATCAATGACCTAGATATTAAAACAGAAACAATCTGCTGGAATATAAAGTAGATAAAACTCTTGCAGACATAAGCATAGGAAAGGGATTCCTGAACAGATCCCCAGTTGCACAAGAAATAACACCAAGAATCAACAAATAAAATCACATCAAATTAAAAAGTTTCTGCACAACAAAAGAAACAACCAGCAGAATAAAAAGACAAACTACAGAATGGGAAATATTTTGTCAGCTATTGCTTGGGCAGATGACTAATAATCTAGACTATATAAAGAACTAAAATTTTAGACTCCCCAAAATAAAAGAGCCAAACAAAATGGGCAATTTAAATGAATAGACATTTATCCAGTAGTATAAATGACCAATAAGTACATAAAAAAGTTTAGTATCTTTGGCCATTAGAAAAATGCAAATCAAAACAACAGAGAGATTTCATCTTACTGTGGAAGGAATGGCTATCATCACAAACTCAAAAACAAATACTGGCAAGGTTGTGGGGAATGCTGGCATTGTTGGTGGGAATGTAAACAAATAAAAGCACTGTCAAAATCAGCATGGAGATTCCTCAAAAAACTAAAAATACAAATTCCTTTTGATGCAGCAGCATTTCTTCTGGGTATTTTTCCAAAAGAATTAAAGACATCATATTACAATGATACATGCATACGCATGTTTACAGCAGCACAACTTACAATATCTAAATCTTGGAAACTACCTATTTGTCCTCTAACAGATAGTGGGTAAAAAAATGTGGTCTATATACACAGCGAAACACTACTCAGCAATAAAGAAGGGTAAAGCTTAGTTATTTGTAGGAAAATTGACATACCTTGAGACCATAATGTTAAGTGAAATAAATCAGACACTGAGGTTAAATATTGTATGGTTTATATTACATGAGAAAACCAGAGTGTGAACAATTTAAAGAGCAAAATAAAAGACAGATGAAAGAAAAGAAGAAGGTAGACCCTTTGGAGATGGGAAGGTGATCTGGATTGGAAGGAGAGAGGAGGGAGAAGAGAGAAATGGGAATTAAAAAAAAATAAGATGTGCTATACATCAACTCCCCAAGACAAATATATTCATTGTGTATCACAAACACATACTAATTTAAAAATACAAACAATGCTGTCATATATTGCTGATAGAACTATGGAGTCACACAATGGAGTTCTGGACCCAGCTTGCATGGGCTGATAGAGCAAATTGTAAACATTTCAATGCCTTCACATCAGTAGCCTGAAATCCATCACTGCAGGAATATGTAAACCATGGAACTGGCAAGTTAGCATTGGTCACGAACCCTTTGTTCCTCCTCATTTTCCTCCTCCTCCTCCTCCTCCTCCTCCTCCTTTTCTGGAAAGCACTTAATAAGCATTTACAAGCATATCCCTGGGTACAATCAATTTATAGTAGTTTACTATACATATATACCTACTCTCTCACCAGGAATTTCACAAAAACAATTCTCCAGGAATGTTCATATCAGCTTTATTCATAATAGCCCAAATCTGAAAACACTCCAGGTCCATATCAATAGGAAATGGCAAAAAGTACTATGGTATAATCATACATAGAATGGTCCTCAACAACAACAACAACAAATGACTGCCCACTAATAGGGATGAAGCTCAAATACATTGTGCTGAGCAGAAGAAGCCATATATAAAAGGATACTATATGTGTACAGCTACAAGAAATTATAGAACTTGCAAAAGTAAGGCTCAAACAAAAAACAGAACAGTGGTTTGCTTCTGGGGGTGAGCAGCAGGGATTGACTAGAATTGACTAGGAATGAGAATGGGGGTACTTTCCAAGGCAATGAAAAAGTTCTGTAATTTTCAGGGACTGAATGTACATCCCAGCATTGATGTGTTGACATCTAACTGTGAATGTGATGGTATTTGGAGGTAGTAGTGGAGTCAGGAGGGTAGAGCACTCACGAATGGTGTGCCCTTGTAAAGAAGCTGCCAGAGAGGTTGCTAGTTCTCCTTCTCTCCATTATGTGAAGACACACTGAGAATTGTCTGCAGTCTGAAACCAGGAAGAAAGCCATGCCAGACCCTAATTTTGAAGTACGAATGTGCAGAACTTTGAGAAATACATTTCTACTGTTTATCAGTCACTCAGTCTATGGAATTTTGTTTTGTCGGCCCAAGTTAAGACAGTAACTTAATAAGAATTTGGGCTAAACCTGTAGAAGCCTCTATTAAAGGTCAGTGAAAATACACTGCAGATGTAGCATTTCACTGTATGTATTTAACTCAAAAGAAAAAAAGCAAATAAATATTGGACTCTAATGATATGCAGGCTGAAAGGTTTAGAGGAAATGTACTTATGTCAGTAAGTTATTTTGAAATATATCAAAAATTAAGATGAATTGGTAAATGGAAAAAGAAGTGAGTAAATAGATAGATATGCAATATAACAAGTATGCTGAAGTGTTCAAGGGAAAAGCTAGGACATAAATAAGGGTGGTCATTATAAATTCTGCAACTTTTCTGTATGATTGAAACTTTGATAATAAAATATTAGAGAACTTTGGTAGAATATAATATTTATAGCTCTTATTTACTGAGTGCTTATCATTACCAGGCACTATGCTAGATGTTTTATAACCATTATCTAATTTACTCTTCACAACCTCTCTGTGAATTAGATGCTATCACATTCCCATTTTACTAGTAATCCAACTAAGGCTTAGTGAAAATAAAGTCCCTTGCCCAAAATCACATAACCAGTAAATAAGAAATGACCCAACTCAGACTGTCTCTTAACTATGCATTGTACAAATTTCTCCTCTGGATGGGAGAAATAAAAGGAGAAGAATGAACAAGAGTGATAAAGGAAAATAGTCGTAATTGGCAATGAACTAGAGATGGAAGGATTTGGTCAGAGTCCCTATTTCACCCATTTTTGGGGACTATATTTAGGCCCAGCTACATAATTTGTGGCGCTTAGTGTGAAATAAACACGGTAAATCCCTTGTTCAAAATTTGTCAGTAATTTCAAGACAACAACAGCAGAGCATTATACCAAATGCAGGTCCCTTCTGAGAACCACCTCTGTGTGACTGCCCGGGTCACAAGCCCAGGATGTGGTCCCTGAATACAAGAACAAAAAGAACTTGATGTTATTATGATTACTACCAATTTCTCCACACGTCAGACAACCCTTTCTGTAAGTCTTTTTCCCCATCTCCCCCTCCTAATGTTAGGGTTTTTAAGGAAAAAAAAAAGTTCAAACCTTGGTGGTCATAGTGTCTGAGTAGTGAACCTGTAGTAAGTCTCCATAAAAGACTGATTTGTGTTCTTGGCAAAATCAAAACACATTAGTCATAAAAGGTACTGATCTTCCTCTCAAATTGGTCATCACCGATGCAGCTGGGAAATACTGATGGATCATCCTACAAAGGTAAACAGGTTTCAGAGAGGCTGGCTTTGTCACCAGTGGAATGAATCAGTTATCTATCATTCCCTTCCAACTCCAAAACCAGGCAGGCAGTCATGGAGTGTCTCCTCCATTTATGTAGCTGCCTTTTACCCTCAGGATTTCTAACCAAAGAGCTCATTTGTACTTTAGAAAATGGAAACCATGGCACCAATTGAAAGTGCTTAAAAAAAAATAATAAAGCTCCTATCTATTTCCAGGCCACGACAATTCAGCAGCAGCTTAGTTGCTTCCTGGCTAGGCTGTTGCTATAATCAGTAATTCTCAGACAGACATAAAACACAGTAGTTTTGCTATGGATAATAGGCTGTTCATCCACTGAAAAGACTTCTATATTTTTTCATGTACTGTACAAAATGCTTCATTTCTACTAGAACCAAAATGACAAATCCTTTTACATCAGAGTTTTGCTGGCTGTCTCAGGAAGCCAAAAAATACTGTCACTAGAGAATGGCTGAGAGGATTTTAAGAAACCCAGGCTAGGGGAAAGGCAGGGAAGACATGATTGGCCTCCCCTTTCATTCTGTACCAGGCACTGCAAGGGTTATTCAAATTAAAATGATTGCTCTGTAAGCTTTGATAACTCCACATTCAAAAGTGAGGCCCTGAATTACTAGAATATAAAATTTCTATATATGAAAGACCTCAAGAACATGCAGCAAAAGAATGAGTTGTTTTGAGGATTTCCGGGAAGCCTTTAATTTTAAAGAGGAGGAATCACTTGAACTGGGAACAGGGGAAAGACATTAAATAGGCTGATTCCCTAGCAATTTCTGGGGCTGCCGCCTCATTTAAGGGTACAAAAGCCGTTTTGTGAAATGCAGAAAGCCAGTATGCTTCCACAGTGACTGAGAGGCCCAGCTGACTTTCTTTCGGAATGTGAAAAACACCATGTATTTTTAAGTCAAAAGAGATTCTCCTCTCCTTTGCTGACTTTTCAATGTGCCTGAAAAGAAAGTCGAGAAATTGTGCCTCACAGGGATGGCTAGGCTGACCTGTTTGGATCAAAGCCTGTGAGATCTTGGTAGGAACTGAGAACAAGAGCAGGTAGAATCAGTGTGGGTTTTTAATTTGGAGAATTCAACAGCATTAGGGCAACTGCATCCAGTAAAGCAAATCACCAGAAGGAAGACATGGGGTAGAGGGCCTGCTGAGTGTGTTTACTGAACTGATCAGCACACACCAGTGGTGAAATCAAGGCTAAAGAAGTAGCTGGAGGTGTGTGCATGTATTTATAGCTTCACCTACCTCCAAGCAAAGCCAGCCCCTCTCTCAAATAAAATGAACAAATGGGTCATTCGCCAGGACTGGACATGCAATAGGTAAAGTATTTGACTGTAAATAGACTATTTTTCAGTACTCTTGTTGTTTTAGACAACTAGTGATATCTTTGGAAACCACTTACCTATTTTTAAAATTCTGTTACTGTTGTCAACTAATCTAAGCTGAGAGGCAGTGAGAACAGAACCCTAACCAGGATGGGAGAATGCCTATGTCTGAAATAGATGTGTTAACCTGGAGCTCCACATTTCTAATATTTTAAAAATATCAACATTTGTAACTCCCGGTTTTTCTCCACATTGCTAAATTGGGCAGAGGTAAACCTGGTTGGAATGCTGCTTCCATGGGTTAATAATAAAGTGCAACATATGCAGCAAGTATTTACCTCTAAACTTTCATTTTCCTCCTTTGCACATTGGAGGGTGAGATGCTACCTCATTCATGTGTCATGAAGATGAAATAAGATAATATCTGTAAGGGCCCAGCACAGGCCTAGCGTGGAGAAGGTGTTAAACACACATCGTTGCTTCTGTATCCCTCTCACCTCCCCTTCCTCTCAGCAAGTCACTGGAATTACTGCACTGCTCAGCACTGCTGTCTCTTTCATGCATGCTAATGATTGCCTGAAGGTGGTTTGAGAGCAATTTTAACAATCTCAAGTTATTCTACTCGTTAGTAGCTACAGTGAATAATAAATACAGCTTGCTAATCATTCCGGACAGTTTTTGCTTTGGAAAATCACATTGGCACCTTTGCATAACAAAAGGTTAAAATATTAGCCTGGAAAGGAATAAATAAAGCTTGATCACTCAGCTCAAAATTCGGTATTTCATAGTTTTGCCTTTCAAATGAATCCCACTGAAGTGCCTACAGCTGCCTTCTACCAACATTTAATCCATATTTCTAACAGGTATGAGTACATTTGCAAGATCTTCCCTTAGAAACAGTGAAGAAGGGATCAGGCCCCACGACAGACCATCTAGGGTGGAGTGCCAGCTTCTCCACAGTAACTGTATAAACTTGATAGCCCACACCCCTTCCACGTCTTGGTTCACAGGAATTTAAGTAGGGTAACAATAGCACCACTTTCACTTTACCAAATTGTTGTCGGGATTAAACAAATCTATGACGTAAAACACATAGAATAATGCCTGGCACACAATAAGAGCTCCAATAACTATATTTCTCAGTCCAACTAACACCTCATTTGGGATTTTTTGCTGGGGGTCCAAAGCAATGGATTTCTGTCTTTAAAAAGAATGGGATCACCATTTTCCTGCGATGGTCAATTTTTCCATCTGTGGCTCTATGGGTCACTAGAAGGATAGGAGTAGGAAACAAGAAGAAAAAAACAGGACTGAAGATATCTACAAATCCACTCTGGCTGTGCCTAGAAGGCACACCCGAAAGACACACAACACATACACACACACACACACACACACACATACACACACGCACACACACACTGAAGTCAACCACCTCCTCATAGAGAAAAAGAACTTGACAACTGAGAGATTAAATGACTGATTCAATATTCATTTTCAACTTAGAATGAAAAATAAAGAATATAATGGACTTAAAATATCCCCTTTGCTAAAGATGACTTCCCAAACCACATTAAGTAACCGAGTTCTAGATCTCTTCTGATTTCTAGGTCAACCTGGATAACTGAAAGCTGTGCTTCTCAAACCATAAGTATCATTAAGTAGGTTGGATAGGCCTTGAAATCCTGCATTTCTGACAAGCTGCCTGCTTAGCTAGTGCCGCTGCTCCAAAGACAACAATGTGATGAGCAAGGATTCAGAGACCTACTTCAATCTAATCTGTGAGCCATAATGACTAACATTTGCCTTAGCAATAAGCTGACTTTGGAGCAGAAACTTCAAGCAAAAAGGAAGCAAGGGACAGAGCCATGTGGATATGTTGGGAAAGAGTGTTCAAGACATAGCAAATAAGTTCAAAATCTGAGGCTGGAAACAAGAAAGCAGGAAGGCTGAAGTATTGTGAGCAAGGACAGAGAATGCTTTGAGTTGTAATGTTCTGAGTTGGGAGTGTTAAAATTATGCCAAAGTAAAAACAGGAACAAGTCACTACTATAATAATCATAATAATAAAGTCACTACAGTAATAATCAAGTCACTACTACAATAATAATTCTAAGTTGGGATGCAGATGAACTTTTGAAAAGGGAAACACTTATCATCAGTGAGCTTTATTTAGAACTCTATGGTAAATGATTCTCTACTAGAGAAGTAAGCAAACCAGTGTCATTCAGATAAGGCACTACAAAAGACAAAGTAATAAAGTCTAACATGAGAATGATTATTCCAAACAGGTAAGTAATTACTGAGCTGCTTTAGAGCATGGGAAGGTAAATGCTTTTGTCATTTGGTCAATGGAGTATCACAAATTGGTTTGTCTATCAAAAATTATCCCCCTTCAATAGATGTACCTGCCTAAATGCACATCCATCCAAATAGGTACCTGAAGATTCTTAACTGAACATTGTAAAGCCAGGACTTCCACTGTCAGTTTCAATACATGCAGACATGTCCGAAAAGGGACATTTGGATATTCACACTAGCTGGTTCATGTATTCATCATTCCTGGAATCCATGTTCTCCTAGATGACCAAAGAAGGTACATCACAAATCACTAATCCCTGACAAGCCTGTGGGCAACACTTTGCTATTGTGCTACATGCTACAGGAAGCACCTGCACCAGAGCAGGAAGTTAGGTCAGGGAGCGGAAGAGGACCCAGGATACACAGGCAGGACCAGGGCAGAAGGATTGGGCATAGTTGTAGTCAAGCTCTCAGTACCATCTCGATCACAAGGAACCTGAACTTGATTCAGGAGTGGAACCACCACTGATCAGCCATCCTCCATAGTTTGTTTGTTCCTCTCCTCAGCAAACAGAGATATGCTCAGGGGTGCCTCATTTTAAAAATGAATTTTCCTTGCATGGTTTCCCATCACAATTAAAATAAAATCCAAATCTTTTTTGTGGCCTACAAAGCCTACCTAACCTCAGCTACTCTGTGCAAGCCATGTTGGCCTTCAGGCTCTCCTAGAACACAAGATCATTCCTTCTTGAGGGTGATTGCAAGAGCTATTTCCACATCTATAAAACTTCCAACAAACCTCCACATGTTTCATTGCCTCATTTCATTTAGATCTCTATTCCAACATGAGCTCTTTAGAGGCCTCACTTGCCTGGCCCATCAACAATAGCACTCATGTGATTGTACCATCTACCCCTGCGTCATTGTTCCTCTCAGTACCATCACCACCTGACATGACATTGTAAGATACTCTTTAGTGCCTGTCTCCCCACTAGAATGTGGTTGAATAGTGTATTCTTTTTTCACCATTGCATCCTTAGGATCTGGAAACAGTAGGCACATATTAGGTGCTCAATAGGTATCTGGTGAATAAATGATTTGTTTTTTCCAGAAATAAATAATTGGATAAATTTAATTTCATTGTATTTGTTGCTATTTTGGCTTTTGTATTTGTTTTATCAAAATAGTACTTATGAGTCTATGGTACCTTTTTCAAGCTAAGAGAATGAGAAAAAAGATGATGCAGACATTAATGTACAAAGCAATGTACTACAAGAAGGAAAGCAAATGGAGCTGAACAAGTTCCCCCAAGAATAGGGTGAAGACAGATAAGCCTACACGATAGAATAAATGAGCTCTCCAGGACACCAACAGAGACCAGAAAAATAAATGCCTTGATTGTAAAATGTTTCTTCCAAGTTGCAGGAATAATAACAGCATGAGGAAGTGTTCAGTGGATGCTGGACAAAAAGAATAATGATAATGTAGTATGAAGAATACTTGAAACTTCAAACTACATAACCCACCAAGAAATTTTTTTAAAATTCTTTTATAAGGAGACTTACATTATAAATGAAATTATGTCATCATTTTATAAGATAGTTGCTATGGGCTTTATAAATGGGACATTGATGATAAAATTATTTCATTTTTACTGATAGACTCTAAAAATTTGTTCTTAACTGACACATAATAATTATACATATTTATGATGTGCAGTGTGATAATTAGATACATGTATACAGTGTGTAATGATCAAATCGGGGTAATTAGCATTTCCATCTCCATAAACATTTATCACTTCTTTGTGTTTGTAGCCTACAAATTCCTCTCTTCTAGTTATTTATAAAAGTTCCTGTAAACTATAGTCACCCTACTGTGTGGCAGAACACAAAAACTTATCCCTCCTATGTCAGTGAACTCTGGTACCCATTACCCAGCTTCCTTTCAGGCTCCATCCCCCTATCCTTCCTAACCTCTGGTGACCACTACTCTACTCGCTTTTATGAGATAAATTATTTTAGCTTCCTTATATAAATGAGAATATGTGTTATTGTCTTTTTATGCCTAACTTATTTTACTTAATATAATGTCCTCCAGGTCCCTCCTTCTTGCTGCAAATGACAGGATTTCATTATTTTTTATGCCTAAAAGCCTCTCATGACTCTACCTGCCTATTGGAAGTTCCTCAAGCTACCATATAAAGCTTCTACACAATCTCTATTACCTTCTTGGCTACAAAACACTTCAAATCCCCACTATACTCTATCCCCTTGTTTTTCCTTTGTCTGGAGTAGACTTTGCTGTCTTTTCCCATCCTACAAACTCCTATTTGTTCTTCAAAACCCAGTTTAAATGTCACTCCCACTGTGAAAGTTCCCCAAGTTGACATGATCAGCTCTTTGCTTTTCTTCTTTATGCAAACAGCACTTGGTATTTAGCTGTATTGGGCATTCTGTACTCTGAGTATTTGCTCATACATATGGTGTCTTCATTTTACTATGAACAGGAATCATGGCTAATACTTCTTTAAATCCCACATCCTTGGACTAATCCACATAAAGCTATCCTAGATAGATGATTAGAGTAGAATCTAAGCTTGGTAGTTCCAGCCAGAATAAAAAATTCACAATTCCTAAATATATCAAGACAAGCCACTTCTCAGGCACACATTTCTTAAAATTCAGTAAACTTTCAGGATATGCAAATGGCAATAAAACTTCCCTTCAGCACATTAGAGTGACAGGTACAAGAAAATGACACAGAGTGGCTTCCTAAGGAACTGTCTCAAGACAGCCTCAGATGATCAGGGTTATCACCATGACTTAGGTTGTCGCCTAAGTCATATTTTTTGCAGCTGAATAACAAAGACAGTACAGTTCTAGGTATATTTTTATAACCACCCTGCCTTTGGAACTTAATTTGGCCTGTGACAAATTAGCAGAATAGTAAAAGCAGAATAGTATTTATTATGAATGGTAAGCACATGGTGGTAAAGGATTAATGTGCTTTAAGTAGATATGTATAAGAGATATGCATTTATACCCCATTGAACGCCACTTCTGTCTAGGTTAGCAATGAAGACGACCCGTCCTTGAATTTTCCTGTGTACACATTAGCCCTGTCCCAGTTACTTGCTCAAGTTCTAGTCAGTCTTGGAGTCCGTCTCGGATGCTGCAGCCATGAGAGCCATCAAGCAGGAACAAGAAGACAGAGGACTTGCACATGATTAATATTCTCAGAGTCCCTTTGGGCATTAGTATGAAAGGGAAGTTAGACAGCCATGTTTCCCTGCACATTTTCAGGAACAACTCTGACTCAGATTAAGGCCCAAACCAAGTCCATTGCCAATTCTGCAGGGCAGAAAAACATTCATCATCTCCAGTAAAAAAATTTTCCACTTTCTGGCTGCTGCATGTATTCTGCTAGTCAAGTGTCAGCATAGAGCCTGGAACTCATATGCTTTGTGGCTTTCACGGTGACAACTGCATTTCTAAACCTCTAGTTCCAGGCAAGACAACATTTGTAATTGTCTTGTTGGCTCAGGGTAAAACAAATACACATTTAGATCACAACAGATAAGTGCTTCCCCTGAATTAATCACAAACTGGAGGCCAGAAAACATGCTTCTATCAGGGAAATTGAACCAGAGTGGCAAATCCATCCACAAAGAAAACAGAAATTCTTAAAACAGAAGGAAATGTTAGAATATTAACAGAATCCTTCAACTGGGAGCTCCTGTTATAGAACAAGCCCATCAAATGGCAGCAAACAGAGAGGGCTGAGGATGCCTGAGCGTGAAAGGCAGGCTCCTGGGTCCTGTTTGCAGGGAATTTCTCTCTCCCCAGGTACCAAGCACACACAGAAGCGATGAAATCCATTTTCAAGTGTAAATTTCAAGTGTAAATTGCAGACTCCACAGTGTGCTACCCTAGGGAGGCCACAAAACCCACATCCATGTCCTGGATACAGAAAGGAAAAGCAAAAGCCCTCTTGGGGAAAACCCTCACTACCAAAGCCATAGGCAGACATTTCCTTTCTTCTAACACAACGATTTTCTTCCAGCACATACATTGTTGTTTGGCTCAGAGTAGAACTGGGGAACTCAGACTATGTTTGGCAGAGAGTGGGAGGAAGACAGAAAACAGATTTTGTATCAAAGCAGAGTCTATATGAAGAATTGCTGTGCAACCCCAGTGTTGGCCCTTGTTAATGGACTGGGAGCAGAATAATCCACTACTGAGCCCACTCACTGCTGGTTGGGCAAGCATATCAAAGGGATAAAGAGAAACATTCAACAGCCCTTCTCGTCTATGTAGTGTTGTATTATGCAACTACAATGAGTGGGGATGAGTCTTTCCATATGGACACCTACTACAACTGGGCACAGCGGCATCCATGGGAAAAGACCCCTGTCCCCTTCTTTTTTGCTTTCCTTTCTTCCCCCTTGTCTTCCTTTCCCACTCTTCTCTATTCTTGTAGGTTCAGGTCTCCGGGAAACAGACTCTAAGATAAAGATTCGTGTTTAGAATCTTCGACTGTGAAAAGCCACAGCTGTGAGGGCAAGGGAAGCAAGCCTGGGCAGAAGGAGCCAGGCTCAGTTACATCAGATCCTTCAGCCAGGAGGCTGCCAAGCTGGGCTGGCCCTTCAGAGGTGTCCAGAATGGGTCTGGTGGTGCCAGCTTGATTAGGGTGGAACTATAACCTGGGGCAGCTCCTGCTGTCCCTTTCCCCTCTCATGACCCAGGGTCTTTATACTCCTTTGTTCTCCTTTCCCTGTGGTCCTGCTTTTCATTTCCTATGGTCTGCAAGGCAAGTCTGTGATAATTCCATCCTATCTAGCTCTGCTCGGATGGGGAGACTATTAAAGGCAATCAGTCTTCACACTGACAATACATAACTTCTTGCAGAAAATCTGTAGCAAATTTTCAAAAGAAAATTTTTCTTTTTACCTAATATCCACACAGCCAAATGGGTACCATTTGCTATTGAGTATAAGCCAGGGCTCCAGTAGGAGTTATTAATCCAAAAATCTGCACTTCATCTTCTATAAAACTTGTGATTACCTGCTCTCCTTGGGTTGTCATAGCTTTGTATGTGACCTCATTCTGGTTGAAGAAAAATAAATGTTAAACAGTAAGTGTCTTATAAGTATCTTAACTGAATATACATATGAAAAGTGACAACATTATACGAGTTCTCATATATTAAACAGATACCACACAGATACATTCTGTCATTTAATATTTACAATAGCCTTACAGAATAAATATATTACGTGCATTTACAAGTAAGGAAACAGAAACCTCCAGAAGCTATGAACTTGCTTAAGATCACAGAGCCAAGAACTGCTAAAGGTTGGACATGGTAGAAATGACTATTTGTCACTAAAATTCATAGTATTTATCCATAGATGAAGCTGTCCCTTTGAAGAAGTTACCCAGCCAAGAACTACATATTCCACTTCCACAGTAAGGCAGAAATGGTATGTGTCACTTTGCATTCTTATGCTCTCTTCTTGGTTTGCCAACCATATGCAGTAGACTTTGAAGACCTAGCGGGAAGCACTATGAAACAGAGGGAAATGACCATCAACCATGGACACCACATTGGACTAATGTATGAGTGATATTTACAGCTCTGTTGTGCAAAGTCACTGAAATTTAGGGACTTACTTTTAGCAGCTAACAATAGGCTAATTAGTATATAGGATACAAACTGGATTTCCATTTATATGGTCATTTACCCATTCAAGCCAACACTATTTGAGTACATGTATCTTCCACCACTTAGATACATACCTAGCCTTGGGGATGTAAAGATGGGCATAACATAATCTCTTCCTTCCAGGAGCTCTGGTGCATAAAGAAGAGAGATTATTCACAGCACTGAGGTGAAACAACTGGCTTCATTTACAGTTTCTTCCCTGTGGATACACTACTATCTATGTGGCACTCTTATTGTCATTTATTGTTTCTAAATTTATTACATTAATAAAAATTCTTCTCATGTGGATTTTCTTATGAACATAGAAACTTGTTTGGGGAGAAGAAAAGGCCCTGAAATCAATCCTGGGCAGGGGTGTTGTTAGAATGTAAAGTCAGTGTATTCAGTAATTACTGGTAACCCTCATCTCATATACATGTATATATATTTGCTGGCCACTTTTGTCCTTTGCCCTTAAAAACTGGTTGGTAAAATGGATAAATTAGAAAATACAATAAGTATAGGCATAAGAGAAAGTGATTTTCTTCTTTTGTAATCACACCTTAAATTGTGCATTCTTGTGAAAAAGAAAAGGCCAAATAAAGAAAAAGTTACAAGGGAAATGCACATTTTACATGCATACATTCCTCACTCCTCCACCAGTATTCCAACATCTGAAGCTGGCCTAGTACAGTCTTTCATGTTCCATGTTTCTGAAGGTAGGAAACCCTTTTCTCACTCCCATTTGTCTCATCCATCTCTCCATCCCTACCCATCTCGTCTGCTTCACTCACACCACCTTCTCCATCTCCAAGTATTCCAACGTGTGCCGTTCTGTTTTAGCATATGTGGCTGTAATCAAGAACTTAATTGTTCTCTTAAGTATTTCGTTTACATTTACATATTTCAATGTAAATTCTAAAGACAAAAAATACTCCATAAACTTGGAAATGTATTTAGGATGGACTTACACAACCAAAATGAATGCCTATGAGCACTTGCCTGACTGACTTCCCAGATGACCTCATGGGGCCATGTGACAAGAGGCCTTTGAAAGACTTGAGGAGCAGCTGTGTATAGCAATGGGCAACACAACCTGGTGCTGAGGAAAGAGCCCAGGATTCTGAGCAAGACTATCTTAGTTCTAATCCCATCTCAAGCTCTGCGTAGGCTTGGTCATAGCCCTCATACAGATATTCTGAGCCTCAGTCTCCTCATCTTTAAAGAGGGAATAATAACACCTTCCTCTTAGAGTCAACACAGGTTGAGTAGAAGAAAACCCTTCAAAAACTCTACTTCATTGGAGGAATTTGCTTCTGTTTTGAATGAATAGGTATAGAATCCAGTCCTTCTTGTCCACAGTAATTTTAGTAAGCACCCTGATGATGACAAAGGAGGGATTACATCTCAAAACAAAACAACACTCCCTTCTCAATCTAACCTTCTCAAAAAAGCAAGTGGCTAAAGAAGTGGAAATGTGACACATTTAACTCTGTGCCTTTCGCTTTTGCAGAGGAGTTCTGCAAACTGTTGAAAGGGCGCTTCTCCCCTAACAGGACCAGGAGGGCCATGCTGGGCAGTCTGGTCGCAAGCCCAAGCTCTGAGCAATGTGGAGCAGTATCTCCTGCCTCACAAGCTCCTATATAAGGCAAGTCATAAGGGAAGGCAGGCTCTTCCAAGATGCAGCTGCCTCGGGGAGGCTGCAGACAGTCAGGGGAGCCCAGCATGGGGCTCTCCTGCTGCTCTGTAAGCAGCTCCAGGCCTCACTGAGGGCCCAGAGCTCCCTCGGAGAGCTTTATTATTCTGTCAGCTGTGGCTCCCCCATCCTCTCATTAATGCACAACCTGGGGTCCTCTCTTGTGAAGCTGAGGCAGCACTCTTCCTGACTCTCTCCTAATTGATGAAGGAGCACTGGGAGGTACACATTCAAGCAGTAGCAAATGTACACAGTTCCTTTCCTCACCCCCTATTCGTAGCAATGTTCATGAGACTCCTGGGGCACAGTTTCCTGGAATGTGCTGCTGCCTCGTTTTCCTATACTCCCCAACTCCAGGGTCTCTTCATCACTACACAGTAGCTTAGCAGCAGAGGCTCCCCTGGGTCAGACTGCTAGGAGTTGAACCCTGCTCCTGCTTCAACTTGGGTAATCACTTCATTTACTGCTTCCTAACCTGTGAAATAGAGGTAACAATAGCTTCCCACACAGGGTTATTATGAGCATTAAGTGACACAATGTATGTAAAGCACTTTCGAGCAGCACAGTCCTTGACATGTAGGGAGAACTCAACATCGATTATCATCTGTGTTTCTCTGACCACCAGTAATCTGGTTTCTGTTTATATAGATGCCACAAAACCACTGCCTCTCAGCAGACTTTAGCATCCTTCTGCCATTTTAAGCCAGCCATATGAGTCTCCTACTCCTTCTGTTTCTTTTAACCTGGATGACTCCATTTAGATACCAGGATAGGGAGCACTTTTTTCACAGGTCACCATTGAACTTGGGACTTCTGTGCAAAAATGCAGAATAGTATGAACCACCAGGAAACTTCACAATTGCCTCCTATTTTTTTGTTTGTTTGTTTTTTGATACTAAGGATTGAACTCAGGACCTTGCACTTGGGAGGCGGGCAGTGGAACCACTGAGCAAATCCCTGGCCCCCTCCTATTGTATTTTAATGTTGATGTAATCAGAAGTATGAATTTGTATGACAGGGAGAAATCCCTTTCTATCAACAACAGCAGAAAAATGCTTTGATATGATTTTTAGCCATAACCAATCACTTCCATGTTTCTCTGCCTATCCTCACAAATATAAGAGAAAGGTGTGTTTTAATAAGGCCAGCGTGTCAGCTTTTAAGAGACAAAATTTAACAGTAAAACACCTCTTTCCACACAGCAATTTACTTAGCTAGCCCTGATTATTTTCCATTAAAGTGATGATTACTAGATTTTCAACATAGTAGGTATTTCCAATCTATTTCATCTTTAAAGCCACCCTGATATTTAAGGAAATAAAAACAAGAAATAGAATTTGCACCTCTGATTAGACTAGAAGAGAGTTATAGTTCTGAACTAAATCATTAAATGGAGACAACAATAGAGAAGGTGGATGACTGCCCAGGAAGGAGGTAGCACACAGCTAAGTGTACAAAGTGCAAAGACACTGCTGAGAAGTGGCTTGGAAACGTGCTCAGCACCCAGACAGGCTGGGAACACAAGTACCTCAGAAGAGGAAGTGAGGCTGGGCCTGCCAATGCCTCCCTCACCCCTGCAGAAGACAGGAGGTGGTAGGGACGAGGATGCAGGGAAGGGAAAGTGGAGTTGACACCCAAACGAAGACAGGGAAATTAAGTGAAAGTCTGCAGACTGGACAGAAAAAAACTCTAATATGATCAAAAGAAACATCTCTAGGAATAATTGAATCAACTCCCAACAAAAATACTTCATACAGATTCTGACATCTGAATATCCCTAACAACAACAACAGCAACAAAAATCTGTCATCTTAATGACCCTACAGTGAAGCCCATCAGTTGAAAATCCAATGACCAGACACAGCACTTCCAATCAGCTTTCCAAAGATTTGCTCTTAAATGTGAATGGGCAGCCAAAGACTCCAGGCATTTGGGGGCAAGTATGCAAGATTAAAGTGAGACAAGCAGAAAAAAATTGAGAAAATAAAAGGAACTCAGAAGAATCAGATATAATACAGGAATAAAACTTCAAAGATACTCCAATTAATGTTAGGAGTTCTGGGACTTTTCTCACCAACAAGCCTGAGAATGTGACACACTTGTGTCACTGGTCTATTCTTCTGGCACAAAGGAGACATTATTAGCACCTCTACTGGAGGACAAAAATAAATAGGTAGTTTAAGAGTGATTATTTTAATTACATCGATAAAAATGTTTTTAAAACCAAGAAAATTCTTTTAGATATTAAAAATAGTGCTAAAATTTAAAATAAGAAATGATAAAATTACAGAAGATTAGGTCAAGGAATTCATCCAGAAAGTATAACAAAGCAACAGAGATAGAAAATGGGACAGAAAGCTTAAGAAAGGTAGAGGTTTGATCCAACCAATGAGACCTAGTGCCACAAAAAGAGAACAAAGAAATCACTGATGAAGAAATCCTCAAAGTAACTGAAGGACCTTAGTTAGCAAGACAGACTCCATATTGCTGCTTGACCCACCTGCTTGCCCTTTAGACGAACTCAGAAGGAGGAAGCTTAGAAACCTCCTCCCATTAGAAAATCTCTTTAGAAACAACAATCAACTATTGTTTTACAAATGTTCTTATGGCAGGACGTTCCACTTCTGTAACTTTTGCTTGCTTTGCTAGTTCTATCCCATAGTGGGCCCTAGAAACTGTTGGCCTCAAAGGTGTATAAAACATGTTTGTCTCCCCCCAGTCGGGGCTCCAGTTCGATGCTTGGCTTGGGTCCCGGCCGGTAATAAACTCCCGTGTGGATTTAATATTGGTCTCTGGTTGATTCTTTCTCGCTGAGTCTAACAGTAACAAATCAAGGAAATTTACCAAACTGAAAGGCATTAATTTCTTGCTTAAAGGACAAAGGAAAATGAGTGAAACAGTAACCCATCCTGAGAGTAGCATTGTACAATCCAGAGTATCAGAGATAAAGAGATCTGACACACTTTCAACAAGAAAAAACAAGTTTTTTAAAAATTTTATTTTATTGGTACATTTTAGCTATGCAATATAATGACATTCATCATTGGAAATTTGCACCTTTACATAATCTGTCTTGGTTCTTACTTTTTCCCTCTTCCCCTGCCCTCCCTTCAACCCCTCCATCCCTCCCTATTTACAAAAACTTTGTTTCCATTTTTTTCATTTTCTCATATTAATTCCATTTCCTTCTTTCCTTTCCCCTACCCCTCCTACCAGTTACAAGAGAAGGATCTGGAATAAGAAAAGTAGCCATCATCTCAAAAGCAACATTGCAAAAGAGAAGCTAGTATAGAAATATCTTCAAAATTCTGTGAGAAAATTATTCACAACCAAGAGTTCTTTTTTTTTTTTTTTGGGTACCAGGGATTGAACTCGGGTGCTTGTGCTTTCTAGGCAAACAGCAGAACCACTGACCTAAATCCCCGGCCCAAGAGTTCTTGATTTAGCCAAAAGGTCAATTAAGAATAAATACCGCAATCAAATACATAAGGTCTCAGAAAATTTAAATCCCATCACTTTTGAGGAAGCTACAGGAGGCTGAATAAATACAAAAGAAAATAACATGGAATCCCAGACTCAAGAGAGAGACACAAAGTGAATTAGGCATAAGCCAATCTGTAGCAGGTCCAGGGAGCAACCAGCCTAGCATGAAATGGAGTAAGTAGGGGCTATAGAAGACATCTTGAAAGAAAGATGGATACCATAGATAATGTGATGAAATTGACTACGAGAAAAATTTTAAAGATATTTCACAAAACTGTTGGGAAATATTGGTAGAGTTGGCCAGAGATTCAAAGGCTGTAAAACAGATTTAAAACAATGAATGAGGCAGTTATTAATTCCAGGAAAAACAAAGCTAATATAATCATAGCCTGCTATTTGGCTCAGCAAAAATCAATATTTAGCCAGTCAAAACAAAAACCCCATAGAATGAATTTCAGCAAAAATTATGAAATAACTATGTTGAAAGGATATGGGAAGTGAAAAGATGGGATACAGGACTAAAAATTTGCAAAATAGGAAGTCATAGAACAAGAAAAGCATTGTAAGCAATTCCTTGACATTAGAGAATAGATTCACACTGATGAACTTTAAAAAAAAAAAATATGTCTTTTAGCACTTTTTGACTTTAAAAACCATGCATATGCATTTGTGTGACAAATAAAAATTTAATTTTTGGTAAACAAAAATAACTGGATAAAATTACAATATAGTTATCCCTATGTTATTCTACCATTTAAATGATGGTAAAATACAATGGAAAACTAAAAAACCTTCCTCTGTTAGTGGAACTAAGGCATACATTTGTACTAAACTTATTTTGTTTAAAAGGCTTGATCATAAAATAGTAATTCCTGGGCCAGGGATTTAGCTCAGTGGTTTCACCACTTGCTGCACAAGTGCAAGGACCTGAGTTCAATCCCTGGTACCAAATAAATAAATAAATAAATAAATAAAATAGTAATTCCTCCCCTTTATCCGTCCTTACCACCCACAAATCAACAAAGTACAAAGCTCTGTGTAGCCATCTTTCTTTCTCATGTCATTATTACACACTCACGACTAGGCATTTCAAAGCGACTCCAATCGCTGGGACAGTCTTAGTAGCAGAAGGGCACATTAACCATAAATGAAACTTCCCTTCTCTTACTCCCTTTGCTGTTGCTAAATCAGGAAAGAAATGGCAACATTTGTCTGGAACTATCTACTATATGAGCCTAAGACTTTCTGCAGTGATATTTATTTTAATTGTTCCATCATTAATTAGGATTAATTATGAACTCTAAGGGTTGTAATAAATAAACAAATGCTGGGAGCTAGCAATTTGCAGGGTATGACTAACATGAAATTAGAAAGGATTCTCCCCAGAATTTCTCAGAAAGACAAGAAGAGGTTAAATCAAAGATTCTGGATGCCTTTCTCCCCAGTGTGCCTGAGGGGTAGGACACTCTCCAGGACTTGAGGCTCACATGCCTCCCCTTTCCCAAGGAGAGCATATCAGCATCTATACTAGTGGAGGAAGAGAGGTAAAGAGCTTGAAAAAAAGTCCCACAGGCAATTTTAGCAGACCCCTTTATCTGTTCTTTCCTCCTCTGGCCTTCCCTCTCCACTGTGTTCCCCATCTCACTGAGGCCACTAATTTAGGGACTCAATGAAGAGGGGCAAAGGAGTCACTTTAAACCAGACAATAAATATTCAGAGCACCATGGAGATAAGTATTTAACAACCTTTCTTCACCATTTCCAGTTCTAAGACTTGTACTAAATTTCCTGGGACTAACATGGAGACTGAAATAATTTGAAATAAAGGGACGTGGCACATAGGTGACAACTTCTGACAGCTTCCCCATCACTGGCTCACACATGAGACTTCCATTTCCCTTCCTCAGCCCCACCAGGTAGAGACTCAGCACACTCTTACGCTCTCTCCCTCACCCTTCCTATAACTGCTTCCAAAATATACTTGTCTGAGTGTGTTGGTTAATGATCAAACCAGTAGTAAAATAATAATATTCAACATTTATTGGACTCATCAACATTTCTTCATGCAAGTTGGTTGAAATTCTGTCTATAACAATTAGACATCTGAAGATATAGCTGTAAGAGTTTTAGACTCTTTCACTCTTTCATATTCTAGCCTAAGATAAGACACACATTTTCATTTGTTTACCCTGGGAAACAAAAAAGCAAATTAAATACTCAGATTCCCTAGAGACATCCCATCAGAGATTTTCTTGCCCTTCCACACTCAATGCTTCAATTAGAATAGCTCTGACTTCATTAGACCACGTTGGCATCCATGGTAAGATTTCACTTGATGGCATTAAAGAGTGGGGCCTTTCAGAGGTGACCAAGTCACAAGGGCTCTGCCCACAGGAATGGATTAATGCCACTACCAGGGAATGGGTTAGTGATCACAAGAGTGAGCACCTGATAAAAGGATGAGTTTGGCCCAATATTCTGTCACCCCTGTGCTTGCCTGCCCTTCTACCATGTTGGGATGCAGCATGAATGCCCCAACAGGTAAGAAGACCATGCTCTCTGACTTCCCAGCCCCCAGAACCATCTGACCAATTATTGTTTATAATTTTCACAGTCTGTGGTATTCTATTAGAGCAGCAGAAAATTGATTAAAATAAGTTCCTCACTTACACTGGTAACTGATCCCGGATAGACTTGTTTTCCTCAGTCTCAGAAAAATCATGTAAACTTATTTCCTACATTTTTTGGTAATACCACTAGGAAGTATGTCTGCCTCAATAAGGACAAAGATGTTATTCTGTTATGTATAAACTTTTAAGTATATCAATGAATATATTTTAGTGGTATTCCTTTATATCACATTATATTATTTGCTAATTATGAAATATTATAAATCCAAGGTGTACAATAAAGAGATTCACACGTCCATGTAATTAATGTCTCATTTTATAGCAGGATATAAAACAACTCATCAGTTCAGACATACCTGCCTACAAAATGATACAGTTATTATCTCCTCAGTTTTCCCATATTATTCTCTTCCTTTGAGGTCTAAAATGAGGTACATTTTATAAACTTTAAACTTCCCAAGATTCTTTTTAATGATTCATTCTGTTGGCAGACAGCAACCCTGGGAAGTGATACCTATAGTAGTCCAGGGTTAAGCAGGACATCAGAAACCACTTAATTAACAAAAACAGGGGCTTAATAACATGGAATTGGTGGCACAGGCAATGGAAGAGCTGTTAGATGTCAAACAGGAAACTGAGGCAGACCAGAGATTAGCACCAACAGAAAGTCTCTAGGCTAGAGGGATAAAGGGGATGTTGAGCTCACCTGGAGGAAGGTGGGGGCCTGGCTTCCAGTACCTCCAGCACCTCCCACAGGTTAACTTCTCCCAGAAACCAACTAAGGAGAAGGACCCTGGGAATCAACCCATTTGCAGGGTTCCATCCTCACTGTCCCAGGGAGCAGAGCAGGGAAAGGCGAGGAAGGCACTGCAGACCAACAGGATCCGGAGTCACACATTGACATGGTACAATTTAAAGGAAGAGCCTCAGAAACAATCAAAGGCTCCCATCTGAGAAGCAGCACTAAATATCATTGCCTGGAATCCTAACACCAGAGAACAAAACAAGGGGGAATTCAGTCTTTGATTTTGCAGCTAATGAAATTATAAATCAAAACCATAGGATAGCCTTCCTTCCTATTCAGTTTGTAGCACCAGTCATACGTATTTCAGAAAACCTCACTGGCATCGTTACAATTAGCTTTAGGAGCAGTCTGGGAAGCTTTGCAAAAAAAAGAATATATATTTCCTATTAGGCAGAAGAAAAATGTGTCCAGTTTTGTCTTGCTGTTGTTTTTTAGTCACCTAAATTTCAAGCTTTTCTCTAAAATGTAAATAACTGCTGCCTGTGTATTCTGTGGCAGGCTCATTTATGGATTACTGAATTTAAAAATATTTTTACATTTTTTAGGTGAAAATCATAGCCTGAACAGTAGGTATTATAATTAATGCTTGCAATGATACTTCTCATTAAAATAAAAGAAAAAGTTAGATCCAAACACAAATCGTTGAAGCAAAAAATTAAATTTAGTACAGGAAAGTTCATTGTGCAAACCAGCAGGCATTCATTAGCGTAATAAATCCGATAATTTTTTTAAATTATAACTTTAAGCATTTTTATTTCACAGGTAATATAATCAGAAACTGAAGTATAATTCTCAACTCTGCTATGAATTATTGGGATCTGTAGAAAACAGAAAACTCAGAAAACATAAACAATGCCAATTAATCCCAGTAGCACGAATACATTAGCATATTCATGTTCTAGTCACAAATTATTTATTGAGAACCTGAAATGGGCTTAGTTTGTGGTGATCAATGGACAGTCTTGATGTGGAGTGAAAATCAGGGTCACAAATTTCAGTTGGTCCTAGCACAAAGGAGGGATGGGGAAGAGAAGCAGGAAAATAGTGCCTTTGCCACCCAATCTTCAGAGACACAGGACTCCATGTCCAAGGAAAGCATCACTTTTCAGGATGAGACATAAATGCATCATCGGGTCACCCAATTGAGTTTTCCATCCCCAATAAGAATCAAATTTCACAGACTCTTTACATGGCCTCTCAGGAGAAGGAGACCCCCGCAGAAATAAAAACTAAAGCTCCATGAAAGAACATTTTTTCCCACCTTCCTTCAGTTCTACTTCTTTAAAAATATTTGAATCTAGCAAAATCAGACTTTTACTTGTAGAAGATGTAAGGAAGTCTCCCAAAACCTGGAGTCTGTGTGACACAATTTAGCACCAAATAATCCTAAACTGTTCCTCTACCTGGAGTCTGTGTGACACAATTTAACACCAAATAATCCTAAACTGTTCCTCTGTGTATATATATATATGTATATATATATACACATATGTATATATATATATATACACATACATGTTTTTACATGTGTAATGTTCTCAGTGATCATCAAGGTGGTAAACTAGACGGAAAAAACAGTCTTGTATTTCCTCCCTTATCTAACTCCCAGCCCTACCAACCGGGCACCTAGTACATGCACAATAAATATCTTTGACACAATTCACTCCAATTTCAAAATAAAGCCCAAATTATTGCATAAAAATTACAAATTACATCTGGGAACACATTCACCAGATAGTCACCTGGCTTTCTCTTGTTCTCCATTCGACCTCTGCCCATAGCAGCACCCCAGAGAGGGCTCCTTTGGGTAATGGAGAACTCCCTATCCCTTTCTATCACCTTACCTTGCTTTTCCTCTCTTCATAAAACCACAGCTACCTGGTGCAGTGTTGAGTGCATTCTCCATCAGAATGTGAACTCCACAAATACAGCCTGCATCTTTCTTAGCCACTGCCATATCCTGTGCCTGGAATAGAACTGGTTCATAGTGATGCTCAGGTTGAGCATGGAGCAAATCAACATGTGAGTGAATGCAAAACTATATATAAAAGTAGAGAGACAATGAATTGGTCTAGAAAAAGGCTTAAAATACCATTAAAGCCTTTTATTTTTTTAATTTTTTACAGAAAAGCCAAGCAAATTTGATCCCACAAATTGACAATTGTAAGAAGTTCAAATAATATAAATGCATGAAGTAAATCATCCACCCACTCCAAAGGCAGATATTCTGAAACATACAGGGTAGAGCCTGGAAGTTTTATGTACATACAAACATAATAAATGATTATCAATGAGTAAAATATAATAATTTTGTCCTTTTCAAATATAATACTTTCAAACTCAATCTTTTGTCAACATCAAGGATTCTAAGAACAAGATTCTTTTTGATTTTTTAATCTATAGATTTTAAATATTTATTCTCAGAGCCTCAGCTTCCTCATATATTAGATGAGGATAAATAATAATTGACCCATAAGACCAGTACGTGATATAAATAACAAAATATATCTAAGGTGCTTAGCACACTGTTTGAACATAGAACAAACAAAACAGGTGAGAGATAAAAGGTAAACCAATTTGGGAACCAATAAAAACCCAAGAGTTATGTCCATGAGCATAGAGTCCAAAGAGGCTGCTGCACAGGGATGGCACTTGGGATGAGCTTTGAAGGACCACAAGGCATGAGTCCAATCCAGATATGGACTGTCCATTTACATTTAAAATTTTAAAAAAATTTAGTGAAGGACAAGAGAACATAGAGCAAGGAAGCTGAGGGTCACTGTAGGCTGAAGGAAGAGCACTTCCTCAGGCAAGAGATTAAAAAGCTGACAGCTTTAGGGAGGGAACCACACTTGCATAAGCCCTTAGCAAAGCAAGGCAAAGCTACAGGCTTTGCTGTAAGGAGACTTCCAAACAAGAGGGGGCTGCTGGCTGCTCAACATAAAATGTGAGTCAAATATTGCAGCAGATAATAGAGAAGAGCAAGGGGAGGGGGAGCACAGGAAAAGAGAGGTCTAGAGGCAACACAATGAAAACTATTTATGATTATTTGAGTCTAGAATCTAGCTCCACTTTACATATAGCCCAAGGTATTTTTGCACACCCTACACAGTGAGTTTTGAAGGAAAGAAACTCTCATATAAATTTTCTAAATATTATACTTTGATAGTTTGGAATTTTCCAAAAGCTGATCAGCATATGTATTAGTTTCTTTTTGCTGTCCTAAGAAATAACCACAATCACAATAACTCAAAACAACACAGAGTTATTATTTTACAATCTTAGAGGTCAGACATCTAAATTGAGTCATCAGGGCAGTGTTCCCCCTGGAGGGTTGGGGAAAATGCCCTTTTCTTGCCCTTTCCAGCTTCCTGGAGTGGTAGGCACTCATTGGTCATAGTTCTGCCCCCAACCTCATTTTCTTGGCCACATCGCCTTCTCTGACTCTGACACTCTTGCTTCTTCTCACAAAGATCTTTGTGATTACATTGGGCTCATGGGAATTGTCCTCATCTCAGGATCTTTAAGTTAATCATGTCTGAAAAGTTTCTTTTGCCAAAGTGGGTGCCAGGGTTTGGGATGTGGACATCTTTGAAGGCACCATTATTCTGCTAACCACAGCTACCATTTTGGGAAATCACATCATGGATTATAACACTGTTCCTGGTTTTTAAGTGACTGATATAAAACACTGGTATCAGACTGCATTATTCACAGTCCCATTCTCGAGGATTCTTCCCACTTACCACCAGAAAAGGAAAAAGGTAAAAATATCTGATGGCCTTGTATTTTTCCAGAATAGTCCTGCCCAACATTTGTATCTATGTTATTTACTTTTAATTTTCATTTCGCACAATTAGAGAAATTCTTAAAATTTTGCACGCATAGGTTATATTATCCATATAAGTTAAAAAGGGTTCATCATTGCAAATATTAAATACTTATTTTCAAAAGGGGTTTTGGGGTCTGAAAGGACTGAGGACAACTTAGATAATAATTATTTTTAGTGAGCTGAGTGGTACTAGAAAACCACATATATTATAGTAGTAGCTGCAACTCTGAAAAATAAGGTGAGTGGTTCCATAGGAAATATGACAATAGATTGTGCACAGTGCCTACAGTGCACTACTGATTGAACTTCTCACCTGTCTACGCTGTCCCTCTCAGCCCCTGCCCTGCTCAGCCAGCTCTCTCAGCTCCCTGCCCTCTGCTTCCAACCCTGCAGGCCAGAGAAACGGACAGATAATGAGGCACTTGGAGAGTCGGCTGAGAATCCTTCAGACAACCAGGCTCTTTATAATTTCATGAAGCACCGCACAAGAGAAAACGAGGTCCGCTGATGAAAGCTCTCACATTAAAGTGCAGTGGTGGCTAGTGGAGGGAGGATGGCCAAGAAAGAGAGCAAGGCCCAGGAAGATAGGGGGACGGGATAGTCAGACTGGGGAGAGGAAATCAAACAACCAGGGCCAACTGCAGTAAACAACTCCAGCTGTCTCTGTTAAGATATGGACTGTCCATGTACAACACATTTAATTTTCTTTTTTAAAAAATGAACATTTAGTGAAGGATAAGAGAACATAGAGCAAGGAAGCCAGAAGAGCAGGCTCAAGTGCCATGCTCCAGTGCTGAGCTATGTGTTTTCCCTCTAGGTGCAGGGTGCCCCTTCTCCTCATGCCGGGCTCAAACTTTCTGGTGAAACAGTCTCAGCTTCATTGCTCTGCCTCTGCCAGCAGCAAGTACTTGTTCATTGCCTTGGTCTCCCCGTCTCTAGGTTCCTGTCTCCCAGGGTGTGTATACTTCCTGATCCTCTCTTTCCTCCTTTCCTCCTGGCTTCTTCCTCCCTGTCCTCCTTTCCTCTGACATTGGATTGACCAAAAGCACTAGTATAAAAAAATCAAAACGTCATATCCTCCCAGTAATTAACTCAGCTCCCCCATGCCAGTCTGTAGACAGCTTTTCAGAGGTCATGAACCTGTCCCTGATCCAGCAGACACTGCTAGTCACAGCCTCATCCACAGAGCATGATGCTCTCACTGTAGGTGGAGCCATCCTAGCAGGGGCAGACGGCTTAGAACTATGGACACAAGCAGGTTCTGGAGTCAAGCTGCCTGGATCCTGGTTCTGTCTATCATTCACTGTCACCTTGGATAAGTTACCAACATCACTAAGCCTAAGTTTCCTTGGCTGTTAAATGAGGAGAAGGGTAGGAAATAATAAAGCTATTAAAACATTACTTATGGTGATTATGGAGTCTTTGGCACCCATTTTGTGCTTCCCCCACTCACCTGAGCATGGACACTCTGGTTGTAGAACGATGCTTGAATGCCCAAGGCAGCTTCCATGGCCTCCCAGAAGCTCATCATTTGCATTTTAATATCTAAATATTCCTTTCAACTTCTTCCTTTTGTGAACTTATTTCTCCCTTCTGTTTTATCCCCATCTTGTTTTGTGCTAAAATTACTGATTTTGAGAATATCTTTTGACTTGAAAGATTAGAATAACATCTGGACTTGGGGTATGCCATTACATAGGAAGCTATCACATTCCTGTGTAGACTTCTGTCCTTAATTTCGCTTTAAAGGAAAATGATTATTAGCTTCAACAAAATGCTAAGCTACCATTCTGGAAACCTAGGGCAAACCTTACAGGAAATGCAGGACTGTATGGTACTCTACTGTTTATAATGATAATTACATCACAAGACATTAGAAGAAAATAAGTTTAAGTTGAAGAATATTTGCTTAAATAAATTAAATTTATTAATTTTTGAAGTCAAACATGTCTCAAAGAAAATATGAACCCTGAGTAATGAATTTGCTAAACAGAGTGCTTACAAGACAGAGTAGGGTATTTAGAGGTCAGGGAAATGGAGAAAAAATAAGAAACAAGATACATTATATAAAGGTACAAGATCCCAATGATTAATGTAACTGTATTATGTACCTAAAATGTACCAATAAACTTAATTTAAAAAAAGACAAAATAGGGTAGGTTTCAGCTTAAACATCTACATAAAGCTTGGAATTCAAGGAAAAAGTAGCACCATATTCTGCAGAGTAAAGGTCAAAAACTCAAATGCCACTGAAGGCCCAGGAATCAGCAAAAGGCATGAGTCAGTGAACAACAGGAAGGTAATAGGCAAAAGTGAGGACTGAGTGAACTGCAGGTCCTTTGACTTGTTTAGGGGGCAGAGACTGCCAGCCATGGTTAATTATTATCATTCAGAAATCAATGCCAATTTCCAGATATTCCAATTTTGCAGGACAAACCAGAAATCCAGATATTTATATGAAAACACTCGTATTTTAAAATACTGGTTCAGCATTTTTTAAAAAAACCACTGAGAGGAATGAAATAAAATGAATTTGAAGTGTGAATTTTTAATCTTTGCAGAGAATGGTCGTTGTTATGAGAAAGAGAGGAAGAAAAAAATAAAATAAAATAAAGAGAGAGGAAGAGATACATTCTCATTCTTCGCTACTGAAATCCTAGCTTGAATATTTCTGAGGCATGAGAGATTTAAATTATGCAAATTAAAACACCTTGTTTGTTTTACTTAACCTAAAATAAAAGGCCAATTAGAGAGAGAAGCTGAGCCGGTCCCAGCACCTGGAAGGAAGCTCCCCCGCTGCCATCCCAAGCTCCTAGGGCAGAGAAGGTGAGCCACGCAGGAGCCAGAAGCACCCCCACACCCGTGAAAATGAGAAGACATGTAAAGAAGTCTCAAAAACCGACTTCTGGATCACCTACAGCAACCCCATAGGGAAATGAGATGGAACAATCTGATACTCAACCACCTGGACTCTCTGAACTGGCAATAAAAGAGGATCTGAGAAAAACGAAATCAGAAATACTTACTCAGATAACAGCAAAGATTGTGCTCATGGTGCAAGACATGATTAATAAATCTGGAGAGGACACAGATTAAAAAAAATAGAGGATCTGAGGAACATGATGGAATCCCAACA
>NW_004624757.1:9093397-9121480 GCF_000247695.1 Heterocephalus glaber | reverse complement strand
TTCATTAATTTGTCTTCCAAGGTACTTCTTAGAAGTTGTCAAATTTATTTCAAAACAGATTTTTGAAATATGCTTTCTATATCCTTTTAAATTCTGTATAATCCGTGGTAATGTCTCCTAGATCTTGATATTGTAATTTCAAAAATGTATAATTGATATTGTGTAACAGGAAGTAAAGGTCTAAAGGAGCAGGCGAAGTGGGAGGGGTAGGGGAAGGGAGAAAAAGGAAAAGAAAAACTGTGAGAAAAGGAAAAAAATCGAAACAAAGTCTTTACAAATAGGGAAGGATGGAGGGGATGGAGGGAGGGCAGGGGAAGGGGAAAAATATAAGAACCAAGAAACTCATGTAATGGTACAAGACCCCAGTGATGAATGTAACTGTATTTTATACCAAAAATGTACCAATAGTCTTAATGGGAAAAAAAAGACCAATTAGAGAAAACTGGACACAAAAGCAAGTTTCTAAATTCATAACAGTCTGGCACAGGGTAACCAGATCTGTTTCTCTGAGGTGCCAGGCCATGAATTTTTCAGTTAGTGTTTGCTTCAGTTAAAAGAAAAGGCTGCACTGCATTTGGGATGTTTTTCAGATCCTCTGTCACATTTCCCAGCAAAACCTCACCTACTTAGTTCCACCTCCCATTAGGTGCAAGCTCAGGGCTCTCTTTTCAGAGTGGTTGTCATTCCAAATCACTGGGTTGAACTCACACCCTAGGAAAGCACATTAGAGGACCAGCCAGGAGAAACCTGCTGGAACTCAGAGGAGCACAGGAATTGGGCAGTGACCACATTTAATATTAGCAAGGTGAGCTGAAGTCTGAGAAATGATTATTCTCCCTTTGTTCCAGAAATACAAGGTGAATGCTTTGTGCAATCCAGTGTGGCCTCACCTCCCACAGGACTTAGGAGATTATATCAGCTATTTATTTATTTTACTGATAATGTATGTCTTAATTTGAGTTTCCCCACTTTTTTGTTAGTGCATATACAGGTTAGTGGGTTTCTTTCTGGTAAATCTGCACATGGCCATATTACTTCAATCATTTCCCCTACCACCACACTCTCACCCTATACTCCCCACTTAGGGAGGTTCACATTTTGGGGGTATAATATGCAACACGATCATATCTATGTCCCCTATTACAGTCTCTTACACCCACTCTGATGAAAGGTACTTCTAAAACTACTGGCTTACACCAACCCTGATGCTGACTCTTCTGAGTCTAAGGTGAGTCTGGGCATCATTCTAATTTGGGGATGTCTCAGGGGAGGGAAGATGGAAATGAAAGAAACCCTTGACTGGAGCCATGGGGGTATGAGATACAGAAGAGGTACAAGCTTTGCTAAGACTTAGGTAGCTCCACATTAAGGCAAGAGAAAGAAAAGGGATAAGAGGAAAATTGAAATGATTCCAACCCCCATTTAACCAGTGCCATCACATTAAAAAGCCATGATTCATTGTGTTCCATAAATACAGTTATTGTCAATTAAAAATAAAATTTTAAAAAATGCATGCTGCTCTCCCAAAGCCTTAGCCCCAGACTCATATTTTCCAAACCCTATCCAATATAACACAAGTTCAAGAAGAATAAAAGCCCTGGACAGCAGTCCCCTGGAGTCATAGCAATAGAGTTTGACCTACATTGCTGAAGCTGCTACTTTGTCCTTCTGGGTCTTTTTACTGCTAAAATTCAGGGTAGAGATGGCTATAACAGTTAATGTCAGTGTGTCTGACACACATCCTTTGGTATTTGAATACTGTTTGTTTCATAAATTTCCCTCTATCTAGAAAAATAAAAGAGTATTTTTTAACTAACCAAAATTTAAGTATGTTAATTCAGCTTTCTTTTTCTGGAAAGAAATAATAGTAGTCTCTCCTAGAATCCTATTGTTTTGCATCTGTACAGATGATCTTCATCTCTTTTAAATCCATCTTGCTTGTTTTGTCATTTTTTATTCAGGCAGTACCTTCCAGGAAGCCACTGGGTGTCTTTCCCAAGCCACAGGAAGATAATGCGGACTAAGGCTAGTATGGGCTCTGCTCTAAGGAGTCTGATTTCCATTCCTTCTCCTGTCAAAGGCTTTGAGGAGAATTGTCACTACCTGAAAGCAGTGACTTTTAATTTCCCTTAAAGTAGATTCAGTCTTCAGGCTTTCACAGTGATATAAAAGGCCCCAAACCACTCTTTCTGAAGCTAGCAGGAACTGCATGATGAGACAGGAATTTAACTCTCGGGTGCTATAAGCACATCCTCTGGTTTCTACTCTTGAATGTCCAAATATAGCTGCAACATTAAAAACTTCTCTGTAGTATTGTTAACAGCAGTTCACTCTTTCCTTAACTGCCTCCAAAGGGGTTGTACATCATTCTTGGAGGCTCTAGAGGCTTGATGCAGAGAATATATGGTCAAAAACAGGGAATCACGTGTAGGGAAACACAAGAGTTAGAGCATCCTTGAGGGGAACAGGACTATGAGTCATTTACAGGAAGAAAATGATAAAGAAAAATTGATCCAGCAATGTGCTCCTTTGTATTTACCCAAGAGAGTTGAAAACTTAGGTCTACACAAAAACCTGTGTATGGGTGTTTGTAAGAGCTCTGTTTATATTATCGAAACTTCCAGCAATCAAGATGTCTTTCAAAAAACTGTGCTGCATCCAGACAATGGAATATTATGAAGAACTAAAAAGAAATGAAGCAGGGGTAACACGTGCAAGATGGCTGATTTCTTGACACACACACAAAAAGAACCAATACAAAGAAAGAATAAAAGCGATGTCACTAGTGTTTGCAGCTGAGCTCTGGAGTACAGTGGGGACATGGCAGAGACACTTCAGAGCAGAGGTCCAGGATGGCCTAATAAAGAGGGAACTAAGAACACAGGATCTACCATCCCATTTTTGAGATCAACAGTGAACCAAGGGGGATTTTGCTTGGCGAGGAAAGGGTAAGCAGGAGGCCCCCAACTGTCCCCACTCATGCCACGGACAGCTGAAATACCCTCTGATAGAGGCTCCTGCAGCCCTCTCAGGACCTAGGCCCAGTCAGGGAGCTGCCAGGTTATCACACCCCTGCTCTGGCCTGGAGAAAGAGCCCAGCCCTGCCTGTGCCCTCTTCTACTCAGGCTCCCATGGCATCATGTCAGCTTGAGACCCACCCACCTCCTCCATGGCCCTGAGCAGCCCCTGAGCAGCCCATCCCTGGGCAGCCTGGCCACTAAAGATCCCTAGAAAGCAAATGTGTAGCCACATTTTGTTCCTAAATCAAAGAAATGATAAATGTCTGAGACGATGGACTACCCTCATCTGTCTGTGACACATTATATATACACGCATTGAAATGAACTGTCATGCCATAACCCATAAATATATATAATTACTATGTGTCAATTAAAATTTAAAAAAATTTTTCCAAAATAAGTATTAAATTTTTTTAAATGAGCTATGAAATGACATGGAGGAAATTTAAATGCGTATCACTGTCAAAGAAGCCAGTCTGAAACAGCTACAGACTTCCTGTGTGATTCCAACTTCGGTAGACAGCATTCTGGAAAAGGCACAGGGATAGAAACAGCAAAGATCAGTAGTTGCCAAGAGTTGAGGGCAGGGGAGATTAATAGGCAGAGTATAAGAGGATTTTCGGGCAGTGGAACTCTTACATAATACTATACTTTCCTATGGATTCATATCATTGTACACTTATCAAAGCCCAGAGAATGTACAATACCCAGATGAACCCCAGTGTAAACCATGGACATTTGGTGGCCAAAGGGCAGCAGTGCAGAGTTACTGATTATAGCAAATGTCCTGCTCCAGTGAGGGATGTGGAAAGTTGGGGAGGCTGTGCACATTGGGGTGTGAGGATCCAAGTGGAGGGATCAGAGGGCAAGACTGCACTGCTGATGGAGCATTTGGATAGATTCAGAAAGTGAGAGCATCACAGGAAACATGCCAGGGTCCGAATCAGCACCATCCCTGGCCGTGGTATGGTTGGCTTGGCTGTGAAGTGAGGATGTGGGGTCTTTCCCAAACGTCTTAACCAACATTCAGGAACCTTCCTGATAGAAGGAACAAGAGTCAAAACAAGAGTAGGGGAAAGGTATCAATCTTGACAAAGCACAATTTCTATTTGGAGGCAAGCTCACAGTTGGGTGGAAAGAAGGACGCTGCCCCCTTAAACTAGGTTGATGGGGAGTGGGGAAGGAGGAAGAGAGAATCTCATGCTGAGCAAGACCTGTCATGCTCAGTGTCCCTGCTGACTGACTGGTTCTCCACAACCATACGCACTGTGATCGGTCACCTGGCCCATTAATGTCTCTTTCTGAACTGATCTTATAGGTAAATGATGAAATTTTAGGAGTGAGGATAAGATCTTTCTACCAACCCAAAATTGTACTCTGCCTGTGAATGCCAGAAATTCCACCCCTACAACTCAATTTTATTAGCTTCTGCCACCTATTGAAATGCAAATAGCCTTAGGAGAGACTAGATTTAAAGCCATGTAATTCAAGTGTAACTCTGAATTTATTTATCTGATCTGAAAAGGTGGTTTTTTTTTTTTGAAAAGGTGGTTTTGCTAGGAGAAAGGATATCATAGACTCAAGATCACTAAACACAGACGTGTGGGTGGGAGAATGAGAATATTTTAAACACTCTATTAACTGTAAGATTTGGCAAATTAATTTTCTTTATGATAATATGGAAAAAATATCAAAAAGTTGATCCATGAAGGAATTAACAAGCTGGACTTCATTAAAATTAAACTTTCAGGTGGGCATGGTGGCAGAAGCCTACAGTTCCCATTACCTGGGAGGCTGAGGCAGGAGGATCATTTGAATCCAGGAGTTTGTGACCAGCCTGGACAACATGGTGAGACCCTGTCTCTAAACAAACAAACAAACAAATAAATAAATAAATAAATAAATTTCTGTTCTGCAAAAAGCACTATCAAGAAACTGAAAAGATATGACACAGACTGGGAGAAAATATTTGCAAAAGAAATGTGATGAAAGACTGTTGTCCAAAATACATAAAAACACTTAAAATTCAACAAGAAGATAATGGCCAGATTAAAAACACAGGCAAAAGCTTTAACATACCCTCAGCCAAAAAAGACACAGAGATGGCAAATAAGCATATGAAAAGATGCCCCAAATCACACATCATCAGGGAAAAGCAAATTAGAACAACAAGACACCACCAAGCACCCATTCAACTGGCCCAAATCCAGGACTCTGGCAACACCAAATGCTGGTGAGAATGTGGAGCCAGAGGAGCTCTTTGATTGCTGGGGGAGAGGAGATGCTAAATGCTACAACCACTTTGGAAGACAGTTCAGCATTTTCTTACAAAATTAAATTCCCTCTTACCATATAATCCAGCCGTCACACTCCTTAGCTTTTCCAAAAAGAGTTGAAAATTCACGCCCACCAAAAAAACCTGCACATGAATGTTCAGAGCAGTTGTTCATAATTGCCAAAATATAACCAAGATATCTCAAAGTAGATGAATGCACAAATAAATAGTGATACACCCAAAGAGTAGAGTATTATTCAATCCTAACAAGATGTGAGAGATCAAGCCATGAAAACACATGGATAAAGCTTCAATGCATATTACCAAGTCAAAGAAGTCAACCTGCAAAGACTACACGTTGTATGACTCAAGCTATATGGCATTCTGGAAAAGACAAAGCCATGGAGACAGCAGGGATCAGTAGAATCAGGAGAATGGGGAGAGAGAGAGGGAGAGAGAGAGAGAGATAAAAAGGCAGAAGATTTTTATGATAGTGAAAGTAATCTGTATGATACCATCACGATGGACATAGGTCATTATTTGTCAAACTCCACAGAATGTCCAACACCAAGAGTGAGTCTCAATGTAAGGTAGGGACACTGGGTAACAATGATGTTGCCTCACAGCTGATCCATAGTAACAGATATACCACGATGGTGAGATGTTCACAGTGGGGAAGGCTAAACAGGTGTGTGGCGGGGCGGGGGGTAGGGAGTCTTTGGGAAATCTCTGTACTTCCTGCTCAATTTTGTTATGAATCTAAAACTGCTCTAAAAAATAAAGTCTAATCTTAAAAACATATAGCGAAATGAAAATAGTGCAACTATCGAATGTTTGCAAAATAATCAGAACAGTGATTATATGCTGTTTTTACCATTAATGTTGTTTTTAATCTTGAAAAAATACTTAGAGCAGTAAGTGGGTTTGTGGGGAAAGCAGAGTCTGCAACTTGTCTCAGCCTCACCACTGGCATTCTATTTGGGGTAACAGAATGTGCATTTCCTAGTCTTTTTCCTCCAGAGGTTTATTTTCCTCATTCCCTTGAGCCATGGGGATCCAGGACAGGTTTTGGGTATCCCCTTGTCCTTACTCTATCTTTCAATATAACCCAATCTCTTTAGCTTTCACCAGAAGATCAGTAAGGCTCAGCATGACCTTGACAACTGACTCTGACCTTGAAGGTCTATCAGGACGATCCTGGATACCATTGCCATCATGCTAACTCCCAAGGCCTGTTTCTTTTTAAAGCTCTGGTAATGGTACATACTTAAAGACAGCCCTTCTCTTAATTCTTCCAGAAGAATTACTGAGGCAATCAGCACTTTTAAACAAAAGTACAGTAAATTTAGAGGGAAAATAAGCCATCAATAGCCTAATTTACAGAGGAAAGGTGTCTGATCCTGGCACAACTACTACAGGGCTCCAAAACCCTGGGGTCCAGCACAGTCCTCAAGGAGAAGCATCTTCCTTCCCCCTACACCTACCAATCCCCCCGGACATAGGTGGACTCTGTGGTAGGCTCACTACCTACTCTACACAAACAGTAGCACTGTATTCATGTAACAAGACACACACATGCACACGCGCACACACACACACACACGTGGTGCACAGCTAAGTTGTAGCATCACACCTCCCCACTAAATTACAACCAACAGTCTTGAGGACAGAGTCTATATGTCAATGTTCATATCCTCCAACGGCCAGCAAAGTGTCTAGAACAATTAGGCATCCAATAAACAATTGTTCTGTTAAAGAATGGACAGGTAAACTCAATGATTTCTCCCACAATTTAAAATCTAAAGTGAAGAGCTTAATGTTTTAATCCAGCCCCTGATAAATTCTGATTTTAAGGACATCATCAATAAATTCTCCACTGATTGAGCTCCAGCTTCATCTTCTCTTTACATTCACTTTCCAACTCAGAAAACTTTAAAATGTGCTAATAATCCGCTAAATAAATACCCTGCTAGAAAGGGGACCCACCCCATAGCAAAAGCAATACTTTCAAAACTACATAAAGTCACTGAGCCAAAAAGAATTTCTATATTCAAGATAAGAAAAAATGTGCCATATTTAACAAGAGCTAGTATTTACTGGGCACCTACTATATGCCAGGAAGTGTAACAGGCACAGCATGCCTGTTTCATTCAATCTTTACAAAAATCCCACCAGCTAAAATAATCATCTTCATTTTGCAGACTTTTAAAGTAAGATTCAGAGAATTATTTTTGTCCGTAGTCACTTTTTTAAATGTTTAAGAACATGAACTTTGGAGCCAGGCTGATTTAAATTCTGACTGCCACTTCCTTGCCAGATGACTTGGGCATGTCTGCCTGTGTAGATAATTGTTAGTGTTACTACAGAAGCATCAAGTTGACTGGGAAGACAGACTCCAGCCCAGCTCCTAACACTTACCAGATAATAACAGCAAATATCGATACAGCAAATTGTATGTTCCAGGTACAGAAGGCGCACCTTACAGTGATGAACCATTTAATACTCTCCACAGCCCTCTGATGCAGGTGCTCTTGATCCCTCAGTGTGTGTGAGAAGAAACCACACCAGTAATTTGAACAAAGAGCTTAGCAGGAAGAAGTGTTCAGCACGTGTGAAGTTGTTAGCTAGGTAATATTTCAAACTCCACAAGCAAACATAGCTTAACACATCTCTGCCTTGGTTTCCTCCTCTGAAAAATGGAGCTAATAATTGTACCAGTTACTAAAATTATTCTCTCTTAGCTCCAAACTCACCTTTCTGTAACCTATCGCGTGTAGGGAGGGACTCTGCCACAGCCATTTCCTCTTAGCCTGCTGGCTTCTTGTTAGCTTTGCCAGGAGGGGGCGCCAGAAGGAGGTTGCTGAGGGAAGAGGAAGGTCTTGTTTGAACATACACACACACACACACACACACACATCCCAGCGGTACTAATTTTCTTTCCCCTGTGCTGACCCACAGAATCCATTCTATAGTTTTTGGTACTTACAGAATGAGCCTCTTTTGTGCCCCTCAGGGACAACAGCATTTGCAAGCCAGCACCCCTCCTCAGAGGTCTGGATTTCAGCTCTGTGGGGTGCTCAAGTGTCTAGGATGCTTTAGTCACCCCAACTCTTTGGTTCCCTGGAGCTGCTCCCCAGAACTGCTACTTCATGATGTCTCACAATTCCCTTTTTTCTCTTTCCATGACCTAGCTAGCAACTTTATGAATGCTCAACAGTTCTTCCTAAAATTTCTCTGTTCAGATTACTGGTGGGGTTTCATTCTCCTGACACACTCTGAGGGACTGAGACACCTACTTCAGAACGTTGTGGAGAGTATTAAATGCTTCGTCATTGTAAGGTGCCCCTACTGTACCAGGAATATAAGGCTTGCTGCATCCATGCTTGCTGCTGTTATCTGTTAAGTATTTGGGGCAGGGCTGGAGCCTAAGTCTACAGACATCTGCAAGATGCTTCCATAGTAAAAGTAGGGATGATCTGCACGGGCTGCTGCCTCTTTCAGTCTTCTGAAGTACTTCTCAGGTGGTTTGGATTCTTGCAGGCTTTTTTCTGACAACTGACCCCAAGAAAGGTATTCTGGTATGTGTGTCCACTGCCTGAAAGGTTTGGCAAATTTCTACACTGAGCTCTCAATATTGAGCATAAGCTTTCCTAAACTCTAAGAAATCTATGTGCATCGTTGCCGCACGTGTCACCAGGAATTAAGGTAATTTAAATGTGTGTCTCAGGGTTAAGATTTTGTATTTTGAATTTTTGATTGTTTTGTACATTAAAATATTAATTAGACATAAGTTTTAAAATATTTTAAGTGCTTATTTTCTGCTAGGCATTGGGAAATAAATGCTTTCGCATACATTATCTCATTTTACCTTCAAGACATACTATGCTAATGGTGTGATCATCTCTACACAAAGGTGTCCAGGGTCACATAATAAAGTGACAGAACCAAGAATTGAAACCGATGCTTTTTGACTCACAGAGCTCATGTTTTAACCAATTCACCAAAGGCCAAAGGTGAAGGTGTTTCTCCACCACAGATGCTGAGAGAATAAAATACAGTAAAAATGCAAACAGACAGTGACAAATTCCTTCAGTGGGAATGGCTTAGAAAATAAAAGCAAGTCCTCTCTTGGAGTCTTCTGACCTTGTGTTCAGAATTCTTTTAAGCCCTGGGGAGAGTCTCAGGTTCTATCACTGAGTTTCAAGAATCTCTAGCATATTCTGTTTTATTTTAAGAATCTCTCCAATTTCAGCTTCATTATTATGGAATTAAAGCAAATGAAAATCTCAAAAATTCTTTGTTTCTGGATCTATCCTAGCCTTCCAAAGACAAGTCATTGTCCTAGGGGAAGATAGGGGGTAGAGCACCCACCAAAAATAATTATTTGATAAAGGAACAATGCAGAAAGGGAAAAAAAGAACCATACCTTTTGCTTGGTACTTGATTTCAGGCCAACTCTGGAACAATTTTTGGACTAGAGAAAAACAAAAAAGAAATCTATGAAGAACACAGCATAATAGTAGAACTTATTCTAAAGTCATTTCTTCTAGAAGGTAAACTTTTAAGTTAAAATTCTTTCCTTTAACCTTCCTCCCAGCCTAGAGGAATCTAAGAATAGAAATAGCACAGAGTGCAGCATTGGATTTTACATACTGGATGGAAGGAGGCCTGTTTAAGTCCTAAATAGAGCTGCAAACCTGAAAAGGAGCCTATACTTTGTCAATGCCTTGTTCATATTCACCAATTCAGCATCTTTTCCTCGAGGACATTTGCAGAAACCAAAAACTGCAGCACAGGAAGAAATACTTGCGACTATTAGAAGGCAAAGGGAAAGAAGGGAGGAAATGAATAAAAGCAGGGGCAAGGAAAAAAAGGAAAAGAGGGGAAGGAAATAAATGCTCTATAAGTTGGAAAAAGAGAAAAGAGAAGTAGGATGAAGAAAGAAACAGTACACTTCTGCCAGTATTTCCAAATGTGTTTCTATAGGGAAGATTTTAATTTCTGCTTACTTAAATGAATTTTCACTAGATTAAAACAAATCTCTCAAAAACATTAGTTTGAATTATAGGGCTTATTTCCTTCCAGTTTGTTCATGATTATCTAAACTGATTTGGGATTAGGAAAGATAAAACAAGCATTAAACTATGTCTGAGAATATTTTGGTATAGAATATTATGGTTTTTCTCTCAGAGGAAAAAAGCAAAAGCCAAGTTTACTATATTTAGTATTCAGATGGTGAATATACTTGGTCTGACATGTACCGTGAATCAAAGTTAAACCAATTACTACAGTATAGCTAGAAAAGTGTCTTCCTAAGTCAATGAGCTTAAACTTTTTTTTTTTAATTCTTTTATTGGTACATTGTAGGTATACAACACATTTACATTTCTCATTGGGAATTGTACCTTTACATAATGCATCTTGGTTCTTATTTTTTCCCCAATTCGTAGACCTCCCTTCACGCCCTCCACCCTTCCCTATTTACAAAGACTTTATTTCCATTTTTTCCATTCTTCAGGATCCTTTTACACTCAAAATATCCTGGGGCTTCCAAGAATCTCAGTATCTTGATACTCACTTTTCTAGAAATTGGAACTGAGAAACTTTAAAAATATATATTCAGTAATTCATTTTAAAGTAGCAATAATAAGCCCATTACATGTTATATAATACATTTTATGTGCATAACAGAAAAAAATTAACAAGAAGGTAGTTTCCTTTTTAAAAAATATCTTTAATGCTTGGTTTAAATAAAAGATAACTTGATTCTCATCACTTTTGCCTTTAATCTATTTTGATAGGTTTTTATTTGTAGTAAGTGAAAAACAAATCCAGCCTTACTCAGATATGTAATCTGAAAAGGAAAGAGTTCTTGAAATAATCCTTTCAGATAATTGTAGATATTCTTTTCTGATAACATATCAAAACTTGACAAGTGGTAATTTCTTAAGGATTAGTTGCAATGTAGAGTCTGAAATCACATTGTCAACAGTTTATGCTCTCTTATATAAACATTTTTTGGTCTATATTGTATTTTGAACAGATCTTTTGTAGCATCATGCATTGGTCATTTGAAAACCTATAGTTTTTTAGAGAAATAACATGCTAAATAGAGGCCAAGTGGGAAGGCCTTAATCCATAATGACTGTCACCCTTATAAGGAGAAGTGATTAAGATACAAACACATGTGCATGGAGGAAAGACCATGTGAGAATAAAGACTTCCATCTACTACCAAGGAGAGAGACCTTTGAAATCAACCTTGCTGACAACTTGTTCTTGAATTTCTAGTGTTCAGAACTATCAGAAAATAAATTTCTGTTATTGAAGCCAACTCATCTGTGGTATTTTATTATGGCAGCCCTGGCAGACTAATACATAGACTTTGACTAGTCTACTCTAAAGGAGAAGTCAAGAATCCAGAAGATGGAAGTCCAGTGACACCAAATGCTGAATTAAAAGGGGCCATTATGGCTACGCTTATGGTCAATCCTTTGCATCCTGAGAGAGAATGTATGAAACGGTGGCTCCCAAACTCTACCATTCATAAATATCATTTTGGGGCCAGTTAACCATGCAATTTCCCAACTCCAGAAATTCCAGGATTATGTATTTCAAGAAGCACCCCAGGGAAGTGAAATAGATGTATATGTTCTTCAAACTGCAACCTGAGAACCACTTGCCTGCCAAGAACAATGGTAGCTTGGAGTAAGAAGTAGGAAAATGCAGGAAATTGTTGCTATTTTTCTGACTCTTTCTCATTGTGAGTCTGAATAAATGAACCTCTTCCTTTTCCCTTTTAAATCCCTAGTGTTATCATTCTTAATTTGATTAAACCACGTGGGTGGGCTGGGAAAACTGAAATAGGCTAAATCTTGGCAAATTACTCAAACTAGTCTAAAAGCAGATCTGCAACAATTTTTAACTTCTCCAACTTAACATAATCATACAAATTCTGTGTTTATTTATGTTTTGGAAGTTTAGTTGGGCTTTTAGATCATGTTAAGTGCCATAAATATCTGTGAATATAACCTTTGTATTCAAGTCAAAGTCATATTAAAAAAACATGACTTAAAAAACAAGTCTTTCATTTATAAAGGAGATTAAAAGCTAATCACTTCTGAAGGAATATCATTTGCATTTGACATTAAATGAGTACTTGGGTCTCCCCTGGTAAATGTCTTATTCAGACAGAAGGGAGGTTGAGCTTAGTAAAAGATCACCGGTAAGGTTCTTACCATGCTATACGGTTAGTTCCCTGTGCACAAGCATGTGGGCTTCTAAAGTTTTCTCATAAATTAGGTGTTACCAACTATAGTTTATTTCCCCCATAGAAATGATTTTATAGGCCACAGCACAAAGGTCTATTTAATCTGTAGTATAACTGAAATGCTGTGAAAGTTTAATAAAAAACAATAAAGTATCACACTAACAAAGCAGAAAAATAATAAAATCAATTAAGCAACTACTTTAATTTTTCCACATAGAGTATCTTGAACAATAGAGGAATCAAGAAATACATTTAATTTGGAGGAGACAGAGACTAAGGTAGAAACTCTGACATTCTCAAGAAGCTGTCAAAGAAATTTCACGACACAGTGTTCATTGTGAAGGCATCTGACCCATCCTGCCCCCAAGTCTTCTCATGTGAATGAAAGGTTTTGCTTTCCTGGACTCCAGGGCATCCCCAGATCTCTCTGACTTTTAGCAGCTATGGACAGGGTCACTTAGGACTCCAAATAGTGCAGAACAGCAGAACTGAGATGGCTACAAATCCACTCCAGGGACATGTGCACTGCACCATGCTGGCCCTCTGGGACCTGACTGTTGCCCGTGTCACCTTGCACCAGCTTTAAAAACACAGTAATACAGTGAGAAAACAAAAAGAAACACACACACACATACACACACACACACACACACAAACCTATACACACACGTTCTTCTCAAACAATTGAATAAAATTAAAAATATGAGGCAAGGAAGAGAGATAAAGGAAAAAACTAAAGTAAAAATAATAAACACCAACAACTGGCATTTTTAAGCACTCACAATGCATCCTCTCTGCACCATGCAGAGAGTCTCATATCGTGGCTCAGAGGTGAGTGCAATTGTATTATTATCTCTATTTTACAGATAGAAAGAGTGAGACATAGAAAGCTCAGTAATTTCCCCCCAAACATATTGCTGAGAAGTAATAGAACCAAGACTTGAATTAGCTCATCTGACTCAAAGGCCATAGCCTTAAACACTGTACCATTTATATGGGGAAAACTTGCCCAAGGAAGAATTTGCTAAGTTCAGGGGAGTGAAAAAATCAGAGAATAAGCAGAAATCGTGAATAATGGCTTCAAAAGAAAGAAGAGGTGGTAGATTAGAAATTCAATCAGTTAGTGAAGTCAGACCTGAGCTGGCCTCAGCAGCCAAGGACCCGGGATTGTTCCTGGAGACAGCAGTGAATGGCAAGAAGAGAAGGAGAGCTTGGCAATTCAGCAAGCAGTGGAGGATTATTATGTCACTGGCACCGCATAGGCAGGAAGCACTCAAATCACAAGTGCTTTACTAGGAGAATGCCAGCAAAGCGGGCTCGTGTAGACCTCAAGACATTTAAATCAAAACAGCTATCTAGTAAGACTAACCCTCCACTCCTACATACACAGAATCTAAAGGCGGCAGTGGTGGCAGCACAACACCTTATAAAGGAGACCTATGATATTCTGCTATAACCAAATTACACCAAACTGTCCCAGAATCCTGACCTTAACTCTCATTAAGTAGTGCTAATTAAAGCAGCATGTTCCCTGAAGTTACTCCAAAGTTCAAAACAGCAAGGGGTGACTGTGATTATGTTTCCCAGACCCAGTGATGAAAATGAGTGTTCTGACATCTGAGTCTGCAGTTGAGATGGAGCACATTGCACGCAGGACTTTACAATGGAAACCCACGGGTAATTTAAGAGACCTCACCCAACAGAGACCACCCAATTTCCCCACCAGCCATTCTGACCACACTGGAAAGCGCACCCAGTTTATGATTCCTCTGCTACTTTCCAGAGAAGTAGGAAATGTTTCACTTTGTTCTACAACATTAGGGGCTCTAATTTAAACCCCAAGATGAAACTGACACAGGAACATTCTTAAATGCAGGCGTTGTTCTAAGTTCCCTTAATTGAAAGCCGCAGGGCAATGTAATGGGATCACCCTGCAAAGGGAGTGATTAGCAGCTCAATAACTCCTGGGAGGGGCATCCTGCTCTCCTAGCAGGCTGTACTTGGAAGGGTCACCCCATGCTCAGAGGCTGGAACAAAGGACACCTCTGAGTTGGTATGACATTAGGAAAGCCTCCCACTTGTATCCTTGCACAGCTTGATTTCCAAAGCAACACGAGAAGAAATGGCTGAAAGGAAAGTTACAGAAGCAAGCAAGCAAGGGTTTGCCACCTAGTGATTTGTAGGGTGCTAAGTACAGCCAAGGCTTCGGAGTATTGAAAGAAGATACTCCACTCACCCCTGAGTTGTTTATTACTCCCACTTTCCTTTAAAGAAATCACAAGGACAGTTTAATGCAAAAGGTCTATGATGTTCTGAACTGCAATTAATTATGAAAGAAAAAGGAGCCACCTCCTTGCACAGAGGAGAGGGAAAATATCTGAGGCTCAAATCCAGATGCAGACATGTAAGAAGCCCTTCCACTTACAGCATGCAGTATCTGTATAAGAGATAGGGATGAAACTTCCCTCGGTTTGCTCTGAGCTACTGTCAGACCCTTCTGGACCCCCTTTTTTTTTTGGTACCAGGGATCGAACTCGGGTCCTTGCGCTTGCTCAGCAGGTGGTGAAACCACTGAGCTAAATCCCAGACCCCCTTTTTTCAGTTTTATTCTCTTCCCTATGCAGAGTCGCTGGACAGCTGGGAGCCCAGTTCTGTCTGTGGAGGACTGGAGCATGCTAATATGGGGAGCAGCAGTCGGTCCCTTCAGTTGTTGCCAGACATCTGTTACTATTGTCAGCTCTGCCTCCAGCCCCTCCATCCTGGTTCTCGTGCCATATCCTGGCATCAGTCAGGGTCCCAGCAGGAAATGTGGCACTCTGGAGAGAGTATAATGAAGCGATGTTGTTCAGAGATACAGACAGGATTAAGGAAAGCCAATAGGGAAGGGGATGCACCCCAGGCCAGCAATGCTAAGAAGTAATTCTCCCCTCTAGTCCACAGGAGTGAAGACAGAGGGCTTCCCATCACCAGGAGGGCTGCAGCCATAGGACAGGGCACTGTCAGGAACATAGTGGATGCCAGGAAGGCATCCCAGGTGTTAAGGAGTCAGAGCACTCTCCCTCCTCTCACTTACCAGTCACTGGGCAAACCCAGAAGGCAGGCAAGGACAGGATGTTACAGTGTGTAGAGGGCAGCCTCCCAGTGTTATTTGCAGTGTTATACACAGTTTTATTTGTATTTTGTGGGAAGGTCATGTACATATTCCTTCTTCACAGTCCTAAGGTGCTTTCAATTGTATCCATTTGAATTCACAGTTTTCTATTTTATTCAGTGGGTTTGTATCAGTCAGCTTTCCTGTTGCTGGACAAAATGCCTGGTACCCAGCACTTAAGGGAGGGGAGGTTTATCTGGCTCACAGTTTTAGAGGTTTTAGTCCATGGTCAGCTGACTTTAAGGCAGAAGCTTTGTGGCAGAAGGGTATGATGGAGCCAACCTGCTTAGTTCATAGAAGTCAGAAAGCAAATCACAAGGGAAGAGCACGAGAGAGAGGGAGAGAGAGAGAGAGAGAGAGAGAGAGAGAGAGAGAGAGAGAAAGGGAACATTCCCACAGTGACCCACCTCCTCCAACTGGGCCCCACCTCCTAACACACATTCAGCTCTGAACATCGGTGCATGAATCCACTGAGGAGTACAGTGCCCCAATGATCCAATCACTTCTCCGGGGGTCTCTTAATCCAGTCAAACTGATAGCAGAGGTTCACTGGCACAGGGTTACAACCTGTTACTATTGTGATTTATTTTGAAGTTAAGTTGTCACAGCTGTGGCCAGTAGGAGTCCCTCAAACTGCTCCTGGGTTATCTGACTTGTCCCTGTCATTCTCTGGACCTTTCCTTACTTCCATGCACAAAGTGTTCTGGCTCACCTGGTACCTTCCCAGCCCTCATGTTGCAATCAACCAATCCTCCAAGGAGCCCTGACTCCTTTGAGTAGAGAATGGTATCAAGAAACATACACATACATGGAAAAATCAATCTCTATCACATACATACCAATTTGCATTTACATTTATTTTTCTATCTGTCTATCCACCTACCAATCTACTTACCTACTGTTACAGTTTAGATATAAAATGTCCCCCAAAAGTGCCAGAGGTGGGGCTTTTGGAAGATGATTGGATCATGGAGGTGCTGTACTCACCAATGGATTAATCTATTACGGAGTTCATAGCTGAATTTGCAGTGAGGAGGTGGGATTTGGTTGGAGGAGGTGGGTCACTGGGGGTGTGATCTGGTACAATGTATTCTTGTCCCTGGTTTCTACCTTTTTTCTCATTGCTTCTTGGCTGCCATAGGTTAAAAACCTTTCTTCTACCAGATTCTTGTACTATGCCATTTCTGCCTTGGAGCCTGCCAACCAGACTGAATCCTCTGAAACCATGAGCTAAAATAAACACATCCTCCTTTAAGTTGTATGTGTCAGGTATCTTGTCCCAGCCATGAAAAAGTGAATAATACACCTACCTAGAAAGTAATGAATTTAAACCAGTACCTCTGATTCCAATCCATTATCATAGAGCTGGTTTTAGTTTTCCCCTTTCCATATTTATAACCCATTTCTCTTATAGTGAGAGACCTGGCTCCCACCATGTTTGTACCATATCTGCTCACTAACCAATCTCCGTATGTAACCAGTCTCCATCATCACTGCCATCCTTTCCCCCATAGCGACCCCTTCACACCCTGCCTGGGCTCTCAACCCTCTCTCGGAGCTCCACCATCCCCATACTGATAGCCTCCTACCCTCCTCAGGCTCTGACAGCCACTCCTGGCTGTCTTCTCTCATGACACCTCTACCCCATTTGAGGCCAGAGCAGCCACTATAAAAGACAATTTCCTCTTCCTGTACCATCTCTGACAACCTGAACTGGGCTGCTCTTCTTCCTGGGCACCCTCTCTCCTCTCTTCCCTGGGGCTTTCATACCTTACACCCAGCAGTCCTTCGAGGCGGATGCTCTGCTTACTACATATGGACTCTGACACTCTGTGCCAGACCCCTCCCCAGGGATCCATTCCACAGCCCACATGACCCTAACATCCTGTACTAGGGCACATCACCCAAAGGACACCTTTCTAACCCTGCTGTGTGCCACCCTCACTTCTCACCCTAGCCTACAGTGCCCTCCTAGCCTGCTCAGTCCCGTGTAATGGCTTTGAGAATTGTTCAGGAAGGGAAAGGAAGTAAAGAGAAAAATAGGGAAAGAAATAAAAGAAGAACAGGAGTATTGATCTGATAGATCATAAACAAGGAGGCATTGGTGGCCCTGTTGCCACCGTCATGAAGATCCATTTGAAAATGATGTCAATACAGAAAAAAACAGTCAAAGAGTTGCTGGGAGACATATTTTCAGCAACGTAATTTGAACACCTGGATCCTACCATGCCCAAAGGCGATCCCACAATATACTTTCTAAGGGCCTATTGCATATCCCAATTCAGATAGCTGGATTTTCCTTGTAATAATGTAATGCTACCGCTATAGTATCATGCATGACTGTGAACACACAGGTCACGCTGATTGTCTTCCTACCCCTTCCAATAGCCACTTGATACCTAGTACACACTGTATATTTGCTGCTTGTACCATAAGGTCACAGAATGCTCTGAGAAAGTGTCACTAAGAACTGAAGTTAAGCCACTCCATCTGAGCCTGATAGCAGGGACCTTATCTGAGCCCTTGGAATGATCACAGACATCCTACCATAAGGTACCTGCATGGACACCTGAAATGTTACATCTTTCCTTGATAATGGCAATGAAAACAAACACCTATGGTGCTCTTATAAGTACAATGGGTTTTATAAATGGTATCTCATTTAACTGTCACAACACTCCCATGGTCAAAGGCTCGCAGAGGTTCCCTAACTGACCCAAAGGCCAGTTACCTTCTAGTCAATGTCTGTGCCAGGGTTGGAAGTGCAAGCACATCTTCAACACATTCCTTCATTTTTTTCCTTTCCTTTTCTTTTAGATTATCTCTCATTTAAAAAAATATATAATAGTAGTAAAATAAACAAAACATGAAACTTCCCAATGTAACCATTTTTAACCATGTTAAGTAGCTTCACTTGGTTGTGCAGCTGATCTCTAAGATATTTTCATCTCTCAAAACTGAAAGTATGTACTTCAAACAGCTCCCCTGTTTCCCTTCAGATGGGGGCTGGGGCCTCCCTTCGCACCTAGCTAGTCCTGGGTGGGATGGAGTGGGGACTTGAGCCACAGTCTGCAGTTCCTCCCTGTCTACCCTGGCTGCCTCGGTTCCTGCTTCCACGCCAGCCTTAGCACAAACCTCACAAGCCACAAAGAGCAGGGTCTCCCAGAGTGGGACTCGCAGCATACAAATTACCAGGGAGATGAATCCTTCCTATCTCTTTTGAACATCCCTTTCAGGCATGCCCCTGCCTGAGCTGGGAGGCTCTTATTACTATTAATAACTCTGCAGTACAGAGGGGAAGAAGGAGCTGTGCTCAAAATAAAACAATGACGGACTCAGTGTGCGAATAAAGCTAAGATAAATGACTATAATGTATTCTGGATCCGTATGTCTCCAACGCTAATTAATGTGTGGAAGTCTAATACTGAGCATCCTGAAAACACAATGCCACAAAGAAAATATTAATAAATACCAGATATTTTCACTTGATAAACTTCAAATCAAGGATTATGTCTTAGAATTTTTCTCTACTGCTCTCTGAAGATACATAACAGGCACTTACTCATTTATTTGAAAAATATTTTCAAGTTTCTGCTCTAATATAGGCACAAGCCCAGTTCAGGGTGGGGGTCAGGGAGGCCAGGCAGATGCTGCCCTCCCCTCAGGAAGCCACAAGAACCAGCTATGGCTGCAGTGGCCTAGGTCTCTCCATCCCTGCAGTGGAGTGGTTATGAAACACAAAAACCCAGATGGTGATGCTCCTTCTCCAGCTTTCAGCTCTTGATTAACTGCTTGTTAGCTCAAGAAAGGGACATGCAGCAAGAGAGGCACCTATCTTCTTTGCCATCACTAAAAGAGAAAGAGGATTAAGATTGCTTACAAATTCACTCCTGCCACCTGAAATAGAGATTTATTTTTTTCTCTTTTGGTTCTAAGGTCTCACCCTTCTGTGCCTTCTGTCCAGTAACACATGAAGGATAGCACAGCCTGAAGTGGTCATTTCACAAGGTCCCACAAGGCCTTTATGGTTCCGCTGTCCAGGGTTCAAGTAAAGGCACACATGTGGCAAACTCATGGCTGATCAGACTGAAGGCTGTGCACACTCATTCATGCAGCTTTGTGTCACCACATGCAACAAGCAATGTGGACCCACTATGCATCAGTCGCTATAAGGGACATAGTGCTGGACAGGGTTAGTGTGATTACTATAGATTATCACATGCAACAAAATCATCAGTAAGCTTTTGCAGAAGTCCAAGCATGCACAATGTCTTAGTCAACTTTCCATCACTGTGACAAAATACCTGAAAAAACTAACTCATAAGAGGAAAGGTTTATTTTGGCTCATGGTTTCAGTGGTTTCAGTCCATGGTCAGCCGGTGCCATTACTTTCAGGCCTGTGGTGATACTGTATCTCCATCATGGCAGCAGGCGTGGGAAGGACAGATGCTTACCTCATGTGGCCAGAATGAGAGATACAGATAGATAGATGATAGATAGATAGATAGATAGATAGATAGATAGATAGATAGATAGAGTCACCAGGGACAAGCCCTCATGACCACCTCCTATCAACTAGGTCCACCTCCTAAGTTTCCATCATCTCCCAATAATGTCATCAAATTATGACCCAGTCAATGGACTAGTCCACTCATGAAGTTAGATCCCTCATGATCCCATAACCTTCCAAAGCCCCACCTCTGAACACCACTACATCAGGGACCAATCCTCCAATTCATGAAGATTTGGGGATTGTTCACTAGTCACCCCAACAGTATTTATAGGAAAAATCTGCTCTTTGCTACTGTCTCATGTGACCTCTGGGGTCCTATAATTAACTTTTGATGTAATAGTGCCTTTTTTTGGTAATACTTCACAGTGCTTTTTGCTTCAAGGAAAACCAGTTTCTGCCCTTGCTCTCCTTGAGAAGGAGAAAATGAAAGGCTTTTCCAGCAGAAGCTCAGAGGGAGACGGCAGGTAACACAAGACTACTTATGAGCATATTTTTACATGTGCATGATAGGATAGTATGTAACATGTACATGTAACACATATACCTAAAACAACAAAAAGATACATATTTTCAATTTGCAGATGAGTGCTAAGATATTTTAACTATCATAACTTTTTACACTTGATCTTAGCCAAAAGGCCGAGAAGCGATAACTATCATAACTATTTTGTGCTTTAAGATCTAATAGGGACTACCTCACAATAAACTTTTTCAGAATTACCTTTGCAAATTTTAACTGTTCCTTCAGATTAATGACCTCTCATCCCCATCAGATTTTAATTGCTACTGAATTAATTCCGAAAATCACTGCAATTTGGGAAGATCTTTATGTGATGCAATCTTCTCCCCTGGGAGATACTTAGTTTTGATGAGTTTGAACAAGTGTGTTTCCCAAAGTCATCCTTCAATTCCAGAGTCCCTGACCACAGCCTGCCTGTTCTGCCTCTGTGAGCAGCATGATCAAAAACACATTTGGCTGAATCCAGTAGGAAGTCACAGAGCCTTAGCACAGAGACACCCACCAAGTCCTTCTAATCATCAGCCAACATCTATTAAGGACCTTTATATAGTCAAGAGCTGAAGGTCCAGTCACATAATTTACTGAATAGGTAAAGGGAGCACATACTGAATTCCAAATGTGCATTATCTCTAGGACGTGCTAAAGCAACAAAAAGAAAGCTGAGATCACTGGTGAGAAGGAGATGCACACTCAAGAGGCCTTGGACAGTGCAGTCTTACTTGGGCAGGGAAAGATAAGAGCCCTGCACCATGTCAGACTCAGAGAAAATGAGTAAATGCTAAACAAACAAGGATGATGGGCTTGTCAGGCAGGGGCAATGCCAGGGACAAGGGGTACAGTGGGAAGAACAAATGGTGTGGAGTCCCTGGGGAATAACAAGTTGGCCAACTTTCCATATGATTATGGACAAGAGGCAGAGGTCATACACAAACTGGGCTAGTTTCAAACTGTCAAGGGTTTGTGATACATAATCTCACTTTAATTTTCTATTAGGATTCACAGCTATTCACATTTGTTACTCTTCAAGTTTATTTTATAAGCATTTACAAGAATGCACAAATTCCAGGCATTGTAGATACAGCATGTAAAAATGAGTAAGAATTGTCTCTGCCCTGAAGGATATTCTCTTTGAACAATCAAATAGAAAACCAAATGATAGCCAGTTAATGTGACAGGTATGCAGCCACTTAGAATATGGACTGAGGGAAGGCTTCTGGAAGGTGGTAGTTTATATCTGAGTTTTGGAGGGTGAAAAAAAATTATTACACAGAGGAGGGGAGGGAGAGCCCAAGAAAAGAGTGAAAAAGCAAAAGAGGACACGAATCTGAAGCTGCACATGGGTATGTGTGGAAAGCAGAGTTTGAGGGCCAGGGGTGGATGCACAGGACCAGAAAAACAAGCCACGGAAGGCTTTTACATGGTAGGAGTAACACAATCAGATTTCTCTTTGGAAAAAACTGGCAAAACAAAAGACGTCCAAGAGAGGAGTTAGGAGAGTTAGTATCATTTTACTCATGTTGTTTTTTTCATTGCTGTTGTTAGTAGGAAGGCAGGTTTCCCCCCTACAGCGAGTACCTTAATCTCAGTACGTTTCCTAGCTCTGACCCTAACAGTTTAGTGCCTTAGACAAATAATTTCTCCTCTGTGGCCCTCAATGTCCTGTACTGGTAGATCTTTAAAATCCAGAAGGCAAAAATTCCTCAGAGACTCTTACTTCTCCTGAAAGAAAGTCTGCAAATGTAGGAAGGAGGGAAGGGTTTTCAGTCTTCACCTTGCTTTCTGTTAAAAGTAAACTAATTTAAACATGTTATCAGACTTATCAAAGAATTCACATCTTTAATATAAGTTATAAAGAGGCTTCAGATTCCCAGAAAACTGTGCTTTACATATTGCATGAGCTTGAATGGACTGTACATGAAACTGAATTTATGCTCTTTGGATTAAATACTATATTTCAGTTCTAAGACTTACGCCAGTGCACGGAGTGCACCCAAAGGAACAGCCACACTCCCCAGTTGTTTCTGCAGCCTCCCAGTCCCAGCTCAGCCCAGTTTTCTTTAACTGTCTGTTAGTGTGACTCCGTGATGATTAAATATGCTTCATACTTTTTCAAGAAGAAAAGAATGCAGCTAACTCTTGATAGCCTTGCCAACTGGGGACTTGGAGCACAGGGATAAATTAAATCCATAAATAATCCACAACCTTCATTTAAGCAGAGAGCTTCAATTTCTTTCCCGAACAAACCTTTCATGAGAGCTGTTAACAAAGTATTCAGATGACCTTGAAGGAGATTCCTTTGTACAGAACCAGCTGTGGGTGAAACTGAGCTACCTACTGTTCTGTACCCCTGGATCCTCCACTACATCCTTGCTCTGTATCCCCCTCATAACAATCTTCCTAAATGTCAAATTGCAATCTTCATCTTTTCTGACCATTTTGTAGCTTATGACAGTGTTGAGTGTTGCTATTTGCTGAATCTCTATCTTTGTTTTCATCTTTGTTCTCCACTGGGTCTCCTATGTGTCAACCATGCTATTTGGGGACATCTTCTGTATTGATCCTTTATTCCTCTCCATATAAATAAAGCTCCTTATGAGCTCTTTCTTGCTACATATTAGATGCTTAGCAAATGCTTATGAAGTTGAATTGAATGTAAAATGGTTATATGCTTCTGATATGGAGTTTGATTGTTTATGGAAGATCTGTTTATAGAAGGTTGTTTAAGTAGTTTGTTTAAATAAGATTATTTATGGAAGTGTCACTGCCTAGTTCATCTCTCTCATGTACCTCTCCCCTGCCTTTTTTCCATATCTGCACAAATTCCTATCTACTCACTGTTGTCCCCTGACCAGGAACTGGGTTTCATCCTACCAATTTCAGCAGAAGTCCTACTCCCACGTATTTCATGTGTTAGAAATGGCAGTTGTCTGATAGGCTGTGGCTTGCAGCTTTATGCTTTGCTAATGCCTTCACCCCCTTCTCAACCCCAATTCCCTTCTCAAAATCCACTTTCAGTGCCAGGTCTTCTGTGTGCTCTTACCCAGCTCCCTTTGTTCAAACAGTTATTCAGTTGTACCACTAGTCTCAGAAATGTGCTTCAGTTACACATCTGTAACAGCAATGAGCACAGTGAAAAATCATTGATGGTATATTGGTCCATCTCTTTAACTAGACTGCAAACTCCTTACAAATAGGGACTAGATTCTGTTTAATTTTGTATCTCAAATGACTAACACAATGCTTGACACATAGGGATCTTATCCACTCCAGGTGGGCAAAATGTCTAGACAAAGAGGATGGGTGCTTAAGGATCCTTTTGGCTTCAGGTTGGGCCCTGGAATGGATGCTCAAGCCAGAGGGAGGGAGCTGGCAGGCTGAACAGAGAATGACATGAACCAAGACACTCTCCTGGAGATGATGGTCTTCCTTGTTTGTGCACATTCCTCTCTAAGGGAAATGGCCCATTCACAGTTCCTCTGCCTCCATGACTGTGTCCCCTGTCACAAGACCTCACTCCCCACCTCAGGGACAAGTGATTGTGCAGGAGGGAACAAGTGACCCAGTGGGCTGGGAAGCAGCCTGTGACTCAGCTCAGAAAGATGAGGAGGACCAGTCAGATTCTGTGTGAGGAATTCAGTCATGGAAGACAGCCTGAGGCAGTCAGTTATGGGAACTAAATCTTAAAAGTTGTGATATAAAAGGGTCCCAGAGAGTGTTGGCCATGGTGACTTTTGAGAATCCAAGTAATGAGTAAGTAGACTGAATCAGACAGCTGAGAACAAGAATATGAGGAAGGATTGCAGGGTCTCCAGGAAATAAATCATGTGAGTCACGAGTGAGGAAGTTAGACAGAGGTATAGCTCCATTCTCAATGGCTTCCCAGTTTCTCCTTCTGTGGGTTTTGGTTCCTGTCCTCAGTTACCCATTATATAATCTTTTTCTTCCCTTCCCAAATGGATCTCTGTTCCTTACAATGAGCAACATAAAATAAAGCGATGGGAAAGAAGTATGAAGATGCTGAAGGCAAACTTTATCAGTTTCACAATCTGCCTACAGCTGACTCCATATGTAGGAAGATGAAAGCAAATTATTTTCTCTTTTTCCTAAATGCCACTTCATCCTCTGCTCTCTCAACCCATAACTCAAAGTGCTAATCCCAACATAAGTCATAATTACATCCCTGAATGGGAAATCAGCTGTTATTTTTAACATTTCTGTGGGACAGTGGACTCCATGGTCATGCACTCAGCAAAGATTTCCTGGATACCTACTCTATGAAAAACACCAATCAAGAAACCTGTTTAAGAGGAAATTTCTCTGTTCTCATGGAGTTTAGGTATTAGTTTGTATATAAAAATTCAAGCAGACAAAATAATTATAACTTTGTTAAATGTTATAAATGAAAGAAGTTAGAACCTGAGAAAAAGAATAGCAAGAGAAACCTGTGAGTCAAGGTCTCTGGGAAGAGGTGACGTTTGAGCCAAGACCTAAAGGAATGAAAGCAACCAGCCATGTGAAGACCAGATGTGCAGAAGACCAGAAAAGCCCTAAAGCAGAGAATTTATGGTGTGTCCCAGAAACTGGACATGGTTGGCTGAACTGCAGAGAGGGAGAGTGGTGTTACCACCCTTACTTTTGGATTTTACTCCAAATACAAAGAGAGGCTATTGAATTATGACCAGTGGAATAAATGATCTGATAAATATTTCTGAAAAGCTTTTCTTACCCCTGGGTAGATAATGGATGGGAGAAAGCAAGAGTAGAAGAAAGTACACAAATGTAGAAGTCCAGGTGACTCAAAGACTGTCTTGGACTAAGGAAATGGCAATATACATGAATGAGGTGAATGGGTTCAAGATATCTTATTTCAGAATTAACAGAACTATAGATTGTATGTGAGGTATATCCAAAATGATGATTCACAGAGTTCTGGGGTGAACGGTTGGGGGACTGGTGGTGGCACTGTTGACACTGGGGGAGACTAGAGGTGGAGGGATAGGTTTGGAGGGGAAATTAAGAGTTCTGTTTAGGAATGCTACTTTGAAAGACCTGTACAGCATCTCAGGGGAGACATCTAGAAGTAGACTACTTTAGAATAATGTTTGGTAAGTTGATAGCTACTGCCTTAACTGTGTGTTATTTTACTTATTTTTAAATGGTTAAGGCTATTTCAGTCTTTACATTTCTCTCCTTTTTTCATTTCTTCCATTGTGATAATTAAACAAAAAGAGTTCAATAAATGTGGGAACTGATTCCATTTCTCACTCCACAGTAAAATATATAGTAAAAAATGTAATGGTCAAATAGGGAGACTTGTAATTAGGAGAAATAAGGATATGAATAGCTTCTGTGTTATTCATAAATGACTAAAATATAAAACCAACAAAGTCCCAAATATAACATTGAACTTGTCTATAAAGAAATAAGTGCCAAAATTTCATAAGTATACATCATATAAAGGAAAAACACCATTATTTTTCTACTTTGCAGTTTGTCTATACTAAATGCTGAGTTCAAACCATAAAAATATCATATTACTATTTTAGGGGGTGCCTCCTTACCCAAGGATGGGGTCCTGTAGTACTAACTGTAACTGAAACCTGATTTCCATTCCTGACAGCAATAGTTTGTGGGATCAACCATATAAACACAAGACAAAGAGGAGGGGTCAGCAACAATATTACACAAAGTTGGTGCAAATGTGCTTGATAAATTATGTCTACAGGAATTTTCATAAAACAAATCTACCTCTTCAATGCACCCACATTTTCCCTTTAGAGAAGTTTACTTTTGTTTCTGATGTCCAGTTGATAGTGGCTTCTAACTCTTTACATTTATGGCCCTTTTCTCTTTGGTCACTTTGAAATAATTAATGCTATATAAATGTGTACTTTATTTTAATGTTCAAGGAATAATTCTGGGTTTTAAAAATTCTATAGTGAATTTTTTCTTTAAAATACAGAGTCCTTTGAAATGTAGATATTGATCTTCTAATTTTCCTTTTTAATTAGTTGGGGAATTCATCTATTTGACTGGAGCAATTACTGTCTGCTGCTTAGAATTCCATTACAAATGCAAGAAGTAGGTGTCCTCATGCTTTCTGTCTGTTTGATTGAATTGGGAACATAAAGGGAAAATCAAGAGAATTTTTGCCACTCAGGAATAACCTTGTAAACAATGAAGAGGCTACTTTGCTCCAAAGAAGAATCTAAAATTTGAGTTTTAAAAAATCGGTTGGATAATTTACTACCAAATAATAAACTCTGTATTTCCTTAAAGTAGTAGATGATGTGACATGTTCTCACTAGCCTAGTTCTCCCTTTCAACTCTCAAGATAATGCAGAGATATACACAGAAAGTCTAGACTATAAAAGGAGTCCATAAAAGCCACTTATCTTCTTCATAAGAGGTGCTTTTCCTAAGCTGGAGAAATCCCCAGTACTTCACCAAAAAAGCTCAAGAATAAAAGTAGAATAAATTACAGATAGTGTGAAGTGCATCCATCCCCTGCACACTACCTGCTCCATATAAAGCTTGTACTTGGATTTCTCCCAGTATAACTCTCAACATCAGGAGGCCTCCACCCCTACCCACACATGTGCTTATTGCTTCCTACAAAATCTGCTCAGTGGTCTGTTCCAAAGCCCTGAAAGGTGATTCTACTTTTTCTGGGTTCAAAATACTCTGACTTGGCTTTAGTATTACAACTCTCTAACATCCATTCCAGTCTAGACCTCAGCTCTTTAAAGGACCCACAGAGGAATTTAAGTCCCTAACAAGAAATTTCCCAATTGTATATTTAAAGCCTGCCTTTTTCCAGAAGGCTCACCTGGTACTTCTGTGACACCACTGCAGACATGTGACAAGTTAGGGACTCTGCTGACTGTGCCAAGTCAGTGACTTCCACTTTCAATTTTCCTAAGGGCTATTCCCACATACATATAATCATTTGAATGCTCAAGTTGGAATTTTATTAACATATTTTGTTGAGTCAAAGAGTTGAGTCTTCAAACACTAGCTCTACCACATTTCTATTTGTATGTTCTTGACTAGACTATTTGAGCTTCCTTAAGCCTTGCTTTCTTCATTTGTAAAATGAGAATAGTAACAGCTATTTCATGAGGTTGTTATAAGGTTAAAGGAGAAAATGCCATAAATTATTTAATCCAATTTCTGGCATAGTAGAGTAGAAGCAGAAAAGAAATGATAGTTATTTCTTTTCTTTCCCCCCACCCCATTAACTTTATTGGTACATTTTAGGTATAAAATACAGTTACATTCATCATTGGGATCTTGTACCATTACATGAGTCTCTTGGTTCTTATTTTTTTCCTA
>NW_004624757.1:9061937-9079361 GCF_000247695.1 Heterocephalus glaber | reverse complement strand
TAATAGGAAGGAAAGGTCTAAAGGAATGGGGAAGTGGGAGGGGTAGGGGAAAGGAAAGAAGGGAAAAGAAAAAATATGAGAAAAGAAAAAAAGGGAAACAGAGTCTTTGCAAATAGGGAAGGGTGGAGGGGGTGAAGGGAGGCCAGGGGAAGGGGAAAAAAATAAGAACCAAGATATATCATGTCAAAGTACAAGATCCCAATGATGAATGTAACTGTATTTTATACCTAAAATGTACCAATAAACTTAATGGAAAAAAAAAGAAAAAGGAAATTGGCTTATGTGGTTAACCAGGCTGACAAGTCCCAGGATCTGCAGGGTGAGTTATAGAGCTGATGACCCAGGAGAACTGGTTCATTCTATTCAGAGGGCCACCATGCTCAAGAACCTGCTGCTACAGCTTGAGTCCAAAGTTGGAAGAAGCTAATCCCAGTTCAAAGGCAGTCAGGCAGGAAGAATTCTCTATTAAGGTTTCAATGGATTGGGTGGGACCCACCTTCAGTAGAGAAGGCAATCTGTTTCACCCAGCCTACCAATTCAAACATTAATCTCACCCGAAACACCCTCACCAAACACCCATCTATGCGGGCACTCTATGGGCTTAATCAAGTTGTGACATAAAATTAATCATCATGCATATTGATGTGGAATCTGAATTTATCAAGATCCCATGGTGATTCACAGTCAGATGGAAGCATCAGACTCATTAGTCCATTCACACAATGACCTCTGCAGGAGCATGAATAAATGACTACACTGCAGCATGGCTCTTGAGCTGCACTTAAGCCATTACAAGGTAAAGTGGTGTCTGCATAGATAGTGAGGAACAACCTTCCTGAACACATCAGATCAGGGAAGGCTTCACAGGAGAGATGCCTCTTGGCTAGGAGTTAAAAATGAAGAGGAATTCTCACACAAGAGAAACACAGCAATATTTAAACTTGTGTGTCTGATTTATTTCACTTAAGTTCAAATGGAGTACAAAGGAGGAGGGTGGGGGAAGGGAAGGAAGGTTAAAGGAATTTTAAAAGAGAGAGAATGGAAGGGAAAAAATAGAAACAGGGCTTTTGTAAATGGGGAGGGAAAGAAGGGTAGAAGAGAGGGGAGGGGAATAAGAATAAGAGAATTAAAATATATTATGTAAGGGTACAAATTCCCCGTGATGAATGTGATCATTATGTATGGCAACATGTGCAAATAAAAAATAAAGGTAAGAAAGTAGCAAAAAAAAAAAAAAAAAAAGAATAGGCATTTCCAATGCAGGGTCTCAGCAGCCACACTGCCTGATTTAAAGCAACTCTACAACTGAACTTGCTGTGTGACCTGGAGTGAGTCATTTAACCTCAGTGAGCCCCAGTTTCCCAGTCTGTAAAATAGGAAGATAATATCTAATTTATAGAGCCATCATGATGATCAAGTGAGCTAAAATTAAAATGAAATTAAACCAATGCTGACACAAAGTAAGCCCTATGTACTCGTTGGCTTTCCCATCACTGGCACACAATACCTGATACCCGCACCTTAAAGGAAGACAAGTTTAACTTAGCTTATGTTTTCAATCAATGATCAGGTAGCTCCAAGGCTGAAATACCATAGGGGAAGGATGTGGAGCAGCAAAGCCTCTCTGTTCATGGCAGCCAAGAAGCAAAGCAGAGAAACAACACCAGAGAGCACAGGTGAAGGGCCAGATATAATTACCAGGGCCACGCCACCATGAGCCACCCAGACATACCCAGTAGCGAACGTGCTTTACTATTCTGCCAAGTGTTTCTTAATCCAATGATGCTGACATATCAGGATTAACAGTCACATGCTATAAACTACTATTATTATCATAATGATTTTACATCTTTTAATTCACAAGGTAATCAGTGTTTGTAATTTATTTTACTTTGTATATTTGTTCCCATCAACTAACGACATTTTCCTTAATGCTTCCCAGATTCTCCTTACATGTTTGTAAAGAAACTAAACACAAATGTAAAGGTCCTTAGAAGTCATAAGCTAAACCACAGCAACAAAGTCCCTGAAAAATTATGTACGAAATGACATTTATTGTATTTTTGCTGTAAGTTGGAAAATACCCTAAGCATCTTAGTTGTACTAATTCATTTCATTGTCATAAGATTCTTCTGAACTAGGTCATGTTATCATCTATATTTTGCAGAAAAGAAGAGAGAGTCACCACAAGTACACAACTTGCCCAAGTTCACAAAGATAGTCAGCAACAGAGATAAGATTTATCCTCAGGCATTTTGGTTTCAGAGTTTGCGCATTTAACCAGTATGCCACACTACCCACTACCGCTCAACAGGTTAAACATTTGAGACAAGAATTTCGGAGGATTTATAACTCTAAGGTGTGTTGACTTGTCATTTATTTATTTGTGTCCTCCTATAGATATTACAAGCATAAGAAATTAGACTAGTCTTCTTTTTCTACTGTAACTTTGGATTGACAAAGAATTTCAAAGATATGATAATCATGTAGTGGCAAGTCAGAGGTCTACCCAAAGGAATTTATTTCTTATAACAGAGTAATGCTAGCTGATATAACAGGCCTATAGATGTGTAAAAGCTCAAACACACTAAAAATCCGTTTCTTGCTCAGGTAAGAATATAAAGTAGATCTTTCTAGTTGGCAAGTGTCATTCTGCTTCATAACCATTCCGTCTTGCGCTCCATCATGGCCGGGTACAATCATCTACATGAAGTCAGTTGAAGAGGAGAGAACATGGAATCAGCATCCCTGGTTCTCAAACACTAGTCAGGAAGCAACACATAGCATTTGCATTTCCATTAGTGACAAATAGTTACAGGGCCATGCTTAGCTGGTAAATTTAGCCCCTGCTGAGTGGCTGCTTGCCAGGGATGAACATGTACTGCAAAAAGGGGAGCAAAAATCGTGTGCTATAGATGGCCACCACTGCCATATTCTCCCCATAGAGACTGTGTGGGCACCTATCACTCAGCCAACATGACAGTCTGTGCCTATAGGGAATCTGATGGGAAAACAATGGGACACCACTTCCACTGCTCTTCCTTGTCATGGATGATCGCAGGGGCAGCACTGCTTGACAGCACTAGATACATGAATAAACAAATTGTCATCTTACAAACTTGTCTGCAAAATTAAGATTGAGATGCTATCTTGCAATGCCCACTATACATTAATATTAGAAAATAGACAAAATCAGTATTTTGTGTTTACCTAATTCTTGCTGATTACAAAATATTTGACAGAACACTAAAGTATTCTCAGTCATTTCTACATGAAGAAAAAGGCCTGAAATGGTTAAACTTCCATGTAAGCAATTAAAATGTACTAAAGATGAAAGAATGGCATAAATATCAGCTTCTTAGAGTGAGTGATTCTCTAAACTGACTCCAACTGACTTTTAGAATAGCAGAAAAAAGATTCTAATATATTCAATGACAGTGTACTTCAACATAAATATTTCCCAAAATTATAATTCTTATGGAAACCATTACTAAATAAATGTATGGCCAGCACAAAGAAAGGCCTGACCTAGAAAATCTATTTCAATGAAACAGAAAATAAAAATGCAACTTCAAATATACATTTTACCTCTTCAAGGGATTCTCATTACTATCCTGTAACATCACATCCAGGTAGACCTGATAAGGCATAGCAAATGCTTTTCTAGCCTAGTAAATGGATTTGCAAAGGTAGATTTAAATGTCAAATACATCAAGCTCTAGAGCCTTCTCCACCTTATTTATATTGCTAAATGATAAAATTAAAACTGCATTAAGCCTTTCAAACTGCAGGTGAATAGCAAGTGTACTACCTTCAAGCAAATTTAAATTCTGCTGAATAAATCCATATATTCCAGAAGAGAAACTGTCTGAACAGAAATATTGGAAATGTCCATCTTTTTTTCTTTTAAATTAAGGGTTGATAACACATCCAAAGCTCTGCACTGAGAAACCAAAATTCAAGGGTTCAGCCAGGCAGATTCTCAGTGAGTACAAAGATCCCACACCAGCCATGAACTGTTCGCATTTACACAGGAAAGAAGTATACCACCAGCTAAGAGTCTCAGAAAGGTGGGCGAGCTTGCCACAGTGGGAGCTGTTTCTGCCACCCAGCCATCCTCTCCTCTGCTCCCCACTCCATCTGCTCTGTTTCCTGCTCATTCCTAAGCCTGGGTATCAAGTCTCCCTCAGTTCTGTGAGCAGCAGCATCTTCCTCCTCAAATCTTCTTTCTGCTTCAGCGGTGACAGCCAGTTTCTGCTGCTTTCAGCAGAAGAACTCTGGTAGAAATACCCTCTTTAAAACTGAGGTCACTGGGGCTCAAAATAGTTTTATAAACTGGCAAAGGTGGCAAAATCGTTGGTAATACAATAAAGAGTTGACTCCTACCGCAATGTTGCTTTTGCTTTCCTGAATGGAGTCAGTCACTACAAAAATTCTCAGTTATAGATTTATTTCCAGGTTTGTTTTTTTTTATTTTGCAGTACTGGGAACTGAACCTAGGACCCTCACACTGAGCTACATTCTTATTTCAATATTTTATTTTGAGACAAGATCTTGCTAGGTTGCTAAATTGGCAAGGCTGGGCTTAAACTTGGCAATCATCCTGCCTCAACCTCCCCAAGTGCTAGGATGATAGGTGTGCACCACTGTGCCCAGCCTATTTCTGAATTTCTAATGCTCTTGCACTAATACGAGATGATCTCTCTGAGGTACTATGCTCACTTCATCCTCAGCCTCTCGACACTTATAGCCACGACCTACAACACCTCAAATCCTAGGCATGACCATTCTATGCTACAGGCAAAGTCAGCTTCAACATCTATTTCAATTTGGGCTGAATATTTTTAAAAATCTCAATTAATCAGAAAGCTCCAACTGAACATCACTAAAACGGCCTCTTCATACAAGTATCCAACTATGAGAATTGAAATAAAGAATTACATTTCCAACCCTGTGGACTAGAAATGTTACAAACAAAAACCACCAGTGGCTCTTCCTGAGCTTGACTTGCCAACCCTATTTCCTCTCATAACTGCAGGGCACAATATTACTGAGACAACTGTGCTCCAGAGGTTGCCACAAATAGAACTGACCTAGAGAGCCCTGGGTCATGAAGCCACTGTCAGGAGCAAGACCAAGGTCAGTCTAGCCCCTCTCAATGCCTCACTCCTCTCCAAATAAAAATGAACACTGTCTAGTGCTTCCTCTTCCACCATCCACCTGACCAGGAAAGAATTAAGAGGTGGAACACAGTAACACAACAGGTGCTCCCTCGCATAGTATGAAGAGTTTTTTCTTCAAGCAAGCCAAGGCTTTGCTTAAAATAAAGAAATTCCATGTCCAGTACAGGAAGATCTACTTTAAATATCTGAGAGGCTGACAGGAATATTATCTTCATTAAAGCTTCTAACAAACCTTGTTTTGTCTCCCAGGATAACTGTTTCTCTGCAAAAGAATTCCCACAGGTCTAAGCTACTTCTTGGAAAATGCTGCCCTGTGTGGCCTACACAGTTCATAGGTGACTGCAACCCAGGAGGAAATCAGGTAGCCCTGGTTCCATAAATTCTTGCCTGAATTTATGCTCCTGGATTTAGGGACATTCCAGAAAAGTGTGGCCTAGATAGGTGGAATTCTTGTTGGTCCAGAAAGCAATCTTTCATCTCTTTCTATAGAATTACAAAGAATTTTTGCATCCCTTACAACTCAGCTTAATTTCATCATAGATACATCTGTATACATAAAGTCATCAAATTATAAACATGAAACATATGCAGTTTTTTACATATTGATTACACTAGAATAAAGCTGTTTCAAGAGTCAATGTCTATGGAAAAAATCTTTGCTTAGTTAACTGGACTTTTTACTCTCCTGGCTTAATTCATCTCATCCTTAGCATTAACTGTCTCTGTGATGTTGGACAAGTCTCTTTGCCTCTCTGGGTCTTAGTTCTCCCATTCATAAAATGAGGAAGCTGTGTTGGTAACCTTAAATCTGTTTGTGAAATCCAAGCAAATGGCCTGGGGAATCAAGTAGGATAAAATGTGATTCTCTTTTAATGAGAGAAGTTATAATTGAAGGAATCTAAAAGAAAAAGAAGATTCTAGGTAGTGTGGTGATTAAGTGATATACTTTATCACATACAAATATTATCCAAACACTATATATAACTATTTTAAAAGTCACTTAATCAAATGCTGATGCTGAGTTCCAGTCTTGGCGCCTCATAAGAGCACTAAATTGACAGAACCTAGAGGCACAGCACTTGGAAGGAACCCATAGTCACTGCACTTGCCATTTCCAGCACCTCATTCACTGTTCCCTATTCACACATCTGTTCAATGCCCCTTCTCCTCTTAACCCTGATGCTTACCACAGACAAAACAGACAGACCATGCTTTGGATTTTTCCTGTATGAATCTGTTTCTATTACTGTATCTTTTATTTCTTAGAGCTCCAGTTCTTTGTCCTATAAAACAAAGACAATACCCATCCTTCTCAGGAGTCAGTATGAAGGACAAATAAGAGTACAAATTTAATAGCATTTTATGTCATAAAACACACCAATTAACACACTGCCGATATTATCAATAATAATAATTTTAAAAGACACAACCAAAGCTCTATGTTTCTCCTTCAAGATGACTCAAAGGTGACTTCCCTTATAGAAATGCAACATAAATTCACCAAGAATTTGTCTTTTTTTTTTCATATATCAACCCTCCAAGAGACACAAAGATATGTAGTCTACTCTCAAGGACCTGAACCAAAATATTTCCTTCCAAAACTCCTGGGAACCCAAGGGGCTGACTGAAGCTAACTAAACCACTTATTCTACTCTCTCTTTGGATATTTTGTGCTTTTCAACATTAAATTCATATCCCCTCTCATTAAATTCTGGGAGTGTTCAAACACAATTGTGCATGAATAATGTACCTGTCCTTCTATGCTCATAACTTTTACATGAACACACTGACACCACACCTTTCTAAGTCTGTTTTTAGAAAAAGCTTTCCTCTTTGCTAGCCCCAAACATGCCCATTCTCCATGTACATCCTTGGGGTCATGGTAGCACTGATAATATAGCTCATGGTCAACTTATCTCCAGATTATTTCCATTTCTACTCCAGCTATTTTTTTGCAGTTTGATTTTATGTGTTTTTGAATAGGAAATACATCCACACAGTACAAAATTCAAGAGGTACAAATTGTAAAAGAATAACAAATAAGTAACCCTTCATCCCATCCTCAAACCACTGAGCTTCCCATAGAGACATAGGCAATATTAGCAGATCCTCATAATGTTATTATGTGACATTTGTAAAATTCAGTTAGGTGGGGTACTCATGATGTTCATTGCATTAGAGACCAACTAATAATTATTGCCACAATTATTGAGCACTGACTGTGGTCTGGGCACTAGGCTTTAGGCTATATATTTATCTCTCTTAATCCTCATGACAACCCTATAAGTTGGCCTTATTAGTGCCCTAATTTTAAAAATGAAGAAACATGACAGCAATTAAACAACTTGCCTAAGATGTCTTAAAACAGACATTAGAAAAATGGGCAGCAGACTTGCCCATGTACCTTATAGAAGAGGACATCCAAATGGCTGATAGCTGGGTAAAAAGGTGTTCAACTTCCTTTGTCATTAGGAAAGTGCCAATTAAAACCACAAGCAGCTATCACTGTCCAATAATCAGAATGAATAAAGTTGAAAAGATAGAAAATTCTTTGTGTTGGTGAGAATTTGGACCAACTGGGACTGGTAAAAGTATAAATCAATACAGTTGCTGTGGAAAACCAGCAATATTACTCAGGATGAATCTGTTCAAACTATATGACCTACCAATTCCACCCTAAATGCACACTCATGAGAAATAATTCATATAAAGGTGCATACTTGAATATTTATAGCAATTGTTTCCTATAATAGTCCAAAACTCAAAACAACTCAAATTCCCATAAATAGTAGAATGGATAAATTACCATATATTCATGCAATAGGATGCTACATATTAATGAGAACAAATAGCTCAAAACTGCATGGAACAGTATAGATTAATTTCACAAATAATTATGTTGAGAGACATAAGCCAGACACAGAAGAACATATACTGCACCATTGTCTTTCTGTATCTGTAAAGAACAAAAATAGGCAAACCTTCTGCATGTTGATAGATATCAGGATGGTCCATAGTTACCCTTGGGGAGTTGAGGTGTTAGGAAGGGGCCCCAAGGGAGCTCCTGGGAGGATAGTAATGATCTGGGATCTGCTTACATGGGTATGTTCAGTTCATGAAAATTCAATAAGCTACACACTTAGGACATAGGCATTTGTGTGTGTATCACTTTAGTAACAAGTTTTTAAAATTTCATGTCCTCATGAAGTTTACATTCTAGCATAGAAAAAACACAATATTCAATAAGTAGAAGACAACTGGAAAGTTGAGCAAACTCTTCACTTCTTAGCCAGGATTGGCCAGGTCCCCAGGACACTGCACTCAAGGATCCTACTGCTGCATTTGGGCTGCACTGTCCCCCGTCACACTCAGGCACACAGCTCCACTGTACTCAAATTTAACAATCCTTGAACTTAAATTTAAGGCAAGCATTTTTAATCTGGGCTATTAAAACCCCAATGGAGCATTTAGATAGAATTCAAGGGTCCATGAAATTAGGTGGGGGAGGTATTATATCTTTATGTACATCACTAAGCTGTAACTGAAATTTAGTATTTTCTTCAACTATAAATGTAAGCAACAAAGCAGAGAAGCAGTACAAGTACATAAGACTGATCACCAATAAAAAATCACAAGTATTTTCCTATGCATTGCAGCTGTTGCAGGTATCTTGAAATATTACTTATACTAGTCATTATAGAAAATTTCGTCAGTGTTAGATATATATATATAATATATATATCTGTATCAAAATTTCATATTTTTGGCACTTGGTAACTATATTTTAACATAATCAGTTTCCTTGGTAATCCTATATGTTCAGTTTTGTATTTAGAAATATAATTTTGAAAAAGGATCTGGGTGCTTTCCAGACTGCTCAAATGGTTCAGGAATCAACAAAAGAAATGTTCATATGATGGCTATTTTCCATTTACCCCTCTCCACGGTACCCCCTGCATCCCTGCTCCCAGGCCCTGAACTTTCCACCCTCCCTGCCTCCCTCTGTGTCCCATAAGTGTGGCTGCAATGGAATCATCACAGAGTTTCCTTGCCCCCTGCCTGCCCTGGCTTCTGCTTGCCTGCAGCTGTGGGCGGGAATGACAGCAGGAGGGTGGCAGATAGTGGATTCCCCCCTCCATCTCTCCAAAGACATCAGTAGCTCTGCCCCATGGCTTGTCCATTCCTACTGCCTTGGGTCTTTTACTACTTATTGGTTCTTTAACTCACCTATACCACTGGAAGTAGTTCCTTCATTAAATTCTCCCATGCACAAGTCTTTTGAGAACAATATCTGTTTCTTGCCAGCCTGACTCCATTAACAAACCCTTGGGCTTGCTTGATATGTGAATTAAACGGCAAGGGGAGGGCCACATTCTTTTGAGACTTGGGTGAGGGGCTAGAATTGGGGGACCCAGGGACCCCCTGAATAATAATTCTTTTTTTCAGCTTTCCATTACCCTGAAAAACTCTCTGAACAAAGAAGAGAAACGTGGCAAGGTACACTGAGAAAAGGTCATTCCTGAGCTGAATACATAAATAATGTAAATAATCCACAGGAGCCAGAGAAGTCCAGGTGAAGAGGAAATGAGATTCTTAACAGAAGACACAACATTTTCTCAGCTTCAAGGGTAGGAGAGCTGCTGCCCGGGGTCTTCCTGCAACTGCCACGTGTTAGCATTGCCTAGAAGCCGTGTAGCAGAAGGAAGCAAAAGAAAGCCTTTCTTTGAGAAGGCAAAAGATGAGAGACAATCTGCTTGCAGGAGGGAAGCATAGTACCACATTCCTGGCACTGGCTAGACACTCTCCTAGGCATGTCTGATTTCCTAAGACTTAACTGACAGGAAGATAAAGTCCTGCTTGCAAAGAAGATCATTTCTCCTAAGATATTTCTCGGCACTTGCCCTCCCCACTAATTCCCCAGGACAAAGCTGGCTGACAGCCCTCTGATATGGAAGAGTGAACGGAGACTGTCCAGGCAGGGAAGGAAGAAAGGAAAGAAGCCTTCCAGGAGTGTGCATCCATATATCAGTGTGAGCTCAAGATAAATAATCCCAGCCAGCCCATGCAGCTATCAAACCAAAGGGCATGTTGCAGGTAGCAAGATAAATCGCCATTGTCAAGGATGTCTTTGTTTGTTCCTGACAGCCTCTTACTGTATCTTCCTCTCCTGACAAAGCAACTCCAGGAACCAGGTTTCTAATACACATTGCCCTCTGGAAATGATAGTGCTTTTAGGGAGAGAAAAATGAGCTTGAGCTCCTGGGTCCAGAAGCCAATAATATACAATTGGCTATGGAGACCACTCACTAAATACAGGTTAGAGGCAAAATCTATTGAAAATAATAGCTGCATGCTGTTTTCACCAAAAGTCATTCCATCCATCCAGCCTAGCGAATCTGAATTACCAGTGAAAGTTGCATTGACCGGCTCACAGGGTGAATCTCATCCACCCTGGCCCTTCATGGACTACCTCCCAATCCCATCAGAGTCATCATACACACTGACAGCTCAGCACCTCACAGAAGAGCTCCATGTGGAAAGTTTGTGAAAGAAATCAGTGGTCAGGCTTTTAATCTAAGGGTAGAAATTGCCTTAATAACTTTTCTAGAAATGTCAAAAAGAGAAAAACTCTATTTCTGGTAATGAGAATAACTATGTCTGTTAAAACTTTTTAAATATGCCCATCAAAATTTTAGTCAGGTAATGGGGGAAGAAATCCTAAAATTGTCTCTGCACCAGACTTTCCCCCTGCTCACCATTTCAGGATTACCAGGAGATTCTAATTGTGTCTGAAGCAATGAGAGCAAAAGGGTCAGAATGGACTCAGTAATGGGGCAGCTGTGGGCACATAGGACCAGGCTTTGGCATTGATTACCCTGTGGGAATGAAAAAAGTGCTAGCTGAATTCCTAAAGGACTGAACTAGAATTTCCCAATTTATATACCCAGTCTCCTTCCCCACTTCCTTATTCCCCCTTTTCACACATACTAGCAACAGTCAGAAAAAAAGTAAGGACCTCTTCCCCTATATTTAATGCATCAGAAATGCAGGATACTGCACTATCACAATGCAAAGCCTCTACGACCCTCTATAAAGAAAGCCTCAAGTAGTGTCCAGGTGGATCTGTGCATTTTCTGCCATGAAAGCTCAAGTTGCTGGTTGTCTTCTCTGCTCATCAATACGATTTAGTATGGGAAGGGTTAAGAACATGGGACCCACAACTGGACTGCCTGGGTTTGGATCCTGGCTTTGTCACTAATCAGGTGACCTTGGGTAAGTTATTTAACTACTTTGTATCTCTATTTTCCATCTGTGAAGTAGAACTAATAATAGCTTGTTAGGAGGATGAATTGTAAGGCACATAAATCAGCCCAATACACGATACATGCACACAGTAGTTGTGAAATAACAAATGAAAAATAAACCAAGCTACCTCTTTCCCCATGGCCAATTGTATTCTCATGTCACTAGTATTTATTATGCATGTATCTTCCTCGGTTTGGCAGTGCCTATGCAGCCACCTTTTGTACTCTTATGATGAGGACTCTGGAGAATGCTGTACTATTAGATACTCAAGCAACACCTACTCATCCATCAAGCCTCCTCTTACATATCTCTTCTCTGGAGCCATGTCTGAGCAGTTGAGTCTCCCTCATACATATTACCACAGAACAATGGTCTTCCTCCACTTACTAAGTCACTCATCCACTCAACAGAAAATTACCACAAAGGCACTGTGCTTGTGCTGAGAACTTCCATTCTAGAGAGAAACTCATAGGAGACTTTGATTTGATGAATGGATGGATATATATGAATGTCTCATCAATGAATCTCATCCTTAGCATTTCCTTCCCACTGGAACAGACAAGAAACTGTCCAGATCACTAAATAATTCTGACATAAGCCTATGGCAAGGGGATGCCAGGGGGTTAGCCCCACTCTGGACCCAAGTGACATAGAATCCTCTTCAAGCTGCTGCATTTCTACAGCCAGTGTGAACCTGCAACACACAGCACCAGCCTAGCACCTGTGAGCCATGACCACTGCTGGACCTGTTCAGAGATCTGCTTTGTCTGCTCCAGTGTACTTTCCAGAGAGGAAGACAATGGAGGGAGGGAGTGGAGGGAGCAGTGCCCTGAGGGCAAAAGATAAGGATGAAATTAAAGCCATGCCAAAGGTCACATGAAATGAAGTTTATAAAACAAAGTAGAGCAAAGTTTCCTCTTACAAAGAAAAATTGCCCCCATTGACTCTTTTGTTACAACCAACTGCACAACTTTTCAAATTTTCATTCACTAATTGAAACCTATATACAGGCATCATGGTGCCCTGGGGCCTGCTCACTGATTGAACAGACACCAGTTCTGGGTTTATCTTCTTCTCATTATAATCATTTTCAATTACTCAGCATTAACCCTGAAGATTATTCAATATGGCTGCCATCCTAGTATTTAATGAGATAGAGAATGTAAGATGCTGAATTTGTAGATTTGGGGAATTGCAAGACAGACAGAAAATTTTAAATGCAAAAGTAAAACCTTAATAAATAACTTCAAAAAAAATTTTTTGAAGACAAGGAAAGTGGAGGGTGAAGCAAAGAAACTGAGGTTACCGTTATGTTCAGCCAGAATTCAGGCAAGGCGTGAAATCAGCACAGATGGACAGAGCAGATCAAGGGAGAGTGGCAGGGTGGTACTGCTGAGATAGTATCAAGTTTTAAGTTTAAAAAAACCTGAATTTTAGTCTTGATTTTCCTGTGTTAAATCAAGTGTTAAACTGAGTGACTTTAAAAATCACACATCCTCATTGGATCTCAGTTTCCACATACAACAAATAGGAATAGTATTAATTTCTAGTGGAGCTATCTCACAGGCTTGACACTAGGATCAAATCAGGCATGGGACTCTAAACTCTCAGCAGAAGCCCTGAAGTTCAATGAAAACACAATGAATGTTTTATTTATATTTTTAAGTTGGAACAAAATGAATCACTAACCCAAGTGATCAGCTTATGATGAAGTATCTCAGTCCTAAGACTGGCTTTTAAAACAATAATAATAATGGCAGCTGACACTGAGTGAGCATTTATAAGGGAGATGCTGTATTTTAGCTCCACTCATGGATTCCATGTAGGGAGGTAGGGCCACATCTACAAAGTCTTACAACTAATAAATGGAGAAAACATTTTGAAATTTTTGCTTAAAAAGCAAAGTGGAAAATTTGATGGTGTGGGAAAAGATATGAAAAATATGCAAATTAACTTCAGGACCTAAATCCAATTCACTTCTCATCACAATTCCTACCAAAGGGAGAGACTTCCCTCCCAGGACCATCACTTCTCCCTCCGCCCTGGACACCTTACCACTTCTCCTGCTGTCAGAGGGCCCTGGATTTTGGATGTCAGGCTTTGCCTTTTAGATCATAAAGAGATTTCTCAAACACAGTGTATTGGAGGGGAGCATCATGGCAGGCTAGAAACAACAGTGCTTGGGTGACACTCAGAAAAAGCTCACCAAGGTCCACAGGTACACGGATAAGGAATCAAACAAAAACCCAACCAGGAGAAGCCAACTTGAAGGAGAAGCCCATCAGATGAAATCCAGTACATGGTCTGATTAGAATAAGAAGCAGGGTCATTTCTTGATCCCAATGCTTCTTACAGCCCAGATCCAGCAAACACACTGTCTTGGGAAAATGTCAAATTCCTCTGAGGGAAGAATCCAAGTATAGCACTGACTGCTGTTGAAGGCACCCAGCCTAGCAGCCACTGCCCTGTGCCTGCCTACCTGGCCTAACTCTCCTCCCCTTAAAACCAGAGGCCAGCAAGCAAGATGTTCACAGGAGAGGCCTCCCCAGACCAGGGCACTGAGGAAAGCACAGTAGCTAAACTAGGACAGGTATCTCTTACGGATAGAGAGGTGCAAAGGGCAGGGACCCCGAACCAGGCATTGAGGGATCTGTGAGACAGTGAGGGTCACAGGGGATTGGAGTAGCTGTGACCCATGGGACCTGAGGTAGAAAAGAGACCCTGGAGCAGAGCAAGACTAGGCACTGTCCCACTGCCCCCCAAACATTCATGTGGGCTTCATCTTGATACCCCCCCAAATGCTACTAAGTGGTACACAGAGGACTGTCTTCCACCAACCCCTGACTTTGCAGGCTGGAAGGGGGCTGTCAAGCTGAACAACTGGGACATGTGATCACTGGGCATGCAGAGAACAACCCAGATCAGCACCTTGGATGCTGTTTCCTGCTGGCCCCCTGAAACCACTAAAATCCCAGATTGAAAACTGGCAGCAGGAGTAGGGCTTTGACTCAGGACTAAAAAGAATGGATAAAAGCCATTAGAATGACTACAGAGCTGGGGTTACTGCCTCTTTCCTGACCACAGGAGACCACTGAAGTTGTGGGCCAGAAAAAGCCTGGGCACCACTGAAACAACTGGAAACAAAGAGCCAGGAATCTGAGAGAGATCACAGGGCAGCACAAACAGCTGAGCCTGTGGCAAAATCTCCACCAGAGCCAAGGTTGGTACCTGCCAGGGTAGATTTGACAGTTGCCAATTTCTTGTTTGACTTTTTGAGTGGCTGGCCTTTGTGTATATGTGTGTATATATGTTACAGCTATGTATATAAATGTTCTATTGTTGCTTGTAAAGCATTTCATGTAGTTAAGTCACATTCAACCACTTCCAAGGTTATTTCTGGGTGTTATCTAACCCTGCTTGACTGTGAGTCCAACAGTTGGATACACTCTCCCCATCTCCACTCTCATCTCCCAACTAATCTCATCCTTTCCTTACCCTCATTATTTCCCCCCATACCTCCTGTCTCTCAGGTCTTCATCCTTTTATATTTTTAAATTTTTATTTGTTGCTTTTGTTTTTCTTTCTCTCCCTTTCTTTCTATTCCTCTCTTTTATACATAAACTATTAAGAATTGTCTAAATGCTCCAGTATCTTAACATCTCATATTAGACTCCCCTCACCAAGGGCTGTTTCATGGGCTTTCTAAAATTAGTGTTTCTGCTAGGTCATTAATTGGAGTCAATCTCCTGTATCCTCTACCTTTATCCACTGAAAGCCCTTCCCTCTCATTCTCTCCCCCCACTTCCCTCTCACACCACCACAAGTATCCCCTTTACCTGCTTTCTTGTATATAAAACTACCATAAAACTTAATTTTTTTGTATTTTAGAGTGTATGTGAGAGGCATATGTTTATGAACTATATATGAGTGCTATCATTTTTGTTTCTATAGTGTTTTACACTAACCTGCCAGGTTTCCCCTCACCAAAGTCACTGCTTAGGTCTTCTAACACTAGGTTTCTGCATGTTTATAAATTGGATATAATCTCCATAATAATAGTCCTGTTTTCTACTTATAAATCCTTCCCTTTATTCATTTTCCCCTACCCCCACACATATCCTCTCAAATCTTTCTTTCTCCCTTCTCCTTATTTTATGAGTATAAAAATGGTATCATAAAAAACTATTTTCTCTCTTATGTTTACTTTTGCTTCTTTTCAGTCTCCTGTTTTCCTCAGTTTTCCTTCTTTATTTTTAAATCCTTTTTTCTTTCATCTTCTCCTATCTCCCTACCCTTTTACTACAATTATAATCCATTGTATTCCTGGGTGATTGAAAGAGTAAAAAACTTGCTAAACTAGCTCTAAACAATGTACTGATATATGATCAGTTCTTCCCATGTAAATATTACCAGCAATTGTCCTCTCCTTACAATTCAGTGCTAGAGATCTCTGCTACAATGGAAGAGCTTCCTAGCCCAGGTAATCCACAATGATCAATACAAAAACACAGGAATTATTAGAAGAGAAGGCAATAACAAGCCTCAAAAACTTGATAACTCCACAAAAGCTGATCTAATGGGCACTGAAGTGGAGGAAGTTTCAGGAAAATAATTTAAAAAACAAATAGTTAAAATGCTTGAAGAGTTCAAAGAAATGCATAAGATGTCCAGTGAGCTCAAAGAGGATGTAAATAGATAAAGGATTTAATTAATAAGCTGTTCAGTGAGCTTAAAGAAGACACAAACATCTAACCAAATTAAAGACAACAATGCAGGCTACAAATTACTATTTTAGTAAAGAATTAAAGTCAGTGAAAAATAATCAAACAAAATGTCTGTAAATTAAACACAATTGAAATCTATGCCAATAGACATGACCAATCAGAAGGGAGAGTATCAGGACTTGAGGATAAGAATGATGTGGTAGATCACTTACTCAGTAATACTCCAAAAACAATAAATCATGAAAAAGTCAATTCAAGAGCCCCTATGTGACTCTAATCAAGAGACTGGAGTGAAGGTTTGGAAGTTCTAAAAGAAAATAATAATGAACTCTGATTATAATACCCATGACAGAGAATCTAAAAAATTCATGACCACCAGACCTGCATTCCACAACATATGTGAGGGAATGCTAAAGAGAAACAGCAAGGCCAATATCACCAAAAAGCCCAGAGGAAAGAATATCTAACTGGGAGAGTACTTCCAAAAAACAAAAATAGAAAGGCATTAGCATTGAAAAAAATACAGTAACAGGAATCAATCAAAACCTATCAATAATGACTCTCAATGTACATGGTCTTAACTCCCTAATCAAAAGACAGAGCTAGAAGATTGAATCAAAAACAAAATTCCACTCACTACACACTGTGCACAATACACCTTATCCACAAAGAAACATATAAATAAACATGAAAATGGAATGATGGAAAACAATAACCTACATGTCAAGAGCTCCAAAGGAAGCAGGAGTAGATATCCTAATATCAGACAAAATGCACTTCAAGCTGATCAGAAGAGTTAAAGGAGGTAACTATATATTAGTAAAGGGAAAAATATTCAAAAGGAAGGGATAGCAATTCTCTCTTCTCTCCATATATATATATGTATATCCGGGAGAACCACTCCCAGCACAGAGGAGGATGCTTCCTGGCCAGCATTCTACCGCTCCCAGAAAAGAGAAGGTGAGCAGCCCCACCATCAAAATGAGAAGACATGTAAATAAGGCTCAAAACCAGACTTCCCAATCACCTAAAGCAACCCCAAAGGGAAATGAGATGGAACAGTCTGATACTCAACAACCTGGACTCCTAAAACTAGCAACAAAAGAAGATCTTGAAAAAATAAAATCAGAAATAATTTCTCACATAACAGCAGAGATTGTGCCCATAGTGCAAGACATGATTAATAAATCTAGAGAGGACACAGATTTAAA
>NW_004624757.1:9038446-9056557 GCF_000247695.1 Heterocephalus glaber | reverse complement strand
AGAGTGTTCCATCTCATTTCCCTTTGGGGTTGCTGTAGGTGATCTGGAAGTCTGGTTTTGAGACTTATTTACGTGTTTTCTCATTTCAACTTGGGGTGGGGGGCTGTTGGCGCCTGCACGGATTACCTCCTCTGAGCTGGGAGAGGTGGGACAGGGGCCGGGAGCAGCAGTAGGGATGGTGGCCGGGAAGCCCCTTCATCTGGACCAAGAGCAGTGGGACCGCGGCTCAGAAGCCCCTACTTCTGGGCCGGGAGCGGTGGGACTCAGTACCGTGGTCTGGTGGTCCGGTGTGCTCTGCGTCTTTGTACTGTGGAACCAGGTGGCTGCCTGTCTTGGAAATGAAATCTATGTAAATGGGAAAGGGTGGAAGGGTTGAAGGGCACACAGGGAAAGGGGGGAAAAAAAAGAACCAAGATACATCATGTACAGGTACAAGAACCCAATGATAAATGTAAACATATTGTATACCTAAAATGTACCAATAAAAGAATTTTTAAAAAATAGGGAGGGATGGAGGGGTTTAACGGAGGGCAGAGGAAGGGGGAAAAATAAGAACTGAGAGATTATGTATGTAAAGGTGCAAATTTCCAAAGATGAATGTCATTATATTGTATACCTAAAATGTACCAATAAAATAGTTTTTAAAAAAACAAAAGGTAAAATTTATAAGGAACAAGAGATCCAGAAAAGCCAAAGAATTCCTGAGTAAAAAGAGCAAAGCAGAAGGCAGTACAGTCCTGGATATCAAGTAATACTACAAAGTTACAGTAATAAAAACAGCATGGTACTATTATAAAAATACACATGTAGACCAGCAGAATAGAATAGAAGACACAGAAACAGCTCCATAAACTCTTAGCCATCTGATTTTTTACAAAGGGGCCAAAAACAAATACTGGAGGAAAGATAGCCTCTTTAACAAATGTGCAGAAGATTGAATCTAGACCTATATCTCTGACCCTGTACTAAAGTCAAATCAAAATGGATGGAAGACCTGGATATGAAAACAGAAACACTGAATCCCCTGGAAAAAAAAATAGGTAAATACTTGAAGACACAGGCATAGGAAGGACTTTCTAGACAGTACCCCTAATTGCACAAGAAATAGTTCCAAGAATCAATAGCATTATATTAAACTAAAAAGCTTCAGCACAGCAAAGGAAACAATCAACAGAATGAAGAAACACCTTACAGAATGGGAAAAAATTTTGCCAGCTACTCCTCAGATAGAGGACTAATATCCAGAATAAACTAAAAAAAAAAGACCCCAACAAAAAAAAACCAATCAAAAATGGGCAATTGAAATGAGTAAACACTTCTCAAAAGAAGAAGTACAAGTGCCCAAAAAGTACATGAAAAAGTGAGCATCTCTGGCCATTACAGAAATGAACTCAAAACCATATTGAGATTCCATCTTATTCCAGTAAGAATAGCTATAAACATAAACTCAAAAACCAACAAATGTTGATGAAGATGTGGGGAAATAGAAACACTTTTATTATTGATAAGAATGTAAACTAGTATAACCACTATGGAAATCAGTATGGAGCTCCCTCAAAAAACTAAAGAGAGAAATTCCATTTGACCCTGCCATAACTCTCTAGGGAGCCTCTTGAAAGAGTTAAAATCATTATATTACAGTGATATATGCATACCCATTTTTATGGCATGGTAATTCACAATACCTAAATTACGGAAACAACCTAGATTTCTGTAACAGATGAGTAGATGAAGAAAATGTGATATATATAAACACAACAGAGTACCACTCAGTCATAAAGACGAATGAATGTGAATCATTTGTAGGAAAATAGGTGGATCTTGAGAATATAATGTTAAGTGAAATAAATTAGACACAGGTTAAAATAAGATGGTTTATGTTATATTAGAAGTCCAAAATACATATAATGCAAAGGGCACAATAAAGGAGAGATGGTATGAAACAGGAAGGTAAACTTTTTGGAGTTGGGGAAGGGGATCTGGGGAAAGAGGGAGAGGAGGGAAGGGGAAAAGGGGGATCAAAAACGATCAGGATACCATATGCACATGTGTGTGCGCATGTGTATATACTAATTCCCCAAAACAGATGTAGTTATTATGTATCACAAACATATGCAAATTTTAAAAATTAAAAAAAAAATACAATATATTTTGAACTGGGTTATAGCTCAGTGATAGGGTGTGTGCCTTGTATTCAAAGATCCTTCCCGCTCATGGCATTTAGTGCAGCTTCAGTGAATAAATTCACGGGAGTGCACAAACAGGGTGCTGCTTACAAAATGCTCAAAACAGGTACATAAGAAAACAGGTTTCCAAGTTCTTGTACAAAATGCTCAAATTATATTAGTGTCATTTTCTGTAGAAACCCAAGGGATTTAGTGTAAACATGTGAGGTGATGAGATAATGTGAAAGTGCACCAAATGTGCCAAGACCTAGGATCAAGGCCTAACTCTGCTACTTGCAGGCTTCTCGACTTCATAAGCAGCATTATAAATAAGAGGCCAAGCTGACCCACAGCACATTTCCATAGGCCAGCTCAGGGTTTTATTTCTTGTTTGTTGGTTGGTTAATTTGTTTACATTTTTAGATCTACACACTTTCAGGCTAAGCAGTCTTTCTCCAATTGTCTCCCACTCTCTATTATCTTCTAACTGATGGGGTTTCAGTTTGTGACCCTGTGGCTTTAATTCCCAACCATGAAAGCAAAGAGAACGCCCGCCCCTCTACTCAGCAAAGTTGTCATTTGATCCAAATGAGGTCATGTACATAAAAGTACTTCATACATCACAAAACATTACCCAAATGGGGATGCTTATTTGAAATATAGGATATTTTAAGCCAAATACATATATAGCAGAATATATCTGCATAGTTAATTATAAAAAAATGTAGTTTTATTTGAAAGTAAATAAAAGCCAGTGGGTGCTGCTGTTGTTAATAGGCACTTTTTAGCAAACAGTCTATCAATCGCAGTAATTCTTTCAGAGAGAAGCCCAAGGAATATGTCACAATCATTCACATTTAGGGATCTGATTCATCTAGATGCCTCATGATGGAAAACCCTACCGCTTAGAAAAAAAATCTTTGGGAGTAGGTAAATGAAGCTTCCTGATGAATTGCAAAGGCCACTTTCCCCACCTCCAGAAGTTTTCTCACTCTCTTTATCCTAATGCTTCCCTCCTTCACTCAAGTCCAAGGATGACACCTCAGGACCTGAAAGGACCACTCAGATCCTAAAAGAAATCATTTGTCTCTGACTACAGATTTAATTTTCCCCATGAAATGAGCACCATGTCACAAGATCAAATGCACTAATTACTACTGAGCTTCAGTACTTGTATAGCATTAAAAGGCCATATGCTAGAATGTAGTATGGATGTCCCACAGAGTTTCCTAATAACCAGAGTCACAGAGTCACAGAGTCACAGCAACTTGGTGCTGCCATGGAGAAGAGCAAGAAACTCGAATCTGAGTTCCAACCCATCCTTAACAGCTTTGGGCAGCAAATGACTTCATCCTTGCTGGCTGCTACAAGAAGAGTACCATGGCCAAGGTTGCTTATTTCTCACAGCTCTATAGTACTGAATCAAGGGACAAACTGATAGTTGACTGGACAGTACAGCAGAAAGACCAGAGAAAGGTCCAGAGCTTCAGTGAGATCCAAGAGCCAGGATCACAGTGAGATCCAAGAGCCAGGATGGTGAGATTCAGAGTGGCACAAAGAAAGGAGGGCAAGTGAAAGTGAAACATGTCTCCAGGCCCCTGAGGTGGACCCACCCTAGAGGAAGCTGTGCCCTGGGGGGCAGCTGTGGAAGTGGGTGACACTTTGTCCAGTCCAGGGATGATGTCATCATTATCACTATAGCAGAGCTGCAGAAAGCACCTTCCAGAGAAGACATTGCCATAGGTAGGGTATGCTCAGTGTGCTCTATAAAAGTGTAAGAAGTTAGCAGATATGAATTTGGACACCCTTCTGAGATAACCCCTGCAGGTTGGTTTTTTTTCATCTGTGATTATGTGACTAATTGGTGAATTGAGGCAAGTTGACCTCAAGGAACAAACAGGCTCAGAAACAATGCCATAACCTTCTCCTGCAAGGCTCAAAATATAACAAAAACAGGTTTCCAAGTCCTTGTAGGACGACAGGAGCCATCCACAGAAGAGATCCCCCAGAAGGGTTCCCTCCTTCACTATAACCTTTGCACAACTAGACCAGGAACACCTCCATCCTCCTCTCTAAACTCCAGTCATGTTGTTCTTCCTCCCACAACCCGTGAACAAGAAACAGCACATAGACAAAATACGAAATGAATTAGAAAACTGAGAAGACAGTTTTATCAATGTCAAGCACATGGCTAAACCCTACAAGGTATCCTATATGTAACAGAAGACAAAAAAGCAAATGGAAGTTACCTATGGCATATTGCACTCACAATGCAGTGCAAAAAGTAAAAGTAAACAGTAAAGTAAAAAGTAAAAAGTAAAAAGAAGGTAACTTTATTAAATGTATCTCTGCTGCCATCCAGGATACTTGCCACAAAGACACTACAAGATGTAGCTCAGTGCTGGGCTCATAAAGGCTCTGGTATCAGAACAATTAAAGCTATCCATGCCTCTGGGGACATCTCATTTTACATCAACAAATGTTATGTCATCTGTAACCATGCCAATTTCCATTTAAGAACTTCCAATTATTTATATTGCTAGGGGGTAAATTCTGGTTTTCTTGCTGATGGTTTCATTACCTCCTCCCTATTCTCCTTTCCCAGAAAGACAGATTGTAGTCTTTTCTGGGATAAAAAATTATAAACAAGTTGCAAGGTCAACTTTCTGGTACTACAAAGCTAGGTGCTATTTTCCATGGTTCTAAATGGCCTCTTCAAAACCAGATGAAATAAATGTATTTTGTTTTCACATATATCATTGTTTCCCCGCAGGATATAGAAAAACATTTTCAAGCAATCAGCCATTGTTCTATGAGGATGCAAAGTTTCCTGCCAGGACACCTCAGCCCTGCACAGAGTAGAGAAGGAAAATAGAAATGGGGGGACAAAGAAGGAAGCTAGGAGATAGAGCCTGATCTGCTGATGCCATAAGTGGCCACTGCGGTGGTGGAGTTTGCTTCTGCCAGGGACCCAGAGGTTACAAAGAGGCAGCTATGTCAGCTTGAGAATCAGACAGCTTATAGCACTCACTTCCCAGGCTCCTGGTGGCACTGTGCATAAATTAGCATATCATTCCCTGCAGTTACTGCACTGGCTGGAAGACATGATTGATCTAATATTTGGCCTCCCTGGGAGGGATGTGTTAATACTTTCTTCCAGCACTCTCTACCTCTTTATGAGCTCAGCTTTTTATCACCAATAAAATAAATACCTGGGCTTGAGAGTTGAGACCATCAGGCCACAGGCAGCCTGCTGGGGTGGTCTCTCTACATTCTGTAGGGACAGCAGCACTTCACTGACAAGCCCAGGTTAGTAATCCCACGGCCAGTGGGCTCCACAGCATTGGGAATCACAGCCAGGAATCTTCACCCTTCAGGGCTTTGTTCATATTTTTATGTAAAATTGTACATATCTGAGCAAAGGCCTTCATTTCCAGGTAGGACCAAATTTAAACAAATTTACTTGACTCATTCATCTTAAAGTAACTTACTAACATTTGGTTTCTTTGCATAACATCATCCTTTCATGAACAATCATTCCCAAGAGCTTGACTATTTCCAAGAGCCTGTCTATTATCAGTCATGTGACTTACTGGCTTATCCGGGAGTATGAATCCACACGGGTGCCTGGCGGAGCTGGGAAGAGACTGCTGAGCTGACAGGGAGGACTTCTCTGGGGCCCACCAGAGGGGACACCTTTTCCTACTTTACACAAGGACTTCATATGTGGGAGCAGCAGCCTGAGTAAAACCATCGTGTCACTGCTGTGAAATCTACACTCCATCCTTTTGTAGGTTATAGGAGGACTCTGTAGTTTGCATTCAGTGTAGGATTGTAGCTAGCAACTGATAGAGAGGAAGAGAGAGAGAGAGAGAGAGGAGCACTGCATGTGTTAAATGCAAGCTGGTTTCCTTTTTTTGGAAGAGTAGGCGGAGGAGAGGAAGGCTTGAAATAATTCTTACTGTGCTTTTGGCTTATCAAAAAGGATAGATTACTTCCTGAGAGATTGAATGATTTGGAAGCAAAGGTGGTCTTTGTACTTTTTCTTCTAGTAAGGGCTGAGATGGGGAGCAAACTGATAGGGGAGGTACAAAAAACACTGTTTGCTACACTGAGGTCTGTAATGGTAAATAAATAAATAATCTGTGGGATTGGCTGGAATGTGTTCCTCCATTTAGCAAATATATACTAAGCCCCTGCTCTGTCCAGGCATGGAAGGAGTATATTTCATGAAGACTGTGAAAATGGGTTTGCTGCAGCTGCCACATACTTAGGAGGTGAGCCGCGCACGGACCAACCAGAGGGAGCGCAGGAGTCAGGAGAGGGCTGAGTTAGCTTGAGAAATGGGGTGTGGGGGATGGGATGATGGCAGTAGGAGCAAGGACAACTGTGTTCAAATGAGCAAAGGGCCATCAGGAGACTATGTCGAGGAGGCAGTTTGCTCTCAATGGAAATCAGAACCTTCAAACTCTTGTTACTGAAGCTTGGAGTGTTGATTTTTCCATCACAAAAAGTATTCAACCAGCACTTGAACAAACATTTGTCCTGAATGTTAAAATAGGAATTCAAGCCACACAGCAGAGGGAGAATAATGAACTTGAAGTCCACTATGATCCTTATATTTGTGCAATTTGGAAACAAAGACTCATACTTTTCATGTTGGTTCTGGGCAACTACCACCTACTTTATATTAAATTTGCTTAATTTTAATAATTACTATGTTATTAATCATGTAATTTTTATTAATCATGCAATTTGTTAAATTTTTACTCTCCTTCCCCTCCCTATTCTCCTCCCTCCCTCCCCCCAAATCCCCTCCCTCCATTCTTTTGTAGTTCATGCTTGTGACACATAATGATTACATTCATTGTGGGTGGTTGGTACAGGTACAAGACACTTCTTAAATTTTTTTTAATCCACTTCCCCTCCCCCTTGCACTCCCCCCTTTTTCTTGGTCCTACTCCCATTTACAAAAGATCTATCTCCTTATTTCCTTTTATCAATTTTTTACTTCATTTGTACTTTGAATTTCTCATATTAGAGAAACCATACAGAATTTAAGCTTGTGTGTCTGATTTATTTCACTTAACATTATGTTTTCAAGGTCCATCCATTTTCCTATAAATGTTTCAAATTTATCCTTCTTTATAGCCAAGTATTATTCCATTATATATTGGTACCACATTTTCTTTATCTGTTGATGCTGCTTCCAAGTTTTAGCTATTAAGCATTGTGCTACTACAAACATAGGCATGCATGTGTCATTATAATATGATGTCTTTTGGGGGCAATGCCTAAAAGAGAAATAGCTGGGTCAAATGGAATTTCTATTTTTAGTTTTTTGAGAACTCTCCATACTGATTTCCATAATGATTGTACTGATTTACATTCCCCACCAGCAATATAGGAGGGTACCTGTTTCACCTCAGCCTCGCCAGCATTTAGTATTTGATTTCTTGATGATACCCATTCTTTCTGGAGCAAAATGAAATCTCAGTGTTGTTTGAATTTGTTTCTGTAATGCTCAGAGGTGTTGAACATTTTTTCAAGTACTTATTGGTCATTTGTGCTTCTTCATTTCAGTTGCCCATTTTTTTTATTGTGTCTTTTATTTGGGGAGAGAGGCTAATTTTTTTAGTTCTTTATATATTCTAAATATTATTTTTCTGTCCCAGGTGTAGCTAGCAAATATTTTTTCCCATTCTGTAGCTTATCTTCACTCTGTTGCTTGTTTACCTTGCTGTACAGAAGCTTTTTAATGTGATATAATCCCACTTTTTGACACTTGTTGTTATTTATTGCATAATTGCAGTTCTGTTGCCTACACCTATGACTTTAAGAGTCTTACCTATTTTATCTTCCAAAAGGAAGAGTGTTTCTGTTTTAATATTTAGATCTTTAATCCATTTTGATTTTATGTTAGTATGTGGTGAGAGATATGGGTCTAGCTTCAGTCTTCTACATGTGGATACCCAGTTTACCCAGTAACATTTGCTAAGAGGCTATCTTTCCTCCAGTGTATGTTTTCAGACCTTTTGTCAAAGATCAGGCATCTGAATGTGTCTGGGGTTGTTTCTGCAATTTGTTTTCTGTCTCATTAATTCACATGTCTGTTTCTGTGCTAATACTTGGCTGTTTTTAATCACTGTAACTTTGTAGCATAACTCAAACTCAGGTATTGTGATGCCTCCTGTTTTGCTCTTGTTGCCCAGGGTTGCTTTTGCTATTCTGGGTCTCTTCCATTTCCATATAAATTTTAGGGTTGTTTTTTCTAGTTCTGTGAGGAATGTTGTAGGTATTTTGATTGGGATCGTATTCAACCTATACCTCAGTTTTAGAAGTGTGGTCATTTTGACAATATTGGTCCTGCCTATGTAGAAGCAGTGGATCTCTTTGCATTTTCTGATGTCTACCTCAATCTCCTTTTTCACAGTACTGTAGTTTTTGTCATAGGGATCTTTCACTTCCTTGGTAGGTTAATTCTGAGGAATTTAATTTTTCTTGATCCTATTTGGAATAGTATTTTTCCCTAATTTCTTTCTCAGTGAGTTCATTATGGGAGTATAGGAATGCTTTTGATTTTTATGTATTGATTTTGTATCCTGCTATATTGCTGAATTGTTATTAAGTCTAGGAGCCTTTGGTGGCATTGTCTGGGTCTTTTATGCAGAGACTCATATCATCTGTGAATAGTGCTAAATTGATAATGATAAATTTCTATATGTATCTATTTCTTTCTCTTGCCTGATTACTCTGGTTAATGTTTAGAGGACTATGTTGAACTGGCATGGTGATATTGGACATCCCTGTCTTGTTTTTTTTATTTTAGAGGGAAAGCTTTCAGGTTTTCCTCATATAATATGATGTTGGCCATTGGCTTGTCATAAATGGCTTTTCAGATGCAAGTAAGACCCTTCGATACCTATTTTCTTCAGGGTTTTTATCATGAATAAGTGTTGGACTTTGTCAAAATATTTTCTGCATCTATGATATGATCATGTGGTTTTTACCCTTGCTTCTGTTTATGTGGTGCAATACATTTATTGATTTGCATATGTCGAACCATCCTTGCATCCCTAGTTGAAACCCACTTGGTCATGATGTATGATCCTTCTGATTATTTGTTGCATTCTGTTTGCTAACATCTTATTGAGGATTTTTGCGTCTATTTTCATTAAGGGAATTGACCTGTAGTTTATTTTTTTGGTTGGGCCATTGCCTGGTTTGAGGATCAGCATGGTGCTGGCTTCCACAAATAAGTTAGGTAGCATTCCTTCCCTTTTGATTTCATTAAACAGTTTGAGGAGTATTGGTATTATAACTTCCTTAAAAGTCCTGCCCTATTCAGCAATGAATCTATCAGGTCCTGGGCTTTTCTTAGTTGGTAGGTTTTTTATTACTGCCTCAATTTTATTCCTTATTATTTGATTGTTCAAAATTTTTAGATATTCTTTCTTTTGTTTTGGTAATTAATATGTGCCTAGGAATCTGTCCATTTCTTCAAGATTTTCCAATTTATTAGAGTACAATTTTTTATAGTAATTACTATCTTCTGGATTTTGCTTTTTTCATTTGTAATAACATTGATGCAAGTCTTTTCTCTCTTTTGGTAAGTTTGGCTAAAGGTTTATCTATTTTTTTTTTTTCAAATAACTAGCTCTTTGATTCTTTGCATTGTTTTAGTCTTAATATCATTAATTTCCACTCTGATCTTTGTGATTTCCCTCCTTAAACTAGGTTTGGGTTTGGATTGTTGTTGTTTTTCAAGAGTCTTGAGGTTTATCATTAGGTTATTGAGCTTACTTTGTTTTTCTAATTGATTGCTATTGCCTCTTCTTAGAACTGCTTACATTGTGTCTCACAGGTTTAGGGTGTTGCATTGGCATTGTTCTTTGATTCCAGAAATTGTTTAATTTCCTCCTTGATTACCTCTGTGACCCATTAATTGTTCAGGAATGTGTTATTAAGTTCCCAGGTGTTTATAAATTTTCTGTGGTTTTTTGTGATTGATTTCTAGTGTCAATAATTTGTATACATAGGGTGATTTCAATTCTTTTGTATTTAAGCAGGCTTTGTGGACTAGTATGTGGTCTATTTTGGGGAAAGTTCCATGCACTGATGAGAAGAATGTGTATTCTATTGTAGAAGGATAGAACACCCTGTAGATATCTATAAGTCCATTTGTTCAAAGGTGTGGTTCAGCTCTATTTGTTATTTTGCCTTTGTTGATCTATCTCTGTGAAAGTAGGGTACTGAGGACACCCATTATGATTGTGTTGGTGTTTATTTGATCTTTTATGTACAATGTTATTTGTTTTATTAAGTTAGGAGCTCTATTATTTGGTGCAAATATATTTTTGACTAACATATAGTGACCTCCATTAACTAGCATACAGTAACCTTCTTTGCCTCTTATGATCAGTTTTAGCTTGATATTTACTTTATCTGAGAGTAAACTTGCTTGCTTTTGGAGTCCTGGTACATGAAATATTGTTTTCTATCCTTTAATTTTAATCAATGAATTTCTTTCTTGGTTAGATGCATTTCTTGAATGTAACAGACTATTGTATTCTGTTCTTTGATCCAGTCTGCCAGTCTGTGTCTTTCAACTGAGGAGTGGAGACCATTTACATTGAGAGATATTCCCAAAAGGTATTGATTTATTCCTGTCATTTCCTTCTTTATTTGTTGATTCACCATGTTTAACCTCTTTCTGTCTGGGGTAGGGGTGGGGGGTGTCTGCTTGCCCATGGAGAACACTGGAGAATGCCACAGGAGGGTGTTGAGAGGGGGGCACGTCACAGGGTCTGTCCCATTGCCTCTGCAGTGCTAGTTCATTCCCTCAGGCTATTTGGGATGCTCCCAGTCCACTGCTTCCTGGAGGAAGCAGGGTGGGGGCAGGGGCGGTGTGGCCCCTGTGGCAGTGCCATTTCTCCTTTTCTATGATCCACGTGTATCATTTCATTTCAGGGTGTGATTGCCTCCTCTGTTTCAGAGTACCTGAATTTTCCATGAATCTTCTCTGAGCATCTCCAATGTGACACCTCCTCTACTCAGCCATGTTGGATCTCCCAATTTGTTTTATTTTTGGTCTACACTAACATTTGTGGCTTTTGATTCAGGTCTTTTGTTTATTTCACTTTATAAATAAGAAAACTGATAACATAAGTTAAGTAAAACAAGAATCAAGGAAGAGTTCCCTATACCGTTTGTTTCTTGGGCTTGATGTGAATTTAGATATCTATTCTATTTATTCCTTTATAAACGGAAGGTGGCAAGCAAATTGTAAAGAAGAAAAAGTAATTAACATTAAAATGCCTGGACTCTGACTTTCTACTTTAGATGTCAAACTTAACCTATCCATATGTAAGAGTAATTCTAAAAGATCCTTAAACTAAGGAATTTTTCAGTTGGCTTCTAGATTTTGACTTCATATGAACTATGTAATTATGACTCAAAATTGGCCCCAGAACCATGCACATTTTTCAGTGTCCTTCACCAGGCTTTATTATTGCCCCTACTTCCTTCTACCTGTTCTCCAAGCTACTCCATATTTCAAAATGAAAGCAAACAATAAAGTCTCCAATTAATCAAGTACACTACCCTTTACAAGTAGCCCTCTGTCTTTTCCTCCCTCCAACTATGACTCACCCAGCCCCCTCCAATGCAAACACAAGGACACAAACACACAAATACACACACACACACACACACACACACACACACACACACAGAGCTCTGGAAAATTCACTGCCTGATTCCTGAAGGCTCTGAGCATTGGCAAACTACACAACATCAAAACAAAAAAAAAATCTATACATATCCCAGTAGGCTGTGAAAAAGAATTTCTCCCTGGAATTTGATGAGATGACCACCCAGAATCAGAATAACATTTATTCAAGACATTTAAAACCCACTGGACAAAACACTAGAGATTATGATATAAAGATCAATTCTCCCCTAGCAAAGGAATAGACTAGGTGATTTAATGTACTGTTGCCTTTGTTAATTTCTATGATCTTGAGATTAATTTGAATGCAGATGGAATTCATTTGAATAATGGCTCAAGAAAAGAATTTGGTTGCTAATTCAATAGGTGACAGGGTGTGAAAAATTATTGTCATGATTATAGCAACTGGAACTGAGCTTGTAAAAATATTTTTGCAGAATCCTAAACAGTTCTACAGTGACTGGGGCCACACACACGTGTATATCACACAATAGACTCTCTTTTATCATGAATTTATATTTTTCTTAAAGGTAAAAAGTTTTCCCAAGATGCCACTGGGTTAGAATTTCACTGATTTTCCCTGTATAACAGATAAAAGAGACACCTCATAAGCAAGAACTCCTCTTAAGATTGGAAGAAGACTGACAGCTAGAATAAATACTCAAAATGGTTAACACTGAAGGACAGAGAAGGGATGAAGAATATCCTTAATATCTGCATTTTTATATTCTTGTGTCTTCTAAGATACGGATTTGCTTCTTTCAAAAGCATCTCTAAGTCAAAGATTCATTTTGCCCTTGCCTATCAATAAAATTCCCACAAATGGGAAAATATCCCAACTCCTATAAGTAAATACCTCCAAGTTTGCATTTGCACATAGGCTATGGCACATATTTCCTCAGCGATAAAATAATAAATGATAAATACCTCCATATCCAGTGAATGAAGATACAGAAAAGCAATCCATTGCAAGAGCTTTGTATTTTGTATTTTGTTAAGTTGGTTTTTTGGGGGTAAAGGAGGTCAGAAAAAAATAGAAGCAGGTAAGAATAGGTCCATCTCCTACTTTCTAAAAATCAATTAAAAGGTAATGACATCCGTGTTCTATTGGCATCTACTACATGCTATGCAGTTTATGAGCATTCTCTTAAATCCTTATAAAAATTGTGTATGTGAGACTTGCTATTCTAATTTCAGAGATTAAAAAAATGACAATTAGAGAATTTTACTACATTAACAAAGTAAATAACAGAATAAAAGTCCCTTTACCTCCAAAGTCCACATCATTCAACCTGTGTGTCTCAGCATCCAAAATCAACACCTGAAGGGAAGTGACCCCTACTGAGAAATAGTGATTGAGTTTTTTCAGAGTTAATATTTTAATAGGGTCACAATTTTTCTCTCAAAATACTTTGCAATTACAACTTTAACCTAACAGTCCTTAAAGGAAAAACTGAGATTGGCTTAATTTTAGCCTCCCAGATGTTGACTATATTTTCACATACAGCTTTATGACTTAATTCAAAGCTTCAGGTGAGTACTGTAAGAATTTCAGACAAAATAAAAGAGCACTGAGGTTAACAACCAGTATAGTGGACCTATCCTGGGACTCATGGTGTCCCATCTGGAGAGACTGTAAGAATTCTGTACATGTTTCCTTTCATGGCTTTCATAGTTTTTAGCCCAGACTTGTGCTCCCCTGAGAGTCAGAGTGGAAAGCATCCCAGTGGGCAAATTCTGAGCAATCAATTGTGACATATTTGTATCTCAACTTTGCTTCTTACTGTTGTTTTCAGCTTATTCAATGACTATGCAAGAACACAGGGCAGGGACAAGAGCTAAAAACCCACTTCGAGAGTTTAAAAGATGAGTAGTAAGACAGTAGGCAGCAGGTGATGACTCTAGCCTGGTGTTTGGCCTCTGCAGCGTGGCCCCCAGGAATAAATCTACCCTTAGACAGAAAGGATGAGAGAAGCTGCCTCTGTAATAAGTTAACAACACCGGGTACACAGCAGGTACCCAATGAAGATTGTTTTCCCTCTCTTTCCATTCTGGCCCATTACTCCAGGAAACAGCATCAAGATGTCCTTGCAGATAACCCAGCTTCAGCTTTCCTCCCCAGTGCTGATAAGATGACTGTTCTTTCTTCTTGACCCATAGTGTCCATGTGATGCCCTGGTTCTAGAATTCTGATCTGCTCCCCATCTTGGTAACTTCCCCACAACCAATTATCTTAACAATTAAGTGCTTCATCTTCATGAGTTATTTTTGCTTATCATCCTCCAAAAAGCTAGGGTTCCAGGCTAGTCAGTGACAAAAAGCCTGCTCCAACAGTACCTTTGGCCTTTTTGAGTGCTGTTCCATATTTTACCTGCTCTGTGATTTCTTATCACCTGAATCTGACTGTTCTTTGGTTTGTCTAGTTAGACCAAAAGAATCAATTCATTTGAGTACACTGGCTACCTAGCATAATTGTTGAAAAGAAGCCTAAGGCCATGTCCATATTCTACAAGAGAGAATGACATGTTGAATTAATGATGTGAAAGTGTAGAGCTAATGGCAGAAGTACTGTCTCCTTACTATTACTGTTTCATGGACTACTGTCTTGTAATCACCCTCCTCACTAGCAACTGTGTTTAACTTGCCACTCCTACCACCCCAGAGAGATTCTTAAAATTGAATCTCTCCTTCTGACTCCACACCAAGACCAAGATGGACCCAGATGTAAATCCAAGCCTCATCCCTGGCTTTACACCATTCTGCTGGTGAAGAAATCCCAGGATCAGCATATTAAAAATGACTTGGTTCAGATTAGAGAGGTCAAGGAAAGACCAAACAGAAAAGAAACGAAGTAGAGTGGAGAAATATGTTCAAGGATGTGGCAGCCGTAAAGTGCAGCATAAACACCCACTGTGATAGAGAGGAATCCACACATTCAACTCTGCCTGTAAATCAAAATTTCAGCACAGGGGGCAGCGGGTAGCTCAGTGGCAGAGCACTTGCCCAGCATCCACAGGACCCTAGGTTCTATCTTCAGCACTAAAACAAAAAAAGTAAAAATCTTTTCTCTAGGACACAAATGTCAACAAAATCATTAACTCATATCTAGCTCTTCCAACAGAACTTGACAAAAAAAATTATTATTGCACTATTTGAGATCCTAATTAGGAATATTAATTTGCCATCTAACCTTAACAATGTAAAAAATCTGATGTGTTTGAAATCCCAATTTTCAAGTGGTCTTTCATACACATGTTTTTTCATTACCCTCAGCTAATTAAGTGCCATAGTTTCCATGCACATTTATTTGCAGACTGATTAAAAAGGCTAATTGTCCACTCTGTTTTATTTGTCTTTTTCTCCTTAATGGAACAAGTCATCAGCTTGTCTGAACCAAAACTCAAAATACCAGGAAAAAAAATTGAGAATTAATGGAGGGCAGAGTTTTAAGTGGCTATGCAGTTTATTTGGTCTGCATGTCATGAATACTTACCACAATGGATTTGAAAGAAAAGACAAAGACCCACATAGAGATATCTGCATTTTTTTCGGTTCAGTTTTTTTTTTTTTTTTGGCGGGGAGCGGGGGGACAAAGCTTATATGCCAGAAAATGGACATCCATTCTTTTACAAAATTCCAAAGTTTAACTCATCACAATGACTCTAAGATGTGTATCTATTAAACCAGACTATCCCACTCGTGTGCATTTCCAGTGATATAATTTATTCTTTTTTGTGATCTTGTGCCCCAAAAAAGAAAAGCTGTCCTGTTGTTTCTGTAGTCTAGGAAACACCCTTTAGAGGGGGAATGAGGGATACCTGTGATGAAAAGGAACATTCAAACTCTTAAACATCTTGAGGAAAAAGATATTTGTCCCACAACAGCAATCTGGCTACAACATATTTTATTTCTGCTAGTTTAAACTACAATCTAACTACTTGCCATAAGTGGCAACTCATACATCAGAGGTAGCTGGCCACCATTTAATCAGAGATAGAAACTACAAACCTTCAGCTATACTTATCTCTGAACAACAACCAGAGACTTTGACAACCAAATAAATATTGAAAAGGGTTTTCTAGGGTGAAATTAGTGCTTTGTTAATCAGTATGGCAGATGCTAGAAATGGGTTACCATTGGTAAAATTAGAAGTACTCAAAAACTCTATTGGACCCAAGCATGGTGGTCCACAGCTATAATCCCATCCCTCAGGAAGCTGAGGCAGGAGATTAAGGCAGAGCTCCAGGTCAGTCTGTGCTACACAGCAAGTTCAAGGTCAGCCTTGACTACAGAGCAAGACTGTCTAAACAAACAAACAAGTAGATGGATTGGGACACTCTCCTGAAAGTACATGAAAACAATATAAAAACAGAGTGAGCCCTGTCATTACAGCCTTATCTCCAAATATCCCTAGGCCAGCCATTGGGTCAGCAGGTTCTTGGTTTCCCAGTAATTCACTAAATCCTGACAATGGAACTGTGCCACATTACCTCAGGTGAACTTTTCCTGCAAGATGTTTTGGGGAGCTGAAAAAGACAGAGAGGGAAATTCATCCACTTGCAGAACAAAGTAAATGATGGTGCTTGCTAATATGCATCTGCATGTGTCAAAAGATTTAGTCCAAGACTCGCTATCATTGTAACCTGGCAACAAGAGGGTATGTATTTGGGGGTAAGGAGGTGAGAGCTAATCATCACATCCTCCACTACCAGGAGCACTGAGATCTCCCCCAAAACATTTCCAAGTTGGTATAGGCTCATTCATAAAAGTCACCCTTCGAACACACAGTGTTTGCTGCCAGTTAATTCTGTGATCTCTAATCTATAAAACAAACCCTTACTTGAAAAAGAGTGATTTAAAGAATAAGACCAATATTGAGGGACAAAGACACAAAGGAGATGGAGCCCCTGAAAGACAGAACAAACTATATGATTGACCAATCATACCAAACAATGATTTCACCTGCCGTATCATCATTACTTAATCTACAACCAAACTGCATTTGAGAAAATTCTTAGACTTACATCTGTCTAAAAGGAAAAAGGAAAAATCAACTCAAATTGCTATCTGGATCAAGCACAAGGGCTAGCCAATAATTAGCTCTTTAAAAATGTGAACTAACAACAGAAAAGGTGAAGGGTAAACCCTTTGGCAAATTAAGGAATTCCTCCTAACTTTTCCCTACCATAAACAACACTTTGTAATTACACACACACACACACACACACACACACACACATACTGAGTCAAACTATTCTTAGTGACAGGGAAACTTAAACATAAACCAAGTTTCTCCATCGTTTGAAAGCTTTAGCAATCTGATGTTCTTACCCAGAATCAACCAGTGCATTTCAATCTATGGCATGGCATTAAGGTGCTAAAAAAAAAAAAAGTCATGCATAATTCCTGGGTAATTTGTCAGTGGTCCTGCCAAACTCAAGGCTATGTGGGCTCCATATTTCTACTGAAGTGTACAAATGAGTTCTTGCTTGGGAAACAGCTCAAGGACCACAATCCTAAATGCTCCCTGAGCAACACAAATATCTCAAAGACAAAATTTTAAAGAAATGACTGATCTACTTCCTCATCACCCCAAACAAGAAAGAAATCACTGGAATAGGATCTTTTCAGTTTCCAGTTTTGTTTGTAAAATAAATGGATGGAGAGCAAGAGAAATCAATCACAAGCGTACAGGAGGCTTCTGGGTAGGTATGCCACAGCTCCCAGCCCAGAGGAGACTTTGAGATTGGCACATCATGGCTCTCAGGCAGGAGGAGGCTTCTGGGTAGTCATGCCATGGCTCCCAGCACAGAGAAGGTGAGCCGCACAGGCGACAGGAACACACACACACACACACACACACACACACACGTCAAAATGAGAAGACAGGTAAACAAGCCACAGAACCAGACTTCCAGATCACCTACAGCAACCCCAAAGGGAAACAAGATGGAACACTCTAATACTCAACCACCTGGACTCCCTGAACTGGCAATGAAAGAGGATCTGGAAAAAATGAAATCAGAAATAATTTCTCACATAACAGCAAAGATTGTGCCTATAGTGCAAGACTATGAGAGGATACAAATAAAAAAAATCTAGAGAAGATACACATAAAAAAAATAAAGGAGCTGAGGAACATGATGGAATGCCAACATAGGAAACAAATTGAATCCATAAAACAGATGCAAACAGATATCCAGGAGATGAAAAACT
>NW_004624757.1:8964620-9003406 GCF_000247695.1 Heterocephalus glaber | reverse complement strand
GAAGGGAAAGGAAAAATGATGAGAAATGGAAAAAATGGAAATAAAGTCTTTGTAAATAGGGAAGGGTGGAGGGCATGAAGGGAGGGCTAGGAATAAGGAAAAAATAAGAACCAAGATGCATTATGTAAAGGTACAATTCCCAATGAGAATGTAGTTGTGTTGTATACCTACAATGTACCAATAAAAGAATTTAAAAAAAATTCTAACCAGGCTTTTCATTTTTTACTCAAATGCCCTTGAAACATGCAATCTTAATGACTAAATAGTTTCCTCATCATTTATTAATTTTGAATTTGTTGGAGACTTTATTCTACTTGGGTTGGTTTTAAATAGCCCAATTCATGACTCCTGAGTCCACAGTAAAAGCCCGAACCCTGCTATGATAAAAGATAACAAAAATGTTCTTGAATCAGTTCATGTGGGATAAACTCCTTAGATAAGCTGTTTTGCCTTGGCCTATAATTTTGTTCTTTTTACACTGCAATGCCCAGAGAATTCAGGAAGCACTTTAAGACTATACAGAAGTAAATTTAAATTTCTAACTCAGGGCACATCCCTGAGGTAATTAGCAGTTAAAATCAATACGGATCTCTATTGCTAGGTGATCACTGAGATAATCCTCAGTTTTAATGCAATATAGTGGGAAGGTAGTTTTTGCCTATGTAACTTATTTTCTGTTATGAATTCTTTTCCTTCAATTGGATTTATTTAAACTAATACTGCTTTACATCCTTCAACAAGTGCCAAGAAAACACAGTGAATCTATTTGCATAATAAATCAATACTTCCCTCAGCATTTATTAATTCTGAGCTTGCTGAGGGTAGCTAGGATGTTAAGGTGAATTGAATTTCTCATTGACTGAGAGGAAACCAGAACATAATTAGCTAATCTCTTGAAAAACTTTTTAAAATGTATATATTTACTTCCAGTTAAACATAGTGCATTGAATACCTTCTTCTACTTCACTTTTGAGAAAGATCACTCCCTCTCCCTAAAAAAGAAATTAAGAGAAACAAAAACAAAATTTTGGAGGATGAAAAGTGGAAAATAGATAGTCAAGTGATCCTGGCTTACCTCACCCAAGAAATGTTAATTCTAAACTAGCAGTGAATGAAAACAGTTGATGATTTCCTCAGAATAGTCAAAAGGCTCAGCAATTAGAGTTAACATGTACCTCTGAAAGAGCAGAAAATTGGGCAAAGTTGGAAATAGGAAGATTGACTGGGAATTTTAAGAAGCTCTTAGACGTCTACATATTCTCCCTCAAGCTGCAAGGACACTGTAAATTCACTATCTGAAGATGGTAAATAGGAAGACTTATGGGTTGAGGATACCAGGGACACAGAGAGTAACTGATATTGCACTAATAATAAGCAGATTACATAAAACCACACACTGAAAGGTAAGCTTCCCAAGAGTCTTGCTTACCCTGGCTTGCAGAACTCATATAGTCTCCTTTACATTTATTTTCTCCCCACTGGGCAAGAGTTTGGCAAATTTTTCTCTGGTAAAAATAACTAATGAGCCCCAAAGAAGAAATCTACATATATGAGTAGGTTATTATTAAGAGGCAGCAGCAGTGAAAAGGCTTAGCCCAGTTATTCTGCACTGAATCCCATCAGTTGACAGGTTTTGGCACACAGAACTAGAAATCAGAATTTCAGTGCCCCTTCCTAAAATATGGAAAACACAAAAACTAAAAATTTTCTAGGGAAAAAAAAACCTTTCAGTGTAAATAAGGACTAAAAGGTATAACAGATAATGTGAAATAGGAAGAAAAGGGGCAAAGGGGAAGGGGAAGTGGGAGGGGTAGGGAAAAGGAAAGAAGGGAATGGAATTAATATGAGAAAATGGGAAAATGGAAACAAAGTCTTTGTAAATAGGGAGGGATGGATATCTCATGCAAGCCCATATCAGGAGGCTGAGGAATGCACAACGAAAGACTGAAGGGTTTGAACTGGAAAGCCTGAGGACTGGTGCTAGAGACTAGAGAATCTGTGCCGAAAGGCTGAAGGCTCTGTGGCAGAAGGCTGAGGGATTATCACTGAAGCTAGGAAGTGATGCTCAGGACAAAGGCAAAGACCAGAGCTCCTGGGAAGAGAACAACAGCCATCCCAGACAGCAAGGACCTGAGCTCCTCCAATGACAAAAATAACTGAGTTCCTCTCAGGAAAACCAGCCACAACAAAGGTTCTCGTAGGAAATCAGCAGCACACAATCTTCCCTTCCATTCTCCTTTTATGCTCCTCCAGCCACAATCCTCAGGTGGGTCTTCCATGCCCAGAACCATGCTGATTCAGTTCAGCTGGGCTTTCCCACTCAAGTTGACCATTAATTAGTCCACCACAGGGCTTCTGGCAGGGGTGCCCCAGAGCAGTGGTGGGGAGCCCACACAAGAGCAAACTCATGACCAGGAAGCATAAAAGAGGAAAAGAAAGGGTCTGAGGTCCCACAATCCCTTTTGGGGCACTAATGACCTAGCACTTTCCACTAGGCCCTACCTCCAAGTCTCCACCACATTCCAGTAGTGCCACCCTGGTGAGCAAGCCTTTTTATACACTTACCTTTGTAGGATAGGCAACATCCTAATAATAGAAGTCACTAATATTCTCTGGTGGATAAGAGAAGAGTTTTCACTGAATTAAATAAGAAAAAAAATCCATGCAAAAGAAATACTGTCAAGGAGCTATTATACCAAAGGAGTTAAATAAACAAGGAAGATGTTATTCAAAACCACTGCTTTAGAAGGGAGCTTAAACTCAACTCTGGTACAATAGGGATAGTTAGGGGTTCATTGACAATGGGCAAAGTCATTTGAAGGAAAGTTACTCAAAGAAACTTTATCAAGAATCAAGCAAAGGGCAGAGGTGAGCAGCTTGCTTGATTTTTAAGGGTAAGAGGATTCGCACTAAACTGGCTTAGTGACATTTTAACAAAAGCTCAGCTCAGCAGGACAAGACCTAGGGAAGAAGAGAACTTGGCAAAGCCTAATGGTAGTTCAACCAAAGAAGGCATCCTTGTCACTATTCAGAAATCAAAAATCAGTTCTTGGGAAGCAGAAATATGACAGCAAACAGAAAAACATCTTGGTATGAAATTTGGAATTAATAAATAAGAGCAAAGTATGCAACAGAACATAAAAAAGATATGAAAGGAGAGAATCGGTGCCAAGGGCCTGAGAGGAGAAGAAATTATCATAAAAGTGAGTCAAGAATGTTTGTCAAGATTGAAGGAACATAACAGCCCAGACTGGAATGACCCATGGAGAAGCTGGCAAAATGAAGGAAGAAAAATCTATACTAAGGTCCATCTTCATAAATTTCAGAACAGGAGAGATTAAGAATAGATCCTAAAAGTTTCCTGAAAGAAATACGTGCCTCATACAAAAGATTGGGGATTCAAATGACTAAACTTTTAACAACACTGAAAGCCAAAAATTACTGGGGCAAGCTTTAAAAATTGTAAGGAAGGGCCGGGGTTTAGCTCAGTGGTTCTGCTGCGTGCCTTGCAAGCGCATGTTCCTGAGTTTGATCCCCGGTACCCAAAAAAAAATTGTAAGAAAAATTATTTCAAGTCTGGAATCCTATACACAAATTACCAATCAAGTAAAAAAAGCAGAATAAAGAAACTTTTATAAAGCATCCTATAAAGTTTGTTTGCATGTTCTCTTTTTTTCCCAGGAAAATATTGGAAGATATATGCTACCATCTAAGGGACTAAAATCATAAATATGAAAATATAAAATTTAAGAGTTCCGAAAAGGAAGCAAGACAGGCAAAAGTCATTCTTCAAGTCATCACAGCAAAAGTTCTCAGGATGACAGCTGTCCACTGGGCCTAGAGAATAACATGTCCAGAAAAGTTTCCACCGAGGGGACAAAAGGAGCCAATGGATCACCACAGTGCCTGAAAGAGGCAAGAGACTAATGGGAAAGTCAGACTTCTGCCAGAGAGACTAGGAATTAATTTGCAATAGGTGTAAAGAATACAATGTATGGGAAAAAAAAGAGTGTTAACATTTTTGAAAAACTCAAAAATTTTCACGTAAGAAAAGGTAGTCATAGTAGAAAGCATTCCACAGCTAGTGATGAAAATCCATATAGTTTAAAGTGGAAATATTAAATATTGATTTAGGGAAAAATAGAAGCATACTAGAGGGAGAGCAAGTAGCCGGAAGGATGGTGTATGGGTGGTAACTTTTCATCTTCTAGGATTCAATCTTGATAATGTGAAAAAAATGAAAACTCAAGACATAACTATATGTTATTTAGGAATACAGAGCTGAATCTAGAGGGCAAAATAGCTAAGACTATAATGAAATTGCCTTTGGAAATCAAAATGAAAATATAGAAGGCAGTTCAAGACTGCTGCTGTCAAGATTTTTTAAAACATTTGAGTTTTTAACCATGTTATGTGAATAACTTTGATTAAACAAAAAATCCAAAACTAAAAATTGAGTCCAACTTCCAAACTTTACATTTATTTAAATGTAAAATATTCTAAGTATAAATAAAATTTTATTAGAACATTAAGAATTTTTATAATACAATATTTCCTGATTCTTGAGAAAGTTCCAGCTAAACCATGCACTACTGAGCCCCTCACTATCTTCCTCAGACTCCTAAGAGATATAACCTAGGAGGGCATTTCAGTCATATGTCTCTAGGTGAGATCTCCCATCTGCTTTCTACTCTATTCAGGTGCACAGGGTGGAAACTTCAAGGACAACACCGCCTCACTCCCTCCACTCTTCCATCCCTCCACCACTTCTGCCTCAAGATCCCCAGAGCCTTTCACACAGCGCACAACTCTAGCCCCAGACTATGCTACCCCAAACCTTACTTTCCAGAGAAGAGAGCATGGGAAGATTAAATGAAAAGAAACCAGATCCCTCCCATAATCAACCGGATAACAGATGAAAAAGATAAGAGGGCCAGTGCCATTTGCATGTTTTCATTGTCTGAATCAAAAAAATGGATTCAAAACCATTTTAGTGGCTTGACATTTATTTGTTCCTTGTTTCCAGATACCAAAGTCATAAGTGCCATCCATTAAGCAATTCAGAGAAGGGTGGGAAGCCTTAAAAACTAAACCATATACACTCTTAAACCAAGGGTAAGCACAAGAGATGGATGGCCTCCTAGGCTGCCACATGGATCCAACTTCAGGAGCACAAACCACCTGGACATAGATGCTCCTGCTCCTTGCCCTACCTCCTTCACCTGCACAGGGATGGGATGCCAGACTCCCAGAGTAATGAACAATGGGATTCCCATGGAGATACCATCTCTCAGAGGGCTGGCATAATAGCTACCTTCTAGACAACAGCTCCTGGTTTAAAATGCACCCAATAGCGTGCCACAGTTTCCTATTCCTCATTCTCTGTACATAATTTGCTCCCACACCAAGTTCATAATTAAAATATCAAAAAGTTATGATATCACACACTCAGGCTCTAAGGGAATGAATTAAATTTTCAATCATTTAAACACGACAATTATAGTTTTTGTATATACTGAAGTTTAAAAAGTAAATGACCCCAGTTAAAGTATTGACTTAATGTTTAGCACCTCCTCCCATCCATGAGTTTTAACTTTATGTATCATTTTTCTTTTGCTGCTGTAACAAATTATCATGAACTTAGGGGTTTAAAACAACAGAAATCGATTACCTCACATTTCTGTAGGTTAGAAGTCCAGCATGGGTCTCACTAGGCGAAAATGAAGGTGGCAGTAGGGTTATGTTCCTTTCTGGAGGCTCTACAGGAGAATTCATTTTCCTTGCCTTTTCCACTTTCTAGAAGCAGTCTTCATTCCTTTGTTTATGGCCCTTTTTTATCTTCAAGGTCAAAAACAGACCCAGTCTTTCCCACATCACATCACTCTGACCTCCTTGCTTCCCTCTTCCACTGTTAAGACCCTTGTGATTACATCAGGGCCATGGATTAATTCAAGATAACCTCAAGGCTGTCTGAATAGCAACCTTAGTTTCATCTGAAAATGTAAGTCCCTTTGCCACATAGCCTAACATTCACAAGTTCTAGAGATTAAGAGCTGGACATCTTGAGGGGGATTACTACGCCTGCCCAATCTTATTAAAATTAATTCTAAAAATCCCTTTTAAAAATGTTCTACAAAGCATTTAGCAACAATAACTATTTCAAAAGCTTTTTACATAATTAAAGAATTACACCAATGGCATTAAATCTATGTATTAGGCCAAATTAACTTTGTTCTAATACTGTAAACTATATCTATTATATCAAGAAAAGTATAAAAAGTAACCATGCATAACAACAATCCAATGCTGATAAAAAATTCAATTTGATGGAAGAAAGTCAATTTTTGAAGAAAATATTTAAAAGCATAAACACTACTACATCTGTGGTATGAATATAGTATTTTTCTATTACAGAATCTCAGAACACTTTGTCAATCTGAGCACATTAAGCCTTCTAAGTTGAAAAGATGGTCCAGTCCTGAAGTTAGTCAGGCTTTGCTCAAAACTTGATTTCTTCTTCCTATATAGATCTTAAATTTCCATTAAATCTGAATCTCTGTGAGCATTAGCATCAACTGATATGCTTGTTAAAAATGCAGAATCCCAGATGTTACCACCAGAGGTTGTAAGTCCAAAGAACTGGTGGGGCTTTCGGGAATCTATATTTTTCATGTCTGTGATAAGATCCCACAGGAAACAGAAGATACAATGAAGCTAGTTGACTGAAGAAGATTTAATGAAGGTAGCTTTCACAAAGCAGGGTATGTGGAAACCACAAGGGATGACCAAATGCCTCAGGTCTAGCAACAGCAATGTGCCTCTTAACACTCTTAGACATGAGGACCAGGGAGAAGAGCAGCAGTCCCCAGAATCAGAGCAAGGGAGCTGGCCAGAGAGGGGTGCTTGACAAAAGGTGTGGTCTTTGTTGAGAGATCCAGGCCAATCAAGGAAACGCAAATGAGAAGGAACCTGGAGAATCAACACCCAAACTTCACTCTCCTCTCTTCTTCATGGCTTCTTCTTCTTCCCAATTAACCAAACTCAAGACCACCCATCAATACAGTCAGCTTCTTGGGTCACGAAAGAGGATAGAGAGGAATTGAGAATGAGTTCAAAAGGGTGGAATGAAGATATACAGCATAAACACTGGATTGGCTGTGGTAAAACAGAATCTCTGTCTCTGCCATCTATTGCCCAAGTGAACTTCAGCAAGGACCCAGCTTCCTGGCACATCAAGGTTGCTGGCTGCCAGATAAGCATAGTAACTTTAACAAACATAAACAGACCTCCAAGTGCTGTGAGGGTTAAAGGAGACAGTCCAGGTTCCTTGGCAGAGCGCCTGGTGTACAGCAATATGTAGTGTTTATTTGTATAATTTTAAAAACATTTATAGAGTTACTATTACATACTACTTCTAAGTTCTGGTATACATAGAACCAAATTCTAGTATAAAATCCAATTCATCTAAACCAGTGGTAGTGAACCTATGGCACCCATGCCTCAGTGGGCTGTTTGTATCATGGAAAGCTCTAAAAGGTTTGTCAACACTGATCTAACCTCATGCTCTTTTTGTTTTCATAAAGCAGTTGTTTTACTCTAAAACACTGAAAAGTCAGAAGAAATACAGACTTTTCATACACAAAGCTTACTTACTGGTCTTCCTGTAAGGAAAGGTGATTAGTTAATAATCATTTGTTAAAAGCTCAGTTTGCACTGAAAGCTATGTTCAATGCATTGGAAAGCACTACGATTCAAACTGAACAGAGATGTGCTTAGGGGCTATTGCCCAATGGCATGGTCATTGGAAACAGCAGTTAATAGACTTCCCACAGAATTGAGTTTTGATCAAGAATAGAAAGATTAACTCTTACTAGTAGAGTTGATGTGGGAGATTTCTTGGACTGGAATTAAATACTCAGAAACTGGGCACCAGATACTATGAGTCTCCAAAGAGGAATGGATGGACTGTACTTGGACAAAGAAGGAGGTCAAAGAAGGAGATAATCTCTCCCTGCTCCAAGTCATCCAACTCCAAGCATCACAGTCCACTTAGGCACAAAAAACATTCATCATCGTGACAATTTCCACGATTTCCAACATGAGACCTTCTAAGTCTCTCTTAAAATTAACTAAAAATTATTACTATAAGGCAAAGTGTAGGTCATTAATTATTACTTCTCCTAAAAGTTCTGTAATTTCTGTAGCTGAACATGGAATACAGAGAAGTATGGGAATTAATTATATCTTCCAGGTCTTTTAAAATTTTCTTATATTCTTATTTTCCTCTCCTGTAAATCAGGTAAAGTTGCTAATACACTCACCTTTCATGGTGAGATTTAACAAAACACTTGCAATAATGATTTTGCAGAAAATGCCCTCGGAGTGTGATAGATTTGGGAGGACCAGAACTACTTCTAATGAATTTGAAACTTGAACAAAAATCCATAAGGTTTGAAATGACCAGGTGACATGTTTATTTCTGCAGTAATTAATTTCCTCAAAGAAAAGGCAAAGTTCCCAAAGAAATTGAATTGGTTTAATTGCCATTGTCTAGGTTTAAAGCCAATGAAAACCTTAAAAAGATTTTACCTCCTGTATTTCTATCCTGAATGTTTTTTAAGACCAAAAAAAAACAAGAAGTCAGAAAAAGAATAAAAATTAAACCCTGCTCTCTAAAATGACTTTTAAAAAGAGCTCAACAAGGAAGACAGAAAAATCCTTTTATAATTCTGGTGATAGGAAGCAGAACAAATACTTAATGTTAAGCTAACAGCACTGCATGAAATTTTTTATACAATTCTCACTTTTGTTGAACTGACTCATGGCATACCTTAAATGCATAAGAATGATATATTCTTGGTCACCATCTTTGAAAATCAAGTAAAAAAGAAGTAATATGCCCTAAGCCACAAACAGACACATCCAGAAAAATTAAATGCCTGCATTAAAAGAATCCCTCTAGCAAGCCACCTCTGCTAGGCTAGTTTCTTTTATCACAACCTAGTTTCCATTTCATTAACCTTTGGGTAACAGCTTCCAGCAAACTGTTGGCTATTTCTCAGATGTGAAAAACAGGGATGATCAAGGAGGAATTGTAGGAAGATGATGATGGTTACAATATAGTTTTCAAATCTTCCCCCTAAGAACAGACAGAGCAATTAGAACAAAAACTCATGAGCAATATTTACATCAATTGGTGACAATTAAGTGATTAGGTTTCCCCAGGAACCTAAAAATGTGAACAGATGGAGATAAACCACTAGCAGCCACAAGATTCATAGGCTACCAGCTTCCATGTAGGGGGAAAGAGAGAGTCCTCTGATGGATCTGATTGGAAGAAAACCCAAAGATTCCCCACAAATCCTCACTGGAAAGCAGAGTGAGCCAGTGAAGGACTGAGGCCAGGACTCAGAAGAGTTCTGCACATTCTCATTTGTCATGAGAGAGCTTCTCAGTAGGAAAGATCTAAAGAGTATAGAGGAGCTTCATTTCTACAAACTCTCAAAATTAACCAACAAAATTTCCTTCTAGGAAAAACTCACAAAAAACAACTGCTGGGAGTAGATGCCAACTTGAGCGGCACAGGGCTTAACAGAGACAAAAAGACAGAAAACATCCAGATTTCTAAGCAAAGTACATAAATATAGTTAATTTAGGCAAGGTTCTCTAGTCAATTCAGCATAACCATTAAGATGAGCACCAGTCATCCAAATCTAATTCCTTTTCCATTTTTATCCAGATATTTGTTAACATGTGGACAAAGACTAAGAATGCTAAACAAAATGAAGCTTAAGAAATGTACAGAGAAGCGCACTTGTATATAGTTTGTCAGTTGTAAGATTCTATGAAAAATGGATATTTTTATATCAGAAAGCCAAATACTCCCAAATACAATTACCTTTTCATCTCCATAAAATAACATATAATGAAAAGCATTCAACAAAATCCAACATTCATTAATGATTTTTAAAAAAACCAAAAATTGTAATAGACAGCCTCTACCTCAATCTGATAAAAGCCATCTATGAAAAACCAACAGCCAATATCATACTAAATGGTCAAAAACTGAAATCCTTCACACTAAAATCAAGAACAAGACAAGGATGTCCACTATCACTACTCCTGTTCAATACAGTCTTGGAAACATTAGTCACAGAGATTAGGCAAAAGAAAGAAATAAAAGGAATAATGATTGGAAATGAAGAAGTCAAATTGTCATTATTTGAAGATGACATGATACTCTATATAAAAGATCCCAAGAACTCCACCAAAAGTCTTCTAGACTTAATAACCAAATTGAGAAAAGTATCTGGATACAAAAATCAATAGCTTTTCTCTACATGAACAACAGACTCACTGAGACAGAAATAGGGCAAACAATTCCTTTCACAAAAGCATCCAAAAAACTGAAATAGCTAGGAATCAACCAAACAAAAGAAATCAAAGACCTCTTCTCTGAAAACTATAGCACTCGGGAAGAGAGACTGAAGATGATATCAGAAAGTGGAAAGACACCCCCTGATCCTGGGTAGGAAGGACCAACATAGTGAAAATGGTCATACTTCCAAATTGCAATCCCCATTGAAATTCCAACAGCATACATCATGGACCTTGAGAAAACAATCCAAGAATTAATTTGGAACACGAAGAGACCCAGAATAGCAAAAGCAATTCTAGGTAACAGAGACATGGCTGGGGGTATCACAACCCCCAACTTGAAACTATATCACAAAGCTACTGTGATAAAAACAGCATGGTACTGGCAAAGAAACAGACCTGAGGATCAGTGGAACAGATTAGAAGATGCAGAAACAACTCCAGACACATTCAGCCACCTCATCTTTGACAAAGGAGCCAAACACCCTCACTGCATGAAAGATAGCCTCTTTAATAAATGGTGCTGGAAAAATTGGGTTTCAACTTGCAAAAGATTAAAACTAGACCAATATCTCTCACCATGCACTAAACTAAAATCAAAATGGATTAAAGATCTAAATACTGAAACAGAAACGCTGAACCAGCTGGAACAGAGGTTAGATAGAACTCTTGAAGACATTGGTGTAGGAAAAGATTTTATGAACAAAACCTCAGTTGCCCATGAACTAGCACAAACAGTCAACAAGTGGGATTTCTTCTTACTAAAAAGCTTCTGCACAGCAAAAGAAACCACCAGCAGTGTGAAGAGGCAACCCACAATGTAGGAAAAAATTTTCACCTGCTGTTCCTCAGTCAAAGGTCTACTACCTCGAATCTATAAAGAACTTTAAAAAATCAGATCTCCCAAATTTAAAGACCCAATCCAAAAATGGGAATCTGAAATGAACAGACATTTCTCACACAAAGAAGTAGAAATGGCAAATAAACATATGAAACAATGTTCAACATCACTGGTCATTTGAGAGTTGCAGATGAAAACAACACTGAGATTCCACGTCACCCCAGAAAGAATGGCTGCTATCATGAAATCAACCAATAACAAATGCTGAGGGGGCTGTGGGGAAAGAATGGATGCACATTGAGGCCATACTCTTAAGTGAAATAAATACGACACACATGTGTAAATACCAAGAAGTTTCTCTAGTGTGAGAAACTGAAAGTTTAAATAATGACTAAAAGGTATAATAGATAATGGGAAATAAGAAGAAAAGGGGCAAAGGGGAAGGGGAAATGGGAAGGGTAGGAGAAAAGAAAGGAGAGAATGGAATTAATATGAGAAAATTAAAAAATGGAAACAAAGTCTTTGTAAATAGGGAGGAATGGAGGGGTTGAAGGGAGGGCAGGGGAAGTGGGAAAAAATAAGAACCAAGAGAGATTATGTAAAGGTGCAAATTTCCAATGATGGATGAATGTCATTATACTGTATAACTAAAATGTACTAATAAAATTAATTTTTAAAACATAAAGAAAAAAATCTATATATTTCTCTATGCCAAAAGGACTCAACATACAGCAACTGCTTTTTAAAACTGAACCGCAAAGTTTTTGGCATTTACTTGTACATGAGATGTTCTAAGTTTGAAGGCAGTCTTGCCAGCCTGATGTAATGGAAAAGGCACATAGATTCTTGTCATAATTCGTCATTACAAGCTGTGTTAAATTAGGCAAATGAGTTTAGCATTCCATCACCCTTACTGAAAATGAGGATTTTACACTAGAAATTTTGCATGCAGGTATCATTTTGTGACTATGTCTAATATAGCATGCTTTCAGCACTATGGACAGTTGCAATGAGTAGGAAAAGAATGCTGACCTACAGGAGAAAAGCCAATGGGGTTGTTTTAAAAGTTGTAGCAGAAGTTCATGAATAGTTTTGATATTTCCAGATAATGTAGTATTTATGATAATAAGAAAATTTTTCAATTTTCATTTTTCGTAACACTTTTCAAAATGACAAGCGTCTTGGAATACAACAGAAAATATTTGCCTTGAGATGAAAATCTCTGTGTTTATTATCCAAATGTTCCAATTAATAGTGATTAAATATCCGTACAGAAAATGCCTCAGGAGATATAAATAAACACACCAAAATTACCAAAAAAGTGATGTAAAAAATGCATTGTTTTGTTTCTGTGCTCTTTGGTGTGAGGATATTAGTAAACTGAAGTTTCAGCTCTGTGAACTTAAAAATACAATATTTTAATCAACTGAAGTATAAATTTCCTGTCATAATATATCTTAAAATTTATAATAAATTACACCTTAAATATTTTAGGGTCCAGTGCCTTCATCAAAAATAACAATCATATTAGAGATACTAACGTAATTTCTTTTCCACTCTCAATATTTCAAAACAAGTGGAATCAGGTTAATATGAAAAATAAGTCTGAAAGCCTTCAAAGCCAAACAGAAAGGGTAAGGGAATTCATCAAAAAAGTATTAAACATTCTTAAATATGTATATTCAAGGAGTAAAATGTCATTCAAGTTTCCTTAGTGATAATGGACAATCTAGGGGAAGGGGATGGTGTCATTTTATGCATTTATTCTTTTGTATATTCACGTTACAAGCCTGCTATTTGGAAAATATTTCTAGGTGCTGGGATACAACAGTGAAGAAAGAGTTGCCATTATCTAACACTGACATTCTCATTAGAACAATAACTCCACATTTGTTGGGGTGTGGAATAAGGAGTAAATCTAGAGATAGCAAGAAAGCTGGCTGAACTCTTCAGAGGAAGAGCTTTCTACTCTCACAAAGTAGAAGGAAAACAAAGAAAAAAGGGAAAAATAGCTCTATATTTTTATTAGCGAGAGCATCTCTGGTTCTTACAATTTTGGAAGGAAGAAAGGACAAACAAAAAGATACAGACCTATGCCCACAGTGACTAAGTGCTCACAGATGTAGCCCAGTCTGGGCACTGTAGCTGGTCAGATTTGTATTTTTCCACCATGGGGTCAAACTGGGAAGAGAGCTAATTTGATAAAATGAGTATTAAAGAGGTATTGAGCACCATCCTTAGAGGACAATGGTGTAACTTTCTATCTAGATTCCTTTTTGGAGGAAATGTCACAATCACAATATAATTTTTACATCTAGGTAAACACACTTGCCTCTTATCTCTTCAAAAACTCCACTTCTCAGAAAGCCTCACTATCCAAAAGATAATCCACACTTGATACTAAACAGACAATGGTGCTTTTATGGTGTTTTAACGAGAATGGAATATATTTGCATTACAAACAGGCAAACATGATAGTTCAAAATACTAAAATATGTATGGCATATTGTAATGTGAAGTCTTATCCAGGAAAGCAGAACTGGAGCAAAGATTGTTTTAGGAAACTCAACAAAGGAAAACAAAGCTAGCTAGCTAGTGTGAGTCAACATTGTTATGGATCAGTATCAAAGTGCAAAAATTGGTGCCAATAAACAACTTATATTTATTAATTGTCAAGATTTTGTGCTCAGGAAAGTGATAATATTCCATAGAAAAATTGACATAAGCCATCTCATTATTTATTAAAACAGTTTCTTCTATTTTTTTAATTTGTTAAAGATAATATTGAATTTATAATCTAATTTTTCTATATGCAAACCTAAATAGAAAAGAATTAGCACCATATCCCCACCCAATATATAGTAATACTCCCAGTGCATAAGCCATCTGAACTCCTTTCCTTGTGCCTGAAATACTACAGGAACATTTATTGTCCTTTCATTTACTCATTTGTAAAACATTTACTGTTTTCCCTGTTCACCATCTAAAGCGGCAGAAAAGATTGAAAAAGAAATGTAAGTTTTCACCTTTGACTTCAAGGGCTTACATTTTAACTGAAGAAGTTATTTACATAGTAGGTCCTCCTAACAGATGATTGAAGCAGAAATTTTCACCATTTATTTTTCAATTTAGATATAGTCTCTCTCCCATCTCCATTGCATCAGGTTGTTACAATCCTAAGGGCAGAAATATTGACACACCCTATGTAACAACTACTCCAATTCTCAGGGTAGACACACCATATATGCAACAGAAAATCAAATGTTTTTCTGAAGAGTGAAGAGATCAATTCCCTGAAAGAGAAAGGAAAATATTCAGGGATTGGGATTCTTTTTTGAGTGTTTGTATATTCCATCACTCAGCACAAGTATAAATTATATTTTCTAAAATGAAAAACACTATGCAGCAAAAAATGTTTCTTATGAAGAAATAAATTTTAAAAGTGTTGACATCTTCATAACATTGTTCTGTTTGACTAAGCTGATGTGACAGGTGATTTAGTGTGAACTGAAATTCCTCACTTGCACTTAATTTCCTGTTTAGAAAACAAATCAAAACTAACACCAACCTGTCTAGTTAACTACAAGCTGACCACTAAAAATCAAACCCATTTATTTTGCTTAATAGGAATTAAACTTAACCACTTTATACCACTAGCTTTAGAGTCACAAGTCATGGAACAAGATCCAGCTTTGCGACACACTAGTTGTTGTGGTCTGAATGTTTAATCCTCCACTCCCCCAACCTGCCTAATTCATATGCTGAAATTCTCACCCCTAAAGTGATGACAGTAATGGAAGATGGGACTTTGGAGGTGGCAATTCAGTCATCAGATTCATGCCCTAAGAGACCCTTGATCCCTTCTATCACATGAGGATAGGAAAGGTGGCTGTGTGAGAAGACAGACTGAACTGGCAGGTGCCTTACTCTTAGACTTTCCAACCTTCAGAATGGAAAGAAATAAATGTCTGCTGTTTATAGACTGCCCAGTCCCTGATATTTTATCATAGCAACTCAATTAGCCTAAGACACTATTCGCTGATCTTGGGCAGCTCATCTAACTTCAGTAAGACTCAGATTCCTCACCTGCCAGCTAGGAAGTTGAGATACAATGCTCTTTGTACCCCACTCCATCTCTCAAGGCTCTACAGTTTTAGGAATGTCATTCAACCCAAATGAAATTCCATTTAACCACAAATTATAAGCAACACAGTTACATCATTACATTTCATTCTTGTAAATTCATCCACTGTTTGCTTTGCTTGTTTGTTTGTTTGTTTGTTTGTTTGTTTGTTTTAGAGAGGGTCTCCCTAAGTCACTAAATTGCCCAGGATGGGCTCAAACTTGTGATCTTCCTATCTCAGCTTCCCAAGCTGTTGGGATTACAGGCATGTGTCACTATTCCCAGTTTAGGCACTCAGCATTTTTATGAATTGGTAAATTTGTTTGCAAATTAGTTATTCAGGTGTTAACTTTGATCTTACAAAAGGAAACTGCTTCTGTTCTATCATTCTCTATATCCTCTATCATTCAGGATTCTAGTTGAAAACAGGTGACATATTCAAACCAGATAATTTAAGGAAAGTTAAAAATAAAACCTTGTTTACGAAGATGTAGGAAAATCAACAGGCACAGTGCTTTATCTCAGGGCTAATAACCTGCCCAACCGTCACCCCAAAAGTAGACTGAAAAGAGTAAGGCACAGGACACTGGAGACAGAGGCTGTGTGGAAAGGGCCATCTTACAGGAGTTATTTTCTCACATAGAGGGACAGAGGTGAGCCTGCAGGTAGGAATTTAGGGTAATAAATGTCTTATCTTTAAATGTCCCCTCCTTCCAATCTCTCACTAAGGCTCCTATTGGCCAAATCCCATAGAAGCTTCAGCCAAGAGAACCTTATTGATGTATTTCCTAGAGCCCATGGTGGAAAAAGGTCAAGTACTGGAGAGGTAACAGAACATCTAACGATCTTCCTCCCTCTACTTTGAAGTAAGCCAGATTCTCAGAGTTATACTAGTTCTCTTTTGCCTGAAGCTTGTTGAATGGTGTCATGAGCACAAAGTGCTTGTCCAGTGGGCTCATGTCACACACTAGATCCCTTCTAAATTTTGATATGTATTTAATGTCCAAATATTCTTCACTCTAAAATCAAGGACCTATTAGAACTCTTGAATGTAGTCATCCAGGATAATTTTAGACCTCTAGGGTATTTCACAAAGGATGTAAGCAAACCAATTGCTTAAATTGGAAGAAATATCAATGTTAGTAAAGATTGATTTTCTATACTCTTTCTCTCTAATTAGTTGCTTTGGACATCAGTGGGTTGCACACAAAAAAAGCTGTAATGATTTTTCTGATTAAGTAGCTCTTGCGAAGCAAAAAGGCTGAAGCATAGCATTATTAACTCTTTGAAGAGCTATGCATGGAGAACCACAGCAAGCTGTAGATGTGCTTAAGGGAATAACAGAATTCAAGCAGACAACAGGAGGGACTCCAAAAGGAGGGCTTAATTTAATCCTTCAGTCTAGAAAAAGTCAAGGAACATATCCACCAATGTAGAAAGAAATATTACTAATTGCACACTTGCTACCATGTGCCAGGCACTAATGCTTACATATCATATTTCATTTAATCTGCATGACAGCCCAATGAGATTTTTTTTATTTAGAGCACTTTATATACAAGAATAGTAATTTGTCTGAGGCATTACTGAAAAAAACCTCAAAAAATCCAATAAAGAGCATAGTTTTTAAAAGGTTTTATAACTGCATGCAATCTCAGACATAATCCCACTGCTTTACTGTTTTTGATCATTATTGTCCCTAGGAAAGTAGTAGGACACAAATGATAATGTGTTCTGCCTATTTATAACATGAATTTGGAAAAGCATGATTTCTTCTAAAATGGACTCTTTTCGAAAAATATTTTAAGTGGTGCAAAAGCACTTGGAACATGTTAGGAAGAATAAGCTCATGAAATCTTTACCCTGAACAGGCATAGTGGTTTTCTACCACACCTCACTTCAGAATGAGCCTTTACTTTTGTGTTTAGAAAAAAACTCAAAAAATTAGACACCTCCCCCAAAATTAAAGGCCCAGTCAAAATGTAGGCAATTGAAATGAACAGATGCATCTCAAAAGTAGAAGTATGAATAGCCAATAGGTATATGAAAAAAAATTCAGCATATTTGACTGCTAGAGAAATGCAAATCAAAACAATACTGAGATTCCATCTTACTCCTAAAGAATGGCTGTCATTGAGAACTCACAAAAAAAAAGTTGGTGAAGTCATGGGGATATAGAAGGAACCCTCTATATTGTTGGTGGGAATGTAAGCAAGTCCAAACATTATGGAAATCAATATGGAGATTTCTCAAACAAAAAAACTAAGAATATAAATTGCATTTGACTGACCTCTATCTCTTCCAAGTTTCTTTCCAAAGGAGTGAAAAACATCATACTACAGTAATCCATGCATACTCATGTTTAAACCAGCACTATTCACAAGAACTAAATTATGCAAGCAACCTATATGCCCATCAAGACATGCATAAAGAAAATGTGATATGGCTGAGGATTTAGCTCAGGGGCATTGCGCCTGCCTGGCAAGTGCAAGGTCCTGAGTTTGATCCCCGGTAATAAAAAAAAAGAAAATGTGATATATGTACAGAATGGAGTACTACTCTGTCATAAAGAAGGAAAAATTTGAGTCATTTATAGAAAAAAATGAGGCATCTTGAGTCCATAATGCTAAGTGAAATAACAAAAAGTTAAATATTCCATGACTTCTCTTATATGAAAAACTCAAAGTGTAAATAATTTAAAGAGCAAAATAATGCCGGGGGAAGGGCACATAGGTAATGTGGGAAAAAATAAGAACTAAGATACATCATGTTCAGGTACAAACACCCAATGATAAATGTAAATGTATTGTATACCTAAAATGTACCAATTAATACATAAATTTTTTAAAAGAGCAAAATAAAAAAACAGATAACAGGAAATAGGGAGGTAGACATTGTGGTGGTGGGAAGTAGATTTGAGGATGGAGAAGACAGGATGGGAAAGGGAAAGATAAAGTGAAACAGATCAAGATTATATATATATATATATATATATATATTTCTCACAATGAATGTGCTTGTTGTATATTGCAAACATATACTAAGAAAATTATTTTTAAAAAAGAATCAAGCTTCCTCAGGTAAACTTGGGGCAGAGACCATGTCTTGTTCCTTTTGTATTCCTTATAGCACCAAGCACACATATAGGACACACAGGTGGAGTTAAATACTTGTTCAATAAATAATCAGCCTAGCACAATATGTAGTGAGCAAGAGACTTCAATAATAAAAGCAAACATTGGTTTGTGTGCACAGAAAAAAGAAATCAAATCAATCTTCTATCACAGCTAGTGATATGGAATCTAATTTGGTCTTCATGTGGGCCAAGGGCAAAGTATATGTTGTAAGTGCCTTCTCGTGGGCCTTTCCTGCTTTCCAGAAAAAAAATTAAAACAGGAGGAGGAGCCAACCTAAAATGTAAATCAAGCCCAACCATGAAGTAGAAAATAAGAGAAACAAATAATAATAAACTAATAACAAGTGCCAGGGTAAATATGAAAACCTAAACTTTAGAAGATAATCATCAGTGGGGCATCTCAGTGGGTAAAATATACCCATTCCATACTTCTCTAATGAAATTATGCATTTTAGAATAATGATAGCTGGCTGTGCATCACAGTAGCTATGTTTAGGTGATACAGGAAACAATCTTTGTGTTCACCCACTTGATATGATGAATGGCCAGGTGTGTGCACATGTGCAAAAGTGTCAAATTGAGATTTTTTACCCATATAATGCTCCATGTAACATTTTGTATCCCTGGGCATCATGGGGGGTAAAACACACCCATACCATACTTTTGTAATGTAAATATGTACTTTACCCTAATGGAAGCTGGGTGTGACTCACAGCAGCTGCATCTGGGGAAAACAGGAACCCATCTGTGTATTCATCCATTCGGCAGGTGAAGGGCAAGGAATGTACAGGAGCTCCAAAGCAGTAACAGGTGAGTCTTATCCCTGAAATGCTCGTTGCTAAATTTCTGTGCATTTAGGATTTTTAAAAAATGTTTTCTTTTGATTTTTCTTGTAGAATCAGCCCAGTTCAGTATATTGCCACATGAAAAACCAGATTTGCAAGTTTGAGAGGAGATCGAAAATGAGTCATCATGTGACTCATGCACCAATAATGATGATGATTTTGACACTGGCCACTTGAACCAAAGTTCCTGTGATAGTGAAAGAGAGCAAGAATCAACTGATATAGACACAGAAAATGAAGACCTCCTTGATTCAGATGAGGAAAAAAACAGCAATGTTGAGTACATATTGAACTGGTCCAAATACAAAAAAATGGTCACACATGCTTGAAAGATCCAATGTTAGAACTAGCTTTGAAAATATAAATAGGTTTTTGGCAGGGGTGAAACCTCTGGAAGGAATGCCAGCACTCCAATTCAATGTTGGAAGTTGTTTGTAACAGACAATATGCTACAAATGTTGTGAAATGCACAAATTATGAAATAAAAGTAAAATGTTCTGTATGTACTGATAGTCATACTTGAAAATGTGTTTATCATGACACCTTGATATCTGAACTGAAAGCATTCACAGGTCTGCTGTACTTAGCAGGGCTTTCTCATGGTAATTAAAGGAATGTAAAAGACTTATGGAGAAGTGAAGGGTGTAGGCTTGAGGTTTGTAGAGTAAGAATGACACTGAGAAGATTTGGTTGCCTTCAAAATTGTCTGAGGTTTGATGACAACACCACCCACCAAGAGAGAAAAAGATCCTGTAATCTGCTACTATCCACTCATTGTTTGAGAGCTTTGTTTCAAAATATCAAGCAATTGCATTGGTGGTATAGTGGTGAGCATAGCTGCCTTCCAAAATATCAAGCAATTTACACACCATCTGAATACATGACTTTTGATGAACAGCCTGCACTATTTCATGGTCACTGCAGCTTAAGGAGTGTTTGTCAAATAATAAAATATAGTATAGTATAGTTTAAAATATAGTATAAAAATATATGCCCTGGGAAATGTGAAGACATATTATACTTTCAATTTAGAAATTTATCCTGGAACTCAACCACCAGGTATTTATTCATTCAGTAATAAACCAAATGATGTTGTAAACAGACTTGTTGCTCCTATCTCCCAAATTAACTGGAATGTGATATTTGACAATTAGTTTATCAGTTACCCATTGATGTTACATTTGCTAACAGAGCACAAGTTAACCAGCATAGAAACTATGGACAAGAACAAAGCAGAAATTCCTAATGAAATGTTTCAAGTTCAAAATAGAGAATTGTATAGTATAATCTTTGGATTTCAAAGAGACATAATATTGGCCTTCACAAATGGCAAAGAAAAACAAAGTGGTGCTGCTGATGTCAATATTGCCAATATGAGGTCAATATGCCAATATGTCAATATGATGGCATGATTAACAGAGAAAACTTGACAAAAATGAAGCCAGAGATCATAACTTTTTACAACAAAACCAAAGGCAGAGTACATGTTGTTGATGAGTTGATGATGTCACTCAAAACACAAAGCATTGGCCAATGATTGTGTTTTACTCAACCCTAAATATGTGTGGTATAAATACTTTCATGGTTTACAAAGAAAATAACAAAGGCAAAATATCACACAGAAATTTTCTTAGAGGATTGAGACTGGAACTGATAAAAGATCACTTACAACAGAGGAATAATGAAGTGTTTCTGCCCAAGGAACTATATGAAAAATAATTCTGGAGCAGACTAGTAAGTTGAGAGTTGAACAGGCAGGTGGAACATCACAAAGACCTACTACAAAAATAGAAAAACCAAAAAGATGTCAACTGTGTCCTAAAAAAAGGACAGGAAAACAAAACATACGTGCTATCAGGGTAAGGAATACGTCTGCATGGAACTTTCGTAACTCCTGTGTGAAGACTGCCTTGGGTGTGACAATTGAAGCAAAGATTATTTCTGTGGTAGACTTTTGTTTGTATTTTCATTGCAGTTCACATTGGTATTTATTTCTGATGTTATCTTTTAGGTTTTGTAAGCAAGTAAACAGCTTATGTAAAAATGTCTATTCTAAGCACTCATTACATATTTGATATTTTATTTTATTGGTATCTTATTTTCCTGCTAAGTACACATTGTATAATATAGTAAGAAGCTCCTGACAAAAAAGGAAGGCAAGAGAGGTGACCAGAACAGCCTGCCACACAGGAAAGGAAAGCTAAGCACATGTGCTGGCAGTGTAAGCTAGACTTGTGTATGAAATATGCAGTTGTCATGTGTGAAGACTGCCTTAGGTGTGATAACTGAAGTAAAGATTTTGTTTTAGAGTTCTATTGGTATTTTCATTCTAGTTCATATAGGAATTTATTTCTGTTGTTATCTTTCAGACTTTGTAAACAAAAAAGTTGAAATATTTGATGCTTACTTATAAATATTCAATAATTAAAAATTTAATACTTTATTTTTTGATATTTTTCCTATTAAGTACACATTGTTAATATAATAAAACTCATTAAATTAAAATTAATAATTCATCAATACTTCTAAAAAAAATCATGGGTTTTATACACCCACCATGATGCTTCCTTTTTTAAATTTATTTATTTATTTATTTTTTTGGTACTTGGGATAAAACTCAGGACCTTGTGCTTGTGAGGCAGGAAGCAGAACCACTGAGCTAAATCCCTGGTCCACAATGCTTCTTTAATCCAAAACTGCCATGATGCACTATTAAAGGGCAGCCTTAGATAGTGGAAAGGGAACTGCCACACCTTTGCAGATGTTGGAGTCATCATTGGCATGTGTAATGTACATGAGTCATCACTGGCATGAGTAATGTACATGAGTCTCAGATGTCTCCTTACACTGTGAAGGACAGCAGAGTTAACTCCTAGGTTGCCCTAGAAACAATGAGAAAACTTGGGAATAGAAATCCCACCCCATCATATGATTTACCTCTCTGAAACTCAGCTTCTAAATCTATCAGATGGGCATGATAATGGTAATGTTTCAAAAGATATCAGGAGGATTTGGTTAAAGAGCTTCAAAATCCACAATGCTTGGTGCTATAAAAATCTGTTGATGATTCCCTTCCACTGATAATACTGTCAGCCACCAGCAGGACAGAAAAACCCATAACATAAAATCCTGGGCAATCACTCCAACCTGCTGCACCTTAGGAATGATTACTCTAGAGAGAAACAGAACTATTCTCTACCAGCTTGGGTACACTCCACCAGCAATATGAAGAACTCAAAAGGATAACATCTGGGATTTATGCTAATGCTGTAAGACAAAGTAGTTTTGGGAATAATTTTTGAAACAGATCATCAAAGCTGCTCCCATTTGTTCATATTCATCTGCAAGGCCAAAAATAGAAAGAATTAATAATGAGATTTTTCAGTTAAATAATAATATAGCATTTACATTTACCCTGCATTCTATTTGAGGTATATCCTCAGACTGTATTTGAGACCGATATTTTACATTATTGTACTACTTTATGATTTATAAGGTATTTCATATGAATGATTTCAATTGGCAACATTTTAAGAAAGCTATCTTCCCCCGGTACCAAAAAAAAAAAAAAAAAAAAAGAAGAAAGGTATCTTCTTTGTTTATTGTATATATTTAAGGTATACAACCTGATGTTTTCATATACATAGTGAAATTGTTAACTATAGTTAATCATACTAACATAGCTATTCTCTCACAGTTACCCTTACGTATGTATGTGTAGCAAGAGCACCTAAAAGCTCTCTATATACAATAAACTGTTACCGATAGTCCTCATGTTGTACATTAGCTCTCTAAATGTGTTCATCTTATTTTCATATTTACAACTTTTTATCTGTTGACCTGAATCACCCATTTTCTATCAACCACACTCCCACCCCTGGTAAGCATTATCCTATTAAAAAGGAAGACATAGAGAAAAAGTTGATAAATTATTTTTATTATCTACAACTCTGGTTGGACAATTTTAGATCCATATGGTTTCCTGATAATGGCTTGTGTCTAGATGTCCCCACAAAGCCTCATGCAGTCACAGATGGGGCTTTTTCAGAGGAAGCTGAATCTACAGTGTTTGACACTGGGATTGATTCACAGTGCAGTCCTAGGATTAAGGGTGCTAGGATTAAGGGTGTGAGTGCTGCCTGGCCTAGGGGCCAGTAGCTTGGATAAGATATAAGAGACAGAAAGAGGCTTGTCACTTGTAGTTGGTGGCTTGCTTGCTTTTGCTGTCTTCTGCCTACCAAGAACTGTTTCTCCTCCGTGATGCCCCTCTGCCAGGCTACCCTGCCTTGCAGCCAGCCACCTATAGACTGAAAACTCTACAGAATGTGAGCCAAATAAACCTTTCCTTCTTTTGCATGTGGATGTTGGGTATTTTGTCTCAGCAACAAGAAAAATGACTAACATTTCTCAATTCCTGGTTCCTTGGTTTTTCTACCTATAACCAGGGTAAAATAATTCCCTGTACGTAGTTTCTCTGTTTCTAATAAAATAACATATGTAATGTTCTTCCATAAATTCTGAAAAATTGTCATTATTGTGTATTATCCATCAACTCTTCTAAGTGAAATCATATTCCCTCATCACTATAGCCCACAGTGATACTGAACAAAGATACAGTCCAAAGTAAGGATGCCAAGGTCCCTGCATTTCTCTGCGAAGTTCTCTCACAAAAAAGAAGTCCATACAATGTGCAGAAAGAAGGAGCTACATTAACTAGGAACCCCAGAGGGTCTACCCAGCTGCTTGGACATACAAGCCTGGCACTGCACAAACAGACCCCTAAAAATCACAGGAGGCACCAGGAGGACTCACCCAGCCATCTGACTCACTCCACTCACAGCATCTGGGCATGAGAAAATCTTATTTCTCAAATCCCTCTTCCCTACCCCCGTCTTCCCCAGCCACACATACAAACAATCTGGACAGTCCATAAGGTAGAGCATAATTTTAGGGGTTTCCCCAGGGCCTAGCTGGAAGCTTTCCAATCATTTCTCTCTGGCCTGTGAAATCAGATGCACTATTTCTTTATACATGAGAAAAAATGACATCAGTTTCTATTTGCAGAGGGAGATAGAAAACATGAAAGCTCCACACAGCTATGTCACAGATTCATAGAAAGGAACTCCCTAAGCTGGAGGAGTGGAAGTGGGCAGAAGGGAAACTCAGAAGGAAAGCAGGGTCAACTTGTTAACCCAGGGGAAGCGCCCTGTGTGCCTGGTTTCATGTACACAACCACACTTATGCTTTTGGAGCCAAGCTGCTAAATAAAACTAGTGAGATTTCTGAATTCAGGTTAACTTCCAGTCACAATGTGATATAACCATCATGGTCATTCCAGGAGCAAATCACTGGGTGTCAGACAATCCATGTGTCTTTCTGTCTGTATGTAGCACTGTGTGTGTGTTTGACTTCTCTCTCCCACACCACCCTTCTCTTGCTAGATAACACATTTAACACATATGGAATTTGGTTAAAATGAACATCAAGAATAGGCTCATTAAGGGAACAAACTTGGGGGAGCAGGTCAGAGTTCACAATAGCCCTACCTCCAGCCTCTGGAAAACCCTGATTTGAGAATGGAATGGGAAAAAAGAGGACAAGATTATATGAACCAGTGTTGGGGACCCAAATATGTTTACAAAAGAGTCACCTTCCCACACCCAAGTTTCACTAGCCATAGAATCCCATTCCCATTCTGAAAACATCACATTCTCTTCTGAGGATCCCTTCTTCCTTTGGAATCAGTAGGTGATTTCTCTCTGAGTGGAATTATGTCACATGAGCTCCGGAACCAGTCCAGGCAGCACATGGACAGTGCTGGCCTCAGGGTGCCTGTGGCCTCCATTGCCCCAGCACCAACTTCCCATTCTGCTCTGCACAGGCCTAGAGCAAGCTTGCCTGTGTCACCAGATGTTAAGCTCTTTTTCACACACAGGGTAGCTAGGCTTAGGAGACAGAAGGAAAACAGGTCTTCAAACAATAGCTGCCTTACTCTTCTGCGATGCAGGATCCTAAATCCTCAGACCCTCCTTCTGGGTCTGACCTAGCAGCCCTCTCTGCAACTGGCCTTCTGTCACTGTCTCCCCTCCTCAGCACTGATAGAATTTTACTTGTGTTTGGTTCTCAGAAAGTGCCTTAATCTTGTGTAAATTTCTGGATCCAAACAGGCCCTAGGGGTTGTCACACTGAGGACATAGCCAAGTCCCAGCTCTAACCTAGTGACATGTATATATATATAGAGAGAGAGAGAGAGAGACATATATATATATATATATATATATATTCCTTTATATGTATATATAGAGAGATAGACAGATATAGATATAGATACATTACTATAGATATATTCCTATAGATATATTCCTGGGAGGTTTTTTAACACCACTTTATAATAACACTGCCTCTGTGTCCCCCACTTTCTAACTCCAGAGATAATTCTGATTCCCTGGACAGGAACTGCCTGGAGGATGTTGAGTGTGCTGTCATTCCTTGTAGGGAATAGCAGTAGACATAAAAGGGTACAAGTGTTTTTGAACTCTTAAACAAAAGTTTACTACACTTCTAGCAGCAACAGATTAACACTGAGCTTTGAACAAAGAACGAAATGGAATATCTGGCCCAATTACCCGTCAGATTTTTTTAAATACTTGCTATTCCCTTTCTCTGTACCTCCAATCACTGCACCCCAAACACATAGACACACTACACTAGAACTGTGTCAGTTTCAAAGAGCCAGCACAATTCTAGATTAGTACTAAAACTGAATTTTAAAAATTAAAACCATAGGATGTTGCACTGCTAGCTTAGTAAACAAATTATTGTGGCTGTTAGAATCACCAGCACTCAGCTAACTGCATTACAGATGCTCTCTCATTACCCTATACAGTAGGACTCATTGAACATTTACTTACAGAGGACCTTAAAGCTCAGGGGTGTTTATGACTAACACTGGTATATAAAGCTAAGTATGAAGATTCTTAGGAACAAGGTGAGTGACATTTGGACCTGTCATAGGCCTGGGTAGTTATGGGCATTGTGAGGACCAACTACTAAAACGAGGACGGGCTATTCAGGAAGTCAGTCATGTGTCTATGACTTCTTGAGGCTGACTCCCTACTCTGCTTTGTGTCCCCCACAGTTCTCCTCCTCCAGACAGGATGAATACAATATACCAGTCATCATGAGAAACTAGAAGAAATCAAGGACTTTATCTATAAGAATTTAGATGTGGTCCAAGAAAAAATTAAACTCCAGTCACCCTAAGGAGCCCATCCAAGCCTGTAGCCTTCCTAAGTGGTCTAAATCATGGTCAGATTAATTCCCACCATATAATTTCACAATCATATTCCAAACTGAATAACACCATTATGGAAAAGAAATGTCCATGAAATGCAACCTTAGGATCTTAAAAATTCAGGCTGGCAGCATAGTTGCTGAGTACACCAAGATACCTTTCAATGAAAGACAAGAGGCTTATTTAGTGACCATTGGATTCAGAAGCCCAGATCTCTAGTCATAAATTCTCACTACTTCACCTTTCCTCTTTTACCTCTTTACCATTCACAGCACCCATAAAATTCATTCGCCAACAGGTTCCTGCTTGCCAGGACACCTGCCCACTATCACCATAGGCTTCTCTCCATTGCAGTGTCAGTAATGGCAACTCACATCTGTGTAATGCTTGACACTTCAGAAAGGACTTTCAGATTTGTTACCACACTAGAACCTCACATCATCTCTGTGAGCAAAGCAAATTGAGCATTGATATTTTCATACTAGAGCATGGAAATGGACACTCAGAGAGGACAAGGGATTTCCTCCAATAGCATACAGCCAGGGAGAAGATGAGCCTGGCTTGAAATCCAGATCTTATTGCTCCTGCTCCAGGTTCTCTGCAATCCATAACACTGCCACTCTGGTTGTCAGATGCACGTGCCTCTCTGTGGAGACCCTCGCTTGACTTCTAGTCAAGTTCAAATAATCTCCATGAACATAGACTCCCATGCTTCCAGGAACCAACTGAGCTTCCAGGGGAGTAGGGCATCATTACTCCCTCTTCCCCACTGGAAATATGATAAGGAAGCCCCCTGGGCAAGCGTTCTTTGGAGTAAATTACTTTTAGAATAATCTAATCTAACTTCCAACCAGAATTCTTCACCATTGGCATGGAAAATAGAACTGATAAACAAAATCTTGACGTATGGCATGAATTTGCTTCACTTGACCTATATTCAGGGTACATGCTTGCAAATCAACTAAAAATAAAAAAAATACTCTGAATTTAATTATGTTGCAATCTATGTCTGAATTGCATTTAAGTGGCACTTCTAATTGCCACATTTTTCAAATACTGCCTCTGCCACAGCTATATGTAAAAGTACATTATCATCATTTGTACAACTGCAGCCCAAGTTAGCTGCAGTATACTTCCCATAGATTGCAGTGTATATCCCATAGATCAGCCAGTCCCTAAAGGATGTGGCTGTCACATTTCCATGAAATAAAATTAAATGGATCCAGAAATAAATTGCTTCCCAGATTCTGCTAAAACAGCACATAGAATGTTTTCAAAATTGATAAGCATTGACTGAACACCTATATTTTACTTAGCATTGTGGAGGATTCAGAAAAATATAAGGTATTTTCTAAGCTTGTTAAAGAAGATGGTTAAGTCAGATTATGGGGCTCAAGGTGAAAATTTATAAGAACAATTATCATTTTATACGTATTTGTCAACTACTACATTTCAGATACTATGTTAAGTATTTTATTTAAATTTTTTTATCCTCATAAGAACTCATTGATATAGCTAGTATTACTGTTCCAATTTTACAGAAAATAAAACTAAGTCACACAAAAAAAATTATTCAACTAAGGTCATACAGGTAAGAAGTGAGGGAACCAGGACTGGAGGTAAAATCTGACTTCCCAAACTGTATTCTGAGCCTCTCTGCTATTCCCAGGAAAGGATTCATGAAGAACTGGCTCTTCCCAATGGCCTTCAAGATCAGCACACTTTCGTTAGGAAGTCTGGAAGGAGCAGGCATGGGTCATATGAAAGGACTGACAGGTAGCATAAACACAGGCACAAGAGCAAGATTTTGTATTTAACATGTGAGGATCCCTGAAGAAAATCAATGGCAGGAAGTAAAACTGGCTAGGTAGGGTGAGATACTCAATAGAATATCTTAGAAATCATCTAGGAGAATTGACAGACTCACCCCTATGAAATAGGAAGTCATGTAGACCTTGATATAGGAAGGTGAGGATGAAAGGACACTGCAGCATATACTAGCAGCATATCTGGGAAAAGTAAAGAAAGGGGAGGCTTAAGGGAAGAAAACCAGTTAGCAAAATCCTCTTTAGACCCTAACACTCCTTGTTTATGGTAGGGACTCCGAAAACATTTGTTAGATCAGTGAATGAGGAGTAGTGTGAGTAAAAAAGAAAGATATAACCCAAGAAAGCATGTGCAGGAGTCACTGACTGATGGTGAGTAGAAGAAAGCAGAAAGAAAGCATCTTAAAATGGTACTGAAGTGCTACTCTCATGAAAAGAAAGCAAGCTGGGTTTTCAGCTGACCATGGAGTTACTTGGAAAAGAGAAGGGAGTTTCAGGTGGACGCAGGAGGAATGATTGATGAGGCCTCCATTTCGGTGTGAAAATGTAAAGGCTTAGAGAAAACAATTTAGAAATATCAATATTTGAAGAAAGAGGCCTAAACTACTTTAAGACTGTCCAAAGGTGAAAAGCACTCATCACAAATTCAGATAAGTAAAAGTTATCATTTTTATGGACCACTTCAAAAGGTAGCTGTGTAGATAAAACTTTACTAATATAAATGTCACCACTGGACCTATTTTATGAAAGACATACAAAGTAAAAAAATTCATAACATACAAGAACAGCATTATGAATTGAAAAGAACTAAGCAAAAGGAAATGCATCAAAGAGTTAAGCTCCTAGGACATGCTGCCCACACTGGCCATTTGACAGATATGAAACACTAGCCTTTCCTTATCAAAATACAAAAAAGAAAAAAACCATGTAACAGTTTCTCAGCAAGAAGCCATTAGACAGATGTAATAATAATGGGACCAAATATTCCTATAAATAAAATGCGTGCATTTAGGACCCCATGCAGAGTTTAAAAGCAGTTAACACAAAAGGTAAGTAGAGTCGCTCCTGTGTACACAATGGTCCAGATGCGGTAGAGCAATCCATTTGGCCCTCAGACAAAAAATTGCAAATTTACAAGACAAACCCAGTATCCATTAGCTTAAAATTCAAATGATCTTCATGGAAAGCCCAGCTGTGGCAATGGGAGCTATTATTCTCAAAGTGAACTCCTATGATCATTCACCAACATCCAATCATAGGAGCTACAGCCACACTTGTCCAAGTTGTTTGCTTTCAAAACAGCCTTGACCACGTGGTTCATTCGGGACAGGCTTGAAGGCCAGCAGAATGACCAAGTGGGTGAGGTGCTACAAGGTTCCTCAAACAAAGGAGCTCAACAAATCACTGTAGGGGACAAAACCAAAGTCTCTAATAGACAAATCAGAGGCACAGAGAAGGGGGAAAACTGCTTGAAGATACAACTTCCTTAAAGAAAGAAGGAATAAAGTCAACTGAAATATAAAATTTCAGTGACCCACAAAGTGTGGCCCTAGGAGTCAGTCTAACCAGTTAGTCATCAGTGAGTACTAAGAAAGAAATAGACTAAAATTTAGGCACATTGTTTAAAATAATTTTTTTAAGTCATAAAATATGATCAGGTAACATGCCAACCCTCTTCCTTAAATGTCACCCAACTTAGAAATAGTTATTTATCATATGTTATTTGGTAAGTTGTTGTTTGAAAGACTGAAAACATTTTCTCTCAAAGAATAATGTTATTCATGGTAACTAGCTTCTCAAGATAGACTATAAGAACCCTGTTATGTATAGCGTAATAATACATAAATATAGTCCTGGGATAATGGGATAATATAAATTGTTTTGTAAAAATAGAATCTTATTATCCTATAGAGCAGTGCTTTTCAAATTGTGGGTTACAACCCATGAAATCAATTTGCAGGTCTTTACCAGTTTATTTTTTAATGGAATGAAAGAAATGGGATGGAAAGGAAAGAATTGCAATGATCAGAGTATATCCCACATTATAAGGAAAAGTATTATTCTTGGGACTTAATTTCCATGTTATATATATAAATAGCTAAGTACATCAAGGATTGCAATGCAAAATATTTTTTTTACTGTGGATCACAGTCAAAGCAGTTTGAGCATCTCTTAGCAAGGCTCCCATGGGGTGTTTAGGACAAAGAATGCTAGTACTTGCCAAATGAATGTATGACTGAATGAATTTGTGAACACATAAAGAAATTTATTCATAAATAGGATGCTTGTCATCCCCACACTAGTAAGACAGTGGGACAGAGTTGGTTCAGCTGCAGTTCCGTATGGGTGGCCTCCTTGCCCTAGGAGAGGATCTCGGGCAGGACAGAAACTATAAAGACAGAAGGACAGAGACAAGAGTTTCGCATGTGATTTGGTTTGGATTCTAGAAACTGGGTTTCATAGATGGGGGTTGGCTAAAGTAAGATTGTTTCATTTTTTTTTACAAAAATACAGAATGCCTAGTTAATTCTGAAATTCAGATGAACAACAAGTAATTTAATGACAAAGAAAATTATGAACCTTCAGAGCTGGAAAATCAATTTGATTCATCAGACATTTATTTGTTGGAAAACAATGTACAAAAAATCCTGGGTGCTATGGAAGGGGAAAAAAATGCATGGTTCCTGACGTGGAAGAGGTCAGACACATGCAACAGTTTCAATAATAAACATGAATTGAACATTAGTTTACAGGCATTACTTCATTTAACCCTCACTTCTTACCTTGAGTACTACTATTACCCCTTAAAAATATAACTGAAGCATAAAGAAGTTCAAAGAGGAAGTTGTCCTAGGTCTTTGGAAAACACACACACAAATAATAGTCAATAGGCTGAGGTAAGAGGGCTGGATATTGTCAAGGATTGGACCTGGGGATAAGATCTGAGCTTATCCTTGAAGGCAGATCAAACTTCAACAGGTGAGTATTACAGGAAGGATGTTCCAGGCAGTGGAAGAGCTTGGAGGTGAGAGAACATGACCAAGAAACAGGAATGGATGAAAATTGCTGGAATACTAAGAATATAGTAGGAGGAAGGAAAGTTTAGGGAAGAACACTAGACAGTGACCACACTGCAGAGGAGATCTGTGTACACTGTGGAATCTGCCTGTGATGGAAAACCACCAAAAATCTGGGCTAAGTAAATTGAGACCATACTGAGTTGGGCTCTTAGATGATTTTGGCAAGAATGCAAAAGGTGGAGTGGATGAGGCCAACATTAGAGGCCAGGAAACCAGGTAAGTCAGTGCAGATGGCTGGCAAAGCACTGTGGCAAGGTCTGTGTAGAATCTCCTTCCCAGATCAGACCCTGAGTAGGTAAGTGATGTTGCACAATTCATAGAATCATTATGAGCATTGGCTTCCTCATTTATAAAAGAAGAATAACAGTATTACTTAGCTTATAGGATCATTGGGGGGATAAAACAAGAAAGCACACAATGCTAAAAAAAATAGAAGCTATCCTGTAAATGCCACTGCAACTGAAACTGAACTTTTCTTTCACAATGACTCCCGAGTCCCATCAGCTTTTTTTTTTTTTTATACCAAGTATCAAACTCGGGACCTTGCACTTGTGAGGCAGGCGCCAGAACCACTGAGCTAAATCCACGGCCCATCCCATCAGCTTTTGATTGAACATCTCTGGGAGTAAGAAACTCATGTTATCCACCAATAATATAATGAGACCAATGAGAGAACAAGGATTGATCTTTCCTTCTTCCACAAAAGACAAAACAAAGCAAACCCCGGTAAAGTAAGTTAGCCAGAGCTGGAAAAACTCACATTAAAACAAACTCGGTTTGCATATTCACTTAAGAACATACTTCTAGAGATCTTAAGCAAATTCCTTAACCTTAGTTTTCCCATCTGTAAAACATGGTTGCCTGAGATTGTATCATGAGATTATCAGAAGGATAGCTGAGATCATGTATATTATGTCCGTAGAACAAAGCCTAGACCAAAGTAAGTGATAACTGTCAGTTATCGTGTATTATGTATAGATTAAAATAAAGTCATAATTGCTGTTAGGTAGCAACACTGGTGGAGACAGAAAACAGACCTAGTAGGTCGGCAAAATTGTTCTCAGACTTGGTTTGCAAACTTAAATGCTAAGAAGAAATAAAGTAAAGGGTTACAAAATGACCATTAAGAAACCCTGTTTCTACACCTCTGTCCTTAGCCTCTGAATATGATGTGGATGGCATACATTGGTGCTGGCTTCCATTTTTGTCCCCATGTTCACTATAACCTCTCATTCATCTCCCTGCATTCAGGACACAGGTGGGGCCTCCTCTGTGCACACCTAAATGGGCCTGCAGGGCATGCAATTACATCTTTGGCTACATTCTAGCCAAAATGAAAACAAAGGCCATTCATTATGAAAATGTCCATCTCTTCCCCTGATTTCTCTGAAACTTAAAAAAAAAAAAACTCCAAAATTAGAACATTTGGTGCAAAGAAAAAGCTGCCTAACATTTTCCCAGTGTTCTAAAACTACCATTTTTATGAAATAAACATTTAGAAAAGTTTGAGAATATCATTCCTACACATTTCTCTATCTCACAGATGTAGGGAGCTGGATGATAGCCTTCTCACTCACAGGCAAGAGTGTGCTGAAGGGGCTCTTACCTGAAAAGTAAGCATTCTCCAAGCACATTCCTGACTCAGTTCTTTATCTCTTTGGAGATTGATTTTCCCCAAAAGTAGGAAAGGGATGATCACTTAACCTCTCCAGCAACAGTGATTAAACATGATACTTAGCTGGGCGTGGTGACACATGCCTATAATCCCAATACTCTTGGAGACTGAGATAGTTGGAGTCCGGGCAGGGCAATTCAGTAACTCAATGAGACCCTGCCTCAAAATAAAAAATAAAATCCTAGGGATGTGGCTCAGGGAAGGTCCTAGGTTCAACCCACAAAACCACCAAAAAAAAGTCACCTGAGTGGAGTGTTTTAGGTCAACTCAACCAACGCTAAACCAACCATTTGTCAAAAGATGGAAAGAACAGATGCTACAAGTAGCTCCTGCCTCTCTCCAGATTGGTGGAAAACAACACAAACCAAGACAGGAGGAGCTACCAAGGACTGAGGGAATTTCCTTCCACTGGAACTCTTCATAGACAAATAGTCACTCTGTTAGGTATTTTTCTAATTGCCTAAATATGTCTATAGTTAGTTTCTGTAGGCTCCCAGGAACAACTGGGAACCAATCATTCTTTAAAAGTCAAGGTGAGACATATATTGGCTGGAGGATAAAACAAGTAGGAATATACAACCAAAAGGCAGTGTGAATAATCAAAATTATTCAGCATGGGTTTTGGTAATTCTTTCTGAAAAGAGAAGAAAAGTAAAGAAAAAAACCAATTTTATAGTATCTCAGACTTCATAAAGACCCCCAAATTTTGCCAAACATTTCATGGAGAAGCAAATGGGCTTCTCACACTGCATACCAAAGGAGAGTGCTAATTTTCACTGCATGCCTGGAAAACTTTACTTTTCTGCTCTCTGCATTTTATAGATTTCAGGCTACCAGGGGCCCAGGCATCTCAGCTCGGTTGTTCCCACTCCCCTCTTATTTTCCAAGCTCCTCCTGATCATCTACCACTGGGGTCTCCCTGCTTCGAAACCACTTTGTCACACAGCACAGATTATAGGTTGGACAATTCAAGCTCCAAAATCAAAGGAATATTTTCATATAACCTAAGAAGGTAAGGACACCCAAGGCTGTCCAAGGTGAGGAAGGACTCATAAGCATTGAGGGAGCATACTAAGACCTTGGAACCTGAAGAGATGTCTTGAAGGACAACGCCTGGGTCCCTCAGAGAAGAGACTGGCCATCTGGAAACTGTTTGGCCATCAGGAAACTGCTGTCAAGGAGGGTTGGGGCAGAAAGGGATAGCTCTGAGGCCTGGGGGGAATCTGAGGCCCTATCTCTGCTGTGAGGAGCACACCCACACAGACCTCAGAGCTGGTTCACCTGACCACAGCCACGGCCCTCTCTAGTCCAGGCCTGGTTCTTGGGCCATCTGAGAGGGTGGGAAGGATAGCTGGAGACAAAGAACACTGTGTTCTGGCAGTAGGGATTTGGGGATCACCATGTGAAGCTCTCTCTACTGCGTGCCAACACAGGTTTCATGTGAAACCATGGAAGCCACTGATCCCCCAGGAGGAGGAGGAAGCCTGTCAGCCTCTCCCAAGCCCTCCTCCCAGAGATGCTTACTGCAGCGCCCTCGCCATACCAGAAGGTGTGAGCAGTCAGAGGTACCTGCCCAGAGCTGCTGTGTTCAGTGAATGTGGCAAGCCCTTTTCTAACCTGCTCACGCCCAGTGAAGAAGAAAGGAGTTGACTTCCACTCGAGCGAGCGCGGAGTCCACATTGCCCTGGAGCCTGGGGGAGGGGCGGGGGGGCGGTGTTAGAGTCTGCAAGAAGGGAGAGAGGAACCTTTTGGCAGAAAGCGACTTCCGTTCATCACCTCTCACACTAATTTAAGGGGAAAACCCAAGTAGGCACTGAAGAGGGACTGCAGCAGGCTGCGCCTCGCATATCCGTGCCATTTGGGTAAAGACCAACTCTCGCAAAACTCGTCCAGACTGACAGGAAGCGCGCTCATCTGTCAACTAGGGAAGAAACAACAAAAAAGACGCAGGGAGGACCAGGGAGACTGGGGGCTTCGGTGCTCTGCGCGCCCTCGCCACCCTCTCCCCGCTGTGCCGGAGCCCAGGTGCAGTCCCGGAGGGGCCCGGACACCTGTCCCCGGGGTCCCCCGGCCACCGCGGGCCACGCCCTCCACCTACCTCCAGCGCGGGCGAGGCGCCCTTGCCCGGCAGCGCGCAGCCCAGCAGCTCAGCGAGAAACTTTGCCATAGACAGCGGCGAGGCCGGCTCCGCGCTCCAGCCCGGCCGCGGCCGCCCGGCCCTGCCAGCCCTGTAGCAGTCGCCGCGAGGCGGGGAGGGAGGGGCCGCAGAGGGGGCGGGGAGGCGCCCGGCGTGGGGACGCTGGGGACCGGAGCCCCGCGGAGGACACGGGGACACGCGGGAAGGGGACGCTAGGTCCGCCCGGTGACCCCGCCCGAGCCTCCCGCTCGTCTCCCGCCGCTCGCGCCAGCCCCGCCCTTCCCTGGGGATCGCCGGGGTGGGGGTGGGACCCCGCTCCTGCGCCCACAGCCACCCTGGGGCAGCCACAGTGAGGCTCCAGCCAGCCAGAAAGGTGACTTTGTAGTCACGGAACCAGTTGTCACAGCTCCCTCCGAGGCCTCGGTTCCAGCCTGGACAGCCAAGGATGGGCAAGGCCAGGCCCTGACCCAGACAGTCCGGCCCTGCTCCTCTTCCCACACCTGTCAGCTGTCTCCTAAGCAGGAGAAGGCCCCAGGGACACAAGACCTCGACTGCGTATTTCTTTGCACCCTCGGGGCTGTAACATTCCTAAGCTTAGTGTGCAAAGGAATGACCTGTAGGGCCGGCTTAAAATAAGAGGCCTGAGCCCCAGGTTGCTTCAGGAGGTTTGGGGCACCCCGGGATCTGCCTTAGTATTTAGACACCCCAGGAGACCCTCTGCCCCAGGGGCGGGCGGTGACCAGGGTGTAATTGAAGAAACACTGCACTACAGTGGAAGGTGAGCGCACAGGACAGCAGTAAAAGCACTAGATTCAGTGACAGGAAGGACCCAAGAGAAAGTTTAGTCAAATCACCTAATTTTATACTCAGAGACAGAACTGGAAAAGTCTCCATTACTCCATCAAAGCACACCATGTTAGCAACACAGAAGGCATAGAGTAGGTGCTCAATAAATGCTTGTTGGACAAATAGAAAATGGGGGAGGAGAATGAATGTCTGGGTCCAGATTTACTGATTTTCATTCTGGAATTCTAACTGGTGCAGCAAAAACACTATGCATTTAGGGGATAAAAGTGAAAGGAAAAGCCCTAAACTATGTGAGTTTGAATGTATCATCTCAGTACTTCTCAAAAATTTCAGTCAAGTTTTACGATAAAGAGATTATCAAGTGCATAATGCATAAAAAAGCATGAAGTTTTCTGAGCATGGTGACATGTGTCTAAATCCCAGCACTCTGGAGAAACTCAAATTTGAGGCCTGCTGGGCAACCTAATGAGATTTTGTCTCAAAATAATAATAATGATGATGATGATGATGATGATAATGATAATAATAATAATGATAATGGTGGTGGTGGTGGTGGTGCCAGGTGTGGTGGCACATGCCTGTAATACCAACACCCTGAGGCAAGAGGGTCATAAGTTTGAACCCAACCTGGACAACTTAGTGACTTAGCAAGACTTTGTCTCAAAAAAGAAAAGAAATTTTTGTTTTGTTTTGTTTAATTTTAAGGCTGGGAATATATCTTAGTGCAAAGACTCCTAGGATCATTCCCCCAAAGCACACTTTTTTAAAAAAGCATACCTTTATTTTAAATCTCTGATTTTTGTCTTTTTCATTCTAGTCCATGAAATACTCAGGTTTGTTGTAAAATAAAGGGCCTTCCCTGTGAGTAAAATTCATGCTCCAAGTGGACATCTTTGGCGGGGCGGGGGGGGGAGTCCCAGAACCTCTGGCCACAGCATCAGGTGACTCCTCAACAGCAAAATGGAGAAATATGATGGCCAAGTGCATCCTGGGCTGTGCTAGAAAGAAAAGGAACAGGGTATGTAATAACACCTACTGATGTCTCAGGCACCATGGTAACTGGTGGACATGAGCCCTGAGGACAGGCCCAGGAACTGAAATCCCCACCCATGTTACAACTGTGAGCTGACTGCATTTGTCCCTTCCAAAGTGGATATTGATATTTAAGCACCACTGCAGTAGTATTGAGAGATGCAGCCTTCAGGAGGTGACTGAGCCAGGGTGGCTCTGTCCTTGTGAGGGAGTAATGAGCTTTTTATAAAAGGGCTTGATGAAAGAGGTTTGCCCCCTTGCCCTCTGCCTTCTACCATGTAAGAATCTGAGGCTTCTCCCCACTAGAGGACACGACATTCAAGGTTTCATCATGGGACCAGAAAGCAGCCCTCACTGGAGGCCAACATCTTGACACTGGACGTAAAGCTTCCAGAACTATGAGGAATAAGCTTCTGATCTTTACAAATTACCCAGTCTGTGGGATTCTGTTCCAGCACAGAACACACACTCGATCTTAGCCAAAAGGAGAAGCAATCAGCACAGAATACACTAAGATGTTTAATAGCTGTGATACTTTAGGCACATGATGACTCCTTCGAGCTTCAGTTTTCTTGCCTACCAAATGGTACTGTAATAGACACTATCACACATGGTTTATATTAGCTTTCTATCACTGACAACACATTCCCACAATTTAGCAGCTGGAAACAACATCCATTTATCATCTCATAGTTCAATGTTTTAGAAGAGTGGGTGAGCTCAACTGGGTTCTCTACCTAGGCTCTCCCAAGGCTGAAACCAAGATGTCAACCAGGCAGGGCTCTTCTCCAGTGACACTGGGAAGAACTCACTTCCAAAGCCATCTAGGAACTGTCAGAATCCAGTTCCCAACAGCTGGAAGTATGAGGTCTGTGTGTGCTCACTGGGTGGCAACCAGGAGCCCACTCTGCTCCAAGAGGCTGCCTGGACTCCTTCCCATGTGGTTTCTCCTTCCTCCAAGCAGCCCAACACTGACTCTTTCCCAGAAATCTTGAAATCTGATTTCCTCTCTTGCCAACAGCCAGAGAAAACTTCAGCTTTTGAAGGGCTCAGGTTGATTATATTAGGCTCCCTGGGTAATATTAAGGTCAAATAGTCACCTCAATGACATCTCCAAGGTGCCTTTTGCCATGTAATGTGACACAATCACAGAGGTAACATTGGGGTGAAGATCTCCTAGACAATGGCTCACCACGTAATTATTTCGGGGAATAAGTAGAGGTATGTACATATTTTAGACACATAAAATGGTTTTATTTAGTGATACAAGGAGAAAGATCCCAATAAAGTCTAGTTATTACTATTTTCCTTCCCCCCCCATTAAGTTTATTGGTACATTTTCAGCATAAAATACAGTTACATTCATCATTGGGATCTTGTACCTTTACATGAATATTTTAGTTCTTATTTTTTCCCCTTCCCTTGACCTCCCGTCACCCCCTCCACACTTCCCTATTTGCAAAGACCTTGTTTCCATTTTTTTTCCTCTTCTCATATTTTTTCCTTTCCCTTTTTTCCCTTCCCATACCATTCCCAATTCCCCTGCTCTTTTAGACCTTTTCTTCCTGTTACACAATATCAATTATACATTTTTAAAATTACAATATTAAGAT
>NW_004624757.1:8951357-8962046 GCF_000247695.1 Heterocephalus glaber | reverse complement strand
AGATCCTCTTTTGTTGCCAGTTCAGAGAGTCCAGGTGGTTGAGTATCAGATTGTTCCATCTCATTTCCCTTTGGGGTTGCTGTAGGTGATCCAGAGACTTGTTTACGTGTCTTCTCATTTCCATGGGAGGGGGTGCTTCTGGCCCCCATGCAGCTCACCTTCTCTGCCCTAGGAGCTTGGGATGGCAGCGGGGGAGCTTCCTTCCAGGTGCTGGGACTGGCTGAGCTTCTCTGCCCTAGGAGCCTGGGATGGCAGCAGGGGAGCTTCCTTCTGGGTGCTGGGACCGGCTCACCTTCTCTGCCCTAGGAGCCTGGGATGGCAGCAGGGGAGCTTCCTTCTGGGTGCTGGGACCGGCTCACCTTCTCTGCCCTAGGAACCTGGGATGGCAGCGGGGGAGCTTCCTTCCGGGTTCTGGGACCGGCTGAGCTTCTCTGCTCTAGGAGCCTGGGATGGAGGTGAGGAGCTTCCTTCCGGGTGAGTTATTACTATTTTCTACCCATGACATTTCATTTGAGGGTCACAGCTCTGGTTTTTTTATTTTTTTGTGTTTTTTTTTTTTTTGGTACCAGGGATCGAACTCAGATCCTTGCCCTTGCAAGGCAGGCGGAGGAACCTCTGAAGTAAATCCCTGGCCCTCTGTATTATTTTAAAGGTAAGAAAATGAAAGTCAAAAAGGTTTCCCAAGAACGTTCAGCAGGTTAGCAGCAGAGCCAGGAATGAAACCTAGGACAACTGGAATCAGATCTGTGAGTTTCTCTGATGTGGCACTGAGAGGTCAGGCAAAGGACACATGATGATCATTTGGGGATGTAGAGCCTGGGAAGGAGTGTGACAGCAAGAAGCAGTAGGAGGAATATTCACAGAAAGTCATTTGCCGTACATCAATAATCTATGGTTTAGATACAAGGGCAGCTAAACTAAAAACTAATTGAAATAAGTCTTTAACTGAAGCTGGCAGTTCTTACCTAGTAGAAGCATATTTTTTGTGATGAAATTCATCTTAAGTGTCTACACATTCATTTCAATCTATATGATCTAGACCAGTGGTGGTGAACCCATGGCACACATGCCACAGTGGGCTATTTGTCATCATTGAAAGCTCTAGAAGGACAAACACTGAGGACAAACAAACAAAAAAAGACAAAAAAAGAAAGAAAACCTAGGCATGGTGCTACATGCCTGTAATCCCAGCACTGGGGAGACTGAGGCAAGAAGATTGCCGCAAGTTCAAAGCCAGCCTGGACTACATAGTGAGTTCAAGGCCAACCTGACCACATAGCAAGACCCTGTCTCAACAGAACAAAGCAAAACAAAACAGGGGAAAAAAGGACTGAAGGAAGTCCAACAACAGGGGGTTGGTTTAATATATCATGGTTCACATAGTTAGGACTAAGTTGTTTTAAGAAAATATTTAATAACCTAGAAAATGACTTTCTATAATATCACTGGGGACAGCATACTATACATGCAGCATATGCTAAATTTGTAAAATGTGTGCATACATGGGGGGAAATACAAAGTGTATAAAAAGGCAATAATAGTTATCTCTGGGTGATGAGATTATGGACTATTTTTATTTTCTTCTTTATACATTCCTCAATATCTTATATTTTCCACAGTGAACCTGAGGACAATACTAATTTTAAAACTTTTCAATGATCCTATAATTTATAATTTGGACATTTAGAAAAGGGACTCAAATTAATCACCTTATCTTATTTAAGATCTTACCACTTTAATAAAGCATTTAGAATATACCAATTAACACAACTGAATCTACTGCTCCAATACATCCTGAAAAAATATCTGGTGTCTGTGAAGAGGCTGTAGTAAATGTCATCCAAAATTTGATGCTAAAGGCCCCCACCTTTGCTGGAAGAGTTCAATCCAGTTCCTGACAACAGCCATAACTGCAGGGATGGCAAACTCTCATGTGCCAACTATGATCTATTTTTGAAACATACCTATTTCTCTTACTTAATACTGGCAAATGTAGACCTTAAAGAATAAGCCCCTGGAAATTGTTATTTTCCCAAAATGAGTAATTCTAGTTCATGTATACCTGCCACACCATGTCATGTTTTATATCTAGCTGTCCCCCTAAAGCTTCACAAGATCATAAGTGGGAACTTAGGGTGTGACTGGTTTGTAGGTTATACCTAACTTGCTATTAGGAGTCAGGGCCTGGTCTGAAGAGACAGGTCACTTCAGGAGTGACCAGAAGGTTATAGCTCCCTTCCCTTGATTCTCTGCTTCCTGGCTGCCATGACGTGAACAGCTTTCTTCCACCAGATCTTCCACCATGCTGCTTCTTCCTGGAGCCTACAGATTGTGCAAGGACACAAAACTTCTAAAATATGAGCCAAAATAAACCTCTCCTCTTTTAAGTTCCAGGTGTCAAGTATTTTGTGCCAGTGATCAGGAAAGTGACTAAGACAAGAGCCCTTCCTATATGTACTCTGCTTCCTCTGTGGTGCTCAGAGGAATAAACGCTCTTACAGTGGCTGCCAATTCTGTACTTCAGGATGGTCAGGAATAGAGCAGTCTGATTAATCAACTATCCCTACTAATTATCATCTGTGCAACACATGAATTACCACTTTGCAAAAAATTAGGCTGTCATAAATTGCAATTAACACTGAAACTCTAGTAGGTTTCATAATTCTTGGTTGATTCCGAAGGATCCTCAGTGCCTCTCACTGTGTCGGGGTCACCAGCAGAAAAATCATTTATCCTAGTAGGATAGATGAGGGGAGGCACTGGTTAATAGGAATTTTCAGTTGAGGAAAATGCAAGCCAGCCAGGTTTTACTATGTTTACAAGGCTGAATGAATGCCTATTGAGCAATTTGAGCACCTCCTGAGAAAGGCACTCCATTTGTCGGAGATGTTATAATTATTATTCCACAGAAATACAATAGTAACACTCTATTTTACAACAAAGAAAATTAGATTACAAGTTATCCTACAACCTTCCCTCCTCCCAGCTAAGATCACACACTGTACAGAGTTACAGCGGTGCCAATTACAGCATGTTTTCATGCACTGTGTGTGTCTTTGGCTGTTGATGATCTGAATGCATTTCATACCAAATATCAGCTACTGGCAGCAATCAAACCAATTTGAGAGAAAATAGCTTCATCTTCTATGCTCAAGTAGTGCTATTGACTTAGACTTAATTTTTGCCTTGTTTCGTTCTTAGTGCAATAAATGAAGATGTAGATGTGCTTCTGTCTGGGTCCCCATTCTGTCTCACCACAAAGGTGGGTAGGGGGCAAAGCCTAGCATATCCTAGGCCTTTCTCACCCCTAGTTGCTAGGTGCCAACTTTCATCAAAGAGTGCATTTACAATCATTTATTCCAACCCACCACTATACACATGCACACACAGGTATACACATGCACTTGCACAATGCTTAATGGATCATGAATCAGAAGCATCAAATAGTTTAAAATTTTGGCCCAACTTTACACATCTACCATATGGGTAGAGTTGTAAGCAGATTCTAAATGTTCTGATAATCCATTGTCTCGGCGCCCTTTGTGTGAAACTCCACACTCTTCTGTAAATTGTGCCAGCACTCAGATTTTTGCCTGAAAATGGCATAGGTGTAAAAGGGGGGGTGAGGAAGGAGGAAGGGAGAGATGGAGGAAGAGTTCAGCCTCCAGCATCGTGTTCTAGAGGTTCCTCCCCTGCCACAACTAAGCATACTCCCCAGATACAGCAATTTGGGGTCCTGGCACAGTGAGCTGCTGAGGTTTACTTATTTAAAAAGCTATGATGGGCAGAATCTTTGCAGGATATCTTGAAGCTGAGAGCCAGAGCCTCTTAATAAACAAAGAGACCTAGCTGACCTTCCAACTCTGCCCTGGCTGTCATGGGAGGGAAGAGACATCCTCTCATGTGGAAAAGACTCAAGGTTCAGGTCAATATAACTGGCCAATGGTCAGCACCACAAGAAGTTAGGTCATTTAAGTAAGGAGTTCAAATATCCAGTGTGATGCCAATTACTATATCTTGTAACTCAACCCTGGAGGGAACAGAGCTTAAAGAATCAACCCATGGAAATTTTACAATATTATGTGTGATAAGTGACTGAGAGAATAAGTTACTTGTTATGTTTTATATCCCCCCCCCCAAAAAAAGCTTCATGTGCTCGTAGAAGGTGATTGGATTATTTGGGAGCCCTATGGCTGGTTTGGTGTTCAGAGGTGGTGCCTGGTTGTAAGAGCCAGATCATTAGGGTTGTGACCTAGAAGGGTGTAACTCCCTCCTGGACTCCTCTCTTGACTCTGCTTCCTGTAAGCCATGAGGTGAGCAGCTTTCCTCTGCTCAGTCCCTTCTACCATGCCACCAACCATGACAGGAAAGACACCAAAATTTCTAAAGTGTGAGCCAAAATAAACCTCTCTTCCTTTAAGTTGTGGATGTTGGGTATTTTATCGCAGTGATGAGGAAAGTGACTAAGACACCACTCCTCACCCAAGCTGGGGGCTTACTGTAAGCATCATTATGCTGTCATAGAAGGTCTGGTTCTCCACAGTGACAGCCGGAGTGCAAGACTGGCACTGCATCACAGTAAAACCCGCCAGGCACCACAGCAGTACCACACCCTCAGGAACCACAGCTCCAGAGCAGAGAGCCAAAGGTCAAAGTGAAATATCTGCCTGCAGCCCTCAGAGCCAAGGGGACCAGGGGGCAGCAGTGAGTAGACTCACAGTTAACATCTGGAAAAGGAGTAGCAGAGCCCAGGGCAATGGTGGCTGCAGAGGTCAAAAGCATGACAGTCACAGGTAGTGGAGCAGAGAGGGAATCAGCACCAATAAACAGCTGCAGCAGGGATAAAGCTGAATACCTGAACAGCCTGGGTCCTCTATGGGAATGGAAGGCAGAAAGCCAAAGATCCAAAAGATCACCCAGAAGAGGCTGCAGCAAGGACCTTTTCTGTTTGCATTTCATTGCTCACACTCCTCCTCTGCCAGGCCTGTATCCTAACTCTTATGGCCCACAGAAAGCTGAGATAGGCCCTAGGCTCTGGTCTCACCTAGGGACCCACCTAGGACTCAGTGATGAGTATCCACAGAGGTCCAGATCTGCTCTGCATTAGCCATGGAGTGAGATTAAAAAGTTCTGGCCAAGGTCATCCCTAGGGCTCCACCAGGCTCAGAACCAATACAATTCAAACCTGACTCAAAGTCAGACCAAATAGAAACCTCTCGAGGGCACAGGAGATAGGTCAAGCCTGATCTTGTACCAGCCCGAAAGAGAAAGATGGTTCCCACCCAAACACACATCTCCATGAGATCTATAGCAGCCATGTTTGTAAACTAAAGCTTTGTTTAAAAAAAAAAATAAAGTTCCTATTTTCTTTGTCCCTTCACTTCCCATCCCTGACTTCTCAATTCTACTTGGGCAAACTTGTGTTTCAGATAACACTTTCCACAGCCAAACAGCACGGGCCATGATCTAGAATCAACTCTTCCCATTTTCTCCAGCCTTCATTTCTGTGGTAGCCAGCATTAGTCTGTGAGAGGCCTGGTGCTGAGTACTTTACTTACAATGTTATGCGATATAATGTTTGATCATTTCATCAACTCTTTTAAGTCATTCTATCATAATCCCTATGTTACAACTGAGCAAAATACAGCACTGGGATTTGATGACCATCCCAGGTCACAAGCTGGAGAGAGATGACACTTGGATGACATGTGGTCCACATCCTTAACCAACAACCCTGCAGCCTTGGGCCAGAAGGTCAGCAGGGAACTGGGTTCTCTTAGCCTCACTCTGTAGAGAGAAGGGAATGTGAAATGAGCTTAAAGAAGTTGTTTTTAATTACACATTGTCGAGTGCAAGACAAGGCACATTTTGCTGGCAGTAAAAATAAAAAAATTTGACCCCGATGCCCTTGAGAGTATTCCCGTTAATCACTCCTGCCCCACAGTTGCTTGCCGAATAACACTCAAAGAGTTCCAACATTGTTCCCACTCAATTGAAGCTAAAGAGCTTTTCAACCTGTGCTGCCAAATTTCTCTAACCTCAGTGAGATTGTAAGAATCCAATGGTGATTAGATTGGCTCGAGTTATTTTCATTTCTTTAAGAGCCTATGCTCCTCCAGGTCAATTACCTTCAAAAGAAATCACATGAGGGTTTTAAGATAACAAATCCAACATCCAAATAACTATAGTCCTACAACAATCTATAGCTACCAACACAGGCCCATCAATAGTCAAAAGAATTTCCTTGAAGGAGAAGTTACAGAACTCAGATTTCTCCTGGAAAAAAATTGTCAAATGTCCATGATCTAATCTATACCCAATGGCAATGCCTGACTACTAATACCCACCACCTCATGGGTGTGTCACAAAATTTCATCAATATTTACTTCAAGGATACAGTCTGTTATGGCTTGGGTCTGAATGTCCTCTCAAAGCCTCATGCAGTAAGAGGTGGCTGAATCTAGAGGGTGTGATGCTGGGATTAAGGGTGTGTGATTACTGATCTACCACACATGAATGATTGGTTTGGCACCACCCTAATTCCAGTAGTCTCAATAAGATAAAAGGGGCAGAAAGAAGCTGTTAAGGTCCCTTGTTACTTGTGCTATTTTGTGTGCACCATGTTGTTTCTCCTCTGCAATGCCTCTTTGCATTCCCTGCCTTGGAGCCAGCCAATCATGGGCTGACACCTCCATAAACTGTAAACCAAATAAATCTTTCCCCATTTCACTTTAAGTGTCAGGTATTTTGCCTCAACAAGGAGAGAAAAGTAACTAAGACACAGTCTGTGGGAGATAGAAGATCAAGAAAAGGGATAATATTTACATATTCAAATATGACAGAGGCATTAGAAAACAAAATAAAAGTAAATATAATTGCAGAATTGGTGACCCTAGTAACCTACCCCCAAACACAAAGAAAACACAATGATTTACATTAAAGGCTTTGAAAAAAAAGGAAAAAGAATTCCCCACAAAAAAAAAACAAAAAACAAGCTCTTTGTCTTTGATTCTGGAAACATAGGTTATTCTCACAATGAGAGCTGGTGGGCAGATGGTTAAAGCTCACACAAGGAATATTAAATCTATCTGCAGCCTCTTGCCCTCCTGATACAACACTGCAGATGCCCAGAGGGCATAGCAATGAGCACACAAATGCCTGCAAATCACTCAGGTTCTGTCACTAGCTGGGAGATCTTCAGTGCACCTCAGCACGGCAAGCTTGAGTAGCCTGCCCCATCCGGCACAGCAGGGTGGACACACAGAAGAGAAGACAAAACCTCATGTGCATGAGCATGCACATGCACACACACACACACACACACACACACACACATTCATATGCAAAAATGTGTCCTCTTTGTAGTCACACTGGTTGCTGCCATTCTAGCCAGACAAAATAAAATGACACATGGAAATGACACACGAAATTGCCCAGCATAGAGCCTGTTTATGGGATTCAATGTGTTTTCACAACCCCTCAGAGGACAAGAAACAAATCATTAGAGAGATTTTAAAGGCCAGGAAAAATAAAGAGTCAACACACTCTTACCTTGCCCAGTTCTCCTGCACTTTTTATATTCTCCAATGAGAAAGTATTCAATAACTTGTGAGGGTCACACACATTCCACTGATTCCACCTCAAAATAGCAAGCCCAGGACAAAAGGAAACCATTCCAAAATATAAGAAAATGCCTTATCACCCTCCCGAATCTGAGAATCTAACTTTCAGTGGCTTATAAATATTTGGAAACCAAGATGTTTTTGAGCCCAGTTACTTAAAGTACAGTTCACAAACTAATACCATTGGCCTCACCTGAACATGGTTGTAATTCCAGAAACCCAGGCCTGGCCTGATGCCTGTAATCCCAGCTATTAAGGAGGCTGAGGCAGGAGATTGGAAAATCCAAGCCAGCCCGGGCTACATAATGAGACCTTGTCTCAAAATAAAATTAAAAGGGCTGCCACAGTGCCAAGGAGCAGATCTGCCCCCACCAGAGAGGAAGTGAACCTTCCAGGCCACCATACCACTGCCCCCAGGACCCTGGAGCAAGGGCGCCCCCAGTGAACAGCAGGTGAACTTTCTGGGCCATGATACCACCCCCCCCAGTGCCAAGGAGCAGAGCCACCCCCAGCACACAGAAGGTGAACCCTCGGAGCCACCATACTCCTGTCCCCCCCCCAGCATCTAGGGGCAGAGCTGACCCCAGCACAGAGGAGGTGAACCTTCCCAATCAGACGCTCAACAACCTGGACTCCCTGAACTGACAACAAAAAATGATCTGGAAAAAGTGTAATCAGAAATAATTTCTCACAAAACAGCAGAGATTGTGCCCATAGTTCAAAACGTGACTAATAAGTCTAGAGCAGATACAGATAAAAAAATAGAGGACCTCAGGAACATGATGGAATCCCAACATAGGAAACAAATGGAATCCATAAAACAGATGCAAACAGATTTCTAGGGAATTAAAAACTCCAATGAAAGTTTACACAGCAGAATGAGCCAATGTGAGGACAGAATTTCAGATACAGAAGATAAGATTGCAATTAGTGACAAATAAAAGAAAAATTTGTTTAAAATAGTAAGGGACCACAAGAAATCAATCCAGCATCTGCTACATGATTCAAAGAGGAATAACATAAGACTGATTGGAGTCAATGAAGAAACAGGAGAGATTGCAGATGACATAAAAAACTATTCACATAAGTGATAGTAGAAAATTTTGAGGGGAAAAGAACTTAACATCCAGATTAAGTGAGGCATATAGGACACCAACTAGCCTTGATCAAAAATAGTCTACACATAGGCATGTAATACTTAATATTGCAGAAACCCAACAGAAGAACAAAATTCTACAAGCAGGTAGAGAAAAGAAACAAATCAGATACAAAATGTGAGACCAGGATAAACCCAAGAAATGCCCCCTCATGCCCCTCCCCTTATAAAATAGATGTTTTTGTAACTGCCTGTTCTGCTTCTGTAAACTTGCTTCATTGCTTCTCAGAAAGAGATAGTGCCTGGTGCCTCCCTTTACTGCAAATTGCCCCAACCTGATAAGACAGTAAGACAGCTGAGTTGTGAAAAATACTTTTGCAACTAGTCAAAAACATGTTAATCTACCCTTGAACTTCTCTTCTTAAAATAACACCTATAAAAGCGATGCTGCTATAACACCCTATATAAACTGTGCTGTTCCTGGATCAGGGCTTCACTTCGCTTAGGGAGTGGAGTCCATGAGTGTGAATAAACTCCTTTCAGTTTAACTTTGTCATTGGTCCCAGTGATTGGTGATTTATCAGCTTGCTTGGCAAAACACAAAGGAAAGTCCACCAGAATCACAGGAGACTTCTCAATGCAAACCCTCAAAGCAACAAGAGCTTGCAGTGATGTATTTCAAGCCCTAAAGGAAAACAGCCTCCAATGCTGGTTGATGTATCCTGAAAATCTCTTTCAAAATTGATGGAGAAATAAGGTACTTTCATGACAAAGAGCACCTGAAGAACTTCATGAATACCAAACCAGCACTCCACATACTTATAGACAATATCCTAGGAAAAGGCAACAAGGATCACAACCTCAGGAAGTCCAGCAGAATGAATCCATTGGGCATGATGAGAAATTAAACACAAAGGGGAGAATACAACAAAAAGAAAATATCATGACAATGATAAGTCAATACGTATCAGTTAGAACCATCAATGTTAATAGTCTCAATTCACCAATCAAAAGTAATAGACTGACAGAATGGGTCAAGAAGCAAGATCCAACAATATGCTGCATACAAGAAACATACTTAATTCAAAAAGAAACTCATAGACTGAAAGTTAAAGGGTGGAAAACAATACTCCATGTGACAGAAACCCCCCAAAAAAGCAGGAGGAGCTAAACTCTCTGCAGATCAAGTGGATTTAAAATCAACACTGATTAAGAGAGACAAAAAAGGACACTACATCCTTGTAAAGGGAACAATACAAAAGGAAGAGATGACAATCATAAACATATATGCAACAAACACTAGTGTGCTCAACTATATAAAACAAATACTAAGGGACATGAAAAGGCATATATCCACTAATACAAGTGTATTGGGGACCTCAATACTCCACTCACAAATAGATAGATCAAGCAGACCAAAAATAAGCAATAAAATACTAAAACTCAATCAAACTCTTGAACAAATGAACTTAACACATGTTTACAGACTGTTTCACCCCATAAAATCAGAATACACATTGTTTTCCGCTGCACATGGGTTGTTCTCCAAAATAGACCACATACTCACTCATAGAACATATTTAAGTAAGTGCAAAGGAATTGAAGTAATTCCCTGTATATTTTCAAACCATAGTGTGATGAAATTGGAGATTAATAGCAAAAGAAACAGGAAAAATTTCATAAACACATGGAAATTAAACAACTCAATTCTGAATAACCAATGGGTCACAGAGGAAATTAAAGAAATCAGAGAGTTCCTTCAATTAAATGACAATGACAATACCACATATCAGAATCTATGAGACACAATGAAAGCAGGCTTCCAAAGGAAATTCATAGCAGTGAATAATCATATTAGGAAAACAGAGCAAGTCCAATTAAACTACCTGATGCTGCACCTCAATCTTCTAGAAAAAGAAGAGCAGGACAAACCCAAAGCTCATACAAGGGAGGAAATTATAAAGATCAGAG
>NW_004624757.1:8930506-8948089 GCF_000247695.1 Heterocephalus glaber | reverse complement strand
AAATTAAATGGGCTGAGGAAGTAGCTGAATGGTAGAGTGCTTGGCTAGCAAATGCAAGACCCTGTATTCAATCCACAGTACCTAAAAACAAAGGCAGACTCCTAGTACATACCCAGGCCTACTGTGTCAGAATAAATGTGCTAAGAAGCTGACCTGGTGATCTCTTTGCTCAGGAAAGGTCTTCTCGGGAGTAATAATCTCCAAGTGGTAGTGTGTGACCTGTTGCAGTATGCAAAGGAATTTACAATTTGTATTTGTTTTATTTTTTATTTTGGCTTTTTTTTTTTTTTTTGGTAAGGGGGATCAAACTCAGGATCTTGTGCTGCAAGGCAGGTGATGGAACCACTGAGCTAAATCCCCAGCCCCAATTTTGGTTTATTTTTGTTTAAAAGGAAAGAAATTAAGCTTCTCTATAATTTGGCATTTAGCTCTACAGTCATATATGTATAAACTGATACAGATGCTGGAAGTTTTTTAAATGGATGGGATTTTCCACTTAAAAATAAGGTGTTACCTCTCCCAGCTAAGGTCTGGTATAACAAGGCCAGGCCTTCTGTCCAAAAAGTGTCTACTATTGTCTTATTCACTTTTGCCATTGCTGAGACACAATACCTGACACCCACAAATTAAAGGAGAAATTTATTTTGGCTCATAGTTTGTAGAGGTTTTGGTGCATAGTCCTCTGGCTCCATGGCAGAGAAGAGCTGCCTATGGCATGGCATCCAGGGAGCAGAGGCAAAGAAGGGAGGATGGAGGGAAGGAGACAGGCCCTTCCAGGCCACTCCCCCAGTGACCAACCTCCTCCCACAAGGCTCTACCTCCAAACATCACATTTAGCTATAAATTCATCAATAGACTAATCCATTGAATATACACCTCCATGATCCAATCACCTTCCCAAAACCCCAACTATGAGCACCTGAAGCTCGGGGGGGGGGGCATAGATATAAACCATAGCAACTATATATAACTAGAGGTCCCAGCTTCCTCACAGTTTTTATATAAATATGAATGGTACACAGTAGGGCCATTCCTTTGAGAACTTTCCACGATTTGTCCAGCTGTGTCCACCCTGAATGCAGCTTCATTCTTTGGTCAAAAAGCAGCAGACAAGAAAATGAGGACCAGGATGACCCTTCTACCTGTAATTGTCCTGGAACCCTTACTTTACACCGACACCATGTGATGTCAGCTGTGTGAGTCTTCTGCGAGGCCTGCACCTAAACAGATAATCATCTTCATAATTAATTAACCGTTTCATTTGTAGTAAGTGTCTTGAAGGAACAAATGTGCAGGAGGCTCGTGGAAACCACTCATAGTCTGGAGAGCTGGGGAAACTTCTGTGAGGAACTGATTTTTGAGTACAGATCTAAAGGATGACTGACAGGAGAGTCAAGCAGAAGCAACAAGTGCAGATGACCTAGATGAGGAAGGAATTTAGAATAGAATAGGTTCTGAATATCAGCTGGTGTGGCTGAATGTTAGTGAGCAAGTGAGGCTAGCAGGGGGATGAAGCCTGTAGGAAGAACAAGTTCCAGACATTTGAGGGCCTCTTAAGGATTTTGCATTTCATCACAAACCTAAAAGCATGCCCTGAAACAAAGATTGCGAACAAGTCATTTATTTGGGAAACAATCTAGGACATATGAAATATAATCAACAGATACAGTGAATGTTAAATTTTTAAAATTTTTTTATTACAGTAAGACACATTGCCATTAATTCACCTCAAAATACTCTCCCTCGCTTCATACACACTTATCCTGTTGCTCTTGCCACTTCCTGAAGCCCTTCTGGAGGTCCTCTTTCATGAATGTCTTTAGTTGCACTGTTGTGGCTGCCTCGATGTCCTGAGGATCCAGTGAATAAGTGAGGACACACTGTGATGTCTTTATGAACTTGTCTTTCCATTGGGTGGCACTCAGCAGCAGCATTTGCCACATCTTTTATACCTCATGAAGGCACTCCCAGAAGAGGACTTCCAGGACTGGTTCAGAAAGTGTCAAGAATGATGGAATAAGTGTACAAAAACAAAGGGCAGTATCTTGAGGGTAGCAGTGTATCTTTTACTATAATAAAATTTTTAATTTAAATATTCAGTGTATATTTTGAGCATACCTCCTACAGTGAGGGTTGGAGAAGTAAGACAAGGAAGCCAGGTAAGCCAATAAGAGGGTCATTACAGGGCACAGTGGGCAGTTAGGCTTCAGTGCTAGAAGGGACCCTGTGGAAGACTGAAACAAACCTCAGAAGGCTCCCACTGGGAAGCGAGAGCACTGGACACATATTCACAAGCTCTCATCACTCAACATTTGGGGGCTGCTTCTGCACTGTTAAATGTCACTGTGTGTGTAAGGTAAGGAGAAGCCTGTCATCAGAGTGTCCCCAGCATATGCAGGTGGTCACCCATGCACAAATATTCCAGTTTTCCTGGAAATTTCCTGGTTGAACACTGAAAGTCCCTCATCCTGGGTCATACTGATTGACATAGGTCTCACTTTAACTTGGTCTTAAACACCCAGCAGAAAAAAATAACCAAAAAAGGTATAAAATAATGCCATAATAATAAGCTAGATATATAAAGGCACTCTAGTTGCTGACTCCTTCTAACAGTTACCGGCTACACTGATAGCTGACCACGGTTACAGATCATTAGAAAAAAAACTACAGTAAAATTTATGAGCCCAGCTAGAGTTTTAAATTTCTTAACAAGATTTGTTCTTCAAATAGTCTCTTCTTACAGCTAAAACTAGAGACTTATGACAAAATATCACACTTATAGATAATCTTAATCAATAAAAAAATCTAAGAGCCAGCAGGTTACAATCACTACTTCAATTTATAAGTGTAACTTTCTCCCCAATTGGCGCTTTCATTCTTCTGTACTCATGCTTAGATTATACATGCTCTAATTTCTTAAAAGTTTTGTTTATTCTTGCCTAGAGGCTGCCAAACTCCAAGCAGTCATACAAAGAAAACCAATGACAAATGTGCTAGACTTCTTTTACCAGGATTCACCAGATTGACCTTATAAAATGTTCATAACTGCTAAACTACAATATGACTTCTATGTTGGATGCTAAAGTCCCCTAGACCTTCTCCTTATCCTCTTTGTGGAGGCTATTTCTAGTTCTTCCTAGTAAAAATAGTTGTTGGCTATATTTATGACAACCCTGGTGACCTTATTATTTGGCCCATATATTCTTAACTGTTTCTTTGGCTTTGTCTCCTCCAGACTTAAAGCTATATGGCCACCAAGATGACAATGCCTGGAGCCTATCAGAAGACTTTTAGATAGACCCTCTGTAGTGTAACTCTAACTGCTGATCACACCGACGACCCTCTTCAGCTGGAAGTAGCCAGAACAGTCTTTGCCCTTGCCCTCTCACAGTAGTTAGTGATATTTCTTCAAAGGGGGAATATTGCAGATAGATAACTTAATTAGATATCCTGTAGGCAGTTAGACAAGGCCAGCCCACAAGGAGCCAACATGGAAGACAGTGAAGACACATTCACTGAAGGCCAGCATTGTAAAAGGAGAGAAACCACACCCATGTAGGATGAATAGCAGTGATTGATATTCTAAACAGGTAGCATCACCTGGATGGGGGGGTCAAGGTCTTAACCCAGCCTCTCAAGGAAATATCCCTGACCCCCAACCTTATTAAAAATCCTTGTATGCTTGCTATGTGACTTGCTCCCCCATTTGACCCCCATTTAATCAATATTACCTGGGTGACTGTATTTGTAATCTTATTGGTTGGTCATGGTTTTGTCCCACCTCGTGCCCATCTTGTAAATTTCCATTGGGTCTTACAGTTTTGTCCCACTTTGTACCTGCTTCACCACATGGCTTTGCTATATAAAACATCTTTGAAAAGTGGGATGGGCGGGCAACCCACTTTCTGGTCCCCCTTCTATCTCTCTTAGACAGAAATTTTCTCTCAATAAATTTTTCCTACTCTTAAAAAAAAAAGTAAGTCCCTCATCCTAAGAATCCCCACTTCCCAGACACCTACTGTAATGATTGCCATCCTACTGTGGACACTACCTACAGATGACCTCTGAAGTAGGCCAAGGACAAATGGGTGGGGTACTGACAGCATCTGCAAAATGCCACCAAAAGATTCTATAACTATACTCTGTCCAGGTCCTGAAGTAACAGGGCATTGGGTTACCAAGAAGATAGAATCAATGATGTACTTAGCAATGCCCAAGATTATGAAAGCGGGCCTTAAAACTTTCAGAATCAATATGGTTATTGTTTGTCATGTTGGGTCTTTCTTAGTTTTCTATTGCTGCTGTAATGAATCACCATGAATTTAGTGGATTAAAACAATACAAACTTGTTGTCTTATAGCTCTCAAGGTCAGAAATATAAAAGTGGTCAGCAGGACTGCATTCCCTCTGAAAACCCTAAGGGACAATCTATTTCCTGGCTGTTTCCAGCTTCTAGAGAACTGCTTTGTTTGGCTTGCAACTCCAAATCACTCCAATTTCTTCTATCATCACATCTTCTCTGATTCTGCTGTTCCTATCTCTCTCTTATAAAGACTCTTGTGATTCTTCCACTACAGAATATATACATAAATGTAAAATACTGACAAAAGTGCAAGTAGTGTAAAGTAATTATACTTCTGAATTTATTTTTCAAATTCTATAGTTGGTATGACTTAAATGAATTAACTGGAGTAGGTAGTGAGGGTACTTATTTTAAATATTTTGATTCTGTTATATTTTTCATTAAGTTTTTAAAAAATTAAATTGGATATTAAATTGTAAAAAAAAAAACTCTTGTGATTATAATGGGCCATACTAATAATCCAGGATAATATCTCTACCTTAATATTCTTAGTCCAATCACACTAATAAAGTCCCTTCTGCCATGTCAGTAATATATTTACTAGTCTGGAGGATTAGAACATTGGCATCTTGAGGGGAGGTGTGGTACTAATCTGCCTATCACAATATTCTTGATTCTTAGCCCAAATAATTGTACATTAATTTAGTAGAAGATGTGAGGGTTGGGAACCACTTTTACATTAAATATATATTTGTAATGTACCCTAATTTTAGCAATGCTAAAATGTTAAAAAAAAAAAAACTGCACATCTGGAGATAGAAGATCCATGATAACCTGGTGAGCACTGCAGAGCTGGATTTTCATAGAACCTAGGAATGAAAACATTTGCTCAGTACACATTTTTTCATCTTTAGGGTCCCAGGGCAGGAGGCACAGTGCAGGGAGAGACAGTCCCTTGTTCGTGAAGCTTACATCCTGGTGGGAAGGCAGACAATATGCTGCTCCACAGGGAGCAACAATAGTCATAAAGGAGGAAGCAGAGTCAGGAGAGAAGATGTCACAGGACATGGAGGAGAGGATCTAGGTCAGATGGAGCAAGTCAGAGAAGCATGAAAGGAAGCAATGTCAGAGCAGAGACCTACAGGAAAGCACAGGGAATGGGATTTAGGCAGAGAAGCTCCATCACAGGACTGTGAGGCAGAAAGTAGCCTGACTACAGAACATTCACCAGTTTCACAGGAGAGAGACTCTCCAAGCACTAATGTCTCACTCAAAAGCCACATGCTCCTCAAGGAGCATTAACTATAAAACTTGCCAAGGAATACAGGATTTTTTTTTCCTCTTTCTTTAGGTTGTAGGGGAAATTTTGAAGGACAAGAGGAGGAACAAAGTTGAATGTGAGAAAAGTATTACCCACAAAACTTCATAGCAGAAATGACCACACTGTTCCTAAGCTAACCTCGAACCTATCGCTGGTCTTGAGAACTGGGCTGAGATAGACAAGGCAGATGCAATGCTTTCCACCCCTTATTCTCTGTTCCCTTCAAAACCGGTTTGGTTATTTTAGAGGTACGGTTGGGAATTTTTAAATTTGCACTCCCAACACTCTCCTATTTCCACCACCTCTAGAATACCATAAACCTACCTTTCTGCAGTTTTGTCCCTGCACCAGCAAAACAGAGCTTGGGCAAGGATGTGACCTCTGTCTCCACCATGGGTCAAGGACCACGACCAGTGTCTGCTGATCAAAGCCTCATCAAAGGGACTCAGCACCAGTCTAAGTCCCTCTCAAGAGAAAGGGAAAAGCCATCTGGAAAATCACTAGGATCATTATGACAGCTACAAATTGCCAATTATTAATGGCTCCCAGTCTCTTGCCAGACTGCAACAGGAACTGCATTTGTTAGGAAAATGCTGGAGACAACCAATTCCCCAAATGAAAGGGCAAAGGCACAGACACAAAGACTTCTCCCCAGCAGCTCAAAGGTTCAGAATCTTATAGCTATAGAGGGAAATCTGGAGGAACTCATTAGTGGTAGGAGGGTGATGTCTCCAGCTGTAGCTCATGACTAAATCATAGACAGAACATCTTCTCATTGACCTTGAATTATACAAACAATGTGTCCTGACATTCAATTTGCAATCAAGGTAGATTCAATTCATGTAAACACAGTTAGAGTCATGTAGGAAATATAAATATGATGTTTTGGTCTCTTGTGCTTTCCATGTATCTATTTTTTAAATTGCTCACCTACATGCCTGTGAATCTGAAGGTTATTTTACAAATTATTGGAGTGATATACATAGTTCGGCAACTAAATTGTTGTAAATTGTTGTTAAACCTCTGACTTTCCAAAGTAAATTTATATGAACCTATTATTGTTAGAACAGTTATTTTAAAGTCATATTATTCTACATATTAAGTACCTTGATCCAAGTCCTACTGGAAGCAATGAAAACCTAGACATTTATAATTGTATTTGACCTGAATGTGAAACTAAAACCAAGAAACTAGATTTTCTGTAACAGCACAGGCTAAGCTGAATACCTTCCAGACCATAAATCGCAGGTTTGTTGGACAACCTTACAGGTTAAATGATGCAAGCAATTTTAGTGCAGGCTGGTGTGATGCCCACTAGAATGAAATGTGAACCAATACCTACAGGGAGATGTTCAGGCTGATCCATGAAGATTTAACCATAAGTCACTCATTAGTGTTAATGGAGCATGACTCTTGAATTCCAGATGACACCTTAGGATTTTACTGCCTGTAGAAAAATAGATCGAGACAGCAGCACCCTCTAAGATCTGGAGAAACTGAAGGGAATAAAGTATTTTCACCTATTAAAATTGGAGAGAGACCAAAGGCTCAATCTCTACTCTTACTAACCTGTCAATATGGGATATTTAATGTGGAAACTCATCTAACGTTCATCATCAAAAACTCCCTTCAGGGCTGAGGATGGAGCTTAGTAGTAAAGTGCTTCCCTAATGTGCAGGAGGCACTGTGTTCAATCCCTAGCACCACACAAAACAAATGATAATTTATTTTCCACTAGAAAAAAGCATTTTAAATGTTTTCACCATAAAAAGATAAATATTTGAGATCAATATGTTTAATCTGATTTGAGTATTACACAGTGTGCGGATATGTTAAAAGATCACACAGTATACCCTAAATATGTATAATTTTATGTTTTATGTCATTTTAAAATAAATTTAATTTTTTAAAAAATGCCTCTACCTCAGCTATTCCATCTCCTATATATGTAACTAAACTGTCCAAACAGATATGGAGGGTAGTTTTTCTGCCTTACATCTTTGGATCTCTCAAAATGTAGCTTAATGTTTGGGTCATATTAGCTGCTCAATAAGTAATTCTTGATGAGCATGACAAGGAAAAGAAAAGGAGAGAACATAAAATATGCTCAACTGTAATCTTGAGTAGGAAGAATAATTACAAGCAATTGACAGGCCCCAAATAAAAGGAAAATTTTAAAGCTTTACTTATGTGATTTCAAGAAAATAAAAATGTCCAACTTCAAGTCCGCACAAGTCTGAGTTTAGAAGACGCCATTTTGTCGTTTAAAATGAGCCTTTCTGGAAATGGGCTTGATGGCACACACGTGCAATCCCAGCACTCTTGGAGGCTGCAGCAGGAGGATCACCCATGAGCCCAGCCTGGGAAATTTAGCAACTTAGCAATGCCCTTTCTCAATACGAAGGGGTCGGGGCAGATTTCTGGGGTTATTAGCTCAGTGCCAAGTTCCTAGGTTCAATCTCTGTGCCACCAATAATAATAATAATAATAATAATAATAATAATAATAATAATAATAATAATAATAATAAAAGCCCTTTCCTCAGCCTTCAGAGAATACTTCTTGCAGCTTATTCAACTGAGCTTAGTGTAATACATTTAACCTTAATACCCTGCACTTGCCCAGCTACCAGCAAGACATGACACCTGAATTTTATTTAACTCTTCTCTTGGATGGCATCCTAGTGAGATAAGATAGAGCAAAGAAATAATGTCTGCAGGCACACGTTGCTAATGAGGGGTGAAGTTAATTGGCATGTGGGCAACAGTACTGACTCCTTGCCAACCACTCGGTGTCACGAACAAGACTCTAAGTCCCAACTGTGTCCTATCATCGTAATTCATAACTTTTTGTCAGGGTTGAAAATTATTTTTGAGAAAAATTGATTTCCCGAATTAGGTAGTCAGAGATATTAACTTACATCAGGGCTTTGCCACCGATAGGCATCTTTCTTCTGCTCCAATAATAGCTACATGTGCCACAAACAAGAGTAAATGTTTTATGTGTTTTGTGTTTTACTACCTGCTAAGAACAACCTTGAAAGGTAGAAATTGCTTCCATGTTTCATGGATGAGGAAACCTGGAGAGATTAAATAATTTATCAAAGGTCATACAGCTGTACCATGGCAGTCAGGAACTAAAACCAACTGTTGGACTACAAAGACTATGTACTTATTGAGCATACAACACATACCCTAAAATCTCCTTCTACTTTCATGACACCAGCCTGAACTCTTTCGGTGATTTTATTTAGAACCACTTACCAAGTTGCTTTTACTCTGGAGTTGGAGGGCCCAGGTGGGAATCATATTGACAGCTGAGAATCTGATTTCCCTCAAAACTTCCCATATCTATGATGTAGGACTGTTGGTCACTTTTCTCGTGCTGAGACACAATACCCAGCACCCACAACCTAAAGGAGGAGAGGTTGGTTTTAGTTCATGGTTACAGCCCATGGTTGGATGACTCTGTCACAGAGGAAAGCTGCTCACATCATGGTGGCCAGGATGCAGAGAGAGAAGAGAAGAGCTGGGGAGGGAGATGCACCCTTCCAGGCCACGTCCCCAGTGACCGGGTTTAACGCACCTCCTAACAGCACACCCAGCTCCCTTCCTAATAGCTCCCCTATCTGTGATCCAGTCACCCTCCAAACACATGAGACTTTGGCGGGTATTTTAGATCTAAACCATAACTAGAACTTTGTAAAAGTATTACTGTTATTATTACTGATATCCTAAATCATAGAACAACACTATATTTTCAAAAGTTGAGCTACATTAAAAGGATGAAACTGAACTTTCCCTTGTAGCAAATTAACTCAGAGGGCCTAAAGAGTTTAGCATCCTAAAAAAATATCCAAAACCCCAACTTAGAAAGTAAATGAGCCAAAAGATGCTTCTTGAAGGTGAACAGGCTGTTTAAAGGAAGAATTGAGACCTACTTGAAAGAAAAGTCCTATGTGTGAAAGATACCTCAACCCAGGAGGTCAGCACTTGCTATTATGGTAATTCTTCAAACATTCTATATGTTTATATTTGAAAATTTTGAAATATAGAAAGGATGTAAACAAACAACAAAGGTGAAAACCATGATCCCGGAACCCAGGGGCAGGCCCTGTTAGCTAACATTTTAGTACAATTTCTTTCTTTCTATTTTCTACCCAGTTTTCATCTAGTTGATTTCATGTCACAAATACAGCTTTTAATTCTCAAGAAGTTTTGCAGAAAGTAAACCTATGAGGACTCAGTCTGAACCTTAATGTATTAAAACAAAAAACATTAGTCAGAGTTTTTTTATGAGAGGCTTTTGGCATACTTGTCAGTTTAAATTCATTGGTTTAAAGGGGTTGACCCAAAAGAACCTTCATTTATTCAAATATTAACTGTTATAGAATTGCTCTGGGTTTTCTAAGCTGCATAACTTCATAAATTTCCCTAAAGACAGAAAACTCCAGTGAGGATTACAAAATTCTGCAAAGTCAGGAGTAAGCAAAAAGGAAATTAAAAATTTTGAGGAAAAGGACATTAAACAGACTTTGTTCATTTGTTTTAATTAGTATAGCTGAATTTTAATTATCACAATTCTTCACCAGACACTAGTAAATGTGCTGAGACCATCTTGTAAAGTTAACAGAGCTTCATCACTACAAGGCCTTGTTTAATTTTATTGTATTCTTCATTTTGTTTAAGTACCTTAAGCAAGAAGATAGGGCATTTGGAACACACAACCAGAAGAGAATGAATTCAGTAAATCAGTTGACTGTAATCTGCATGTAGGCAGGGATGTCTCAATCCCACATATTATTATAGACATTGCATCTACCATAGCTAATGATTAGTATGTGAGTGCAGAAAGTAAATGAACAATTCTTTCTCTTGTTTCCTCCAAAGAGCTATAAGGTTCACAAAGGCAGAGATTATAACTTTTATTTCTTTTTCATACACCAAATATGAGCAGAAGATTGAGCAACCAGGAACCAATCAGGAGATCATCCTTCATAAGCACATATTCTGGAAAGGAAAAGTTTTCACCATCCCTGACTATAAAGGACAGAGTAATGTAGACAGAACCCAGACAAATTAGTGTGGTCCCAGGGAAGCAGAGTCCACAGGAAAAAGGAAAAATATACATTTTTTAAATGCCAGAATTGAGCCAGGGATTTAGCTCAGTGGTGCCACCGCCTGCTTCACAAGCGCAAGGTCCTGAGTTTGACCCCTGGTACCCCCCCGCCCCCCAAAAATGGCAGAATTGTCCACAGACTGTCAGAGAAGAATCTTGCTATTCTCTATGGCAATATATTCATGAGCTTAGCATGAGGGCTATAAATGCAAACAGGTAAAAGCCACACCCCTCACCCATTGGGTGCTTCCATGTCCACCTTCTTACATATTCTTGACTAGGTTTCTTTCTATAATCACAGGATTATTTTACCTAAAGATACTGAAGTTTGGGGTGTAAAAAGCTGCCTCATCTCGCATGTCTTCAGATGCTACTGTATTTCCCAGAAAATAGTATCAAACAAGAAAATAAACCCCAGTTAAGATCATCAGGCAGATGCACACATTCAGTACACCCATTGCAATACATGACACATGTATTTAATTATAAAATAATAATAATATTGTTATATAAATAAATAATACTATCAACATTAATACTTAAAATAAATGATAAATATAACTTATAATTAAGTATTTGTAAATATCCAAGTGGGCACCTTTGGACAAGAGGTAAAAACTTACATATGTACAAATAATGTGCACACTTGATAACAAATTGACGTGGTTGTGTCTAACATGAATCTCCGTAATTCAATATGTCATGTGTAGTAACGGATGTACTTACTGCACTCATGTGAAATAAAGAAACCTTTTTCTGAATTTTGTTGCCTTTTTTGTCACTTTTGTGTGAACCATCATTCTTTTGGGGGCATTTTAAATTATATTTTATTAATTTTATTGGTACATTTTAGATAAACATAATGATAACATTCACCATAGGGAATATGCATCTGTACATAATATATATTGATTTTTCTTTTTTCCCCAATCCCAAATGGAAAAAAAAGCTTTGTTTTCATTATTTTCCTTCTATTCTCTTTTTTCTTTTCCCTTCCTTCTTCCTCTAACCTTGTTCCCCTTCCCATTTAAACATTTTCTTCCCATTTCACAATATCTATTATACATTTTGTGGACCATCATTCTTAATTGCCATCATTTTTGTTGCCACTCCTGTCTTGTAAGTGTTCAGCTGACACATGATTTAATGAAAACTTTATGAATCCTAGACTACAAGAGGTCGTGACTTGGGTGAAGAATTCACAGGATAAAATCATTGACAGCTGTATTGCCAATGCACTACAAACAGGCTACATGAACAAGGAGTACTCATTTAAGGAGAGTTCTACTTCTGGACATGAGAGATTGGAGGTAGTCGTTCTACAGGAAATGAAGTCATGAGAAATTCAGGGGAGAATGCGGGGTTTGGAGAATTATGATGATGCTCCAGAAAAATGACATGACTATCTGAATAAATGTACATGAATAAATGAATAAATGTAGATTATTACACATGAGTAAATGTAGATTGTTGGACACAAAAAAATAAGATGTGCCCTGAAAAAAACCCCTACTGTGTCCTTTGGAGCAAACATTAATGTAAGACCCAGTCTTATTTTCAGGAAAATTTAGTACCACTGCACCATCTGACTCTTAATTTGATTATTTCTATAAGCTACCTGGCTCCTTGATTTTATCATCACTTGATTCTTCATATATTTAATTGATTCAACCTATTGTTTGGCTGAATTTGCTGTGGGTGGTTCTCACACAACCTGTGTCTAAGGCCCCATTCTCAGGCAGATTCCGAACACCCCCTGGCCCACCACTTTGGCCATGGTTGAATGCCTGAATCAGGGCGTGATTGCATGCACAGTCCCTTCCTGCCCCATCTACTTTCACCCAGAGCTACAACCACAGAATTTGGTTCTGCACAGGAACAAGGTTATATTTCTCAAAGTGAAAACCTCTGAATTATTATGAAAGCGACACACATACATGCATTTTAATACAATTCAGGCAAAACAGAAAACCACAAAATAGGACATAAAGCTTCCTCATAATTGAATTCCCAAGGAATAGCCACAAGTATTGTTCATTCTTGCAAATTCCTCCCTAATTCACCACCTTACCTGTGGGAGAACACTTTTGTTTCACTTCATTGTCTGTCAATTTGGATTGAGTCCCAAGAGGAAGAGATCACGGTGTTATGAGCATGCGACGTAGTCAATACATAGCTTTTGGCACTAACTGTAGACTAAATCAATTGTCAAGAGCAAAAGTATGGGAGATCTGTCATAGTTCCACACCTGTTTGTTTCCCTGCTTGGATGCTTTGACTTCAGTAACATTTTCATTCACTATGTTTATTGACGACATACAAAGAATACAGAGAGGAGTAAGACTGGCTTGGTGTAATGGTTCAAATTGAGTTTTGCTTCATTCAGATCAATTTTTTCATCCTCTTGGGCTTCCTTCCTAACACTGAAGATTTGATTATTTCTAAAACTTACTCGAATTATGGGCCCTTATTTTTATAAGTCAAATGCTCTAAGGATTTTAAACTTTACATAAATATGGCTAAGTCTGAAGTCAGATTAGTCTTTACAACATTAGATTTCAGAGGATCTGTACAAGTGCTAGTAATTCACAAGCAAGTAGACTTTTACATATATGGTTGAATATCCATAAGTCTTTCAAAAGTTGGATAGAACAATAGTTTTATTTCACCTCTGTATATACACCTCTGTGGTAGATTGGAGTGTTGACTTGACTGGGTTTAGCATCCACTCAGGGGATTCATTGGGCACACTTCAGGTATGTCTGGGTTAGTCATGGAGGTGTGTCCTTGCATACTATATATGCACCCTCACCCCTCCTTCTCTGGTGCTTTCCCCCTGTACTCTGCTTCCTAGTCACCATGAACTAAACAGCTTTGCTCTGCTATACCCTTCCTTCATGACATTCCTGCCTTGGAGCTAGCCAAACATGTACTGAATCCCCTTAAAACATGAGCCAAATTAAACCTCTCCTCCTTCGAGTTGTGAGTGTTGGGTATTTTGTCCAGCAATAGGAAAGCTGACTAGTACAACCTTTAACTAAACTTCAAACTTTGTTAGTCTAATAATTAACTCTAAAAACAAAAGAGGAGACAAAACTATTAATGGTGGTAGTTGTTAGTTATTCTTTCCGGGAACCAGAGGACAGCATTCTGTCTTTTTGTGTATGTATGTAGATGTCTAGAGATATATGCAGGGGTGTCTTACATATATCTGTATGTATTAGATGTACAATTCAAGGAAATGAATACTCCTCAATCTAAAATCAATGTATACTGAAAGGTTTGGAGTGTAATCAGCTCACTACCCTCCCCCCTTCAGGGAATCACTGCAGGATATAAAATAAGAGCAAAAGATGGTACTATTTTGGCTTTTTCTTTCAGGAACTAAATTTGCATTACCCTTCTGCCATATGTTCAGGTAGCTTATGATGGTACCTCATGCAGCTGTGTCATTGAATTCCCCAAACCTAATGAATAAACTAATTACAGTCTGAAATGAATTCTTGCAGACTAGCTATCACCTGCCATAGATCAAAGAGAGAACTTTATTCCCACAACTATGTGCTAATTTGCATTAGCCATGAAAAGCACACCAGAGCAACCTTCCCCTACTCCAGCTGGGTGACCAGTGCTGCATCCATAGGATACTATGTCATCAGTATTTATGCCTCACAGTTTAAGTTTGAAGCAGCAAACTCATCACCGCCACAATAATTCTCAAAAATAAGTGCTAACAGAAAGCTATTGATTTATTGGAATTGGATAGCAGTGCTGATGTAATTGTGAGTTTCACTCCACTAAATTTTACAGTTGAACATTATTATTCATTTGTGTCTGGAAGTTCTATCTGTTTACAAAAGGTTTCCAATGAGGTCAAAATAAAGTTTTGTCTAGTTAAACCATTTTAAGGTAATTTGGGAACAACTTTATCAAATATAAATATACCTGAGTCAATGGCAAAGGTTATCAAGAAAACAAACTAGGGAGGGATGGACCCTAGATGTAAATCTAGTTCCAAGGAGTCTTCTATACCCATTAGTTACAACACTGGGTTGGATTCCAATTACATGGTTCTCAGATGAATACAACCCTACAGTAGCTTCATTGTCAAGTTAGTTCCTTCTCACAATTTTAAGAGACTAAATACAGAGAGCCTTGGGCTTTTTGCTTCTTTCTCCCTCCATATCCTTGCAAATTTTTTCATCACAGTTGTAGAATTTCAAAGAGTGAAAGTTGGAACAATCTATCACACAAAAGTAAAACTTGGAGACCTGGGGTATAGTCTGAGTTTTGTACATATTAGCTCTGGGACCCAGAATCAATAGCTCTACTTCCTTTTCTACAAAGTGGGGAGCAGTTAGCTCCATTGAGACCATAAATGGGAGTGGGCACTGTACACATTTGAGCCTCAGAGGGCAGATGCCAGTGGGATCATATGTACTCTGCCCTCTATCTAGATCAGATCATCTACGGTTTAGTCTATTCACAATGAATTCAGATACTCTCATCCAGAACTTTCAGTCATTATCATTATCATCATCAAAGTATGATCTTTAAAATATATTTCAGATTTTCTTCCCAAAGCTAGAACATCTTTCCCTGCATTATGTCCTACACCCCAAGAAATACAGGTTATAAAGTTTATATCATAATGTCCTTGTAGCAAATGAGATTAAATTTAAACCAAAAATGGCCCTCTAGCAAGATTAAACAGACTATCCTAACAATGGTAGACTATTGGGGCAGTCTGCAAAATGTTTCGCCTATATTTTTTTTACCTACTCAATGCCTATGTCATACATCTGTCCACATATTCTAATATCATATGATGAAATTAAAGTTTAATTTTAATACAACACTTTTATATCATTGATAACATAAATCCAGATCTTTCCCTTCCATACTGTATTAATCATCTTTCTGTCACTGTGACAAAATATCTATTATAATCAACTTATTAGAAGGAAAGGTCTATTTTGATTCCTGGTTTCAGAAGTTTCAGTTTATGGTCACTTGGCCATTGGGACAGAGGTGAGACAGGACACAATGGCAGGGAACATGTAGTGGGGTAAGTCCTTCATCTTACGGTGGCAAGAAAATAAGGAAAGAGAAAGAGGAGAGACTAGGGAATGATCCTCCCCTTTGAGGGTGCACCCCCAATGATCTAACTTTCTCTCACCAGGCCTTGCCTCTTAAAGGTTCCATCACCCCCAAATAGCACCACAGGCTGAGGACCAACCCTTTAATACATGGGTCTTTAGAGAAATTTAAGATCCAAACCATAGCATATACTTATGCTTATATGATTTATTTTATCTCAGATTAATAATATTATAAAATATACATTCTTGAACAACCATTCACTTGTTTCTCAATTTTTTCTAAATTTTACTTTACCACTAATAAAATACAACCTATAAGCTAATATACCTAAGACAGATAGTACTGGCTTAAGCATTTGGTTAATTTTCCCAACATCATGATTGTTATAGACCATAGGAATGCCCAAGGACTTATACACAGACACAGTGCTGATCTCTACAACAATGTAGTAACTAGAAGTCAACAGAGCTACTTTGATGCTTTAGGGCAATCTACTCTCTCTCTCTCTCAAAAAGAAAAAAAATCTCATTACTCTTGTGTGTGACATGCATGACCTAAGGAAGCACCATCTCTATCAGGAAGTTTGTAGTTTCCCCCTTTAAAAGGCCTTCCAGGTAACCATCTTCACTGTGTCTTAAATCTTATCCTGATAAGGTCCATAGTTGCATCTATCACTGCCCCAGCAGGAACAAATGGCAGAATCAAATTGAGCCATTAGGAAACTGTTTACAAGGATATGGAGAAGGATTAGGATTAGGGAAATCAGCAAAGACTAGAACCATACCCTGGAGCTAATAAAATGAGGATGGGTGATGGGGGAGAGATTACCAACTGGACTCTGAAAAGGCAAGGACATGCATGGCATGGATTACCAGAATCCAAGGATAAGAGCTCCAAGGAAAGAAGTATGCTTGTGCCTGGTACTATGACCTTTAAAGGAAGAAGTAGCCAATCTGAGTGGCCTAACACAGCAAACCCAGGACTGCACACTCCTTCTCTTAGATGTCTTGTCACTTCTCTCCATTAGTCCAACCCAACCAAAAACCAGATGGCAAGGAACCTCCCTGAGATATTTCTTACAAGATAGCTTCCTAGGACACTCATCAGGCAGGAGAAGGACAAAGAGGTGATCTAGAAGGCCAACAGGAGGAGATTCAGCAAGGTAGATCAGCAAACAGAATTCCAACAACAATGGGTGATGTTTTCTCTCATGTTCCTGAGAAAGAGGCAAGTTTTTTCATACCATAAAGCACTCTGCACTAGTATTAGACCATAAAACTTTCCCATGTAAATTACTTTCTTGTACTTTTTAATACAATAATTAAGGATTTTGGAAGGTGGAATATCATGGAAATAAAATGCGTGGATTCTTTTTTTTCCCCATTAAGTTTATTGGTACATTTTAGGTATAAAATACAGTTACATTCATCATTGGGATCTTGTACCATTATAGGAGCATCTTGGTTCTTATTTTTTTCCCCACTCCCCTGCCCTCCCTTCACCCTCTCCACCCTTCCCTGTTGGCAAAGAATTTGTTTCCATTTTTTTCCTTTTCTCATATGTTTTCTTTTCCCTTCTTTCCTTTCCCCTACCCCTCCCACTTTCCCTGCTCTTTTAGACCTTTCTTCACTTTACACAGTATCAATTATGCATTTTTAAAATTATAATATCAATATCTAGGAGACATTACCACAGATTTTACAGAATTTAAAAGGATATAGAAAGCATATTACAAAAAT
>NW_004624757.1:8882521-8907908 GCF_000247695.1 Heterocephalus glaber | reverse complement strand
AACAAATGCTGGCGGGGCTGTGGGGAAAGAGGAACCCTGCTCCACTGCTGGTGGGAGTGTAGACTGGTGCAACCACTGAGGAAATCAGTATGGAGATACCTGAAAGTACTAGGATTGGAAGTCCCATTTGACCCAGCTATTCCACTGCTGGGGATCTTCCCCAAAGAATTAAAAGAATCATGCCACAGTGATATATGTGCACTCATGTTCATAGCAGCACAATTTGTAATAGCTAAAAATTGGAAGTAGCCCAATTGCCGATCAACTGGAGACTGGATAAAAAAAAAAATGTGGGGTTTTTTTTCTAAAATGGAGTACTACTCAGCCATAAAAAATGGGAAAATAGAGAGATTTATAGCTAAATGGATGCACATTGAGGCGATACTCTTTTAAGTGTAATAAATAGGACACACATGTAAATACTGAATAGTTTCTCTAGTGTGAGAAACTGAAAGTGGAAATAAGGTCTAAAAGGTACAATAATAATGTGAAATAGGAAGAAAAGGGACAAAGGGGAAGTGGGAGGTGTAGGGGATAGAAAGGAAGGGAATGGAATTAATATAAGAAAATGAAAAAATAGAAACAAAGTCTTTGTAAATAGGGAGGGATGGAGGCGTTGGAGGGCAGGGGTAGTGGGAAAAATAAGAACCAGGAGAGATTATGCAAAGGTGCAAATTTCCAATGATCAGTATCATTATATTGTATAAGTAAAATGTACCAATAAAATAAAATTTTTCCTAAAAATGAAAGAGAAATATATAAAGGGCTAGAATTTTTCTATGTCTGAAAGATTTCCATGATCCTTTGTATGATGATCTGCCATCATACAAAGAATCTTTGTCTGGCAAAGGTTACTAAAAGTCACAAGACACAAACAGAGGAATTTTTAACTTTAAAGATTCCATCAAGCTTATAGCCGAATAACTCCTAGACCTTGAATGACACATCATGACAATTTTATTGGCTGACCTTTCAAAAGAGAGAAGATCTAATTAGACACTCTGCTGTGCACTTTTGAATTATGAAGAGAATGCAGAGATCCCTAATCCCCCACCATGGAAGCTAAACATTTGGGAATAATATTCCTAATTAAAATGTGGTATTGCCACTGAATCCACAGACCCCCTTCAAGTCCATAGTGGCTGAGCCTGGTGTCTCTCTCTGTCTCTCACCAATATGCTACCTGCCATTTCCCACCACAGAGGTTCCCCCTTATTGCACTTTTTGGTGCATTTCTATAACAGATGCAATGTGTTTACTTGGGTGCCTGGAGACAGAATCTCTTCAGGTAGGTAATCATTAGAAAGAGGAAAATCAATAAATCATTGTAATCCCCCCTCATCTGCTGCACAAAATAAATTCCGTGCAGATTAAAGATTTAAAGCTAAAAAATGAATCCACAAAGAAACAGGAGAATTAGTGAACAAGTTGGCCACAGAGTTTATAATAGTAAACCCTAGGGAAAAAAAATGTTTAAACTTGATCATTCACCAAGAGGAGAGCATGGAAACATAAATTACAGTATTCACTCAGTGGAATAATATGTGGCTACTAAAATAGCACTTTGAAAGCAGGAGGAGGTGGAACTATATATACTGACATAGATGTCTATGGTTTCATAAGTGAAAAAGGAAACTAAAGTAGGGCATGTGTTAACACAAATCGTGGGGAAGAAAATGCATATTTGTTATATCTGGTTGCAAGAATGGGGGGCTATTGCTTTATAGTATACTTTCTATTTTCAGTATAGTTTAAATTTTTGCTACAAATAAGAAAGAACAATGGAGTCACATCATAAAAAAAAGATTTAAATTGTTAAGTTTCATCTTTCCCAGAGATATAAGGGATAAGATCACCTATACAGTACAACTGTGGTTAAAAGTATATAGCAAGAGGACCGGGGATTTAGCTCGGTGGTTCTGCCGCCTGCCTCACAAGCTCAAGGTCCCAAGTTTGATCCCTGGTCCCAAAAAAGAAAAAAACACTTCTCAAAACAGTGAAGAGCCAGACTCTGTGAATTCAAAGGCCATCATGTTCTAACCACACAAGTCACTTGACCTCTCTTTGTTTCCGTTTTACTTTCTATAAAGTGGGCATAATAAAAAAACAACCACTTTCTGGGGTTTTTGTATTAAGTTAATCAATACATGTAAAGTGCTTTAAAGGGTCTGAAAAATTTAATTTTACTGTTTTTTCATTAAAAGAGTGTGTTGTGGTCTAAATATGAAGTGGTGCCCCAGAGGGCTTGATCCTCAATGCAACAATGGTCAGATGTGGGGGCCCAGAGAGGTGCCTGGATCCGGTGGGTGCTGACCTCATCCAATCATGGAAAATTAATCCAATGATGAATTCAGAGCTGACTGGGTCATTAGGGGGTGGGGCCCAGTTAGAGGAAGTGGGTCAGTGGAAGTCTGCCTTTGAAGGGTATATCCTGTCCCCAGCCCCTTTCTGTCTGTCTCTGTCTCTCCCTCTCTCTCTGCCATGATGTTCTGCCTCACCACAGACCAGAAATAATGGAGCAAAGTAGACTGAAATTTCTGCAACTGTGAACCAAAATAAACCTTTCCTCCATGAAGTTGTATTCTCAAGTATTTTGTCACAGCAATGGAAAGCAGACCAATATGAGTTGAACTATCTCTTTTTCCTTAGTTAACTTCAGCTGTTATGCCTCTCACAGTGTGAATGTCTTCCTGGATTCCATAGGATCATAGAATTTAAAGGTCTATGTTTCTTTTCTCTTTTTTTTTTTCTTTTCTTTTGAGACAGGATCTCACTATGAGTTCAGGCTGGCCTTGAACTCATAATAATACTCCTACCTCAGATTCCTGAGTGCTAGGATTACATGCCTGCACCACCATGCCCAGTAAGGTCTATGTTTCTGATACAACATGGATCCTAGACACAATTCAACTACTTTTGGTAGTCAGTCAAAGACATAGTGATTTATTTCAATGCTGGTGGGAAAACCAGCTATGACAGAACTACTGAAAAATAACGTGTCAGTCTTCACTGTGGTGACACTGAACTATGGCCATTTAGACTTAGTCTATGAGCAATTTAAGGAAATTGTTAAAATTATTTTGTGTATTCTCAATTTTTTCTTTATGTGTTGACTTCAGGACTTAACCACAAAATAGGATGCAGTTCTTTCTTAAAATAAAAAAAGTGATAAACTCTCCAAATTCTGTGTATGAAAGGACTATCAGACCTTCCATGCTGCCTTTCATGACCTTTTCAGTATTCCTCTTATATGTTATTGTGCTATAAGGTTTTCTGAATCTTACTCTATCTTGAATTTTTTTGTACTTTGGCTTGCTTAGGGGAGGAAAGGGCTCCTAGGGAGCAGGAAGCACCACATAATTGTAATCTCTGGGAAACAGGGCATCTAATGCTAGTAGCTCTGTGGCCTAGAAACCAGTGCTTCTGATACAGAAAGCAGGGCCCTGCCATCAATCATTGGCATCTTGAGCTCCCTGACACATGTATTGGGTGGCATCAGTGTCAGCAAAGCCTGTGCTGGGCAGCAGTCACATAAGAGCCACTCTCAGGACAAGCACAAAAGGAAAAGTGGCCCCAGAAAATAGGAGCAGTTCCCATGAGATGGACAAAGAGCCATCTTGTAGAATCCTAACAAAGGTCATCGGGTTATGGATGAAAGAGACCTACTACTTGGAACACTGAGGAGTCCTCAAAGGATTTCAAATTGAAATCCAGGTTTGAGACCCCACTGGATGAATTAAAGGTTAGAAATTTTGGTGATGGACTTGGGTTTAGGACTTGAAAGAATCATAATATGTTTTATGGGAAAAACAGGAGAGAAAATCCTTTACCTATTTCAGCCACTGCTCCAGCCAATGAAAAAGCCCTTTAGGGTAGGAGGTGAACATCCAGGGATTTTTGATCGTCTCCAGAGATGCTCCCTAGAAATGTCAAGGGTGTAGGCTCAGAAATCCTTAGCCTTCAGTCATTTGATAATCTGACAAATATTTAGTCAGAAACTGTAAAACTATCCTGTAAAGATTCTGGAAGCATCTCCCTTGGCAATCCCAGGAAGAACCTGGAGAATGAAATGACCTGATGGAGAAGGGCCAGAACAATCCTTGGCTGGTCAACAGGTTCAAAGCAGACAGGAAATTCAGACACTTGTCCCTCAGTCTTCAACTCCAACCTCAACCTTCCTCCAGATCTTTTTTTTTTTTTTTTTGATACCAGGGCTCGAACTCGGGTCCTTGTGGTTGCAAGGCAGGCAGAAGAACCATTGAGCTAAATCTCTAGCCCCTCCTCCAGATCTTTAAAAGATATACTTATTTCAGTTTTTCCATCTAGAAAAGCCCCTGCGAGGGTATAAGCCAACTTTGAGTTTTTTAATATTAGAGTTTTATTGAATTACTGAAATAACATCACACAGATTCTGAAATAGTGTCTCACTGTCTATGTTTTATAGCTTACAGGTTGGACTCAGAGTAAGATGTCAAAAGCAGGTGCATCTTTGAGGTTTTGTTGTGGTACTGGGGATTGAACCCAGGGGCACTCTACCACTAAGCCATATTCCCCACCTTTTTTGAGACAAGTTCTTGCTAAATTGCCCAGGTTGGCCTCAAACACATGATCTTCCTGACTCAGCCTCCCAAGGATTTGGGATTACAGGCATGTACTGCCACACTTGGTCAGATTGGTTTATATTTTTAATGTGACAGTTGACTGCAAGTGAGGAAAGGTTCCAAGAGAGAAGCAGGGCATTCCAAGGTTGTAATGGCAGAACCAAGGGGAGAATTACTCTGATTCTCATTCTTGATAGATAATAATAAGATAATAAAACCTGTGCATTGTAGATAGGATCTAGAGCAACCACTTTCATCAATTATTCCACCCTTTTATAAGTCTTAGGTTACAAGCACTTAAAACACAGTAGATAGGCCTCTTTCTTGAACACTGCCCAGAAACTTATCATGTACAATTACATCTTTATTAAGGATTTTAAATTTAGTTTGCAAAGAATGTAGTTAGGATCAGCTCTGCCAATGTCCTCTTCACTGTTCTTATGAAGATGCAGTTCATCACTCAGGGCATGTTTCAGAGGGGAAGGCAAAAAAAGAACTGCGTTTTGTCATTAGGACCCATCTAACTTTGGAGCTCTATAGTAAGACACGGTACAACTTAAAGCCATACCATATATGCATTTAAAAAGCCTTCCCCTGCAAATTTACTGCAAAGGACATTCACAGGATCCAGGATCAGAGGCCATGGATTCACTGTGGTTCAGGAAAGCAGGGGGAGAAAGGAAAGAAGCAAGTGGCAGTCAGTGCGGATATGGGGACCAGAGATGCTTCTCTGTCATCACCAGGGTCTTCCTTCCAAGGCCACCCAGCCAGGGTCCTGACCCCCACACACATCTAAGATTACAGTTGCCTTTCCAGGATGTTTTCTCCATTGCTTTTCTCCTTCCAAACAGTTTTAGTGACCTTATTCCTTCCATATTTCAATATTTGGGGAGGACCCATTTAGGGGCTTGACCTTGGGACATCTGAACCACGGAATGTGTGTGCTGTTTTTTTTAATGAGATCCTGTAGAAATCTCAGACAGCTCCATCACATTTGACTAGACTTAAAGCCAAGATAAGAAGCTTCAAATAAAAAAAAAATAGCAATTGCTTATCCAGTATTTAAGAGAAAAATGGAATGATCCATTTCCCTGGCTCTGCACCCCAGGAAAGTCATCTGTCTACAGTGATGGGGACTGGATACTGGACAGAAGACCCAGCAGGAGCAAAGGCTTAAAGAGACAGCCAATTTTGAGTCATTTAAAAAGAAAAAAGGTCGTGTTTTTAATGTTTGTGCACTAGTGACTCTTCAGGCCTAGAGGGACGGATCCCAGCAGTTCCATAGGCTCACCCTTTATTTAATGACACAGGGCTTTAAGCCTATCAAAATGTATGAGCTGGATGCTACCCGGTACAGTGAGAAAAATGCTTACTGTACTTGCAAGGGGAAAGGATATATGAATACGACAGGGTCTTAGTATCCCCATTCCTGTGAAAGGATGTCAGCACTCAAGGGCCTCAGGGCAGACATTGCTAACGACCTTCACAGTGCCCACTCCCCTTCCCTCCTGGCTGACCCAGCTTCAGTCTTGTGCAAAACGCGCTGACTGGTCCCGTGAGTCTCCACAATCCTGTAGGTCCCTCACTTTTCTTGGCTTCCTTCCTGCTCTGGCTAAGGGGAGCCCTTTGACTCAGCAAGAAGGCTGAACAAGGAAGCTTGAGAAGTTACTGAGGGAGTGTTTCTGGAAAGGATTGGGCTTTCCCCAAGTGAAGGAAACCTGTGAATGGTGTTGATCCTTCCCCAAAAAACAAATCCCAGAAAGGCAGAGGCTGAGGGTGTAGCTCAGTGGTAGGGGTTTGCCTGGCTTGTGTGAGGCTGTATGCTTGATCCTGTGTGGAAAAAGGAGCAACCTGAGGAGTCATCAGATCCAAGACCCAGCCACACTGTCACAGAGACAAGCCCGGCAGCAGTTGCCTGCCTCCAGAGTTTTTGCAGTGTAAGAAAGCTAAACCTCTATTTGTTTAAGCCATGGTATTGTTATTTCTTACCAGACACGTCCTTAATTAACTACACATAATGCCTTTTCTCTTTAAGCTAAGTGCTGCTGAACTGATGACCCATGGAAAGGCAGCCCCCTCTAAGACAGCCCACCCTCAGCTCCTGACCCCTTCCCACATCCCACTCCACCCCACCCAGCATGAGGGCATGGGGCATAGGACATAAAAGGATGCCCAAACATTTTTATGCAATCATTTTGAATTTTTTTTAAAAACTAAATTTTTTCCCTTTTGTTTCAGGCTCTAGACTGGCTCAACACAATACTGTTATGACTCCTATTTTTACCTAAAATTTTAATACTTTGTTCACCATGGATACTTTTGCATTCATTTTTATTTTTACAAACATTCCATTAACATATTTTCCTCCTTGATTATTGAGCATTGGGCACCCCTTTCCATTTCCTAAGGGAGTGACTTGCTTGTTCATCCTAGTCCAGCCCTGGCTGGCCCTGTCCCCTAGACATACACCATAGTGGCAAACGGTGCTCAATTTCAGTGCTTTGCCATCTGGGGCCTCCCTGACCCAGAAACTGCCAGGTCCCAGAGATAGCAAAGGACCCACCTCTTCATGCAGCCTTAACATGCAGCAGTCCAATGGGAAGCTCATTTCCCAGCCCCTCCTCTGTCAGGCTCACACTTGGGTCATTGTGCCCTGCCCTCACCACCCCAGGGTCAGGTACCAAACAGCCAGGGACAGCTCGATACCCAGAGCATTGAGAGGGTTCCAACCTGGCCTTCCTTAGACTGCTCACATGCCTGGCCCACCATTGCTTTCCCCCCAAAATCACAATCAAAGTTCCTACCCTTCCCCTCTCCCCTCTGCCTGGTAATGAGCAGGATCTTCCCCAAGTGACTGTCATCCCTGGGTTGTGTAGCCCTCCTGTGGGAACTATGAGTAAGGAGTGAGTGATCTTTTCAGTGATCCCCTGGCCCACTGACCTCACTGTATCTGAATAATGCTGAGGCCTCCATATGCAAGCAGTGCACAGGGAAGGGGAAGTGCAGTGACCAAGGTGTGTTTTAGGAAGGTGGCTGTGAAGGCATCTCAGTAGGGACAGCTGTTGAACAGAACTGGAAGGCAGGGAAAGAGAGAAATGTCAGGAGAAAGGAAATAGCCTGGTTCTTGAAGAGATTGTTGATCACACTGGGCCACCCCTCCTCTGCCCCTGTGGCTTCGCAAACCATTTTCTTGTGGTTTCCTCTCACCTTCCCATCCAGATGCTTCAAGTCTCCTTGGGTTTCCTTGGCATACTCCTCCCTCTAGATCTCCCAGGACTCTGGTGCCAGTGACATTTCTGGGGCTGATTTGTCCCCTCTGCCAATTCTGGGGGTTTGCTGGCCTTCTTGCACACTGTCACATAGGCTTCAAACTTATCCTATCTAAAACCAAACACATGGCCTCATCTCACACCACACAAACATGGAGATGCTCAGTATTTCCCACCTGGGTTATACAAGTATCACAGTTGGTTCTGCTGACCCAATCTCTCCCACTTCCAATTTGTGCCTCACAATATTGCCAGGGACTTTTCTCCTAGCACCACCTGCGTGATAATCCCAATGGCTTCCCATCATCTACCACAAAAGTCAAAATTTCTGAGCCCTAAGGTCCCATCATGCTAGCTTCCTTCCAAGCAATATCCCCCAAGCCTCAGGTCTGTGTCCTACCACTGTCCCCACAAAAGCCCCAAATTCACTGACCTCTCTGACTACAGACATCCAGGATCTGACAATCACATCCTGAATGTTTAAATATTTTAATTACAAAAGACATGTTTATTATTAGAAAATAAAGATAAGCCCAATGAATAAAATTGAAGTTGCTATGTATAATCCTACCACCCACTACTATTCATTTACAAGTATTAATTGAATATCTACCATGTGCAAAGAGCAAAGAATCAGAGATCGAAGTAAGGCATAGGAAATAGAAACTCATTAAGAGCTTTAAATGAGAAGGGGGGCTGTATTTGCGTATGCTGCTCCCTCTGTCTAGAACATTTTACATCCTTATCATGTGGCTGACTTGAACCCTCAAAGTTCAACTCAGGCCCTTCTGCTTTATGAATCCTTCCCAATTTCCCCTAGACTGAGCCAACCACCATTTTATCACTCTGTACCTTTTTATTCATGCAAAGTAGCCCAGGTCACAAAACCCCCATTGCAGGCTGTTGGCTGTATGTCTGCCTCCTCTTCCAGCCTACGGGTCCTCCAGGCAGGGAGCCCTGGTGACCCACTCCAGCACCTGGCACCCAACAAACTCTTGACAAATGAGCCGTGATTCACGGGGGTTCTCTTGAGTCAGAAAAACCCAAGTGATTTTGGTAGCTACAACTCCACTCAACAAAAGCTTTTGCATATTTTCTAAGCACCTCTTTTTTATTTAAAGCATTTTCCCAGGTCATGTTTTTTAATGTAATAACAGACATAACTCATTTTAATGGGACATGTTACACAATAAGCGAGTTCTACTAGATACCAAAGCAAATTAGAAGAGCCATTTACTACAGTTTGTACTCCCATGGAACCCTCTAAAATTATTTAGTCTGCCTTTCTTACTAAACACCCTGCCAGTTTCAAAGCATTTAAAATAATCAATTAGCTAATCCTTGCAATCTCAGGGTTTAGCAAATAGTCTCATAACATTTTGGAGATATGTTTTTAAAAGACAGAGACAAAAAACAACTATGGTGAAAAGCAGTTGCATCACCAATGATGTACAGCCCCTGAGCAGCTAGCAGCCAATGCTCAGGATTAAGACACTAGCGAAAGATGCTCACTTCACCAGGGACCCCTGCTTCTACCTCTTACCATTTGAAAAAGATTTATCTGAAAATTGCCCTGACTTAAGGTAAGATTACCAGAGCAGCCATGACTATCTGTGGGAAATAATGTATGATTTAGATAAGCAGAAACTTTTGGGGTACAAAGAGTAGTCCCCACTACTTGAAATACAAAGGGGTAGAGGAACTAAAAGTGACTGCTTGGCATTTGATTGGTGCTTAATAGTAAGATATTCAGTGTAAACTGAGAGAAAAGTACAGCATTTTTGAGAACTGATACATGTGTTTGCAATAATTCTGTGAAGTTAATAATATTATCCTCATTTTAAAATTGAGGTTCCTGTTGATTAAATGATCACTTGTAGTTAGCAGGTGACAGGAATGGATTTAAACTTAGGTCAGTCCTTCTCCAAATGGAGGTGAACTGTTGTACCCTAACACCCCCCCCCAGTAACATAAGCATTCATTGAATTAGTTTGTCTCAGGCCGCAGCAAGAAACTGATGATAAACTACAGCTGAATAACTTGACAATAGTTTAATAATGGACTTATCTCAATGAACTGCAGAGAATTAAACTAAACTATTCCAGAAAAAAAAAAATTGAACTGAAAAAGCAACTGATATCTGCCAACTCTCCTGTCTTTCTACTGATGTGGGCAAACACAAGGTCTGAGCTGATCCGTTTGGAAATGAGCACAACAATGAGAACTGAAGGAGAGAGAACAGAGAGGGGGAAATGTAATATAGAAACAGATGAACAAATAAAAGAATCCTTTCACCAGACTATCAGCCAAGGATATCAACATATTCCTTGAAAGTAGTCAAGTCAACAGGTGCTGAACATGGAATGAATATCTACACCTACCAATTCTTCTTTCAGTTTTCACTATGCTAAATTTTTGTGTAATGAGGAATAGCTGTATCATTAAAGAATAAATGGACATTGAAGCAAAAGCCTATTATAAAATAAAATTTAAATTGAGATTAAATACAGACACCTACGCCAGCCCCATTATTCCTCTAAGAAGACTCTCAGTATTCAAAGGCAAAGAGTCTTTGCTGCCTTGAACAAATTATGCAGCCTGCTGAGAGAGCAGAGCTCAATTTAAAAGCAAAGCTAGTAAGGCTCACTCATCCTGGTTTTTTGATCGATGACTGCATAAAAACTGAAGGAAGGCAGTTGGATCCTGCATATTTCCCCTTTGATGTCCTTCTTAGGCTAAAGAATACCCCACCTACAGCAGAGTCTTGGTGCTGTCACCACACAGCCCATTCATCAGGACAGGAACAGACCTGGCTGGATTCCCAGCTGTGAGGACCAGAGCTCAGTGTCCACCATCACATCAATGTGCTGAGCAGAAAGACCCACACCCAGGCCACAGGCCGCTCCTGGGAATTATTCCCTTTCAGATAGCTACAGGCTTAGCTCTGGCAGCACCTGCTGGGGCAGGGAGATGACCTGAAATCATCAGAGCCAGAGGGAAGGAAAAGGCAGTCTGGTCCAGACACCTCATTCCACAGGTGAAAGAAAGCAGAGCCCAAAGGGACTAAGGGGGAAGCCAATCCACAGTGAGGGAAACCTGTGATTTTTGTTTGTTTGTTTGTTTCAGGGTGTCATTAAGCCTTACAGGCCAAAACTTTCTGCGTTTAGCACAACAGCAATAGTAAATAAAACCATCTACATGCTCACTCAAATAAATAACTGTGCAATTGCTTTTCCTTGAATGCATAGATATACAAAGATTGCTGTTGTGGGAGAAACCAGGCCTGAGCCCAGGTAGAAATGGGAATAAGTATGTGGCTGAGGCCAAAATCTGCATGACAGTGGATAAAAGTCCGTAGTTCCATTATAATGAAATGTCCATAATTTACTTTAAAATTGCCAGATGGACAAGGGGACTCAAAATTGTGATAGCCTAAGTTTTACTCTAGAGGCAGTCAGTAATCCTAATCAGAAACCCATATTCATAGGGTAGGAACTGACACTCCAGAGGGACAACTATTTTCACTTCAGGTAGTTATATCTGAGTCATCACCTGTGTGCCTTCAGTAATTAGCACAAGAATCATCACGAACTACAAATGTGCATAAAATTATACATATGAAAAGGTCTAAGAGATGCAGGGAGGGGGAAGGTGGAGGTTACATTAAAAAATTAATACACGTCATGTACATGCACCAACTCTCCACGATGAATGTAATCATTATGTACTACAAACATGTACCAATAAAAAAATAAATTATTATTTTAAAAAACAATTTCAGAAATAGAATTCTACTGGTGAAGTTAGGGGCATCTTAATCAGCACCAGGAATGTAGAAACAAGCTCTCACTGGTGAAAATAGTGGTATTGAAGATGATGTAAGTTGGCCACAGTATGTGGCACATTTCTCCCTCTCATTTATGCCCAGGTCTACACCCTGTGTGCTTAAGGGTGAGGCCTCCCACCTACATGGTTCCATACCCTTTCCCTACAACACAACTACACACAGACCTGGAGGGCTTCTGAGGGGTAAAAGAACAAAGTGATATTCTAGGACAACAGTGCTTATGGTAGTACAAGTTCTTGCATATGTAATCATCAATTATTAAGGCCTTGAATACATTTCTTTCAAATATACAAAGTGACTATTGGTTCCCTCAAAGCTTACATTATCCTAAAAGAACCAATGTAGAGGAGAACATATGCTTATCCATCCCTAACTCCTGTCAAACACAAAATTACAATTCCCAGGCACAAATACAAGATCTCATAATGTATGTTATGGCTTTGGTCTCTGCATTACACTGGATAATTTACCTTTAAGTAACCATGTCTGTTTCATTGTGCAATTTTCATATGGTAGTAATCTGCTGATAAATACCTACCCTGCAGTGCTTCTAGATTAAAATTTTAAAACACACCTCTTGAGATTTTTAATTATTTTCTTTTTAAATCATTTTCAGGTTTTTTGCTAAAACCCATTTTTAAGCATCTCCAACACGAGGGGATTTTGTCTGACACTTTAATTCAAGTATTTTCATTTATTATTTTAGTATTAAATTACATGTCTACTGTTCATATGGTATGCCCATTTTTCATAAAGAACCCAGCTAATTACTTTTCCAAACTCTATACTGAACAATGAGGAAGAAGACATTACAAATCATCTGGCAATAGCATAGCAACTGCTGGGGCTTCTGCAATATTAAATACCGAAGATGGAGCAGCCAATTGTACAGACCCAACGGAGGGCTCTTTGCATAATCCTTTAATGAAATGAGACTGCTGCATTAGAAGAAGTTGGGCAACCCTGACCTACATTCATACAGTAGGGCCATTGCCCTAGATGTCTGTCAAGATTGTGCATTAGAGTGTATTCTTAATCAGTGAGCAATCAAAACAAATATTTCACTTCACTTCATAAATCCATGCCGTATGATTGCATCTGACACATCTAGGAGAAGATAATCCTTTCCAGTTCACTTCCTCCTGTTTCTAAATGTGGGCTCAGCCGACTTAAGCAGGGCTCTCCCTTCTGCCACAGAGGAGAGGGAAACAGGGAGTGCTCCAAGGATCTGGTGAAGCAAAAATTCCCACTGGTCACTGGAGTAGGAATTACAATAACCAAGACCCCTTGCCTAACCAGGACTGAGACTGCTGGAGTTGGCAGAATTCTTCCAAATTACGCACAATAAGAAACCAACGTGGCATTCCTTTTGACAGAAACAAAGGTATAAATATGTATTTTGGTATATGACAATCCTTTTGGCAGTTGCAGAAAGAAAAAAAGAGGAAATCACTTCAGCTTCCTATCAGTAGGGAAATGGTTGAATAAATTACTGCCTGCTCATTCGTGGCTTATTGTGCAAGTAGAACTGAGAGTTTAAGAGCATGGCATGGGCAGACAGACTGCCACTTCCTAAGCTGGATGGCTAGCACAATGACTCAATTTATCCGGGCTTCTGTTTTCTCAAATGGAAAATGCTGATAATTACAGTGCCTCCTTCACTGTTGATAAAGGGATTAAACATATATAAAGTGTTTATAAAAGTGATTTGGGTATAGTAAGCATTTGGTAAGGAAGCTATTAATATTTAAAAGACTTAATTAAGTCTTGTTAGATCTAATAACTACATGGATGCCCTTGGCAAAGTCATGTTCAGTGTAGGACAATATAAAAAGGTAATTTTATGTATCTGTAACTCTATATATTGATCTGTATTTGAGCAGCACAGTAAAAGGTATGGAAGGATACACCCCAAATTATTAACACTGGATACCTTAAGGATGGGTTGGGAAGAAGGAGAAAGAGAATGAGAGAATAAACCTTTTTCTCTATAAATTTTTGTGTTGATTCCTTGTAATAAATAATGTGATTCTTCAAGTCTAGTACATTAAGAAAATATGTGTTAATATCTAAACAGATTTAAGCACTTAAAAGTCAAGAGCTGTTTGGCCTTGGGCATAGATACAGAAATCAGAAGAGGGGTAGGGAAGAAAGGGAGGCAGCGCAGCCCAATGGGAATCTTCTTCCTAACTGTCCTGTGCAGCAGGATTGCCGCCCCTCGAGGACACTGCCTGTGTTGGTCATTTTAGCTCTGTCAGGGTCCACAGATGTTACATTAATGGAGGACTCCATCCCAGAGGGCATAATTTTCTATGTGTCAGTGGTGATAGATGAGGTTATACTGTAGAGACTTCCTTCACATTCACACTACATCTTCAGGGCAGATCAGCCACAGCTCCTGGCCAGGCTTCACGGGGGAACGAGGCTGAAGGACCTCAGGCTCCATCTGGAAGATGCTGAGCTCTCGGCATAGGGGAGAACAAATGGAGAGTTACATGCTGGCTGTTAAAGCTTTGTCTAGAAGTGGCTCATCTCCTCTCCTCACTTTTGTCAAAGAAAGGTATGGGTGTCTCTGAGTTATCAGGGTAAACATGTGGAAGGCACCAATGAAGGGAAAAGTATAGTGACCACACTATATTTCTCCATCATTCTGAATTATTCCCACTGATTCTCCATTTACTCCCTAAAATTCTGACCAACCTTATCTGAAGCCCTGGGACTAGATGCACTTCAGAATTCTAAAATATATTGACATATATGAGGAAATACTCAAAATGAGATTTGGGCAGCACCTTGTGTTGATATTCCCATAGCAGAACACATAAATACCCCCACTAAAGGAGATTAAAAACTCAAGATAGACTCATCTTAGTTTAGGGCTATCATTTTGCTCAAATACATTTGCATCAAACTTGTGGAAAAATTGAAGATTCAGAGGTCTTTGGAATTGAGAATTGCTGGTAATGGATTGTAGGCAAGTATTGTAAGAAATACCTCTAGAGTAAATATAATTTAATATCTCTTCATCCACCAGAAGAGAAGCAAAACTCAAAATGAGTAGAGTTCAAAAGGAAAATGTATTTTGGCAGAACCATGAGGCTTTCATTCTACTTCCTGTCAGGGACAGTATGACTTATATCACCATTTAAATCCAACCACCCAGCCCTAAATCATCCTCCAAAAAATAAATAAAATCAAACCAACTTTGAACATGCTTCAAATTTCTCTTTATTGTATATTTGGCATATATTTTTAATCAAAGATGATTGTTTACTTGAATAAACTCCAGGTAGATAAATATCAAAATCTATTCAAGAATGTGGATCAAATGAGCAACAGTATGGTAGAGGAGTAATCCTGAGTAAATCTTAAGAAACCAAAATAAAACTGTAATAAAAGTAACCAGGACCCACCAACCCATTTTCAGGCAACCCAAGGGAAATTTGATGAGTTGACCCACTCCTGGCTTCAAAGGAACTTGAGGTAGTCACTATTCCAGCAGGTGATGTGTGGACAGGAGCATGATTTATGGTCAAAAGACCTAGGTTTGATTTTCAATTCTGCCATTTACCTAAAATGTAGCAACGTATGGCACACCAAATTCTTATGTGTAAGGTTAGGTTAGGAAATGATTTTGCCTGTCCCACTACATCACAAAATTTCTGAGAGGCTCTGATGAGAAAACATTTGCAAACTTACAGCTTTGTACAAATGCTAATGACTGCATGATAGTTGTTCCTGGAAGCCGCCTTTAGGACAGATATTGGAATCCCATTTCCATTCATTTTCCTCCACGTGAATATACAGACACCAACTAATGAAGGGTTCATAGACCCTTCCCACCTTGCAGTACATTATGCTCTTTTAAAATCTGTGTTCTCATACAGAATTTGACTTTAACTTAAGGGTCTTTTTGCTCTCAGCAGTTCCTTCTATTTAGGAAAAATAAAATATTCTGAGAGAATGGTCCGTGCAGATTTTTGATAGTGACATCAGCCCCAAGAGCTCATTTGACAAGTTTTATTGTAGATTTGACCTGCAAGCTGGTAGATGCCACAATTCTCAACAGACAAGGCCTAGAGTCTGAAATCATCAGAGACTTAGCACAAGGTCAGGGACCAATGGGCAATATTGTCAGTGCCACATCAGTTAAAAATAAACAATGAAATACAAAGGAAGAATTAGTATCATGCTGGTTCAGCTTGGGCTTTAATTCAGATAAGACACTTGCATTGGAAACTAGGAAACTAAAGGCCCACAATTGATTTAGTAAAGGAAGTAAATATTATAAATAATTTTTCGTCATATTTTATAATAAATTATAATTGGAGTAAAGGAAAAACATGTATCTTTTGGTTCTGTTTTGGTTCAATATCATTTTCCAAGGAGAAAGGCGAAAAGCATTTATCTGAAAGTCATGAACACTAATTACACATTCCAGATTTTAGGTCCCAGTGCTGCTCAGCTTAACCCTTTGATTTGGGGAGATTTTTCCCCTTCTGTGTATAGTCCAGATTATAGGGAGGGACTATAAATGGTATTTGGAATAGCAAAGCAATTTTTATCTGTCACTAAGGTCTGAAAAGAATATAGGAAACATCTCCTGATAACAGAGGGAACTACAGCAATTAATATAAATAGAAGAATCACAGCTTTTATGTTCTCTTATTCAAATAATTTCCCCCTCTAGGTTTAGAATCATAAAATGTATGCTCCCTTTTCAACATGCCAAAGTCTGCACACAGCTTCATTCCAAGTTTGACCAGCTTTACTGAGTACCTGCTACCCAGGAAATAAGAGTCAGTAAATTCACACAGCACTTGCCCACATAGAGCCCATATCAAAGTCTGGCTAAGATCTAGCTTCTGGTGGAAACAGAGGTGGTTGGAGCCAGTACTACACTTGATCTTAGCCAAAAGGCCAAGAAGCGATTGGAGCCAGTACTAAAGGCCACCATTGCCTGGTGGGGACCTGGCAGATGTTGCTGATGAGAGAGACCAGGGCTGGCCAGGTCACTTTGCTAAGGGGTGTGTCCCATGGAGGTCAGGTAAGGCTGGGCCACACTGGTAAGTGCCATAGCTCTAAAAGGCAGGGCCCAGAGTCTACAATGATCAGAGAAACTGAGCGTGAAGTCAGCAAACAACAGGAAACACTGTTGGAGAACAGTGAGGGAGAAATTCTGTGCCCTCTGTCTTGCTTTATGCTTCTTGCCAGCTATGTGTGAGCACCCATGTAAGAGCTCACAGAAGTGTCTATAAGTATCACAGTCTCGAGGCCTGCAGGATGGTCTAGACAAGTGCCAAGGTGAGCTGTGGGCTCTGGGCAGTCAGGAGGGGTCATTTTCAGGCAAGGCAGGAGCACCCAGAGCCCAGCTAAGTCACCACCCCCCACCCCTGCTCATGAGGAGTCTGGGCAGCACAACCAAGGACAGCAGCTCTTGGAATCAGCAGCAAATGTTCACATCCTCACAATCCTAGTGTCTGAAAAATTCTTGGAATAAATTCAATATCTTTTTAAAGATGCCATGTGAGTATATGATGGATAATAGTGCTTCTATTGAATAAAACAGATGATGCATTTTATTAGGAAATATGTTGCTAGAGACAGAAATAACCAAAGAGACATAGAAAAAGGAATGGTTCTGAGCAGGAAAATACGTTCAAATACTTCTGGGAGGCCTGGGTTGAAAGGCAAGAAGAAAGTTCACAACATGACTTTCTGTTCTGAGCAGTGAGACTGCAGGCTGGCTGCGTGTGCATCTGGCCCGAGTTTTACTGCAGGCCTGCTTCATCGAAGGAGCAGAAGGGCTGGCTAGCTGAGACCCGGAAGCTGTGCAGAGCAGCAGATGAATTTGGCTATGGGTCAAGTACAATTCACACCCCACAAATCAGCCCACTTCTCTGTGCAGTTGTGTTCAAGGTCAGGATAATACTTTGGAAAGCCTCTCACGCGTGAATATGGCAGGCAAACACTGTTGTGGTTAAGACCCTCTGGCAGGGACACCTCTGGGGTTGTGGCCACACAGGAGCCCTTGCCTATCACTAAGTCCGCTGCCTTGATGCTCACCAGCTTTGCCATTTGGGTGATATGAATGGCTGCGCCTGTACTTTCTGATGCCAAGTCAACAATTTCTGATCACAAACCACAGCTTCCATCAACATCATAGTTAGAGTTTATGGGATGGGACATCTCTTCAGTCCATACTCCTGTGATACCACCCTTCATTTCATAGCACACACTCAGAGGGTGCTATGTGGGCATGCTCAGAAAATGGGCACTGGTAGCTTTAAAACAAACTGCAGAGCCCCAAGAGCCACTCCCTGGTATTCTAAACTCGAAGGTGTGGGGAGGGCAGAAATCTGGAGCAAACAAATACCTAAAGTCATTCGCATGCAGGTCAAAAATGAGATTGTGAAAACTAATGAGTAAAGAAGTAGCCATAATGCCAGGGCCTGTGCCTATATTTTAAACTAAACACAAGAGCACCATAAATTCAATACCACAAAAGTGCTGGTGTGGACTTGTCCCAGCACTGGTGGCTATACCTGAGATATAAATGTTTGGAAGTTTAGTATTCATCTTGAGCCTCTCAAACTAGCCATAAGAACTCGTAAATATTTTATGCAAATTTTGATCCACAAATAAACTCAATACCTTATGCATGATTGGTAGGGGCTGAGGGCACTTCAACACGGTGCTATATGGCACAACCAGACATTTTCCCATTTGAGTTCACAACCCATCATCTTGGACTTGCACTTTACTTGAGCAGCAGTAATGTGACTAGATTTATGCACCAGGCAATATGCCTTGCATAATGCACTGCTTGATTTATTTACAACTGATTTTAAAGCTGATGGCACCAAATTTAATGAATAAACCACTTTACTTGTCATCTCTGTAATTTCCATCCCTCTTCTGAGCCCAAATTTATTTTGCACTTCTACAGATGTTGCCTATCTTTTTTCTCTATACCACTAATATCAAAAGGTTATTTGGAATATAAAATGTAAGATATCTGCCAAAACTAAAGGCAAAGGAGAAAAAAGGAAATAAAAAAGAAAATGAATAAAACAGAAGAGGGGGAACAGAGGAGAAAGGTAAAGAAAAGGGGGAAGGTGTCTACTGACCAGTCCCATCCATGCAACTCTTGCCACAGTTCCTATGTATGCATGTCTTCAGTGCTCAGCAACATCGTGTCCCAACCACCACCACCACCTTTCCCTTCCACTTATCCAGTGACACAAAGTCCACTCTGTCTCACATCCTAGTGATCTAATCTGTGGAATCCCAAGAGGCTCACAGAGATTCAGCAACTCTCAAATATACCTGGGGTACTGCCCTCCAGCTCCTTCTCAGCCAGGATCCCACCCCAGGGGAAGCAGCACTGGGGACCCTGAGTTCATCTCACTGATGCTCCATCCAGCCACATGGAGCCCACAGACAGCTTAGGTCTTGTCACCCCCTGGCAGAGACCAATATGTAGAGGGCTGTACTGCCTCACTGAGGGGTTTGGAGTGATTTTATGAGCAGTGAGGAGCTGCCCAGGAGAGTTTGTATAGGAATGCCATGCCAGGTTTGTATTTGCTGAAGCTCCCTGGTGGCCATGGAAATCCTGCCTCAATGTGGGCAGCCAGTGGGAGTCAGGGGAGCAAGGTTAGAGATTATCAGAACCAGTTTGGAGGCATCTGCAATAGTCCAGTCCACAACTGATGGAGTCCCAAATAAGGGCAGAAGAACAGAAAGGAAAAAGGGAATTTGAACAATTCTTCAGAAGCCTATGTCAATTGGGTGTGTCAGATACGGAGAATTCTAGAGCAATTCCCACCTTTCTGACTCATGTGACTCAGCAACAGATTTACTGGAACTTCGAAAGAGGACAGGAAACTTCCTTTGAAATATGAGGAGTTACTTATGAATTCATCGAAGATTCCAAACCCCTTCTCACAAGCCAGGCAATCTCTGAGAATGTGGAAGACTTGAAGTGTTACCGGCTGTGTCATAAAAGAGCTATTTTCCCCAAGGATTTGTCCATGGAATTTTCACTGTCCACAATTTAATCCAGACCCTCCTAACTCCATTACAGTGATGCCCATATACAGGGAAGGTGTGTTCTGCTTTCAACACTTATTCCATCACCCTGCTGTCTTGATGTGACATCCTAACACTGACTTTCAGTATTGTTGGTGACTGAGCCAAGCACTGAGTGAGCAGTCAGAATGAGGGCTCCACAGTGTTGTCAGGAAAAAATCCAAAGCCCTTGATCTATAATGTCTTATTACATTTTGAAAGATCAAAAAGGATATTTATTTAACAAATACTAATTCTAAAGAAGAGATACATAGATATTTGCCATTTTATTTTCTGCATTTTTCTTTTGTGTAAATTCTGATTTGATTTTTATAAAATCATAATATCATCCATCTCCTTATTCCCAAACACAAGATTCAAGGAAACTTCTTCCCCCTTTAATAATGACAATCAATAATGATTTGTTGGAGAAGGAAAGAAAAGAATGCAAAAAATTAATAAATTAATAAAATATATCTTTCCCAAATTGCCCCAACTAAAATGATTATTGAGATGTTGGAATATTACCAGAAATGTGAGTATGTGTATAACTACATATAATACATGCTGTATATAATGTATAGATGATGTCTGTACATATTTTGTTATGGACAAGTGAGTTAGATAGAGATGCGCCACATTCTGTGTCAGATTTGAGTCCATTTATTAAGCTGGTGGCCGAGAGGGGGCTGGTGTCCGGAAAGTTCTCTCAGCCCTGAGAAATGGTTTGATTTCTCCTTTTAAAACATGTTTTCAGTTGGGGGGAGGGGCTCAGGGGGAGAGCAAGAGGAATTTTACAGAAGCAGAACCATGCCAGGTTAGTGGCAGTGTGGGGGGCATAAGGAAGTTTCACACACTAGGTGAGCTACAAAACATCCTGCAACTGCAGTAAGTTTACTGTCAAACAGGATGTGGGGTTTGGGTGCTTTGTCCAAGCACAAGCACACAATGGTAATAAGATTCAAGATGGTGCAGGGCTGGTTATCACAATTTGAGCTAACAGACCACTTCAGATACCTCTGTTCATTCAATAAGAAAATGAATAAAGATTATTTTTTTAAGAACACATCAGTCCAAAATTCTCGGTATAATTTTTTTGAAAGACCCAATTGACCCAAAGTGTCCCCCAAAGACATCATTGTTATAAGTGGCCATATTGAGGGATAAACAGAAGATAGGAAGAGAATGGATCACACCACAAACTAAGTACTCTACCTCCATCCTAGTGGCAGCTAAACCCTGCAGTATATGCACAGGGAATAGCTTGGAACATGAAAATACCTCCCTGTGGGATTGAGCACAGGCCATGCTTGTGGCCTAAGTGACGAAAGTGACCTTGCCATTCCCCAGAAACATCTCCAGAGAACCTGAGGCTGGCAGATGAGATGAAAATGACTCGTCTAAATTGCCAAACTGAGTCACTAACCTAGAGTCTTTGAAATATATGATGTGCCCTGCAATATTAGGCCATAATATTAGTCCTCAAAAGAGCAACATTCCCCATCTTCCCAGGGAGGAATTTTGGAAAAAAAGGACAATGTAGGGCTGGGGATTTAGCTCAGTGGCACCGTGTCTGTCTTGCAAGTGCAAGGTCCTGAGTTCTATCCCTGGTACGGCCAAAAAAAAAAAAAGAAAATGACAATCCAAGCCAGAGTGAGGTTGCCAGCAGACCCAGGTGGGAGCAAGGTTCTGACCAGGTACTCTGAGCTGCACACCCAGCTGGCGTGGCTTCTTGGCTGGGTGTTCCTCTGGGCCTTGCCCTGCCTTCAAAAGGGACCCAAAGTAAGAACAGATCTGAAGTATAGGACATGTAGGCTCAATACAATAGGACTGCCACCACAATTTTACATGTGGGTGTATACCAAAAATATTTAAAATGTTTAAGATGTAAACTTTACATTATGTGTATTGGGCCACAATTTTGGGGGTTGATAAAAAAAGAAATGCCAACAGATGCAGACCTGGATGAGCTTCATCACATTTCCTAATCCCTGGCTGGAGTCTGTGGACAGAAGCCAGAACTGCTCTGAGCCTCCAGAGACCTTGTAGAAGTCAGCAGGAACCTGGGTGTCCTCACTGGTAGGATGAAGCAAAACAGCCTGGTGATGAAGATCAGGAGCTGACAAAGTCAGCCGGACCTCATTCTCCAACTCTACCACCTCACTGTGCTGCCCTGGTTACTCAGCTGGGGCAGAATCCTAATGGAAAAATTGGTAGCAGTCACTTATTCCACATAAGATTGACTGCTGGGGCACTCACTAAAGATCATGTATGAAATGTTACTCTCCGTCCCATTAAAAAGGAGTGAGGGAAAGAGAGAAGGGGAGAAAGAGAGAGGGATTTTTATGCATAAAAAGTCTCCTGGAGGATACTGAAAAAATGAACAACAGTAATTATTTATTTCTTCAGGAGATGGCGACTCAAGGATTGGCTGAGAGGAAATGTTTACTATCTCTTATAATAACTATTAAAAATTACTATGTCAAAAGACACAATATGGTGTATATCTTTCAATGTTTATTAATTATTACAACAATAATTAGCCTTGGAACCATTATCCTTACACCTAAGTTACTGACCCAGGCAGCACTCCTGGGTTTATCTAACAAAAAGTCAAATCCCATGGGAGGAGGCCTGAAATCTTACCACAGAATTCCCAAGACATCCAGACCTAAAATTCCATAATGCTAAGGCAGTTATGGTTTATATTTAGATGTCCTGCAAGAGCCTCATGGGCTTCTGGTATGATTGGATTATGCCGCTCCTAGTTGGCTTGCTGTTAGGAGGTGGGGTCTGGTTGGAAGAGGCAGGCCACCGGAAGGGTGACCTGGAAGGGCTTATCTCCCTTCCTGGCCTCTCCCTCCATGCTCTCTCTCTCTCTCTCTCTCTGCTCCCTGGTGGTCATGCCTTGAGCAACTCTTCTATGAGATGTCCCTGTGCCTTGCTGCCCTGCCTTGGAGCCAGTGGATTACAGACTGAAACCTCTACAGACTGCGCCAAAATAAACCTCTCCACCTTCAAGTTGGGGTGTCAGGTATCCTGTCTCAGCAAAGAGAAAATGACTAAAATAGGCAAGAAACCACTACTCTCAAAGTTGAAATCTAAGCAAGACAATATGGGCACCAACCAAAGAAGAACACAAGTTCAGGGCAAGTGGACAGGGGGATATGGCAGAAAAAGAAAGGGAATGAGACAAGGTGAAAAGGAAAAGCAGGAAATAGTCCTAAACTCAAGCACGGGCATAACCACTTCTTGTTCGCACACCTAACTCAACCTCTGTCCCTTCCCCAACACCGTGTCTGGTTAAGCAATGTGCTTGCTAGTTGGGGCCCCTCACAACCTGGATCCTTGCAGACGAAGATGAAGCAGTCTCTGACCTCGATGCCAAGTCATGTTATGCCAGGACCCAGAACAGCAAGTCGCACAGAGGCAGCTGTCTCCCACCCCTGAAGCGTGAAGAGAGCAGGCCCTGACCACAGTGTTGACAGACGGGAGGGTGTTCTGGATGGGCCAGCTCTGCACAGCCACACAAGCTCTGCAGAGAACAGGACCAGCTGACTAAAGGCGTTCTTTCTGTGCCTTTGATTTCCAGGTCCTGCCAGCATCCATTATCTCTCTCAGTGACGCTGCCAGCACAGAAAAGCACAAAAGTTACTGTACAGCATCACAGCCACAACCCAGAGGACAACATGAGCCAGACAGCTGCTTGTGGCATATTCTTGTGTACTACACAGACTGCCTTGTTGGGCAGTAAGTTATTTAAGCAAATCTGCATTTTTATATCTTACCCTGTGCAGAAACAATTGGTTCCACTTGGGCGCACAGGAAAATAGAGAAAAGAAGAAACACATTGTGGTGTTAGTCTTGGGAGCATGCAGCTCAGCGAGGATTGATCGATGCAGACAATATATTGGAGGCAAAGGTCCTCCCTCACAGCCAAGTTGTTGTTCGGAGTGGTTTTCAGCCCATATACCATACTAACCTATTACTAATTCTCAAAGATTTATTTAATTATGTAGGATCAAGCCTTTCAAAAATAATTAATTACAAAAGCTGCTTAATATTCAGAGGTGTCACACAAGCAGATAACTGGCATTCTCTGTTGGTGGTTTAATTAGACAAGAAGATGCAAAAAGCTGTCACTTGAGGGTGGGTGGCGGCAGGGAGGGAAGCACCACCAGTTAGCCATCTGTAATCTGTACCAGACAAAAGCGTGGCTCTTCAGCTGGTCTCCCTTCAAGAAAGCCTCCCACATTCACCATCCCATCCACCAGCAATTCCTTTCATCAGTGTGTGGCTGGAAGGCGGAAGATATGCATGAACTGCAATTTCTAATTTGATGTTTCATGGATGTGTACGGTTGGGGGAAGCAATTAAACACTTGGTGCCTCAGTTTCTCCATCAGAATAATACAATTCATAAATGCCATCCATCCATCTGCCTCCCAGAGCAACAGCTGCTGAGCATTTTCTTTACAAATGGCCAGAAACATGCCAAGTAACAAAACTGGCCCCACGTTACCCACTTTGATATAAATATGCTGGCAAGAAATGAAAAGCTTCTTCATTTTTATTGAACAATCAATTCTGATTTTTTCTGAGTTGGTTTTTCAAGTTGTGCCTTTTCTCTGCCATTCCCTTTCCCCCATTTTAAAATATCACCCTTGACCATCTGCTCTCTGGATAATTCTCCTTTCCTTAGTGCCTTCACAAGACAAGAACAACACCAGCAGTCACTACAGCGGCTCATTGGATAGGTGTTCGCATTTAATCCTTACCTCTCAGTGAGATGGACATTCTCACCATTACTCTCTGGCTTACAGATGAAGACACTGAAGCTTAGAGAGCTTAGGTGACTTAATCAAGGGCCCAAAACTAAGTGGCAAAATTGGAATTAAAATTCAAGTCACTTTGACCCCATATCCCATAAGATTACTTTTGCTGTTCTGGCACAGGGGTAATGAAAACTACAGTGCATGGTCAGGATTTCTGCCATTTGGCAATCATTACAAATATAGAAACAACAGAAATTACCTGAGAAAGAAAAGGTGCTGTAATCAAGTATATTGACTTGGCCCTGGAGCAGAAAAACAAAGGGAAAAAATAGATAAAGGGTTTTTTTAAGGTTTGAGAGGTTTTTAAGTCAATTTTAAGGAATTCCTGCTACCTGTACCCCAAACTGACAATACTGACATTTCTATGGCTACAAGTTAATGACTGTTCAGTAAAAAATTGATTAAAGTTTACCTAAAAAGTTAAAAGTTGACAATGATTTAGTCTGTATGAATCATTGTTATTATTTCTTCAATGTAATATATAATTCATAAACTATTTCTGGAGTCTTATAGGAAAAAATTAGTTTTGCATATTCACAATTTTATTTACATAATAGTACAGACAATTAAAAATTAAGTGACCAAAACAAAATTAACCTATACTTTGAAAAAGTTTTTAATAACCAAATTCAGTAAAGTAGCTGGTTACAAGGTCAACACAGAAAAATCAATAGCTTTCCTCTACACCAGTGACAGACTCACTGAGAGAGAAATAGGGCAAATAATTCCATTCACAATAGCATCCAAAAAACTGAAATACCTAGGA
>NW_004624757.1:8816808-8844846 GCF_000247695.1 Heterocephalus glaber | reverse complement strand
TCCTGTGTTGGGATTCCATCATGCTCCTCAGATCCTCTATTTTTTTATCTGTGTACTCTCTGGATTTATTAATCATGTCTTTCACCATGAGCACAATCTTTGCTGTTATCTGAGTAATTATTTCTGATTTCATTTTTCCCAGATCCTCTTTTGTTGCCAGTTCAAAGTCTAGGTGGTTGAGTATCAGATTGTTCCATCTCATTTTGCTTGGGGTTGCTGTAGGTGATCTGGACGTCTGTTTTTGAGGCTTGTTTATGTGTCTTCTCATAACCACAGTGGGGGGGGTGCTTCTGTCACCCACGCAACTCACCTTCTCTGCCTTAAGAGTGTGGGATGGGGGCAGGGGAACTTCCTTCCGGGTGCTGGCACCAGCTCAGCTTCTCTGCCCTAGGAGCATGTGATGGCGGTGGGGGAGCTTCCTTCTGGGTGCTGGGACCAGCTCAGCCTTTCTGCCCAGCTTGTGTATTTTCTTAACAAAAAGTATGGATTTTTCTATTGTCTAAGTCTTTATTTTTCTATAGTCTTAGATTAACATATCTAAAAATGATCAGTCACTTAAATATCCAGAGAGTGTTCAAATTTCTCTGAATCATAAACATCTATTTATTATAAGTTTGGTTCAGAATTCAAGCAAGGTCCCCAAATGAGGATTCAAATGGGATTGCGTTTAGTGGATTTATAACTAAGGTCCTTTATTTCCAATGAACTGGTAGATCCAGAGCAGGGTTTGAACCTTCACACTATTGACAATTGGATAGGATAATTATTTGCTGTGTATGTGGCTGTCCTGTGCATTGAGGGTTGTTTAGCAGCAACACTGGCCTCTACTTACTAGATTCCAGTAGCACCTTCTCCCTGTGTGACAGCCAATGATGTCTCTAGCTAATATGCCTTGGAGACAAAATTGCCCCAATTGAGCACCACTGATCTAGCAGTTAGATCTCATTCACATTTAATTTTTTGGCAAGAATAATTGACAGTTGATATTGTATGTTTCTTAGTGTATCACATGAGGGGCTCATTTTGATCACTGGCTCCAAGGGTTGTCAACATGATTCACCCAGGCTAAAGTTTCCCACTGAGCTTTCACCAAAGGACTTTACCAGCCATTGATGATCATCGCCTAGATCTATTTATTGTTTTATTAAGGACGCAAAAGGAATTTTCCAATTTTATTATTCTTTTAGCACTTATTATCCGGGAGTCTTCTGCAAAGAATTTTTCTTCATTAATTATCTGATTATCCTGAAGTACTGTTTCTACAGTAAAGGCTAAATAAATTGGTTAATTCTCCTGGTTTGCCATTTTTCAGAAAAATGAATTGGTGCCCAATGATACTTTCTTTAAGTATGTGTGAAATCGTGGATTAAAAAAAAATTTTGTGTTTTAATATGTTCCGTTCATTATTATTTCTGATGTTCAAATTGTCCTATAATTAGCAAGTGGGGTTTCCTTAAATTTGTTGCTGTTTCTTTTGACAAGACTTAGTGTTCTTTTGTGTCTTATTTTCCAGTATGAGAAGATATCTTGGGATCATCTTATATACATTTCCCTTTTTTAGTCTTGGAATCAGCCAGGTTTCTTAGAAATCTTGGTTCCTTGTAGTGGGAATTGTTGTTTGGAGACCATGATCTGGGTGCTGTGTGCCCACTTATTTTTGAGTCATTGCATCTTGGCTTTTCTGGAAAATAGAGCTAGGAAATAAGGTTTTTCCTGAAGAGAACATACAAGAAGTTCTTACTGATGTTTCCAATTCAAATTTAGTATTATACAATCTTTTATTCATTTGATATATCATTTATATTTCAATTCTCTCACAATGAACATTTTATTTCTAAAGACATAATAATTACTTATTGTTTTATCTTAAAACATATAATACAATTGTTTCAAATAATACTACTGTTATTATTAGCAATATGATTATAGAATATAATTTAAGATTTCTTGCATCTATTTTTGTTCATAGGATATATGCCTTTGGAAACAATATTCAAAGGTTTGTTTTGTTTGGTTTTTATTTTTGGAGTTTACCTTTGTTTTCATTTTGATTTCATTTTTGATAACTAAATAGAACATTTACTTGATCAGAATAAGTATTGTAAACAGAAAACAACCAAAGAAGTTGATTTGTCTCTTTGCACTGCTATAACAAAATACCCAAGATTGGATAATTTATAAAAAAGAGAAGTTTATTGTTCACAGTTCTGGAGGCTGGGAATTGGAAGAACAAGGTGCTGGCAGGTCTGGCATCTGGTGAGGACTGCTCTCTGCATCCCTGATAACCCCTTGTTGCTACCTCTTCTGGAGAGGGTGAAAGCTGTGTCCTCACATGGCAGAAAAGCAGAACAAAGCAAGCCCTCAAGGGCTTTTATAAGAGCCCTAATCCCACCCATGAGACTCTACCCTCATGATTTAATCACTTCTGAAAGGCCCCACTCTTAACACCATCATATTAGCAATCTATTGTGAACAAATGCTTTTTGGGGGACATATTCAGACCATAGCCAAAATCTACCTTCCATCTCTGTTCCCTCTACTCTATTCCTCCCCTTTCCTTAGACCACCCACTCTCAATAAAGGCTGTATCTTTCCCAAAGGTATAATAATTGACATGTGTGGGTGCTGTGGTTTATTGTGTCCCCCAAGGTTGATGTATTGGAAATTTAATCTCCAAACAACAGTGTTGAGAAGTGGGAACTTTAGAAGTAAGTCATAACCCCTCATGAATGGATTCATGTCACTATCGTGGGAGTGAGTTTGTTACAAAAGCCACTTTTATTCTCTCTCTCTCTCTCTCTCTCTCTCTCTCTCTCCCACCTTCCTACATGGGATGACACAACAAGAAGGTCTCAGAAGCCACTAGCACAAAGAGCCCAAAGGAAAGTATACATCTCACTGGGAGAGTAATTAAACAAAATGAACAACTTAAGAAAGCAGCCCTGGAAAAATAATGCAATGATAGTATTCAATAAACACCTTACAATAATAACTCTCAATGTCAGTTGCTTCAATTGCCTACAGGAGACACATCTCATCCTAAAGGAAGTATGTAGACCAAAAGTGAAACCACAGAAAGTAATACCCCATTCAACTAGAGCCCCAAAACAAGCATAAGTAGCTATTGTATTTTCAGACAAAGCAGACTTCAAGGCAAAACTGATCAGAAGAAACAAAGATGGACCCTACATATTAGTACAGGGAACATTTTAACATGAAGAGATAACAATTGTATATATCTATGTGCAAAAGGTTGGCACACTCAATTTCATAAAACTTACAAAAACAGAAGATCGATACAGTCAGGGTAGGGGTCTTCAATACCACATTTGCACAATTACACAGGTCAATCAGACCAAAAAATCAACATGTATCAGATTTAAGCCCCATCACTGAACAAATAGTCTTCATAGGTATTTGTTAAATGTTGAATCCAACAACAGAATACACATTTTCTCAACAGCACATGGAACTCTTTATGAAATAGACCATATCTTAGGCCATAAATAATACTTAATAAAAAGTAATTGAAATAATCCCCTGCATACTCTCAGATTAGAGTGGAATGAAGCTAGAAATCAACAACAAAAGAAGCCATAGATCAACAGGTGATTTGAAGATATTAAAGTTGAAAGAAGGAACTTAAAAAAAAGAAGCCACAGAAACTATACAAATACATTAAGATTAAGTAATATGTTATTGAATAATCAATGGACCATAGAAGAAATCAAAAAGTTCCAAAAATCAGATGACAATAAAAACACAACATAACAAAACCCATAGTACACAATGAAAGCAGTTCTCAGGGGGAAGGTTATAGCTATAAATGCACGCATAAAAAGAATAGAACAATCCCAAGTAAATAAGAAATAATGTTCTATTATTTTCCAATATTGAGCCTGTGGTGGATAAATTACTCCCTGTAAGAGAAAAAGGTGACTTATTTGAGAGACTGCATCAAGCTCTTCTGTATTCCCAGAAGGTTTGCACTGACAGGAAAATATCAAGACTTTCCCACAAAGAAGGTGCTACATGAATAAAGATTAACATATAAGTGAACAAATGAAATTAGGAGGCAAATAGGGTAGAATTACAGTCTACTACAAGATTGATTTTCTTCAATGTTTGTTTATCTTAGAAACTCTTCCTGTTCTCTAATATCTCTGAAGAGAATGCTAGATGCAGTTATTTTCAGTTATCCTCTAAAATAAAAGTATAAGACAATATGTGCATTTTTCCCAAGGGTAACCATTATGATGAGTTTAAATGTTCAACTGAAGTAATTTGATCTTGCTCTGTCTCTTTCTAAATAAACAAGTTGTAAACATATGCAAGATGCAAGAAATATACTGAGGACAAAGAGGCTGTGTGAAGTGGGCAGGTGAAAAGAAAGTTTGGGTTCATACATTGTTTTTAAAAAGAGCAACAAAAGTTTATGAATCATATTCACTTTCACAGACATAACTATAAAGTGGTAATATGAACAAATGAGCTATTCTCAAATATCTACTATTATTTTCTAAAATCATTAAAATTAGATTGAATTGTTATGGATTTTTCATGAGGCAGCATTAAACTGCTGCTAGTGCTATGGTCTAATAAAATCAGTGATTTGCAACACAAGACTACTTCATGCCAAAGAAGGTGTCCGCTAATTTATCACACCAGCAAGCTCATTGTTTCACTTGAGAGAAAACCTTTATGGAATACCAAGGGAGCGCATAGATAAAAATGTATGTTTATTCGCCTCTAATTTCTAACATGATACAAATATTTTTTCTCTAATTGTCTAATTTATTTTTTAGTGATTGCACAACCATACAGTTTGTCCATCTGCATATTTGTGCCACTGTTCTTTGTTGGAAACACCAAGGTCTCAATCAAGCAAGACGTATGTGGCTTTGGTAGATCCACACAACCTAATGATGTGGCTGATGTGCTGTGGTCTAAATGTCATCTTTGGGACACAAGGGTCTCAGAAATATTAGTTCTAATACTCAGAAGCAATCTTAGTAAACCTTGATGAATTGGAGTACAGAACCTCCTAAGCATGTTTAATTCTGCTACCAGCATTTGGTTACAATTACCTTGCTTTGTGACATGCCTGGCTTCATAATGTGATTAATAATATTCAAACATGTTATTTGATGATGATGATGATGATGATGATGACCACCTAATTTATCAAAATCCCCTGTTGCCTTTTCTTAAAGTTTTATTTCCAAGCCAGATGTGTCTGCATAAAACAAAAGTCTCTAAATCCCCACCACCACCACAGTTACATTTTAGAAAATGTTTTATATTTGCATAAATTACCTCTCTCATGTTGGGAAAACACTCTAATGGTCTCATGACTGATTTATAAACAGTACATATTCATTCATGTGCTGCCTACAGAAAGGATGAACATATGGGATTTAAAATCACACCAAAATTATTAATAAGAATGATTAGAGCTATAGTTTGTGTATCTATCCTTTGGCTGCCTGCAGATTTGACTGAAGAGGTAAAATTCAAAAGTAGAAATTGTGGTAATACAACTTGAAAGTGTTTTCATTCTGGTCAATCCTTGGTAAATAACACTATTAGAAGGGAAAAGAGGTGTGACTATATACAAATAATGTATCACAAAATTGATTTATACTTGCCTATTGGTTGAAATTTTAAAATACAGTCAGAGTTTTCAAACATAATAATTGTGTTTATGTTGAAAGGACAGGAGATTGGGCATGGAGGTGGAATGGGAGTGAGCTCTAGATGGCTTACAAAGGACAAAGAAGATAGTAAGCACCTTGTTAAATTAAGAAATAGCAGGAAGTAGAAGGGATGAAACAGGATTCAGAGAGAGGCTAGTGAAAATATGCACCAAATAGTTAAAGACAAATACTCTAAATCTAGTTTGGAAAAAAAATGACTGGCAGGAAAAACTCAGGGCAGGTGTAAGGTAATTTAACAGTTGTGTCTGTTTTCTGAAAATGCTCTGAAATTGTTGATTAAAAACACCAAGGAGTTCCCTGTGCAATTTGGCAGGCCTAAGCAAAAGCATCTTTCTTGACTACAATCCTAAGGTTCTAACTTCCTCTCAAGACCTGAACCCAACTGTTGGCCAAGGGCAGGCTTTGGATTTGGGGCTCCATATGTCAGACTCCCTTGGTTAGTAAGAAGACTGTCTGTGGAAGTTGGGGTTGGAGTAAACACTCTAACCTGTTGTTCACATTTTCCCTTCCACATCCTGGTGATTCTTTGGTCTAGCACTTCATACTGCCATGATTACTTATTTAGCTACCTAAAATATGAAATACAGCAACAGCATTTATCTAATTATCATCTTGTCCTTATAATTCCTTTTTTTGTGTGTGAGATTCAAATTATCTTTAATGGTCACATGAATTCTTCACTGGTCAAATAATCTTATATATCCATCCTTTGCTTTTCTTTTTCTCAATTTGATTTACAAGAGATTAGCATGCGCCTAACTTATAAACAGGTATGATGAAAAGGGATACATTTTAACTTCAAATAAAACCAATGTAAGGCACAACTATTCAAGAATATTTTATATTTTCAAAGTATTTAGGAATACTTTAATTAGAAAAATAAAGGCTATGGGATTATCTATGCGGTTCTAAAAGTACCCATGAATTAAATCACCCCCCAAAACAAAACCTTAAATTACATTGCTATTAAGCTTTCTTACAGTAAAGAATAAAACCAAACTATGCTGAAATACAAAAACCTGAAAATCTGAGCATGAAAATAATTTATTGATTAGCTGTGATTTATTCAAGCAGTAGGCCTACTGAACACAGCTATGGAGTAGGAAAATGAAGATATTTCAAATATTTTTTTCTGATCAGAACTAGTAGCCAGTATATTAATTATTGATATACAAATAGATGAAAAAGAACTGGAACCAGATTCACAATCATGAAAAGAACATTTTTACAACAATTTTAAAAAACAATATTAAACAGGGTTTAAAGAAAATTACAACAGAACTATGAGAAGTACAGTTTGTTATAGTATAGTATCAAATTTCTATACAGATTTTATACCTCAGTGGGGAAAAATAACTGATTCCAATGACATTCATTTTGTTTTCATCTGTGATATTCATGGATGCTTTTATTTTTCTTGAAGTGCTGAAAATGAGCTGGGAAAAAAGCTCTTTGAACATAGTTTTAATTTCTACAACATTTTTTATTTGGCTTGTGAGCTATTGGAATTGTAATTGTTAATTGCCTTCTAAAAGTGGAGAATTAAAATGATGGTGTCTGGTCTCAACTGAACATGTAAAATATTTCAGTTGCTCTTGAGTCAACTGACTTACAGTCTGCCTCGCCCTTTGTCTCATACACACAAGCGTGCACACACATAACACACACAAATTTCTTGCCACATCAACTTCTTAACTTGATTCAACAGATTATGCTTAATACCCAAGATTCATACTACTGTATTGCAGATTTGTTTTCCTAGCAATAAATTTTTAGTTCTTTATTATTCTGCTTAACAAAAGGCTTACAGAACTGTTTTATTATTTGGGTATTTGGAGATAATATATTTGATGGTTTTTTGGAAAACCTTTTTCACTCTATACTTGGATGTACTTCATTGTCAAGTACTTAGATTAGATTCTTGAATTGTAATGTTGATCTTCTGCTTTTTTAAAATAAAATTTGACTGAAAATGTTCAACTGGCATTTTTTACTGAGCCAAAGAAGTGAAGCTATTTTTTCACGTGTAATTCCTTTTCTTAAATTGAGTATAGAGTAAGGATTAACTACAAAGACAGTGAAGATCTATCCGGTGGTTGGATTGGGTATCATAGTACCAAAGAGTGTGAGAATAGTACCTGGTTTAGAGTAGGCACCAACTGATATTTTGTTAAATACTGAATGAACAACCTAGAGGCCTTATTTCTAGTGCCATTTAGTGCACAGAGAAAAGTCCCTGTCTTCATGAAGCTTATATGCTAGTGGGAAAGAGACAATGAAAATAAATAGGTAAACTGTCCAGCACCCTAAAGAGCATCATATGCTCCAGCAGATACTCTCAGCACCTTCTCAGATTCCCACAGTACTTCCAATTCCCATCCACCTTGACCCGAGGGTTCCCACTGTAAAGCAAAGCAGAGGGCTTTTCCCTGACAGCTGGACACTGTCCATGCACAGAGACTGAGGTATGGAGAAGTTAATGTCCTAAACTCCCCATAGCAACCCTCAACCCAATACTGATGAGAGTTTGTGGCTAAACACCTCAGCTTCCTTCTACCTCACCTGTAGCAATTCCATGTGGTCTCCCTGAAGACTGCACCAGGACTTAGTCCCATATACCCATGGCAGATCCTGCTAGTTGACACGCCCCCAAATTGGCTGCCTTCCCTCACTCTCTCATACCTCTATGGGGCTTCCTTGGGATCGGCTCCCAAATGAACCTCTTGCCTTCAGATCCTTCCCTAAGATCCTTCTTCTGGGAAGGACCACTGTTAAAGAAAATCATCATCCAGGCAAAAAAGGAAACAAATAATTGGATGGCAGGAAATTTTACACTGAGTGATCAGGAAAGATTTCACTGATGCACTTTGGAAAAAGACTTGAATGGAAGAAATAATCAATTTTAGTTCCAAAGTAGGGTCATTGCCAAGTCTATCCCATCACATTGCATCCAGAGATGTCATGAAGCATGGGTTCAGATTGGCGGGGGGGGGAGATTCCCATCTCTGGGGTTTGAAAACAAAATGTTACTCCCTATTAATGTGGTGAGGTTTGGATTTTTATTGCCAGAAGCAAAACATTGATTTTCCTTCACAGCATTTTGATATAAATATATGTGGAGCTCTCAGGGCATCTGCCCCTTGTATTCTTATTATAAGATGTCTTGTCAACTGTCTCGGTTCAAGGCCACAAAACCGACTCAATACTGAGACATTCTCCCCTGAGGGAATTATCAACAAAATTTCATGTGCAGATCTGAATGCGGTGGGAATTCATGTCACTTTCACTTGGAGCCTCCAAAGAATAAAATGTCACTCCTTTTATTCACCCTTAGCTTACTGAATGACACCAGCATGGGCCCTGTGTGTATGAAGGCCTGCAATAGATGCATTAAATGTGTACACAGAGAAAGAAAGATGAAAATTTCCCAGGATCACTGGCTTCTAAGATAGGACACTACCTCAATAGTGAAATCTTCCTCAGGACAGGACCCCCTTCCCCACTGTGCCTGGCTGAGGGCCACCAGCATGTACTAAAACACCTCTTTCTACTAAATAGTGCTCACTGCAAACAAGTCAACCTGTTCCATTTTTAACACCTTGTTGAGTTATTCTTTACATTGACAGAAATGTGTTTCCATGTAGTTTCTTTTCACTCTTTCTGGAACTATGAAAGCAAAGCTAAATCCCTCTTCCGCAAAGCAAATAGACTTCCTGTGAACACCTTCTCCACCCGAAAGTATTCATTCCTATGCTATACGTGGGTGTGGATTTCTCACTCCCCAGGTCTTACTCCTGCCACACCAAGGCTACTGATATCCCCGGAAAAGGTTGGCACTCAGAATTGAGAACTATATTTGCTATGGTTTGATCAATAAGCAAATCATTAGGATTCTATTTTCCTTGGTCTAAACCAATGGTTCTCAAATTCTGTCCCATTTTTCTTGGCTTTCCCTGAAGTCTCCTTTATTTACCTATTAGATGGCAGTGCTCCCTGAGGTTCTTCTGTCGGCCCTCTAATACCCCAAGTGCATTTGCTTTCTGGATAAACTCATCAAAATTCATGGGCTTGACAGCCATCTATAAGCTGACAACTTCCAAATCTATATCTCTAGCCCTGACTCCTGGGTTTAGCTGAATGCCAAATGAATACTTTAATTAAATATCCCATGGGCCCTCAAACTCAACACAGCCAAAATAAATCTCAATATTTTACTCTACAAATTCTATCTTCCCTAATCTGGATGGCCGCCCCATTTCTTCTCTACCCAGAAATTACCAAAAATAAACTTCATGTTTTTCATTTATTTCTCCTTCTTCTGCCTTAGTCCAAACTATCAACATCTCTTTTCTGAACATCTCTAGCATTTCTTAACTGATTTCCCTACTATCTCTCCTTCTTCCCAATCCAATAAAATCCCAAATCATTCTTCCAGCAGCAAGCAGAGTGATCTTTCTGAAATGCAATTTTTACCTTGATACTCAATTGTTTGAAGTCTTTGGTGGCAGAGGAGCACCATGAATGGAGCTGTGGCAGAAAATGATGCTGGAAAGGCAGGTGTTGGTCATACCAAAAGTGATGCCAAAAAATAAAAATGTATAGATACAGATTTTGAAAAGTGATGTTACAGAAAATTCTCTCCTCATATGCAGAATCCCTGGTCTTTGCTGTGCAGATTTGAGTAATAAGTCATAAGGAAAAATAGAAGAACCTGACACTGGCCTGAATGGTTTTTCTAAGAAAGGGCCAAAAATTACTTTAGGGAAAAAATAGAGTAGAGATAAGAAAATGAAGTCCAGCCAGTGTTAGTTTTGAAGTTTTGAAGAATTTGGGGGAAATAAGAGTAATTAGAATAAGTGAAACTTTCAGAAAGTAGTGGGTAAAAGGCCTTTAAAAGTTTTGTAGCCAGGGATTTAGCTCAGTGGTTCTGACGCCTGCCTCACAACTGCAAGGTCCCTAGTTTGATCCCCAGTACCAAAAAACAAAAACAAAACAAAAATAAAAGTATTGTAGTGTGTTATGAATGTCATCTCCATTTAGCACTGTCTAATTTTACTACAGTAAAATTTTGAATTGGTTTGCAATTATTCATAGATGTCAGACTGGTGATTCTGTGGCTGGAAAAATAAACAAAATGTTAAGGTAAGAACAAAGAAGTCCAGTGCCACTGAGACTATCTTATAATTGAATTTTCTGCCTGCAAAATCTAGTTCTCATTTAGAATCATACTGATTACATCATTGCTTAAAGTGTATATCAAAAGCATTATGACTTCCAAGCACTCTGTTCTACTCCACAACTAATTCCCAGGCAAGGGTGAAAACCACTGGTCTTGACTTGATAGCATTTGTAATAGTCAGCTTTCCCACTCCTGAGACACAATACCTGATACCCACAATTTAAGGGAGGAGAAGTTTTATTTTGGCTGAGAGTTTCAGAAGTTTCAGTCCATGGTTGGCTGGCTCCAAGGCAGGAACATCATGGTAGAAGATCATGGTAGAGCAAAGCTGCTCACTTCATGGCAGCCAGGAAGCAGAACATAGGGGAAGAGGGTCAGCAAGAGATACATCCTTCAAAGCCAGCCCTCCAGTGACCCACCTCCAGCTGTGTCCCACCTCCTAACAGCATATTCAGCCATGAACATCAGTGGATTAATCTACTCTTCTGATGAGTATACCACCACCACAATCTAATTACCTTCCCAGGAGTCTCTTAATCCAGCCAAGTTCCAATCAAGATTAACTAGAACAGCACTATTGAAACAAAAGTTCAAAACATAGCAATCTGATTACAGCTTGTAATATTCTATACCATGAATATCTCAGATTTCTCATTATGTGTAGCATATCATGGCCTCACTCTAGATATTTTTTCCTTGGCATGAAGTTCAGCTATTCATAGTGGGCCTACACAGAGATCATTTAGGAAGCCAACTTTATTATCACACCTGAGCAAGCTTTTCCATTGCCAAATTGCCTCTTGCTAATAGCTTCTTCTTTTAGTTGACAAGAGCTCAGGAGGCCTTCCCCAAACTGATTTCTTGACACAACTAAAATTTTCATAAAAACAAAAGTTGCATAGGAAATTAGAGTGAGTGAGACTGGTGCTACCATCAATAAGTCCTGGCATTAGATGTTGTGTTGGGGATGAGAGAGCTTTTCCATCTGTATGCCACAGGCTGGAGGTGAACATGGCAGGTGCTTCTGGAGCCAGGGTTGATGATCTAGATCAGATTGCATGCAGAGGACCCATTCTGGCAAGCATAGCCTCTGGAGTGCTCTAAGCTTATACACAAGGGAACTTGAAGAGCATCACCACAATTTTAAAATAGCTCTGGACCAGAGGCAAGCATCTCTATAGCTCTCCTACTAAATCAAATAAGCCAAGGGACCTGAAACAGACCCTGTGGATAGTCTTTGGATTGGAAACCACTTGGACTTTAAGTAGACACCCCTCTTCTGTCAGCAGGGATAATTCTGGCTACAAGAAACAGCCCACCTTATCTGGCATAACAATTCGGGAAACTTATTAGTTCACAGCTCTAAAAGCAGTGGTTGGATATGGTTTAATCAGAGTTCTGGCTCATTTCTCTTTGAATTCTCTTTTCTTTTCCCAGGTGTCCGTTTTTAAGTTGGCTGTAATAATTTTATGCCAGCATCATAACCATATCTGGCAGAAGAGAAGGCATCTGTCCTGGTGGGCTTCTCTTAAAGCCAGAGAAACTATTCTACCCTAGGTCACTAGCAAGCATCTATTATTGTGACACAGGACTATTTCATAGTTAATCACTGCTACAAAAGGAACTGACTTACCTTTATGCTGTCAGAGACCCTGAAAAATTAGAGATGGGCTCAACTTCCCCTGGCCCAAAGGCTGTGTTGGCAAAGGTTAGGTTAGGGACCACTGGGAAATGGAAGAATGGATACTAGGAGAAGACAAATGATAAAGTCTGCATTTCCTGTGTCAGTTTTGTGCTCTCTAGCCTTGTCCTTTTCTTGACACACATTCCTGGGATAGAAAAAGGGTAACAGTAGCCAGAGAAACACCTCAGGAGAGACTTGAATTCTGGTGTGAGCTCAGCCAAAGCTGAGGGCTTGCCCTATGCAGTTTAAATAGAATTGGAAATCTCAGACCCACTTCATCTTCCCCAGTGATGTGTCCAATTGTCAGTTCCACATCTAACAGAGACCTTTAAAGGCTCTGCTTGAGTCTTTGGAATTAAGAATACTAAAATGATACCAATAATGTAGTCATATCTTTACAATACCTATCTTCATTCTTTGTTGTCATTAAATGGAAAATTCAGCTACTCAATATGATGATCATTTCCAGCTTTTGATAAGATTTTTCCATTTTCTCCTTTTTTAATACTTCTAAATTATAATAAAGCTTTAAAGACTAAGCTACCCATAACTTCTTTTGTCTATCTTTCAACTATAATGAATATAGATGGGCAGGGAGGAAAAGGAATCCAGGATTCATTCTAATCCTATAATCTTTCTCATTTCTTTGTGAAAGGTTGAATAATTCCACATGAATACCATGTAATGCCAATGTTTTCTCATGCCAATGATTTATTTTCTCATCAACACTAAAGAAATATTCAAAATAATGTGCATATATAAAATACAAAATGATAACAGCCCACGTATGAAAAGTCATAAATAACCAATATAATCAGAAGTCATGTGTAAGTCCAGATACATATACACACATCAGTACTGAAATCGCTTCCTAGAAAGTAGACCACAAATATTACTAAGTGAAAAAAATACAGTAAGTACATCTTCTACTGCAAAGAATAAAAAATCATCTTGTTTTTCTTTTTAAATGTATCTGTCCAAATGTTATGATTGATATACCTATACTGCAATAGGCAATGACACTGAAATTCTTCCACTGGAGCCCACTTCTAAAATTTAATTTTACTTCTTGGCATTTTATCCAGCAATTTCAAGTCTAGTATGGAAAAAAAGGGCCGGGGATTTAGCTCAGTGTTTCTGGCACCTGCCTCACAAGTGCAAGGTCCTGAGTTCGATCCCCGGTACTAAAAAAAATCAATAGTATGGAAAAAAATAGCTTCTGGCTTTTTCACATCTCTGGAGAATTGATGCTTTCTACCCATGTCTTACCTGTTTCCCAGTCCTCTCCTCCTCTCCTCTGCACACACACACACAGAATCATAGCCCAAGTATTCTAGGTTTAGCAAATTAGGGAGAATAAAATCAGCTCTATTTTCCTTGGTTTGGTACATTGTACTGCAATACTTAGCTAGTATAATGATAAACAATGATACATAGTGCTTGCTTCAGCAACACATATACTAAAAACAATGATATATAATTTATAAACAATAATAATGATATAGGTAATAATGTGATGGTGATAATAATATAACCCACAGTGAGCTCTGACTCCTAAATGAGAAAACTGCATTACTCTGAAAACCCTTAAGAATGATAGAGCAGAAATAAACTCTGGAAGTAAATTTTCTGACTGGGCAATAGAAGATATGTAGGAAACCTGTTTTCTTCCTCTTGGGTTTCATCTATCTTTTATTCCAATTCAACCTTCTCAACACTCCAACATTTAGGTGAATACCCTTTCCCCTTTAATATTTTAGCCCAACTGTGGGTGCAACCTAAATCCCAAGAATGGAGAAGCTGGAGTTAATTTCTGAATGGGATAAAAATATATACAAAAAAATTTTAAAGATTAACATTTTCAAAGCATAGTTCCTGATCCCAGCTGACTTATGTTCTTGGCCATAAGGCCTGTTTCATTCACCATCTTTTTCAGATGTGTTGAAAGACTGGGGAAAAGAATGTTTGATTACTTTGCCTATGTTTGGGGCAAATTTGAAAGAAAACTGGGGTCATAAGAAGGTGATACATAAAAAATTATTATCTTATAAACTGGTATCTATTTTTATTCAGTCTCAAGGAAATTTAAATGAATGTTCTACTTTTAATGTTTACTTGCTTTAAGTTCTCTAAAATTCATAAGCAGCAAGAATGCAGTCCCTTGAGTGTTCAATGCATAGAAAGAGTGTTCTGCTTTCATTAATGCAGGCTGGGTGATTTACACAGAGCCTGTTCCTGAGAACTACTTGAAAAACTGAACAAATATTTTTCCTAAGTCATCAGAGAGACAGTAAAACAATGAAGAATTACATAGCCATGGTCCAGAAGAATAAGGAGATTCAAAGAGTAAGCCTGGAGTTTGGAACCACTTTTCTGCAGGGAGCTCTACCAATGTTCCAGTAGACAGTGGAGAGGCTGAGGTGCTGATCAAGGGCTTTAGCAGACTCACATGGAGACCTCACATAGGAGGACAAGGATTGGAATGCAGAGCCCCTGGGGAGTGGAGAGTAGCCTAGTCACCCTTGATAAGATCCCAAGGATTTACTATGAGAATTAACAAGGATAAACTGAACATGGCCCAGCAGAGACCAAAACTTAACTTCCTATCATTTCACCTGCTGATTAAGAAGATCTGAGATTCCTACTGTACCTTGCTTATGTAAATCCAAATATAAAATTTCCCTGTGAGGAAGATAACTTCCAGAGTTGCACATTATCACTCATTTTTCATAATCTTCACCATGTAATAATTACCAAGAAACATGAGATAATAAGACAAAGTGACTGAGAACACAAGTAGAAATAGTAAATGACTGCAGGCCAACCAGAGCTAAAGAGTTAATAGGATCTCTAAAGACTGCAGACTATTAGATGGATGAGAAGTCTGGCATGAGGAAGTAACCACAAAGAAACAAACCAAAGGATCAATGGAACAGATTAGAAGATGCCGAAACAACTTCAGACATACTCAGCCACCTCATCCTTGACAAAGAAGCCAAATGGCCTCACTGGAGGAAAGATAGCCTCTTTAATAAATGGTGCTAGAAAAACTGGGATTCAACTTGCCAAAGATTAAAAGTAGACCCATATCTCTCACCATCCACTAAACTAAAATTGAAATGGATCAAAGATCTAAATATTGAAACAGAAACACTGAACCTGCTAGAAGATAGGTTAGGTAGAACTCTTGAAGACATTGGCATAGGAAAAGACTTTATGAACACAAGCTCAGTCACATGGAAACTAACACAAAGAATCAACAATTGGGATCTCATTTCATTAAAAAGCTTCTGCACAACGAGATAAACCACCAACAGAGTAAAGAGACAACCCACAATATATGAAAAAGTTTTTATCAGCTGTCCCTCAGACAAAGGTCTACTATTTAGAGTATATAAAGAACTTAAAAAAAAACCAGACTCCCCCAAATTTAAAAACCCAATTCAAAAATGGGCATCTGAAATGAACAGACATTTGTTGGACAAAGAAGTAGAAACAGCAAATAAAAATATGAAAAAATGTTCAACATCACTGGTCATTCGAGAGCTGCAAATGAAAATAATGCTGAGATTCTACCTCACTTCAGAAAGAATGGCTGCTATCAAGAAATCAACCAATAACAAATGCTGGTGGGGCTGTGGGGAAAAAGGAACCCTTTTCCACTGTTGGTGGGAGTGTAGAATGGTGCAACCACTGTGAAAATCAGTGTGGAGATTTCTCAAAAAAAAATAGGGTTAGAAGTTCCATTTGACCCAGTTATTCCCCTTCAGGGTATCTTCTCAATAGAATTAAAAGCATCATACCACAGTGATATATGCACACCCATGTTTATAGTGACATAGTTTATAATAGCTAAATCTTGGAAACAAGCCAAATGCCCATCAACTGGTGACTAGATAAAGAAGATATGGGGTTTTTTTTAATAAAATAGAGTACTACTCAGCCATAAAGAATGATGAACCAGAGACATTTATAGCTAAATAGATGCACATTGAGGCCATGCTCTTAAGTGAAATAAATAGGACATACATGTGTAAATACTGAATAGTTTCTCTGGTGTGAGAAACTGAAAGTGTAAATGAGGACTGAAATCTATAATAGATAACTGAAACAGTTCAAAGTGGAAGGAAAAGTAGGGGAGTGGGAGAAAAGGGAAGAAGAGAAAGAAAAAAATATGAGAAAGAAAATAATGGAAACAAAGCTTTTATAAATAGGGAGGGGTGGAGAGGTGAAAGGGAGGGTGGGGGAATGAGGAAAAAACAAGAACTAGGATATATCATGTACAGGTACAAATTCCCAATGATGGAATATGATCATAATGTATACCTAAAATGTACCAATACAGTGAATTTTAAAATAAATAAATAAATAACAACAATAACAAAAAGACTGCTGACTAGAGGCAGCCTGTGCTCTCAAACCATTGAGAATGTTCATCAGTGCAAAGCCTGTGTGGCTCTGTGAGAAGTTGGGGGTTTTCAGAAATTAACAGCCTACATCATAAGAGTGCTGGCAGTCACACAAAATCTGAAATACTGGTAATAAGAAAGATAAGTGACTAACTAAAACAACACATTCCAAGGAGGAGATACTCCCCAACATGCAGCCCTAACAGAAAAATCTCAGTCTCCTGAGAGCAGGGGACAGAGACACAACCTAAAGCAGATAGGAGATCTGACCGCAACCAAGTGCATTGAGACAGAGGGCTAATTCCTACCTTGTCTCTCCAGATGTAGACCAGGGCCCCAGACAGGGCCTATTGGGAAGCCACCATTGAAGACACACACACACACACACACACACACACACTTCTATGCCTCTGCAGAACAAGCAGAAAAGGGATGTGGCTAAAGTGGGGTGAAAGCCACCTGAAGTAACCACTTCTGCATAGGTGGAGTGAACTCACACATTCCCTTAACTCTGGGAGGCATCTATCATCACACCAAGGGAGGCAGTGGTCACCAGCCCTGGTGATCAGAGTGGGCCCTGGAGAAAGGTGACTGTGACACAGTACTATGGAACCTGAATCCTGGGAGGGTCAGTGAGAAACAGCAGTGGTTTGAAAGCAGTGGCAGAGGACAATGACAGAGGACAACCATGTGAGATTTTGGGCTGGGAGCCTGAGGCTGGGGGCCCCTGCAAGAACTAGAAAGAAGCTGGACAGAAGTGGCCCCTAAGGTGATCACAGTCCTGTGGCCCATCCCTTCTCCAAGGGCATAGAGTCTTCCAGAATGAAGGCAACAACACACAGTCACTGGCCACCACATCTCAAAAAAGACCAGGCTGGAAATATGCTGAGCTTTGAGCCATTCTGGGACTTTCCCCACAGGCTACCCAGAGATGAAGTCAGCAGAAAGTCTGGATTCTTCAGCCCCTCATGCCCAGATGCAGAAGTTAAATTAGTAGGTGGGATTTAAGTCAATTTCTGGCCAACCTACACAAGCTCCCATCCATAACCACAGAGGAGTGGAGCTCAGCCTCCAGCAAGCTTTGAAGGCCTCTCTCATTTAGACTGAGGGAGAGAACTCTGGACTAATTTAGACTCCAGAATAAATACCATCACAAGAAGTAATGTTTGATCTAGTTCTTTTCGTTTCTTTTTTATTTCCTTCCTTCCTTTCTTTCCTTTTTTTTAAGTTTTTTAAAACAGTATTTCTTTTTGTAAGGGCCAGGGGGGTATATGTGTGTTGGTAAGTGCTTACATGTGCTAAATATTGCTTTTACTTCTACAATATCTTACCATGTCACATTATGTTCTTCCACACCAACTTGAGAATCATCAGAATTGAGGAAGGTGTAGAATTGAAACTAATGGCATAAAAAATATATTTACTGAAATTATTGCAGAAATTTTCTCTAATATAGGTAATAAGATTGATACCCAGGCAAAGGAGACATTTAGAACCTCAAATAGACATGACCAGAAAAGAACCTTTCCACAACACATATAGTCAAAATGTCAGAAACTCAGAATAAAGAATACCAAAAGCTGTTAAAGAGAAGCACCAAATCACCTAAAGGGTAAGCCCATCGGAATAACAGCAATATTCTCAACATAAACCTTAAAGGCCAGAAAAGAAAGAAATTGTCAACCCAAATTACTGTACCCTGAAAAGCTATGCTTCAAAAACAAAGGAGAAATAAAGATATTTCATAATAAGGATAACTAAGGAAACACATGATCACCAAGCTAGCACTGCAGAAAATATGTAAGGGAATCCTAAACAGAAAGAAAGAGGACAGCAACATTCACAAGACCAAGGGAAAGAATAAATCTCACTGGGAGAGTAATTAAGCAAAAGGAAAACAGAAATCGAGCCTTGGAAAAAACAATATAATGATAGGAATCAGTATATAGCTTTCAATAATAAGACTCAATATAAATGGTCTTATGTCTGCTTTCAAAAGACACAGATGGAAAGATTGATTCAGAAAACAATATTTTGGGCTGGGGATTTAGCTCAATGGTTTTGCTGCCTGCTGTGCAAGTGCATGGACCCAAGTTCAATCCCCAGTACCAAAAAAAACACAATATCTTGCCAGCAAGGGACACACCACATCCACAAAGACACACACACACACATACACACACACACACACACACACACACACACGTAGAGAAAATAAAAGGATGGAAAATGATACTTCAAGCAGTTGGACCCCAAAAGCAAGAAGAAGTAGCTATTGGAATGTCTGACTAAGTTAACTTCAAATGAAAACTAGTCAGAAGAGACAAAGAAGCTCACTGCATATTGGTAAAGAGAGATAACAATTGTACATATATATGTACCAAATGTCAATGCATCCAAATTTCATTAAACAAAAAATACTTAACATAAATGGAGAGGTAGACTCCAATACAATCATAGTGGAGGACTTCAACATCCCATTCTCACAGTTTCACAGGTCAATCAGACAAAAAAATTAACAATGAAATATTGAAGATGAACTATGCCATAGAACAAATGGATTTAAGAGATATCTTGAGTGTTTCATCCAATAATAGTATAATACACATTGTTTTCAGCAGCCCACAGAAGTTTCTCCAAAATAGGCCATATTTTAGACCACAAAATATGTTTTGATATATATTAAAAATTGACATAATTTCTTTTATCCTATCAGATCAAAAAGAATGAAACTAGAAATCAGCATCAGAAGAAGCCATAGAAATTATACAAACACATGGAGATTGAATAGTACACTCTTGATGAATCAAAGGGTCAGGGAAGAAATCGAGGAAGTAATTAAAATATTCCTATACTCAAATGATAATGGAAATACAACATATCAGAATCTGTGGGACATTGTGAAAGCAGTTCTAAGAGGAAAGTTTGTAGCTATGAGTGCCTGCATTAAAAATCAAAGTGATCCCAAAATAATAACATAATGATGTATCTCAAGGTCCTAGAAAAACAATAACAACCTAAACCCAAAACTACTAGAAGAAAAGAAATTATAAAGATCAGAGTGGAAATTAAAGAAACTGAGACTAAAAATAATACAAAGAATAGATGAATCAGAGAGTTTATTCCTTCAGAGGATAAATATTATAGATAAACCCTTAGTCAAACTCATTGAAAGAAAGACACAGAAGATCCATATCAATAAAATTAGAAATGAAAAAGGCAAGATTACACAAACACCATTGAAATCCAGAGGATTGTTAGAAACTATTTTAAAAATTTTATATATGCCAATAAGACAGAGAATCTTGATGCAATGGATAAAATCCTGGGCATGAATGATTTAACCAAATTGAACCAAGAAGATATAACAATCCTGAGCAGAACAATAACGATGAAATTGATGCAATAATAAAAATTCTGCCAACAAAGAAAATCTCAGGATCTCGCAGATTTACCACTACAAGTTACCAGAACTTTAGAGAAGAACTAACACTAATGTTCCTCAAACTTTTCTCTGTAACTAAAAGGGAAGAAGTGCTTCCAAACTCATGTCATGAAGCCAGTATTACCAAGATACCAAAAACAAATGAAGACTCAACAAAAGGAACTACAAGCCAATATTTTTGAATCACATGGATTCAAAATTCAACAAGATACTTGCAAGCAGAATTCAACAATTCATTATAAAGATCATACATCATGATCAACTTGGCTAAATCTCAAGGATGCAAGGATGGTTCAACATATATGTCAATAAATATAACACACCATATAAATAGAACCAAGAGTAAAAAATATCACATGATAGTCTCAATAGGCTTCAAAAGAGCCTTTGACAAAATCTAAATTGACAGCAAAAACTCTGATGAAAATAGGTATAGAAGGATCTTACCTCAAACTGATATAAGTCATTTGTGCAAGCCCACACCCAACATCATACTGAATGGGGAAAAACATTCAGAGGAAACTATTTCCTCTAAAAATCAGGAGTGAGACAAGTGTATCTATTCTCACTATTCCTGTTCACTGCATTCATAGTGCTTGAAACATCAGTGAGAGCAATTAGGCAATAGAATGAAATTAAAAAGATACAAATAGGAAAGGAAGAAACCAAATTATCCCTATCTTCAGATTGTATGATTCTTTACATAGAAGATCCAAAAAACTGTACCAGAAGACTTACAGATCTGATAAACAAATTTAGCAAAGTGGCAGGATACAAAACCAACACACCAATAGCTTTCTTGTACATCAATAATAAATCTACCAAGAAAGAAATAAGGAAAACAACTCCATTTATGATAACTTTTTAAAAAATAAATACCTAGGAATCAACTAAACCAGAAAAATGAAACACCTCTATAATGAAAATTACAGAATTCTGTAAAAGAAATTGAAGAGTACATTGGACATCCCTTGTTCTTAGATCAGCAGAATTAATATTGTTTAAATGGCCATATTAACAAAAGCAATGTATAGACTTAATGCAATTCTTATGAAAATACATTTTTCTCAGAACTAATAAAAGTTATCCTAAAATTCATTTGAAACCAGAAGAGACCCAGACTAGTCAAAGGAACCCTACACACACAAATAAATAAATAAAATAAAGTTTAAAAAGGCAGGAGGCATCACAATACAAGATTTCAAGTTATACTACAAAGCAATAATAATAAAAACATCATGATATCATGGTACTAGAATAAAAACAGACATATAGATTATTATGGTTTAGGGCTAGAATATTCCCCAAAATTCTCATGTGTTCAGAGGGAAGGATTTTTGAAGGTGACCGGATCATGTAAGGTGCTATACTCATCAATGTATTAATCCACTGATGAGTTCATAGCTATCTATACTGTCAGGAAGTGAGCCCTACTTGGAAGACATGTGTCATGGGAGGAGCTTTTTTCTGGAAGGTGTATCTCCCTTCCTGATTCCTACTTTGTATCTCTGCTTCATGACTGCCATGGATTGAGCAGCTGTCTTCAGCTAGGTCCTTCCACCATGCCATTTTCCACCTTGGAACCAACCAACCATTGACTGACTCCCTCAAAACATGAGACAAATAAAATCTCTCCTCTTTTAAACTGTGTCAGGTTTGTCCCAGTGATGGAAGAGCTGACTGATACAAAGACCAAAAGACACAGGAAAAATCTCATGAACATAGCTGGAAAAAAGATATCCTCTTTAACAAATGCTTCTTGGAAAACTGGTTATCCACATACAGAAGATTAAAATTGGATATATATCTCTTACCCTGTATTAAAATCACATCAAATGGATTAAAGACCTAGATATAAAAACAAAAATTTTGAAACTACTAGAAGATAACAGTGAAAACACTTGAAGACATAGGCACAGGCAAAGACTCTCTGAACAGAACTCTAATAGCACAAAAATAATATCAATAATCAACAAATGGAATTACATCCAATTTAAAATCTTCTATCCAGTAAAGGAAACAATCAACAGAGAGAAAAGACAATGTACAAAATAGGAAGACAATTTTGCCAGCTACTTTTCCAATAATGGACTAATTTCTAGAATATATAAAAAGTCAAAAAAAATCTACTAAAAACAAATAACCCGGGCTAGGGATTTAGTTCAGGTATTCCACTGCTAGCCTCGCAAGTACAAGATCCTGAGTTCAAACCCTGGCATCAAAAAAAAAATGACCCAATTAAAAAACAGACAAATGCACTGAATTGACACTTCTCAAAATTAATAAGAACATCACAAGCACAAGGTTCTGAGTTCAATTCCTGGTTTGGGGGGATAGGGGAAGAGTACAATGAAATTCAGACAAAATAAGAAGTACAAATAGCTAATAAGTACATGAAAAAATCTTCATTATCTTTAGCCATTAGGGAAATGAAAATAAAAACAACTCTGAGATCCTGTCTTACTCTAGTCAGAATGCCTACCATCAAAAACCTAAACAAAAACAAATGCTGGTGAGGATGCAGAGACAAAGGAACACTTCTGCATTGTTGGTGGGAATGTAAACTAATGTAACCACTATGGAAATCAGTGTGGAGACTCCTAAAGAAAACTAAAAGTAGATATTTCATTTGGCCCAACTATACCTAATTCTTGGTATATTCCCAAAAGAATACAGTAAACTATTGTAATATTTGCATATCCATGTTTATATGCAAATAAACATGCAAACTGTATGCACAATTCACAATAGCTAAGCTCTGAAAACTGCCTAGATGCCTATTATCAGGTGAATGGATTATTTTTAAATATGCTATATATTCACAATGGAATGTTATTTAGCTATAAAGAAGAATGAAACCATGCCATTTGTGATGAAATTTGGGACCATAATGCTAAGTGCAATAAGCTAGGCACAGAAAGTAAATATTGCATGGTTTCTCTCATATGAGAAACATAAAACATAAATAAATAAGTAAAAGAGAGGAGAGATGGTAGGACACAAGAAGGCAGACATTTTGCAGATGGGAAAGAGGATCATAGGAATGGGGAGATGTAAGAGCAAGGATAGTAAAGGTATTGAAAATAATCCAGATTTGTTATATGCATATACCAATTCCCCAAAACAAGCATCACTATTAAACATTGCAAACAGATACTGGTAAAGAAAATCAAGTTAACAGATACAAACTTTAATCTAACTAAGAAAATGTTTTACCTCATAACACCAACCAAGTCTAACATAATTCAATTCAACTCTGACACTAAGTCCCTAAAGCTAGCATCACATTCAGTCCCCTCAAGAGTCTCCTTAATTCAGCCCCGTCATAAGTATCAGATCCAAGTCACTTTTGTTGACTTGCTTATAAAGTGAAGGGTACTCACAACCCATCCCCATTCACATTTGATAATTCTCCAGGCAAGAGCTTTATTTATTACTTATTATCATATTATTATAAAGGATATAACTCAAGAAGAGCCAAATTGGAGAAATGCTTAGAATAGAGTATTGGGCAGGGTGCAATTGGGAGCTTTCACACCCTCTCTGATTTCAGGACCCTCTCAGTACCACAATTAGTTCACCAACCAGAGGCTCTCTGAGCTTGTCCTACAGAAGTTTTTATAAAGGCTTCCTGATGAAATCATGATAGATTAAATCATCAGCCTTTGGTGGTTAACTCAGTCTCCAGCCTTTCTCCCCTGCCTAGAGGTTGGAAGATGTGTCTCAACACTTTGAATTTCTCATGCTTTGAGCTTTTTTGTGACCAGCCCCTATCCTTAAGCTATCTAGATGCCCTAGCAGTCATCTCTTTAGCACACACAAAATACTCATCACCCCAGAGATTCCTAGGGTTTTCTGGAGTTGTGTGCCAAGAACTAGAAAAAAAAGATCAAATACTTATTTTTCATTATACACAGTAACTATGCTTTATATGTTCTAACCAATAAAAGATCGTATTTTAGCCAGGCATGCCTTAAGGTACCAGCTATTTAGGATGCTGAGGCAAGAGAATCACAAATTTGCGGTCATCTTGGGCAACTCAATGAGACTGTCTCAAGATATAAAAATTTTAAAGGGCTGCAGACATGGCCCAAGAGTAGAGTGCTTGCTGAGTATACTTGAGGCCCTAGGTTAAATCTCAAGTACTGCATAAACAAAAAATAAAAATTTTTTAATTTAGGGAGAGAGCCAAAAATTATAGAAGACTAAAAATAAAATAACAGGAATCTAACTTGTGATGCAAAGAGAATTAATGAACTGGAAAATAAGTCAAAACTTGTCTAAACAGAATTTTTAAAAAGCAAGAGGACTGACAGTATAAAAAGAAAGTATGTATAGGTGATAAAGTGGAAAGGTGAAAGAGGATAATGGCTGAGAATATTTCCAATACTAGAGAAAGATAGCAAGCCACAACTCTCAGATGCTCTGTAAGACATTTAAGCCTTCTGAAATTCATTACAACTCCATCCCTGCCACACTGGCCACTCTGTTCATGAACCCAATGATACCAGCTCCGGAATGGTCAACAACAGAAATAGGCCAATGTCAAATGATTTATTTTGTGCACTTGGCTGCTTGATGCGTCATCTTTGAGAACTTTACAGCAGGCATGATCATGTGATACACTTTATTCTCAGTCCCATAGATACAGGTATATGCCTCATCTCCCAGAGATCCTTATGCTTGATCCTCTGAGGTTTCTTTTTCTGGGCACATGACCCACCAGCCAAGCCATTCTCCATTGCTCATGAATCTACAGGCTTCCTTCACACAACTTCTCTTTCCACACACATTGAATGATAAGAGGCACTGATAAAAATTCTGCCAACTGAGATAATTTCTTCTTACTCCTATCTTTCTGGGCCACCCCAAATGGGACTACGGTGTTGCTACAGTCAATTTTGGGCTTGCATCCACATACTGAAATGACACATTCATGAACCAAATTCAGCCTTTGTTTCTTCTCCATCACCTGGTCATAAGGAACTCTCCATGAGGTATCAACTGGATTTTTCAGGACCAACCATCTATCAGAAGGTGCAAGTGGTACATCTGGAATCAGAGGGCACACATAAGCCACATGAGCAGGTGACCCAAACATCCATGTCACCCACACTGTTGCGCTGATGTTTCTCACTCAGCAGATGCTTCATAGTCCATGATGCTTCTCTGTCAGATGCTCCATCTCTACCATGTAACCAGGTTGCCTACACTGCCTATCCTGACCTGGGTGCTGACACACTCACCAAACCCCAAATTGGGTGTAATCTGTCAAGTGGCCAGGATCCTTTCACCATAGCTAGGACCCACTGAGGAGCCCTTCATGCCCTGAACTGTTCCCAAAGCTGGAAGCCTCTATGTCACTCAGCAAATACAGTAGTATCCACAAGTGAAGAATATTTTCTCTCTGGGACATGAGTAGACCTGCCAAAGTCTCTTAACGGTAGAAGGTATACGATGTAACCATTTGTCTTTATGTGGAAGAGAGCCCCTTTATATGGCCCAGAACTCAAGACTCCCACAAAACTTTACTGATGTTGCTTGTCTCTGATCTTCACAAAGTTTATCTCCCATCCTTTGGAGCATGTGTGTCTTATGAAGGGCTACAACATATGTGCTACTTATTGCTCAATCATTAATATTAACTTAATATCATCAGTACAGAGGATCAATATAATATTCTATAGTATAATTACGTGGGGAAAATTAGCATGTTCCTGGGTGAAGATTGTGCTGCTGTCTGCCATTAATCTCCTCCCTCATGCCCATGATGTGAGATTTTTATGTATCACATTGGCAGGGGGAAGAGGACAGCTTGAAGTTTCTGTCAGCCTTCCCTATTATTACAGCTTATGCCCCACTGGCAAAAAGTATTCATAAGGTAGTACTGCAAAACTCAGTGAATCCATACTGTGTCTCAGAAAAAAAACATTCCTCATTCTGAATCAGATCTTGACAATAGATTCCTAGCAAAACAGAACCCAAGGCTGCCAATCAGGTCTCTAGGCCCGATGACAGAACAGACCAATCCATCACATGGAGTCATAACATTCTTTCAGAGTCGAGGTCTTGGCAGTGGTCACTGCCTCTGGACTTTGTTCAAGGTTCCAGGTGAAAACTAGTAATAATCACCAACATGTACGGAATATTTACAATTTACACAGTTAACTCATTTACGTTTTCAACTTTATTTTACAGATAAGGTGGCTGAGGCACAGATAGATTAAGAATCTTGATGTAGACTACACAGCTAGTTCATAGTAGAACCAGGATACAAACCCAGACAGGCTGTGGTATGATCAACTGCCCCTCCTGCATGTGGGTTTGGTGATCGTTGTTTCACTTTGTTGGTAACTGACAACCCCTAGGAAAGATACCTATATTCTCCTTGTGGACCCAGATTATTGGAAGATAATTAAAATATATTTGCTGTGAATAGATCTTTCTTTCTTACTATGCTCAATGTAAGCTACCATCTTATTGTGCCCTAACTAGAAACACAGATTAGAAGTTGATGAAATAGGCCTAGAACAATAAATACATCTGTTGGGATATTGTAGAAAGGGTAGTATGTAAACAAGTCACGAAAAAGCAAATTTGTAAGTACCTTAAAATTACTCTTCACATTTTAACTGCAATTGGAAATAAGTAAAAAGTGCCCTGTTTGTCACAGTCATGGCTAGAAGACACAGGATCCCAGATAGCATATTCTAAAGTGTAAGCAGTCTTGAATAGTTTGCAATTACCATAACTTGTCTATTTCTTAAATTTCTTTCTAGACAAATGTAAATTTTACAAAATTCAATAATAAAGAAAAACAGCATATGGGAAGTAAGAATAGTAAATCAAAGCTACTAAAATAACTCTAGTTGGTTTCATCTTTCAGGTCTAGCTTCCTTTTGTGACCAGAACAAAGTCCTAAACATATTCTTGATTGTGTTTATTATTAAAGTAATTAAATAATAACAAAGCAAGTTCTCTTTTACATGTGTTTTCTGTTTTGGCTTCTATGGTGTGAAGTAAATATGAAGCTGTCAAAGAGAATAAGCTAAGACAGGCTAAACTAATTTGCCACTGATGATAGTCATTATAAACAATCTGAATGCGGTTCCACCTCACTGAGATTTAAATAATCAGGGAAAGGGAAAATTATGAGAAAAGAAAAAAAAACGGAAAGAAATCTATATAAATAGGGAAGGGTGGAGGGGGTGAAGGGTGCAGAGCTAATGGGGAAAAAAATAAGAGCCAAGATACATCATGTACAGGTACAAGCACCCAATGATAAATGTAAATGTAATGTATACCTAAAATGTACCAATAAAGAATTTTTTTTTAAATCTGTCAAAAAAAACGCACTATATTCTAAAATCTGCAAACAGAATCAGGAGACATGAGGAAGCAATGAAGGTACACTTAGTGAAATCAGTGGAAATATCCTCATTCCTGACACCAAGTCAGAAGAACCACTTTGAGACTAATTTCTTTTTTTTTCCATTAAGTTCATTGGTGCATTTTAGGTATAAAATACAGTTACATTCATTATTGGGATCTTGTACCTTTACATGATGTATCTTGGTTCTTACTTTTCCCCCTCCCCTGCCCTC